>MU867261.1:3117782-3737838 GCA_033996785.1 Trichosanthes truncata
AACTTGTGTAATTTTTTAGTTCTTTTCCACAGTGTCATATTGATGGTGATAAATGAACGCTTTTGTTTTGTAATATATTTGTATATCTATATAGATTTGATGATTCTACAAGAAAGAGACTAAGATTGCAATTCAACTGAACCTAATTCATTTTCCAGTATACAGGCCACACATTTCCAGGTTTTGCCTAGAGCAACCGGGCACTCTAAGGTGGACAACGGACAATGGTTAAGGTGGCCAACCTGAACATAATTCGATAATTAAAGTATTTCTACCTCCCTCTAGAAGGTCATAAATTCAAATTCTTGCTCTTTAATATTCTAAGAAAAAAAAAGTGATGGTTACGATGATCATTGTTTAGTTTGTTTTTCTGATATAATGTGTGCAATTACTTTAGTTAGAAAAAAAAAATGTATTGGTTTAGAAATCTTCTGAAGGGTTAAGTTGCAACTAACGATATCCATGACATGAGAAGAAGAAACTGAAAGAAGCAAAAAAATTTCTATTAGAGCGAAACTTACAGGGAGCTATAACCACCGCTCAACTTCTATATGCTTGTCATGAAAATTTTTGTATTCTATATTTTGCATATATAGTCAGAGGTACAGAGAGAGAGAGAGAGAAGAGAGAGAGAGAAAGGAAATAAACCATCACATCCCTACTTGATTCTGCATCTCACTCATAAATCAGAAAATCTTTAGCCTTCTTTCACCATGTCTGTTGTCACCACCACCATCACTCCCTATCAGTTTCAGAAACAGCAAAACCATTTTTTCTGCATCCAAAACACGAGAATTTGTAGCGAATTCCGACCAGAATGTGAGAAGAAAAATGAAGCCAAAGCCAAGTAAGTTAGTGATATTTCTTTTTGAGTTCAACAACATGTGGAGGTGAGGATTCGAACTTCTGACCTTTTAGTCGATGATATAATGCTTTAACTAGTTGAGCTATGTTCAAGTTGACACATTAGTTAGTGATATTGCTTACCATGGGGGAATACTGATAATTCTCTTCTGGTCTGGATGCATTGTTCTTTGCTGCTGTGTTTCCAGGAGCCTCATTCGACTTCTTCTCATCTCTAGCTTTGCTAAATATTACTGTAAAGCCTTCGGCTGAGGCTGGATTATTGACATCCCACTCTCCGAACTTC
The DNA here is from genome assembly GCA_033996785.1 of Trichosanthes truncata. Classification (NCBI taxonomy): domain Eukaryota; kingdom Viridiplantae; phylum Streptophyta; class Magnoliopsida; order Cucurbitales; family Cucurbitaceae; genus Trichosanthes; species Trichosanthes truncata. The sequence continues at coordinate 3,118,933 of MU867261.1, forward strand.
GGCAAGGGGCGACCTTTATCCTGCTATAGACATTAAAAACGTATATATCATAATCCAGTTCTTCTTCTTCATTGATAACAATACCTGTGAATTCTCATGTTTGTCAATTCTTCCATTGCTTTTTTTTTTTTTCTCTGCATAGAATCTTCCATTATTATGTGAAGATCTCTAGTTATCTTGTATTTGCTTTTGGCATTGCATTTCTGTTGAAGCAATGAAATGTTTTCTGCTGATGTGAAACTCAAACAAGACAGACATGGCAGGGAAAAGTGAATGGAATCCAATTCATGTAGATCATCTTTCCCACAAAAGAAAAAAAGAAAACCAATAGATTCCAAATTCATGCCAAATTCTTTTCCATTTTGAGAATGTTTTACAACTTGTATGCAAAAATGATTCAAATGCAAGTATGAGGAGTTTTTCAATGGTAGGTCGCCAGTTAAATTTCATACAGGTAAATACCAATCCCAACAATTTGAAATGCTCAACATCGATACGAGCAAATGTCATTTTCTGCAAAGCCAGGACATAGAACTGTATTCGTAGTTTGAATGGTAGAATGTAAATAAGAATAAATACTATGCTCAAAGATTTGAAATTGCTAGATACGAGCAAAACATCACACCTAAGCCAGGTCATAGATTTAAATTCAAAGTTCCAATACAATTCGAAATTGCTCGATGCGAGCAAATGTCATGACATATCTAAGCCAGAACATAGATTTGTAAATTTAATCATTTCTTACCATAGCCACATTGTTTTCCCTTTGTTACAGGTAAAATTACCACAAATCTCCAGAAGAAGAAGAAGAAGAAGAATAAGGGAGGCATGTTTCAATCGATTGGATGAAACTCAATTCGAAATACAAAAAGATGCAAACAGAACAGAGATGAATATATGAAAGAAGAGAGAAAAAGAGTCGGAGAATCTTACCGATGCCATTAAAATACATTAACAAAGCTTTCTGCACAGAGAATGAAACTGAGAGAGAGAGAGAGAGAGAGAAAGAAAGAGAGAAGGAAGAAGGAAGGAAGAGGGAGAATTGGGTGTTGGAAGCTAAAATGGGAATAACAGAAACCGAATATTTTGGTAACTCCACTATAAACGGCTATGGCATTTTTAAGGCCGTTGCCAAAATTTTTACATGAGTTACAATTTTGTCTTTTACTTTTTATTTTTTGTTAAATTATATTTTTGAGGCTCTAACATCAATTTAGTCTCTATTTTTTTTAAATATATATATATATATATTTTTGAAAAGTTTAAAAAATATATACGAACTTTAATATATTATTGTTTGAATAACGAAAATGTAATGTAGAACGTTGTTTATTGATGTTATTAGAAAATGTTATTTATAGATATTCAAAATGAAAGTTTATAGTATAATGTTTTGTTTTGCCAATTTGAGTATAGCTCAATTGGTTAAGATATTATATCTTTTACTGAAAGGATAGAGATTTGAAAACATGTGTTTGTGTTGGATTTTTAGAACATCATTTGGATGAAAAGTAGAAATAGGATTAGGGTCATGTTATTTTGGAGTGTCACAAAAAATGTCTATTAGACTTTTGTGATTTGTTTTTCTTTTTCAAATGCAATTGTAGATAATTTGCTATGTGGATTCTTGTAGCTTAGGCCCATTTGGTTTTTTTTTTCCCTCTTTTTGAAAATTAAGGTTATGAACACCCTACATATAGTTTTCATACTTTATTAGCTACTTTTTAAAAACTTTTTAAAAAATCAAGCCAAAATTTGAAAACTAAAAAATGTATTTTTTAGGCCTCGTTTGATAATCATTTGCTTTTTAGTTTTTGAAAATTGAGCTTATAAATGCTACTTTCACCTATGTGTTTTCTTGTTTGGTTATCTACTTTTTACCTATGTTTTAAAAAACCAATTCAATTTTTGAAAACTAAAAAATGAAGTTTTCAAAAACTTATTTTTGTTTTTAGAATTTGGCTAAGAGTTCAAATCTTTGCTTAAAAAAGATGAAACTCATTGGAGAGAAATGATGAAAAAACAAGCACAATTTTCAAAAACCAAAAACTAAATGGTTATCAAATGGGGCCAAAACTTGATTTTTTTTTTAGAATTTGGCTAAGAATTTAAATCTTTTCTTAAGAAAGATAAAACTCTAATACTTATTGTAGAGAAATGATGAGAAAACAAGTATAATTTTAAAAAACATAAAACCAATAATAAAATAGTTATCAAACGAGACTTTAGGTTTCCAACCAAACCAAAATCAAAAGTGAGCCAAATATTTTTTTTCCCTTATAATTGAACCAACTTCGTCCCTTTTTTTTTTTTTTATAAGATAAGTTGATCAAATTAAAAGTTTAGGGGTGTGATTGCAATACTTAATAAAGTATAGTAGGTGATTGATTAAATTAAAAGTTCAGGGGTGTGATTGATTAAATTAAAAGTTCAGTGGTGTGATTGATTAAATTAAAAGTTCAGGGGTGTGATTGTAACAAACCCCAAAATTCAGGGGTGATTTTTGCATTTTTTTTCAAATATATATATATACCTACCACGCTAATGCGACGGTGACAGGGTCTGAGAGTTGATGGAAAGGCATGTTGTGGGATGAGATGAAAGAATTGTTTGAGGGGTTGTAACAATTCGATATTAAATATTGATTGACATATTGACATTTTCATCGAACATTTTCAATTGTTCATGCATTTGACATCAACATAAAGAGTTAATCAACACTTCCTTTATATCATAAAAAAATTTGACAAAATATAACAAAAATATCAACAAAAAAAAAACCATCAATTTGAACATATATTAATAATAATAAATTTTTAACTTTTTTTTTACAAAGATAATATATTACTAGAAAAAACAACAGACGCCTCACAACCCGAGGTCAAGACACAACGTTGTTGGATATTTTTAAGATTTTATTTGTATTTTTTTTTATTTTTACTCCTTTTAACCAATCAATTCACTCCCCCTATTAAATAAGAAGTGGAATATATGGTAACTTTTAAGAATCATTATGAACATGTTTTTCACTCTCACTTTTCAGAAGTTCTTTGTTCTTGAGTTTTTTTTTTTTTTTTTGGTATACAAGCAATTAGGATTCGTAAGAAGGCTTAGCTGCACAGGATTGTTGTATTTTTAGAGTAGAGTGCCAAATAATTCAGTGCAGTGGAGACACATTTTCTCGATAGACAACATTTATTAATGTGCATCGATCGAGAAAGTATAGGCTTTTCTTATCTCTTACTTTATTATTGTTGTTTTAATTACTAATGAATTTGTGTTGATTATTTCAGAAATTCTCTATTCCCTAAATTTATTTCCAACAAAAGAAAAGACCAAAGTAAACACTAACATAAAACTAGAGACCAAGCAAACCAACTCACAGACCGAACAGAGAGAACACACCAACATAAGGAAACAAAAACTCATAAGAAAAGATCCCAAAGGGATGGAAAGTCCACAGTCACACTCATAGAAGATGCACCTAACCAAGTGGAGCAACGAAGACAGACATCCAACCAATTTTAACTTATTTAAAAATGGTGAAATGCATATTTTTGTTGATTTAAATATTTTTTTATAAATTTTTAATTTTCATAATTTTTCAAGAAATATCCATCGTCGTGGATATTTTATTGATATTTTCATTGACATTGATATTTAAAACCTTGGTAACAATGTAAGTAGCCAACATTTTTATACCATTAGATATATTTAAAAAAAAAAAAAGAAATAATATTTTAAGTGTGCATTAATAGTTGGAGCAGACTGTCACATTGTCACATTAAATAATTTTTCAATGAGATGAGTCTAGGCCTAACCGCTCATGTTTATCACGTCAATTAAAAACTCTGATCTAAAATTAATAAGTCAAAGTGAGCATAGATTAGTGGTAACTGACATGTACCTTCAATCAAGAGGTTAGAGGTTCAAATCTCCACACCTCCAAATATTGTTGAATTAAAAAAATCTAAAATTAATAAATAAATTTAAAAAAAAAAAAAAAAAAGGAATGAAGGAAAAACAAACAAACCTAAACCTCCTACCCACCCACTCAACACCGTACTCATCCCATTCATCCACCACCCTAACATTATCAAATAGAAATAAGTTCAATATCAAGTATTCCAACTTTTGATCTTATTTTTTTTAGTACAATAAATATGGGATATAGAAATTTGAACCTCCCACCTCAAGTAAAGGAATACATGCCAATTATCGTTGAATTATACTCACTTTGACGTATATCTTAATTAGTTGAACTATATTCAAGTTGACATAAAATAATAAATGTTAAAATATACTATAACTTTTCAATTTAAATTTTTTTTCATTCCATAAGAAAATTTTCAGCTCCACCCTTGATACTCGGTCAATTACTTGAAAGGTAATTTTGGTCCAATACTTAAAAAAAAATAACAATTATTTGGAGGTGTATGTTACTGATTTAATGATTCTAAAATCATTTTGCAACCAAACATTAATCATTCAAAATAACTTTTGGCAATGTAAAAATCACTTGAAACGTTAAAATGGTTTATTATCGAGCACTTTCTTCAAAATTACTAATATTTAGATCAATTTTGCTAAAATCACTTATTCAAAAATCACTCTCACACATACCCTTACAGTCACTCTCTCACATACCCTTACATCCTGTAAGTTAAAATTTCTATTAGAAATTTGATCCAAAACCAACACTTTTATGAAATATAGAGAATAAAATGAATTTGATTTTCCTGTACAATAATAAATCAATATATGGTTCAATTATCTGCTCACTTAACATGATTGGATTACAACAAATTTTTTAACGAAGAATCCAATCATATCATTGTTTAAAGGTTAAATTATACAAATGCTTTTGAACTTTGAAGTAGATTTCAATTATGCTCCAATCTTTAAAAATTTTCATGTTCACCATTCATCTTTGAAATTGTTCCAAAAAACAAAACCTTAGAGAGTTTTTCCATCAAAACAATACATGAAAATTGGCGCGACCGTTGATGTGTTAAAATTGGAAAGCATGTGCAACATTATTGACAATATTATTCCTATAAATTGACGTATTAAACAGTTGATATGTAAAAATTGATTTTGTAAATAATGTCAACAATAATTTTGAAGTTGAAATAAATATAAATAGTAACAATGATTTTAGTCTTCTATATAGTTGAAATTGAGTTGTAAATGGTGTAATATACGTTTTACAATTTTACCCATAAACTATCACATCCATTTGTGTCCATCATTTTGAGGAAAAACTCTTGAACAGGTTTTTTTTTTTTTTTTTTTTTAACAATTTAAAACTTTTCAAAATCTGTGAATATAATTTAAAGGTTGAATTATAAAAAATTCCCCTGAATTATAGGGTTGGTTTCAATTATACCCCTGAATTTTGAAAAGTTTCATTTTAACCCTTGAACTTTAAAGTTTGTTTCAAAACAACCGTTGAAGACTTTTTTTTCGTTAAATTCATGGACGAAAAATGATGTTTTTGCATTTATATTGTTGCTTATGTGAACATAGTTTAACATATACATTGAAAAAAAATCAAAACATATGCAAATACGTCATTTTTCGTGCATAAATTTAACGGAAAAAACCTTCAAGAGTTGTTTTGAAACAAACTTCAAAGTTCAAGGGTTAAAATGAAACTTTTCAAAGTTCAGGGGTATAATTGAAACCAACCCCATAGTTCAGGGGTATTTTTGATAATTTAACCTAATTTAAATCTACCTCAAAGTTTAGGTGTTTTATATAACATTCTTTAAAATATAAAACTAAACCATCACTTTTTAAAAAACAAAAGGTTAAATTACAAATTTAGTCATTGAGCTTTCAAATTTGAATTTATTAGGTTCTTGAACTGTAAAAAGTTTCTAATAGGTTCGTAGACTTTCAATTTTGTGTCTAATAAGTCTTTAAACTTTCAGTTTATCTGTCTAATAGGTCTTTGAATTTTTAATTATGTATCTAATAAATCTTTGACTTATTTGACATTTTTAAATTCACAAATTTATTATACAAAATAGAAAGTTCATGGTCCTAGTAGACACAAAATTCAATTTTATGTCTAATAGATTCGTTAATTTTTTTTTTTTTAAATGTCAAATATGTCAATAACCTATTAGACATAATTAAAAGTTCATATATCTATAAGACATTTTTAAAGTTCAGGAACATATTAGACACAAATTAAAAGTTTAGGGACTTGTTACTTGTTAGAAACTTTTAAAATTTTATGGACCTATTAGACATAAACTTGAAAGTTTATGGACTAAACTTTAGTCATTGTACTTTCAAATATCCAAATTTAGTCTTTGTACTTTCAATAAAGCATAAAATTTGGTCCCTATTTCTAGTTTGAAGTTAATTTTTATTGAAATTGACTAAATACTAATAATAATTTTGATGCAAGAAAGGACACAATGTACACATTTTTCGAAAATTTATAGAGGGAAAACTAATAGAAACAATAAAAACAAAAAAAGTTAACAAAAACCTAATAGTAGGGAGCAATTTTAAGCTTTATTGAAAGTACAAAGACTAAATTTGAATATTTGAGAGCATGTTTCTGTTGGGTTTTGTGTCCTAAAACTCGTGGTTTTGTAAACTGAATATATATTCTATTTTACTATAAAGATATTATCGAGGTTTATTCAGTAAATGTGTTATTGAATAAAGTGAATTGTGTATTCTATAACCCAAATCCAATGAACTAAGAACCATTGGCTATAGTATGTATACTTAAACTTTATGTATGACATAAAAGTGGATCAAGTTCGAGTAATAGCCAAAATGGTCTATAGTATAAGGATAAGGCTGGGTACCTTATTCTTGGGACACTATGGACGCAGCCCACTTTGTATAGTACTAACGATGTGATTCTGAATCATTCATGTGGAGACATGCGAGTGGGGGCATCCTATGCAAAGAGTTTGTATAAGACCGGACTGCGAAATAGTCACTTAGACTTTATAACTCCGTTTACTGTTTTAACTGACTATATTCATAGAATGACCTAGGTAACTCAATCTTAATCCTGAGCGTGCTATGAACTCCTGTTTATTCGGGATTATCCTTAGATTTGCATGGGTGAGAGTGGCCCAAGATCGCCTACTCAATAAGCCTCCCATTTTGGGGATAAGACCGGATAGATAGTTGAGAACATAGTCATGCGAGATGGAATTCACTCCTACCTGCTTTAAGGATTAGTAGAGAGGTTGTTCCCTTAAGTGCTTACTTCGGGTCTTGAACAATGGGCCCACCTTCTCATTGGCCCGAGAGGGATTCGGTTTGTTGGTTGGACCACAAACCAATTGTTCATTAGAGGATCAGTGGGACTTAAGGAACAAGAAGTAATTACGGGGGTAAAACGGTTTATTTGACCCAGCTGTAATTACGAACGACCTGTAAAGGATCGACTTACTAATCATGGTTATATCAAGTGGACAGAAATATATCTACAGTGAGGAGAGTGTAGCCACTAGGCTTTAGTGGAGTGTCTCGGTGGTTAACGAATGTTGATTAGCTAGGCTAAAGAGTTTGGCCGGTTAATCTCGTATCGTTGGAGCTCATGATCTGTAGGTCCATTAGGTCCCCTTACTAGCTCAGACTAAGCCTTGGAATAATTTGAGAGAAAAGAATTTGAATTGTTCAAATTCGGTTTTGGGAGTAAACGTTAATTATATGCGATATACTTAACGTACTATAATTTAATTATGAATTAAAACCACAAGGAAGAGAGAGGAACATATTTACATGTGATTTAAATATTTGTTCGGTTTAATACGCGAATAGGGATTCATGTACAAACGATTGGTCATAAAAGAGAGGGATTGGTCTAATTATTTAATTAATATTTGATATTAAATTAAATAATTAAATGGTTTAATTAATTAATCAAGTTTTTTTTAAAATTAATTTTGATTTAATTGAAACTTGACTAATCCTATCCAATGATGTATTGACTTCCAAAGGAAGCCAAGTGTTGTCTTCCATAGGAAGCCTAATGAAGTTTGATTAGTGCCTATAAATGGGATGAAACACAAAAAGGATTAAGTGAATTTCTTTGATAGTTTTTTTTAAAACTGTCTTGAGCTCTCTTCCTTCTCTCTAAAAATTCTCTTAACAAAAGATCTCACAATCCATTCCAAGGGCTAAGAATAGTAGGGAAGACTCTAGTGGTGGTCCAAGTAGTGTTGGTGATCCAAGATTTGCAAAGAATTTGGAGAATTTGGGCTACAAAGGTATGTGTTCATACTTTTTGGTTTTTTTCCAGTTTTTTCCAATTTTGAGCATGTTTCTGTTTGGTTAAATTGATGTACTTTGAATGCTCGAGATCCAAAATTTCTTCCGCTTTCTTAATATTAACTCTTTCAATTGGTATCAGAGCAATTTTGAGCACACAATTTGATTCAATTTGAGCTTGGTGGGTATGTTTTTGAAATCGAATTTTCTAGGCATCTAAAGTGGTACTTTTGGTTTTGGCATCAAAATTGAGTTTCAATTTGTAGTCTGTTTTGTAATTGCCCAAGCGTGTATGGGATTTAATGTGTGAAGAAGAGTTTGTAAAAAATTTGGAGTCATTAGAGTCCATATAGGCTTCCAATTTGAAGAGAGAAGGTGAAGTGTTCTAGCTGGAAAACAGAGCAGAAGCTGCTGTTTTTTTCTGCCCATACCGGTTCAAGCAGAGGTTGAAGAAGCGGTTAGGTTCGATTGTTTTCGGTCCGGTTCAGGATAGGTTCAGACTGGTTCTACACTCTCCAGCCTCTTGGGAATCGGTTCAGCCTTGGTTCGGTCCGGTTCAGGTATGTTTGGCCCCGGTTTTGCCCGTTTGAAGCTGTCTGGTCCAGTTCAAAGGGGTTCAATCCGGTTCTGCTGTATTGAAGCTCGGTTCAAGCTTTTTCAAGTTGGTTCTGGGCGGTTCGAAGTGTTCGGAAGCATCTCAACCTAGTTATTAAATTATTCTTGTAATAATTTAGTTGTTTGCTTGCCCTTGATGCCAAAACCGGTCCACTTTAGTGTGTTTAATTATTTATGCATTATGAATGTATGTTTTAATTAAATCCATATTTGTATGTGCATAAAGTATGCTATATAGATTTAAAATCCCACCATAGGAAGTATGCTTCATGCATTGAAAGTATGTTATAAGTGTTATAATGTATAGTATGCATGTTTAGCATTTCATAAGTATTAATATAAGAGTTGTATTAATTTTATGAAATAGATGTTGTATGTTTTAAGTATAATTAATATAAATGTTATATTAATTAAAAATAAAGCATACAACATATAATTGCCTTAGTATAATATAATTGTTATATTAAATGCATCAAAGCATTTCCATGCATAATTCATGTGATGAATTTTTACTCTATGTTTATTTAATTGTTCATGTGATGAATGATCAAGCACTCAAACATAGAAATGCATACAAACCTAGGGTTTAATTATTTAGTTTTAAAATGGTTTTAGAATTAAAATAATTAGACCATAGGTTATCTAGTTCTAATAAGATTAGAATTAGGCAACCAATAATTTATAAACTATGATTAAAGAGGGACTCTGTCTAAGGAAGGTTCTGGCTAGGCTGGGGTATTTAAGATGACGGAAATGGAACACCCCTACCTAGGAACCGACCTGGGAGTGAATTTAATCCAGAGGTTTATAAATTATTCCTCGTGAGCGACGTTAATTAAAAACTTTAAACTCGTAGACCTAAGTTTTTTAAAGGGTTAATAGACTTAGGTAATATCAATATAATCGTTATATTGATAGACTTAGGTATATTAATAGCCGGAATATGCCTAAGTAAAATTATACCCAAACCGTCTAAAATACTTAGTGGGAGTGAAAAGGTATATATGATATATCAATTTCCTCTTATGCTCTCTACGAAGTTCACACCGTGAGATTTATGCTCGGCCTCGTGATGTCAATAGGGCATCCCCATTCTGATGGTGTTTGCATAAATCAAGAGCAAGGTGAATGGAGAAAGTATTTATAGTAAGTGGGAGAAAGAAGTGCGTCAACACATCCTACAGTCTCCTCCATTAGGTTGGACAGTGAGATTCCCATGTTCCGCCTGCAGGTTGCCCGTAGTAGCACCATCCATTCGGAGGGATGTAACATGGGAGTCGGAACAACTCAAACTCCAAAAATGGATAGGGTTTCCTAGGTCCATTCCCAACTTTGACTTTCCAATTCGGTAGCATTGTTGGGGCCGACCTCTGAGGTCTGAAAATGGCGGGTCACACTTACAAGAATTACTAAGTGTTAGTGAATTCTTGACCAAAGTAGCAATAACTAAAATGTTATAGGAATAAGAGTTATTCTGGTATTAGCATTTAGTCAAGAATGTCTTGGTTCAGTGAAGGAGTGATTGACTGCCCCTCGGTAGCGGTTGCTCTGACTCACTAAAGTATCGTTGCAAAAACAATAATGAGTTTATGGGTACATTATTACTTTTGCTAATTTTTTTTTGGATGCATGTAATGGGTTAGAAGCAATTCACTAATAGAATATGTTCTATTTTTCAGCATGTCGAGCTCTTTAATTCAGTTACTAGCCTCCGATAAATTAAACGACGATAACTACGCAACCTGGAAATCGAACTTTAATACGATTCTAGTTATCAATGATCTAAGGTTTGTCTTAACAGAGGAATGTCCTCTCCCTCCCGGCTTATCTGCAAACCGAATTGTTCGGGATGCATTTGATAGATGGACTAGGGCTAATGATAAAGCCCGAGTCTATATCTTAGCCAGCATATCTGATGTGCTATCTAAGAAACATGAGAGCATGATTACCGCTAAGGAGATCATGGGATCATTACAGGCGATGTTTGGACAACCGTCCTCATCGATCCGTCATGATGCTCTCAAGAATGTTTACAACTCCTGTATGAAGGAGGGAACTTCTGTTAGGGAGCATGTCCTTAACACGATGTTCCACTTCAATGTGGCAGAAGTAAAGGGAGCTGTCATCGATGAGAATAGTCATGTTAGCTTTATAATGGAATCTCTTCCGAAGAGCTTCCTACAGTTTCGCACCAATGCGGTGATGAACAAGATAGAGTATAATCTGACTACTCTCCTCAACGAGCTACAGGCTTTCGATTCCCTGATGAAAACAAAGGAAAAAGAGAAGGAGGCAAATGTTGTCACTTCGAAGAAATTCCCAAGAGGATCGTCCTCTGGGAATAAGTCTGGTTCTTCTTTTTCTAAGAATAAGGGTATTCAAAAGAAGAAGAAAGATAAAGGGAAGGGAAAAGCTCCCGTCATGAGTAAACGCAAGGCTAAAGCCACAGATAAAGGAAAATGTTTCCACTGTGGTGAAGATGGGCACTGGAAAAGGAATTGCCCAAAGTACCTTGCAGAAAAGAAAGCTGAGAAGGTAGGACAAGGTAAATATGATTTACTTGTTGTTGAAACATATTTAGTGGAACATGATGATTCCGCCTGGATACTAGATTCAGGAACCACTAACCATGTGTGTTCTTCTTTTCAGGAAACTAGTTCCTGGAGGCAGCTTGAAGATGGTGAGATAACTCTCAGGGTTGGAACAGGAGAGGTTGTCTCAGCCAGAGCAGAGGGAGCGGTGAAGTTGTTGTTTAGAGATAGATTCATTTTACTAGAAAATGTACTTTTGGTTCCTGGAATCAAAAGAAATCTTGTATCTATCTCTTGTTTGCTTGAACATATGTATAAAGTATCTTTTGATTATACTGAAGTGTTCATTTGCAAAAGAGGTGTACAAATATGTTCTGCTAAACTTGAAAACAACTTATATGTGTTAAGACCAATAGAGGTAAAAGCTATTTTGAACACTGAGATGTTTAAAACAGCTGATACTCAAAATAAGAGGCAGAAACATTCTCCAAGTACCTATCTTTGGCACTTGAGACTAGGTCACATTAATCTCAATAGGATTGGGAGATTGGTTAAGAGTGGTCTCCTAAGTCAGTTAGAAGACAACTCTTTACCACCATGTGAGTCGTGTCTTGAAGGAAAAATGACCAAACGACCTTTTTCTGAAAAAGGTTATAGGGCCAAAGAACCCTTAGAACTCGTACATTCGGATCTCTGTGGTCCAATGAATGTCAAAGCTCGAGGAGGGTATGAATACTTCATCAGTTTCATTGATGATTATTCGAGGTACGACTATCTTTACCTAATGCATCATAAGTCTGAAGCTCTTGAAAAGTTCAAGGAGTATAAGACAGAGGTTGAGAACATATTAGGTAAGACGATTAAAACACTTCGATCAGATCGAGGTGGAGAGTATATGGATTTGAGATTCCAGGACTATATGATAGAACATGGAATCGTATCCCAACTCTCAGCGCCCAGTACACTTCAGCAGAATGGTGTATCTGAGAGGAGAAATAGAGCCTTGTTAGACATGGTTCGATCTATGATGAGCTATGCTCAACTGCCTAGTTCGTTTTGGGGATATGCAGTAGATGTTGTTGCATATATTTTGAACATGGTTCCCTCTAAGAGTGTTTCAGAAACACCTTATGAGTTATGGAGAGGGCGTAAAGGAAGTTTACGTCACTTCAGGATTTGGGGGTGCCCAGCACATGTGCTGGTGCCAAACCCAAAGAAATTGGAACGCCGTTCAAAATTATGCCTATTCGTAGGATACTCCAAGGAAACAAAAGGTGGTCTATTTTATGATCCTCAAGAGGACAAGGTGCTTGTATCGACAAACGCCACGTTTCTAGAGGAAGACCACATGAGAGATCATCGGCCTCGAAGTAGAATTGTATTGAGCGAACTTTCTGGGGAAGCTACAGATAAATCAACAAAAGTTGTTGATCAAGCTGGTCCTTCTCAAGAGTTGAGAATGCCTCGACGTAGTGGGAAGGATGTTAGACAACCCGACCGTTACATGGGTTTGCCTGAAACCCAGGTCGTCATACCTGATGATGGCATTGAGGATCCATTGACCTATAAACAGGCAATGAATGACATAGATAAGGACCAGTGGATTAAAGCCATGGACCTCGAAATGGAGTCAATGTACTTCAATTCAATTTTGGAACTTGTAGACCAACCAGATGGTGAAAGACCTATCAGTTGCAAGTGGATCTACAAAAGGAAACAAGATCAAGCTGGTAAGGTGCAAACCTTTAAGGCTTGACTTGTGGCAAAGGGTTATACCCAACGGGAATGGGTGGACTATGAAGAAACTTTTTCCCCTGTTGCCATGCTTAAGTCGATTAGAATACTCTTGTCCATTGCCATGTTTTATGATTATGAAATTTGGCAAATGGATGTCAAGACAGCCTTTCTGAATGGTAATCTTGAAGAGAGTATCTATATGGTTCAACCAGAGGAGTTCATAATTCAGGGTTAAGAACAAAAGGTTTGCAAGCTAAATCGATCCATCTATGGATTGAAGCAAGCATCTAGATCCTGGAATATAAGATTTAATACTGCGATTAAATCTTATGGCTTTGAACAGAATATTGACGAACCTTGTGTTTACATGAAGATAGTCAATACTACTGTAGCTTTCTTAGTCTTGTACGTAGATGATATCCTACTCATTGGGAATGATGTAGGATTCCTGACTGACGTAAAGCAATCGCTAGCGACCCAATTCCAAATGAAAGATTTGGGAGAAGCTCAATTTGTCCTTGGAATCCAAATTGTTCGTAATCACAAGAACAAAATGCTAGCGTTGTCTCAGGCATCTTATATTGACAAGATGTTGATAAGATATAAGATGTTGATAAGATATAAGATGCAGAGTTCCAAGAAGGGTTCATTACCTTTCAGACATGAAATTCATTTGTCGAAGGAACAGTGTCCTAAGACACCTCAAGAAGTTGAGGAATTGAGACGCATTCCCTATACATCAGCTGTTGGTAGTCTGATGTATGCCATGTTGTGTACTCGACCCGACATATGCTATGCAGTGGGAATTGTCAGCAGGTATCAGTCCAATCCAGGATATGATCATTGGACTGCCGTTAAAAACATCCTCAAGTATCTTAGGAGAACGAGGGACTATATGCTTGTGTATGGTGCGAAGGATCTGATCCTTGCAGGATACATTGACTCTGATTTTCAGACCGATGTAGATTCGAAGAAATCCACATCGGGAACAGTGTTCACTCTTAATAGAGGAGCAATAGTTTGGAGGAGTACAAAGCAAGGTTGTATTGCTGACTCCACCATGGAGGCTGAGTATGTCGCAGCTTGCTAAGCAGCGAACGAGGTTGTATGACTTAGGAAATTCTTTACTGATTTGGAAGTTGTTCCAAATATGAATTTGCCTATCACCCTTTTTCAACCTCAGCATATTTGACTCCACTGACGTTTTAGTCCAAGTGGGAGTTTGTTGGGTTTTGTGTCCTAAAACTCGTGGTTTTGTAAACTGAATGTATATTCTATTTTACTATAAAGATGTTATTGAGGTTTATTCAGTAAATGTGTTATTGAATAAAGTGAATTGTGTATTCTATAACCCAAATCCAATGAACTAAGAACCCTTGGCTATAGTATGTATACTTGAACTTTATGTATGACATAAAAGTGTATCAAGTTCGAGTAATAGCCAAAATGGTCTATAGTATAAGGATAAGGCTGGGTACCTTATTTTGGGGACACTATGGACGCAGCCCACTTTGTATAGTACTAATGATGTGATCCTGAATCGTTCATGTGGAAACATGCGAGTGGGGGCGTCCTATGCAAAGAGTTTGTATAAGACCAGATCGCGAAATAGTCACTTATACTTTATAACTTCGTTTACTGTTTTAACTGACTATATTCATAGAATGACCTAGGTAACTCGATCTTAATCCTAAGCATGCTATGAACTCCTGTTTATTCGGGATTATCCTTAGATTTGCATGGGTGAGAGTGGCCCGAGATCGCCGACTCAATAAGCCTCCCATTTTGGGGATAAGACCGGATAGATAGTTGGGAACATAGTCATGCGAGATGGAATTCACTCCTACCTGCTTTAAGGATTAATAGAGAGGTTGTTCCCTTAAGTGCTTACTCCGGGTCTTGAACAATGAGCCCACCCTCTCATTGGCCCGAGAGGGATTCAGTTTTTTGGTTGGACCACAAACCAATTGTTCATTAGAGGATCAGTGGGACTTAAGGAACAAGAAGTAATTACAGGGGTAAAATGGTTTATTTGACCCAGCTGTAATTACGAACGACCTGTGAATGATCGACTTACTAATCATGGTTATATCGAGTGGACAGAAATATATCTACAGTGATGAGAGTGCAGCCACTAGGCTTTAGTGGAGTGTCTCGGTGGTTAACGAATGTTGATTAGCTAGGCTAAAGAGTTTGGCCAGTTAATCTCGTATCGTTGGAGCTCATGATCTATAGGTCCATTAGGTCCCCTTACTAGCTCAGACTAAGCCTTGGAATAATTTGAGAGAAAAGAATTTGAATTGTTCAAATTCGGTTTTGGGAGTAAACGTTAATTATATGCGATATGCTTAACTTACTATAATTTAATTATGAATTAAAACCACAAGGAAGAGAGAGTAACATATTTAAATGTGATTTAAATATTTGTTCGGTTTAATACGTGAATAGGGATTCATGTACAAACGATTGGTCATAAAAGAGAGGGATTTGTCTAATTATTTAATTAATATTTTATATTAAATTAATTAATTAAATGGTTTAATTAATTAATCAAGATTTTTTTAAAATTAATTTTGATTTAATTGAAACTTGACTAATCCTATACAATGATGTGTTGACTTCCAAAGGAAGACAACAAAGGAAGCCAAGTGTTGTCTTCCATAGGAAGCCTAATGAAGTTTGATTAGTGCCTATAAATGGGATGAAACACAAAAAGGATTGAGTGAATTTCTTTGATAGTTTTTATTAAAACTGCCTTGTTGTCTTCTATAGGAAGCCTAATGAAGTTTGATTAGTGCCTATAAATGGGATGAAACACAAAAAGGATTGAGTGAATTTCTTTGATAGTTTTTATTAAAACTGTCTTGAGCTCTCTTCCTTCTCTCTAAAAATTCTCTTAACAAAGGATCTCACAATCTATTCCAAGGGCTGAGAATAGTAGGGAAGACTCTAGTGGTGGTCCAAGTAGTGTTGGTGATCCAAGATTTGCAAATAATTTGGAGAATTTGAGCTACCAAAGGTATGTGTTCATACTTTTTGGTTTTTTTCCAGTTTTGAGCATGTTTCTGTTTGGTTAAATTGATGTACTTTGAATGCTCAAGATCCGAAATTGCTTCCGCTTGAAAGAGTTAATATTAAAAAAGCGGAAGCAATTTCGAATCTCGAGCATTCAAAGTACATCAATTTAACCAAACAGAAACATGCTCAAAACTGGAAAAAACTGGAAAAAAAACATAAAGTATGAACACATACCTTTGTAGCTCAAATTCTCCTAATTCTTTGCAAATCTTGGATCACCAACACTACTTGGACCACCACTAGAGTCTTCCCTACTATTCTCAGCCCTTAGAATGGATTGTGGGATCCTTTGTTAAGAGAATTTTTAGAGAGAAAGAAGAGAGCTTAAGACAGTTTTAAAAAAAAAACTATCAAAGAAATTCACTCAATCCTTTTTGTGTTTCATCCCATTTATAGGCACTAATCAAACTTCATTAGGCTTCCTATGGAAGACAACACTTGGCTTCCTTTGGAAGTCAACACATCATTGGATAGGATTAGTCAAGTTTCAATTAAATCAAAATTAATTTAAAAAAAAACTTGATTAATTAATTAATTAATTTAATTATTTAATTTAATATCAAATATTAATTAAATAATTAGACCAATCCCTCTCTTTTATGACCAATACTTTGTACATGAATCCCTATTCACGTATTAAACCGAACAAATATTTAAATCACATGTAAATATGTTCCTCTCTCTTCCTTGTGGTTTTAATTCATAATTAAATTATAGTACGTTAAGTATATCGCATATAATTAACGTTTACTCCCAAAATCGAATTTGAACAATTCAAATTCTTTTCTCTCAAATTATTCCAAGGCTAAGTCTGAGCTAGTAAGGGGACCTAATGGACCTACAGATCATGAGCTCCAATGATACGAGATTAACCGACCAAACTCTTTAGCCTAGCTAATCAACATTCGTCAACCACCGGGACACTCCACTAAAGCCTACTGGCTCCACTCTCCTCACTGTAGATATATTTCTGTCCATTTGATATAACCATGATTAGTAAGTCGATCCTTTACAGGTCATTCGTAATTACAGCTGGGTCAAATAAACCGTTTTACCCCTGTAATTACTTCTTGTTCCTTAAGTCCCACTGATCCTCTAATGAACAATTGGTTTGTGGTCCAACCAACAAACCGAATCCCTCTCGGGCCAATGAGAAGGTGGACCCATTGTTCAAGACCCGGAGTCAACACTTAAGGGAACAACCTCTCTACTAATCCTTAAAGCAGGTAGGAGTGAATTCTATCTCGCATGACTATGTTCCCAACTATCTATCCGGTCTTATCCCCAAAATGGGAGGCTTATTGAGTCGGCGATCTCGAGCCACTCTCACCCATGCAAATCTAAGGATAATCCCGAATAAACAGGAGTTCATAACACGCTCAGGATTAAGATCGAGTTACCTAGGTCATCGTATGAATATAGTCAGTTAAAACAGTAAACGAAGTTATAAAGTCTAAGTGACTATTTCGCGGTCCGGTCTTATACAAACTCTTTGCATAGGACGCCCCCACTCGCATGTCTCCACATGAACGATTCAGGATCACATCGTTAGTACTATACAAAGTGGGATGCGTCCATAGTGTCCCTAGAATAAGGTACCCAGCCTTATCCTTATACTAGAGACCATTTTGGCTATTACTCGAACTTTATCCACTTTTATGTCATACATAAAGTTCAAGTATACATACTATAGCCAAGGGTTCTTAGTTCATTGGATTTGGGTTATAAAATACACAATTCACTTTATTCAATAACACATTTACTGAATAAACCTCAATAACATCTTTATAGTAAAATAGAATATACATTCAGTTTACAAAACCACGAGTTTTTGGACACAAAAACCCAACAATGGTATCATGAGTTTAGATTTGGGTGAAGTTGGGTTCCAAATTCAAACCTATGTTTGGGGCAAGGAGTTGGGTACCTCGAGTTTGACAACTCCTAAAACCCATGGGATACCCTCCAAACTCATGGTTTCTCTTTCTTTCATAAAATTGATAGGACCCACAATTTCTCTCTCTGTTTTTTTCCATAATTTTGGATGGTCCCACCATTTATCTTTCCATTTTTCTCATAATTCTTTTCATTTATCTGTTTTTAATTAACAATAGTTCAATATATATAATTTATAATTTTAAGATAAGAAAAGTATATTTTAGAAGATGACTTGCTCATATAAATATTTTTAAAATAAAATAACAATATTTAATTTTAACTTAGTTACAATAAAGAAAGTATTTAATTTTCAAATTACCTACACCCAAAAAAACAAATGTATATGTATGATATTCATTTTGAACTTATATATATATATATATATATATATATATATATATATATATATATATATATATATATATATATATATATATATATACATATTAAAATAACATAAATATATGTTATTTTATTTTTAATTTAGTCATTTTAAAATAAGATATTGAATTTATTTTATTTTTAATTTATCAAATTAAAATTACAAAAACTATGCAAATTTTGCTATCTATGTAATTCTGTGTTCTAAAATTTCCTTTTTCTATGAATCATGTTTTTTTTTTTTCTGATAAGCCTTAGAATTAAGGCTTATTTAACTACCATTTGCTTAAAATATTCTTGTTTTGTCTTAAGATCAATTGAAAATAGTTGGAAGATTGCTTAAATTTAAGGAAGAAATGAATATGTTGGCATTTGGAATAAAATTCTAAGTAAATTGATCTTGTTTTTAGGATTTATGAAAATTGCAAAATCAAATTGCAGAATCTAATTTTGTAATTCTGGACAGCATGAAATATCAAGGAAATTATGGAAGATGAAGCCGACGCAAGCAACAAAACCCATTTATGGAAAGCTTGATTACAGCACTAATTGGGAGATTTGGAGCACGATTTTTGGGCAATCTTCAACCCTAATGAAGGCTTATAAATGGGGAAGAAGAGGAGGAGCTAAGGATGGGGATTGAGAGGCGTTTTGATGAGTGAATTTCGTGGGTTTTGGTCATGTTAGAAACTCTGTTTTTCTGCAATTTTTTTTCTCTGTTTTTAGCCGATTCTGTCTTATTTTTCTGCAACTTCTACTTGTATTACGGAGAGTATAATCGATGCTCTTGATTCGATTTCTTCTTGCATTTAAGTTTAAGTTTTGATTCAGTCTTTGCTCGTGGGTTTATTTCAACAATAATGCTCTGTTTTTCGGACTTTTCTGGAAATTTCGTTTTGCCAAAGAGTGCAGCTTCTGTTTTTCAATCTCTTCGAACTTCTCTTGTAATTCCGATAGTGTTAGCAATACCAATTCGTTGTTGTTGTGATTTCTTCATTTGCGTTACATTTTTGTTCAATTAAAATTTGGTTCCATAATTCTATCCTCTATTTTCATTAAGTTCAGTTTTTGTGGGAATGTTGTTTTTATTCAAGATTAGTTTCTTTGGGAATGTTTAAGCTTATCAAATCTAAGGGGCAGAAGGAAGAATGAAAATTTATTCAATTGCCCTTGAGTTTTTGCTTTAAATCCCATTGAAATTCTCTTCTTGATTTCCTTATAGTTTTGCCAAGAATAGCACTACAAGTTATTGTTTTAATTATTCAATTTACCCAACTTCTAATATGAATTTTCTCTCAAAATTAGTTGTAATATTTTTATTTTTAATATGAGCTAAAACTTCTTAGGGGGTTCAAAAATGTGAATTCCCTAAGAAGTAATTGTAGCCTAAATTCCAATGAAAACCAAGCCTACATCTCAATTGTTTGCTTGTGTTGATCAAATTTCCGTTGAGATCCTAAATTGATCAACTAGGGTAGCAACTCAAGCTTAGATCTAATACCGACGGGGTTAGTGATAAGCGGATTTCACACAAGTGATGGAGAAAAGAGCTTAGACATAAGCCAATCCTTACCCTAGACATAGGGATTAAGGACTCCAAAACCCATAAAATTGTTGAGCCGAATTATCTAAGATAGAGGGACTATAGACATATAAGTCACTCACTTAGCCTCCTAACACCTAAATTTAAGGTAAATAGGATAAGCAATTTTGGTTTACAATTGAGTGTGGAGTAGGTTGAAATTGCAATTTTGGCTTGCAATTACGACTTAGGGCAATGACATGTTGAGCCCCATCTTTATCTAAATGCCTTTTGAAATTTTAGTTTACTATCCAATATTGCCATTTCTCAATTCTGCAATTATATTCTGCAATTCAATTCTGCAATTTTTATTATTTCAATTATTGTCATTTTTAGATTCTGCAATTTTTCTTTTTCTAACACAACATCCCAACATTATTTTTGCATTTTTAGTTTTCAAAGTTGCAATTTTCCTTACACTTTGCTTTACAATATTTTTGTTACACCGTTCCCTGTGGGATTCGATACTTGGTACTCACATACCATTTTATATTACTTCGATCGCGTGCGCTTGCGTGTAACAGTCGATCATTTTCTCATTAACTACTTTAACTTATAACATTATGATTAATGTCACTATTGTGAACAATTGTTTTGAATTTAAAATTTGCATGTCGATCCATGAAAAAAATGACAAAACTTAGGGTTACAAAAAAATATAAGTAATGAAATATCAATTTCAAAAGGGATAGAACAATTGTTTTCTAGTAAATTGTCTAAAAATTCAGCAAGATTATATCAAAGGTTGAATAGTAGTTCACAGAAAAATGAGAAAAAGACAGACTAAAAAAAAAACTGTGCACCGTGGACTTTATTTAACAATATGCTTCTTATTTTAGAGTTATTCATTCTATACTTTAGCGAATATTATTAAAATTGATGTCACTATGAATGGAGTGAATGAAATAAATTAGGGTTATAATGAATGCACATAGTATAATTTCAATTTGAATATGGTTGGGGCAATTGCTTCACACAAAATGGGACAAAATATTGATATACAGTTCAAAAACAATTAACTAGTTAAGAAAAACGAAGATTAAAAAAAATAGTCTAAAAAAAAAAGCTAACCAAACCCAATCAATTCCAACCCTACATTCCAAACACAGACTTCAGAAATCTCAAACTATACAAATCCAGCCAATTTATCTCATGGATTTTAGAATCTCAAGGTTTCTAATTTCGAACCTATGCTCCAAATGGCCCATAAAAGTACAATGACTAAAATAGAATGGAATCGAAAATACAAAGACTAAAAAGATATTTTAATAATAAAAAAAAACTAAAATGGAACTAAAATTAAATTGGGAAAAATACATTTTTAGTCCCTGAGTTTTCAACAATATGTGCATTTAGTCCCTGAGTTTTCAAAATAGACCTTTTTAGTCCCTGAGTTTAGAGAAAAATATCTTTTTGGTCCCTGAGTTTTGGAAATAGACCTTTTTAGTCCCTTAGTTTTGAGAAATAGGTTTAAAAAGTCCCTCACATTATTATTTTTTATTTTTTTTATATAAAATCAATATTATTTATTAATTTTTAATATTAACCATTTTTTAAATTAATATTACCATTTTCTAAAATAAACAAAATTTTAAATTGTCAATTTCTTCAACCCCAGATCTACCCAATCGCCCGCCGCCACAGTTCATCCTCGCCGGTGTGTTCGCCGTCGCTCTGCCTCGAGCAGTCGCCTGAAGTTCGCACCCTCGCCATCTTCCCATCTCCGATTCGCCTCAGCCGCTGACTCCCGCTCCGCCAGTAGCGCCGCACGGGCGCTAGATCCGCGAACAACTCACCTCGCCGAACCGCTGCTGCCCTACGCCGTTCACCTCAGTATCCACGCCGAAATCCACCATCGCCGCTGCATCGCCGAAATCCACGAACAACTCACCTCAGTTCACCTCAGATCCACGAACAACTCACCTCGCCGAAATCCACCATCGCCGCTGCATCAGACCCACGCCGTTCACCTCAGTATCCACGCCATCGCACGCCGTCTCCGTCTCTTTGATTGCATCCTCAGATCTCAGATCTCAGATCTCCGTTTGCCGTTCGCGCTCTATCCAGCCTCTCCTTCCTCAGACCTCTTCGCCGCTCGCCGTTCGCCGTTCAGTCTCTCCGCCGCTCGATAAATGCATGTCGCCTGACATTCACGGAAGAAATTGTTGAAGAAATTGACAATTTAAAAATTTGTTTATTTTAGAAAATGGTAATATTAATTTAAAAAATGGTTAATATTAAAAATTAATAAATAATATTGAT
The DNA here is from genome assembly GCA_033996785.1 of Trichosanthes truncata. Classification (NCBI taxonomy): domain Eukaryota; kingdom Viridiplantae; phylum Streptophyta; class Magnoliopsida; order Cucurbitales; family Cucurbitaceae; genus Trichosanthes; species Trichosanthes truncata. The sequence continues at coordinate 3,141,310 of MU867261.1, forward strand.
TTTATATTAAAAAAAATAAAAAATAATAATGTGAGGGACTTTTTAAACCTATTTCTCAAAACTCATGGACTAAAAAGGTTTATTTCCAAAACTCAATGACCAAAAAGGTATTTTTCTCTAAACTCAGGGACTAAAGAGGTCTATTTTGAAAACTCAGGGACTAAATGCACATATTGTTGAAAACTCAGGGACTAAAAAGATATTTTTCCCAATTAAATTTTGTTTCGAGCAATAATAAATGGTGTGTTGATGTGAACTAACTTGGAGTTTGGAGTCAAGGGTGAGTTTATGGAAGACACACGCCAACGCTCTGTCCCAATAAACTATGGCGGCAAAATGAGTGTTCAAAGACTTGTCCACGCTGTCACTACTTTCCACGGTCCACATTTCTCCACGTCATCATCAACGCAAGTAATCCACGGTACCAGATTCCCCTCCACCAAAACTCCTGGACTTCTCATAATTATCCATTTAAATTAAAATTAAGTCTCGCCCTAATTTAAAATAAAACCATTTTACTTCGGGACTAATAATACAATAATTGTACATATATTTTGGTCCCTCATATTTCAGGATTTTTTTTTTTTTTTTTAAGTTTTGATTGTTTAAAAAGCCCTAATTTAATTTAGTCCTTGGATTTTCAAATTTTCAATTTTATTCTCCTTGTTTTTTTTTTTATTATTTATTATTTTTTTTGTATTAAGGATAATTATACTCTTTTTTTCTTCTTCTTGTTTGTGGATGTTAAAATTTTTTTAATGATAAACTTAGATAACATGATATTTTAGTGGGTTGACAAAAATTAAGACAGAAGTTAGGCCATTTATAAGAGAATTAGAGAAAGTTTCTAATCTATCCTAAAATATCTAACAAGTTGGTTGAATTTCGAATTTTCCTCTCTAAAATAATTAAACTTTTATTTAAAGTTCAAAATTTTAAATATTTGAAAGTTGAAAGACGACTAAAATCGAATATATAAAGTAGCAAGACTGAAAAAAAAAGTACAAAAGTTCAATTGTGTAAACCAAGATCAAGGTTTTAAATATATGTTGACATGTTTTTTTTTTTTTTTTGAATTCAACAATAACTTTTGGGAGTCGGGATTCGAACCTCTGACCTCTTGATGGAGAGTACATGTCAATTAGTGCTGAGCTCTACTCACTTTGGCGTATATGTTGACATGTTGATTGATACTTTCACCAATCATATTAAATATCCATCAATATAAGGAGTAATCGATGTTTTCATTATATCATAAAAATATTTATGAAATATAAAAGATATTTCTCTAAAAATATTCATCACTATCAACCTTTTATCCATATTTCTATAATAATTTTTATAAAATTGAGATCCCAACCTCCCGTCTCGGTCAATATTTAAAATCTTGAAAATAATTTTTATTTTTACTGATTGAGAATAAGATTTAAACCATTGTTATAATTGTTCTCAATTCTTATTTAAAAATTGTCGTTAAATTAATCATAATTCACAAAACACAATTAAAATTAAAAAAATAACAATTTTTTTTTTGAGAAAAAAAATAACAACTATTAATTATTATATAATCATATTCGTTAATTTTTACTCTAATAGTTCGACATATCGCAAAAGCTTAAACCATTTTGCTCTTTTCCTTTCTCCTTCTGATACGTTTTTTTGGTTTCTCTCTCTCTTTCTTGGAGATAACAATGGCGACCGGAATTCTGAGGAGGGCAATATCTAGGGTTTCTGCAACTCCACCTTCTAGATTCCTTCGAATTCGAGCTCACGCTTCCGAAGCCGAAGCCCAGCAAGTCGAGCAAAAAGTAGCCGTCTCTTCAAACCTCAAGACATTCGCAATCTACCGATGGAACCCCGACAGCCCTTCCAAACCAGAGCTTCAGGAGTACAAGATCGATCTCAAGGAGTGCGGCCCCATGGTGCTCGATGCCCTAATCAAAATCAAGAACGAGATCGACCCGACTCTGACCTTCCGCCGCTCGTGCCGAGAGGGGATCTGTGGCTCCTGTGCGATGAACATCGATGGATGTAATGGATTGGCTTGCTTGACGAAGATTCCGTCCGGAGCTTCCTCCACGATTACGCCGCTGCCTCATATGTTCGTGATCAAGGATCTGGTGGTGGATATGACGAATTTTTATAGTCAGTATAAGAGTATTGAGCCCTGGTTGAAGAGGAAGAGCGAGCCGCCTGTGCCCGGGAAGGAGATTCTTCAGAGTAAGAAAGATAGGGCTAAGTTGGATGGGATGTATGAGTGTATATTGTGTGCTTGTTGTAGTACATCGTGCCCCAGCTATTGGTGGAACCCGGAGTCTTATCTTGGACCAGCAGCGTTGCTCCATGCCAATAGGTAATTCCTCCACTTTGCTTGTTCGGTTTTTCTTTGATTCTCTGTTTGTTAGAAATGAATTGAAAACTGAGACTGTTTAGAGGGATTAGGAATCTACTCGTGAAGGCTGTGGGATTCAAACACTTTTTTATTTAGTTTCATTTCTGTTGGGTTAAAAGTAGGCAGCAATACTTTGGTAATTTGGGTACTCTATTTGAGGCTTCAGTTGCGTTTTGAGGAGCTAGAAAGCGGGGGTTTAGTGTAATGGAATATTGGAATGGGCGGTATAAATATAAAGCATTGAGATAATACCCTTACTGATCCTGCATATAAATATTGCGAACTACTAGATTTCTCGTGTATAATATAGCTACAAAAGTAGCGAAAGGAAACTATTGATATATGGTCTTCTAGAGAAGAATTGGAAGGGAAAGAAAAGCTAAAAAGGAATGAAGAGAACTTATCAAAAGAAGGGAAGTTCTGTATATGGAAATGAGAGGAAGAAGAACAGGTATAAGGGTATCAAAAAGAATTGAAGAAACTGGAAAACTTATTGAGGTGTGTCCAAGCGTGTGTTGAGGTGCCATTATTGGGTCTGGAGATTGGGCACAGCATATGCCTAGGTGTTTTTAGGGCGGGGGATATTCTTAGTAGGGTCCTACAATAAGCACATTTGTACACCCCTTGCACGGTACAAGTGAATCGGTAGTTTCATATTTCACACAACTTTTACCTCATCAAGGATATAGTCAGGTTATGCCTTCTCAGTTCTTACAAGGTGCTTTCGTTCTCCTGCTTGGAAAATAGGCCCTTGCATGGTAGAACTTTTATGATTTGATTGATTGCCTATTGTAGAGAGAATCAAGTAATTTCATTTGGTCTCGATATGTCTTGGTAGACTTGATCTGAAACTCATTTGTTTGCTTTAGTTTCTTGGTCAGTTTCAACCTTGGTCCTTACTTAGAAGTAGTTAACTAAATGGAGAGTGGATGAGTGGATGATGATCTGTCTGGAAACTGATATTGCATAAAAAAGTTTTTGATCCACAAAAATTACTAGAATTTTATAGTAAGCTTGATTGGTGACGTCCAGAAGCTAAATTTTGAACATGATATGCTTCCTACAACAATCAAGAGCTCAGCCTTTTATAAATGACAACTTAGGAGACTTTTCTTCAATATTTTACTGACATCCAACATGATGGAGAAAGTTGTACTTATTCTATTTGGTATTAGTTTGTTGAATGCTTTGTAATCATAAGAGAACTTAGAAGCAATAACCACCCTGAGTTGACTTAGTGTAAGAATCCATGTAAATAATAAAGGGCTTAGAGGTAATTGGTTCAAGCCATAATGGCCATCTACTTGGGATTTAATATCCTACAAGTCTCATTGGCAATCAAATGTAAAAGGATTAGATAATTGTCCCATGAAAAGTCGACTCACATATATTTAAAAAATAAAAAATTAGAAGCAATGATCAATGATGAGTTTTACATTTGCCTAAAATATCTTTGTATTCATGTATGATTCATGCCTTCATATATATATATATATATATATATATCTTGAAGAAGAAGAAGAAGAAGAAGAAGAAGGCTTCGTAAATTCATGTTGTATCTTATGTAATCGCATGATTTATTTGTTCCTTTCTTTCAACTCACAACTTCCTATCTATAACCATGACATTGCAAGAAGATTGACACATATGGCTAATGGCTATGATTAAATTGATTTCAAAATCATTCTTAATTGCCTTTATTAGCTATTTTCTTTTTTTTTTAGTTTTTATCAAAGAAAAATTTTCAATTACAAAAATGGCCCCCTTTAATCCCCTTTGTACTTGCAGGTGGATAAGCGATAGCCGTGATGAATATACCAAGGAGCGACTTGAGGCAATAAATGATGAATTCAAGCTCTATCGCTGTCATACTATACTGAACTGTGCCCGTGCCTGTCCAAAGGGTTTGAACCCTGGAAAACAGATCCAGAATATCAAACACCTTCAGCTCGTGGGTTGAGCCTAAGTTTCTAGGTACACGAAGCACAATAATGTTCTTTTCATTCAGTTATGGAATATCTTGTGAGGACTCATGAGCGATGTGATTTTGATCTAATAACTTGTGGATCATCTACTTTCCACCCATTCTGTACTTATAATTGGGTTTTTAGTATTTATCTCCCCAAATAAATGTTGATAGAAACCTCTTGGCTTCATCTTTAGTTGCTGTACCATGATCATCCTTTATTGACTTTATTTGATTAAAAATGACTCGTCTGAAAATCAAATATGTATGTTGGTGTTAATTTGTAGTAGCATTGTAGGGGAGAGAGGTTCTACTTGAAAAACACGGACCCATATTTCGTTTTCATTTTCCATTTCGAAAATGTTCTTGTATGTCAAGACTGTGTTCTTTTAAATTGGGGTCCTTTCTTGTAGTCAATGTTGGGACTCCTTTTAGTGGGTTTATTTTTTGTGTTTTCTTATACATTCTTTCATGTTTCTCAATGAAAGCTTGGTTTCTTATATTTTTTTTTTAAAAAATGTGTTCTGAATCTACTTTCGGCAGGTTTTGGAAGTAATTGTCAGAAAAACAATAAACAAACAAACAAAGAAGAAGGTAAACAAACCATAGTGAAGAGCATGCAGTTTTCTTGTGAGTTATAGAATACTAACCTCATGTGGTTCTTATGACTCTTTTTATCTCTGTTTGAAACTAAACAAATGATTGTAAATACACTTAAGAACTGAAAAGTATTGTGACAGCAGATGTGGGATGATAATTACAATATTCATTAATGTGCCATAAAAGAATGTTTTTCTCTCATAGTTAAACCAGGCCATGGAACCTATATAATGGTGTGGCTTCTCCTGAAACTTCACCAACTGAGCAGCTAATCTTTTACCAAACATGAAGTCATTATCAATGTTTTCCTTTCTAGTTTTGGTGATCTTTTTGATGATGGAGGTCAGTTCCAGAGTTCATGCAGGGACTCGCCTATTGTTCCTTGTAAATAGTCAAGACTTTGAATCAACCCAGTTTGTTACTGTCACAGGTATGCAACCATGAATGTCCATACTCAGATATCGCCGTGCACGTGTTAATATTTCGTTCGGTATTCTCATTGATCAAAACATACAAATGTGATATGCAAGGTTTAAGTTTCGTTACGGTTCCTAAACTTCCATTTTGGTACATCCAGTTTTTGGACTTTTGAAAGATAATTATTTTGAATCTCATTTTGGTCTTGTTCTATTTATGTTCCCGAACCTTTAAAATGCCTATTTTAATTTCTAAACTTAAAAAAAAAAAATCATTTTAGTTCCTAAATTTTTTAAAGGTTTGTTTTAGTTCTTGAACTTTTCTTTTGATAAATTGGTAACATAACCTCGAGTATGTATTCAAACTAGATATGTTGAAGACAAGTATTGGGTAATAAAATATTATATGATGAAATAATATACCAAAGACTTAAATAGTCAAGTTTTAAAAAGTCAAGGAATTAAAATAGATATTTTCAAAGTGCAAGGATTAAAATGGTTATTTTTTAAAAGTTCAAAGGCCAAAATGAAACAAACTTAAAAGTTCATCCACTAAAATTAGATTTAACTACTATTTTGTTGTTAACAATATTTATCCATTTGTTAAAGCAAAATTAAGGTAAAAGTTAAAATGCTTAAAAGAGCAAAAATGGAATAATTTTAAAAGTTTATAAACCTATTTTGTTAATAACACTATTTTGTTGGTAATTACTATTTAATATCTAGTCACTCAAAAGTCGCCAAAGCTAACATATGTGACACCAATATATGTCATTTTTGCACGTTGACACATACTCAAAGGCAGGTTATCCATTATTTTTTAGTTCAATAACATTTGAAAAAGAGAATTCGAACCTTTATGCTTTCAGTTGAGTATATAATATCTTAATCAGTTGAGTTATGTTAGATTATATTTGTAAGGAAAAATTAAGGTAAAGATCAAAATAGATATTCTTTTAAGAGATCAATGGCAAATAGATATTTTAAAATTTCAGGAACAAAAATGAAATAATTTTAAAAATTCAAGAACAAAAATAGGATAATCTTAAAAGTTCATAAACCTAAATAAAATTTAAATCTTTTTTTTTTTATTTTTTTTTTATTTTTTTTTTTATAGACATTGTAAAAACATCAATAAAATGTCAAAAGATATTAGAAAGGTTGGATTTAGTCACTATAATTTAGTCCATTTAGACTTTTAAAATCGTCCATTTACACTTTATGATTTTAAAAGTTTCAATTTGATTTTTATGATTTCGTCGAATCTCACAAATCATCCATAAGCAGCTTTCATCCAGCCAAAAACCACTCATCTTCTAATATTTTCAAATTAGAATTAACTAAGGTAATCAACCAAATAGAACATCAATTAGATTTGTAATGCATGACATGACTAAACTACATAAACTAAATTAAAACGTCAAGAACTATAAGAACCAAACTGATTTTTTTTTTCTTTTTAAAATTCGCGAGTGTTCAGGCCAGTTTGTGCACACCTCTACTAATCTCATGTAGAATATTAAATCCAAACTGAAATTAAACTCAAGACTATAGGAACCAAATAGAAATTATGTGCAACCATACAACGAAAATCATAATTTTTTTTAGTAACAAAAAAATCCTAATTTAACCACCGGTATAAATCCTGGTGGTGATAATTTATAACATATTAGTAAGTATCAAATTTACATGAACTTGACCTGTGTGATTTATCAACATTTTTCATATAGTTGAGATTTTGAAATTTGATATCTACAAACTCTGGATGATAACTATGATTTATTAAATATAGAAACAACAGGTAGTGAATTAAAAGAACATAGAAGAGACTTTTGACTTATCAACAATTGAGACAGCAAAATTCACCTAGCACTAGCAAAGAGCATCCTTGTTATCATTTATGAAATCTTAACCAAAGAAACTTTCTCATATTGGAAAATGTCTAATGTAGGGTGCAATAATGACTGTGACACTGCCTGTTGTAACTGTGATCTCAGGAAACAACCACCTCTATGTGTCCAATGCTGCCAAGAGCCTTGACAATGTCACTAAACATGCTGAGCTATTACTTTACTTTGGATTGGATATAACTTCTTCTAAAAACCTACTGTGCATTATTTTGTATGTGATTTTGGTTGATTCTCACAAAACCAAGATTAAAGTCGGTGGCATCTAAATACTTGTTCTTTCTTGGCCAGGGAGAAATGTTTACAAAAATAATCTCTCCATTATTTTCCAGTAAATATGATTATTTTCTCAACTGCTCACAGTTACAATATGCCTATAAACAGTCTAGAGTATAATTTAGAAAGGCCCCTTGGATCTACAACAAAATACAAAAAAGAAAAAAGAAAAAGAAAAAAGAAAAAGGCATCATCCTAGCTCTCAGGGTATGTAATCAGATTAATGGATTCAAAACCTCCTGGAAAGAGCGAGAAATACCGTGGCGGATGAGATCTGAACCTGTAGATCAGCAAGATCAACATCGTGACCACCTTCAACCAGGCCCCACTTATCCACCTGCAAACGTTCAAGCAGGTTCTTTTTTCGTTTAGAACATGTTAACGATCTTAATGCGACTTCATACTAGACTCTTGCAATGCAACGCAGAATAAATTTACGTATGATAAAGAATGAGGGGGAGAGAAGTAAAACCTGCAGATCTTCTTCGAGTCTAATCAACTCAATTGCTTCTTCGATCTGCAACTTCCCACGAAAAATTCCAATAGCAATTATTAAAGAGTGTGCAGCTGATGCAATGGCATCAATCGATGCCAATTCACAGTCATCTGTTTTCCTTAAAAGATCTTCGACGGCCTTTATAAGACTGTCCTGCTGCTTCCCACCAAAAAAGCTGGAATATACAATAGGCTTAAAGCCAAACTCTGAGTGCACCCAGTCAAGTAAAGGATCGATCTTCTCCACTTGCCGTTCTACAAGGAAATTGTAACACCAATCATGTACTCAAATTCCTAGATAATTATCTCTTTCATCAAACAAAATGGTAAATTTTCAATTCAAGTTGTTCTTTATGCTTTTGTATCGTGAAACCTAGCTCAAAAGCATTGCAAAAGAGTTCATGCAATTGTGAAGCATCATTTACTTCCAACGGATGAAGTCAAGGAGCTAGAGGATATACAATCTTACCATTCCACGTTTGGATTGTTCAATGTAATATGTTTGCTAGATTGCTACGTGCATGGCTGGCATTCAAATTTTCTGCCAGAACCAGAATGAGACATTATTGAGATCTGAATCACACTTGCATACAGGTGACTGATAGGAAGCTCAATAAATAGTGCAGAGAAAACCAAACACCCTTCATTGCCTTTTATTTAAATTCATTTTTTAGAATAAGAAAAAATATATCGTGGGGACTGGCATGACCTACTACTATTACTACTACTACTAATAATAATAATAGTAAAAGAAAATGGTTAATCACTCATATCAGGGTCTAGATGTTATTGCAGCTACAACCAAAAAAGTTGGAAATTTCAACTTAAAAAAAGCCGTTGACCACTATATCAAGATGAGATATTTTTGCAGCTACGACAAAAAATGTGGTTGGTAGCATCAGGAATTGATGTTATCGCAGCTACAACCAAAAATGTTGGAAATTTCAATTTTCAACTAAAAAAGGGCCGTCATCGCAATTCCCTTCCTCCACAGAGAAACATTTTGATCCCTCATTTAAAGTTGTAGATGTTTTTGCAGCTACAACAAAAGATGTGGTTGGTCACTCATCAGGATATTGATGTTATTGCAGCTACAACCAAAATGTTGGAAAAATCTACTAAAAAAAATGTGGTTGGTCACTCATATCAGGATTTAATTGTTATTGCAGCTACAACAAAAAAATGTTGGAAAATTCTACTCAACCCATCTCGACTTTTGGAGCCTTCTAAGTTAAATGTTTTTGTAAACAGAAACCGAAACAACCACTCAATCAATTGCTCATATTACTTGTTCATCAGCCTTTATGCACAACAGAAAATAAATCTAGTGAATGGCAACTCAAGTAAAGCTCATGCTCAATGCATCTAGTAAAGTTTGAACAACCAAAAGTACTGATCTGTTTAATCAACACATTAGTTATGACATTAGTTATGGGCTCATAGGATTACTTGACATACCATAAACTCCGCTTGTTAGAACATTGTCCTCCGGAGCACGACAGAAAACCAGATCCTGATTGAATTTCTTCATCAAATGTTCGATAATCTTGGGCCGGGTAAGAGGCACTCTTTCCAATGCGGTACAGGCCAATTTCATTAGAGGCATTGTGAAGGGTCTGATCCCATCTGCTTCCTACAACGATCCAAAAGCTTCATTTCAATCCAAATAAACAAAAATTGATCAACCTTCCAGAAAGGATGAGAATAACTCCGCGACCAATCACCTGATATTCCCACTCAGCCGCTACTGCCTTGGCAAGGCCGAGAGTCGGTAGCTTAAGTGACCTCTTCGAAGGAGTTTTCAGGGTCCGGTAATCAAGCATCACCGTCCATCCATTCCGATCGTCCGCCTCTCTCGTCGTCACTTGCTGGTAAAACCGCTTGCCTACGACGGAACCGGTCATGAAAGAGATCGGCATCGTGACCGACGAGCTGGAAGGGGATGAAGAATCGGCTCTGGAATTCGAAATTGGAGCCTTGAGGAATATAGGATCTTCTCTAGCGTTGTCCTCGGAGAATGTGAAGGAGTCGGATTGAGCTTGCTCGGCGGCGGTGGCGACACAGGTAGTAAGCGTACGGGAGCGTAATGAAAGAGTTGGAATTAGCGTGGGATTGGTGATTCTGATTGATTTCGCCATTTTTGCTAGAATCGAGCTCGCCATTTTGTTGCTTTTTCTCTGGTTTTTTCTTGCAATTGTAGCGAGTGATCTGTGCTAGGGTTTTAGAAATTCAGGGACAAGGGGATTGCAAATTGATGGATCGGTTTAGACTGGACTTTTTTTTTTTTTTTTTTTTTTTTTAAATAAAAAATATTTATTTAAAGTTGAACACAACATTATGTCTTATTTAGAAATGTTCATTTAACCTGCGAGGTCGGGGCCCTACAGGGACCTGCCCCAAACAGGGCGGAAAATCCTCGATTACAAGGGGATGGAGATGGAGTGAAGAGAGTTTTTTCTCTGTTGGCTAAACAGGGACGGGGACGGGAAATATATTCCCTATCCCCGACCCTGCCCAATTCCCCGCCCCGCCTCGATCAGTTAGTGTATATATATATACTAATTATTACCTATAAATAGAAAATTAAAAAACAAAAAAGAAAAAATTATAGTAGGAATTAGTTGAAGACTATTTTTTTTTATAAAAAAAAAAAATTAAATACTATGTTATAATATTGAAATTTGAATTTTTAGAAATTAAGTTGTTTCGACATTATAATATTTTTACTTATGGTATATTATTCTTTTTATTAGGAAATTTTATAACTTTTTCTTTAAATAGAAATTATATTGAAAATTATTCATTTAGAAAGAATTTATATTATGGTTGAGAATAAATTTTAAAAAAATAAAAAATATTAAAAAAAACAAAAAAAAAAGGAAAAAAATTTCCCGCGGGAAATCCCCGGGAAATTAAATGGGAAATTTCGCAGGGACGGAGAATGAAATGTGGGGCGGGGAACCCATTCCCCGTCCCCGCCCCACTCTGTGGACATCTCTAGTCTTATTCTTGAACTATGCTACATTTTGGTTCGTGAACTTTTACATAACTAACAATTTAGTATCTCAATTTGTTCGAAAAAAAATTAGTCTCTCAATTTTGGTTCATAATAATTTAGTCTCTGAATTTTGGTACGCAATAATTTAGTTCATTAAAATTTGTAACAATTTAATCCTTGTCATAAAAAAATTTCATCAAAATTAAGTGTCAATTTTATTATGTAACAACTTAGTTTTTGTAGTTTATAATTAATTTTGGTCTCTAATCAGTTTATTGATCAACATTTATAAGAAATTTAATTAAATCTTAGTAATATTTTTCACAATAGGGACTAAATCATTACAAATTTTATAGTATACGAACTAAATTGTTACATATTAAAATTCAAAGATTAAATTGTTACAAATTTTAAAGTATAAAGACAAAATCGTTACAAGCTAAAGTTTCTGAACTAAATTGTTATTTTTATGAATGTTTAGGGACCAAAAGTGTTTTTAACCTATATTAAATTATAAGTTTAGCCTTAGAACTTTCAAGTTTATATGAACTACATTCCTAAACTTTAAAAAGTGTATAATAGATATTTGAACTTTTAATTTTGTATCTAATAAGTCTCTAAAGTTTAAAAGTGTCTAATAGAGAGTAATAGGTCTGTGAACTTTTAATTTTATGTATAATAAATCCATGTCATATTTGACATTCTTTTAAATTGATAGACCTATTAATCATAAGACCATGACCTTTTTAATTTTATGTTTAATATAACCACGAATTTTAAAAAATTAAAATATGTAAGGACCTATTGGACATAAAATTGAAAGTTCAAAGATCTATTCATCATTTTTTAATGTTCAAAGACCTATTATTCACAATCTTGAAAGTTGTTCATAGACTAAATTTGTAATTTAACTGATAATAAATATAATCAAATTTGGATTGTGTACCATAATTTCAATTTTTAAAAGAAGAAATAATTTTTATCCCTAATTTTCTTTAATCAATACTTCTATTCACGCCATGTCTTTAAATGGTTAATAGAATGCTAATGTGGCGTGCTTTTTTTTTTTTTTTTTTTTGAGTTCAACAATATTTGAGGTGGAGGGATTTGAATATCTGACCTTTTGGTCTGTCAATTACCACTAAGTTATGCTCACTTTGGCGCTAAATGTGACATGCTTGTTATGTTAGTTTTAAGGAGAAAAAATCAATTTATACCCCTAAACTTTAGAGGTTTTATAAATTAAAATACCAAACTAATAATTGTATCAATTTAAATCATAAGCTTTCATAAGTAAATTTATTTAGACCATCTGTTAGTAATTTATAACTACTTTCACTCAATTTCATTTAAAATTAATTCAAAATTACCTACATAACATTATTGTTATCCCTAAACCTAAAGTGACAAAAAAATTATCACATAATTCTTCCTAAAGAAGTATAGAAAAATAGAGGAAGATAAGACGAAAAACCGTTCATATTAATGAAAACTACTACTACTCCACTTCATTCCAATATTTCTCTATAATGTTATGTGAATCTCTCCATTAAAAGAAGTCTTACACACTGTGAGAGTAATGCATTAACTATTTTAAAACAAAATCCTAACAAAATGTTTAAATTGATCTGAAAGTTTAGAGTTTTAATTGATACAATTATTGGTTTGATATTTTAAGTGATACAACCTCAAAGTTTAGGGCTATCAATTGATTTTTTGTCTCCTTAATTTTAATTATATCTAAAAAAATTGATTGAAATGACATGATAGTTTTTTTTTTAGTTCAATAATTGCAAGGGTGAAGAATCGAATCATTGACTTTTGAGAGGTAACTAGTGTCTTATTTATTAAGTTTTGCTCGGATTAGAAAATTGGCATGATAGACAAAAATAATTGGATTGATAGATGAATCATGAATGAGACATTAGGAGAAAATTTCGATCAGAGTAGACATCTTGTCCTAGAGAATAAAGCAAAATCTAAACAATTTTCTTGTACGATGTAACATGTTGACAAATTAGACAATCAATCAAATGAAGATAGTTAAAGCCATTGACTATTATGGAAGATGACAATTATGCGAATGGGACGACTTAGAGATTTTTTTTTCTTATAAAAGGTTTCTAATTAAAATGACGTTTTGATTTAAAATGTTATTAAGCAAAATGATGGTAAGATTATTAAAAAAAAAAAAAAAGTTTTTTTCTCCCACATCTTCTCGACAAGTCATTGATCCTATTTCTTATTTCTTTCAAATTGTTAGACGATCAATTAAAGACAGATTGCCAAAGTGAGCATAGCTAAACAGTAATTGACATGCATTCCTACTCTTAAAATTGGAAGTTCAAATTTCCATACTTCACAAGTTTTAAGATAAAATGCAAGTAGGTGATTTAGATGAGGGTAAGAGTTTAAGGTTGCTATAAAAGTTGCTTAATTTTATTATTGAGAACAAGGGTTTAATGTAACGACCAACACTTTCAGGTATTAATTAAAATTTCAATTTTGAAATTTAACTTAATTGTGGGACCAATTTCATGTTTGTGTGGTGTATTGAAGTTAAATTTGGAGATTTGCATAGTTGTAAATTAGAGAATTTGAAGGGGAAAGGAATTAATTAGGTTTGGGGCATTTTTGTTATTTAGGTGAGTTTAAGCCAAGCCAAGCCCTATTTTCCCTCTCTTCTATTTAATTGTTGCATGCAGCCTTAGGTGAGTGAAGCCTCCAAGCCAAGCCAAGCCACCATCGTCTCCTCCTCTTTCTTCTTCTCCCTTGTGTTCGACAACCATTGTTGAAGAGAAAAAAAATTTCCAGCAGCTCACCGCCGTCCACACCCACCCAGACCGCTGCCTAAACACCGTGCAGACCTGATCCAAGAACGCCACCACCTCTTCCGATTCGCGAGCACCGCCACTGCTGCATATTCATGTACCCCGGCGAGATTGTTATGTTTTTTGGGCTGTTTTCCGACAATTTTTTGCACTGTACAGTCGCAAATCGCCTTCGTTCTTGTGTGGGTAAGTTTTTTCATGTTGTCTCCTTATGGTTTTCATATTGAAGTTTTGGTTTTGGGCATTGTTTTGGTGATTTGGAGGTTAACCCATTGATTTTTGAGCTCTATTTTAGAATACCCATTGTATGTGGAAGTCGGCTCGGCGAAATCGAATCAAAATCATCATCTAATCGGCAAAGTTTGGTTCTGTTTTGGGGTAGGAACTGAGGTAAAACTTTCAATCTAAATTTAAGCAAATCTTTGATTATATGCTAGGCTTCAATTCTAAGTTTTGGATTATGTTGAAGATTTCCTAATTCTTTTACTGAGTTTGGGAGGTAGGTTAGGCTTTAGGATGATTATGGAGGGATATGTTTTAAAAGAGGTTTGACAATGCCAAACACTATTTGTTCTCTTGTCCTTTGGCTTGTTTTAGGTTGGACAAAGAACATCCTTAGTAGGAGTTGATAGTCCTTGTTCTTGGGGCTCTATAACCTTGTAAGTAGCCAAATGGAACAATTCTTCTAAGTCTTGAATATGGAGTATGAGCTTTGAAACACATGTATGACTACAACTATGAGTTCCTCCTAAATATGAGTTTCTTTGGGATAAATTGAATTATTAAACCAACGTCTTAGGTTGATTTTTTTAGAATTGGAGTTTAAAGGCTATGAATGTCCAGCATGATCTTTTGAAAATTGTTACAGGTTTGCCAAGGGATTTTCGAAATAGGAGTTTGAGGATCTTTTCTTGAGCTTAGCCAAGGTAAGAGACTTTATGCCGGTATGCTTAAATGCAAGTTGGGAATTGAATTGAAAAAAAAAACTACATTTGAAATGAAAAGTTTTTATAAATGTTTTATTTATGATTTTTGATGAATTTTAAAATGCTCTATTTTATATGAAAATGAATTTTTACATGCATGATGCCAAATATTCTTATGAATGTGATGCATGATTTATGATTTATGATGAATAATATGAGAATGTTGTCTTATGTTGCATCACTGAATGAAAATTTAAAATGCTTTGGGACCTCATGCATACATGTGTATTTTCATGATGAAATAATTTCGAATGCTGTAGCAATCACCCTTCTAAAATTATAGATGTACATCTAAATGAAAATGAATCCAAAAAGGTTAACTGGAAAGGAACCTAAAAAGGTTAAATGAAAAAGAAATGTTAGGTTGGGATAATTGTCCACATTAAGCCGAATAGAAAATTTAAAGGGAAACGTTTCCACTATGAAAATGTTTTAGGTCCCACTAGAGGAAAAAGTTTTAAAAAAAATCAATTTGTATGTGTTTGCATATCCTGACCCCGGTAGTGAGGTCACTTACTGAGTATTTTAAATACTCACCCTTTTCAAAAATGTTTTCTTTTCAGGTAAAGGCAAGGGCATCCTAGGCGATTAATAGGATAGTTTGTTGTAAGACGCCATGGGTGACCTATAGAAGCTTTATTTCCGCAATTTTCTTCAATGTTAGCACTTTTGGAATGTCTTTTTAGTAGGCGTATTATGAAAATTGTTTCAATTGTTAAACATTTTATTTTATACTTATGCTTTGAAACAACTCACAAGGGATCCCGAGGTAAAAGCTTTTGATTGTTTAGCAAAAGTTTAATTCTTTTTGTGTGGTTATTTAATTTTTTTTTTTTAAATTTTATTAGCATGCATGTAGTAACGTCC
Organism: Trichosanthes truncata; assembly: GCA_033996785.1. Taxonomy (NCBI): domain Eukaryota; kingdom Viridiplantae; phylum Streptophyta; class Magnoliopsida; order Cucurbitales; family Cucurbitaceae; genus Trichosanthes; species Trichosanthes truncata. The sequence goes on from MU867261.1 coordinate 3,157,044, forward strand.
TTAGAAAGTCTAATAGGAAAAGTTGGGTCGTTACAGTAACGTCCGAGTTTAGGAGGGGTACATGAATGAACCGTGACCACATCTGAATGAGAGGGATCATGAGGATATAAAAGTATGGTTAGGAAAGGCTTAAAAGAATTGATAGTTACTACCTATACCAACAAGATACACATTCCTTTTCGGTGGCTCAATCATAGGAACTTCAAAGTTAAGCGTGCTTGGCTTAAAGCAATCCTATGTTGGGTGACCTTCTAAGAATTTTCCTAGGAAGCATGTGAGTGAGGATAAAGCATGCTGAAAGGACTCGTGTTGGTTTGTGGGGACAATCTTCACTCTCGAAAGCAGCCCAAGACAAGTAGGTAATGTGGTCAGGCCGCGAGGGATGCAGGGGAATGTCGGGGCCGTAGGTGCCGAATCCATATTTCAAATCCTGGTCCGAATCCCGGGCCTAGGGCGTTACAGATGGTATCAAAGTAGAACCTCTCCCAGTAAGATGTGGTTCGGGGATGAACCAAGGCGGAAGCTGGTGGGCATGTAACGCCCGAGTTTATGGAGGGGTACATGAATGAACCGTGACCACATCTGAATGAGATGGATTCTAAGGATATGAAAGTATGGTTAGGAAAGGCTTAAATGAATTGATAGTTACTACCTATACCAACAATGTGCATCTTCTTTTTCGGTGGCTCAATCATAGGAACTCCAAAGTTAAGCGTACTTGGCTTGGAGCAATCCTATGTTGGGTGACTTTCTAGGAGTTTTCCTAGGAAGCATGTGAGTGAGGACAAAGCATGCTGAAAGGACTCGTGTTGGTGTGTGGGGACAGTCTTCACTATTGCAAGCAACTTAAGACAAATAGGTACCGTGGTTAGATCACAGGGGATGCAGGGAAATGTCGGGGCCATTAGATGCCGAATCCGAATTCCAAATCCTGGTCCGAATTCTGGGCCTAGGGCGTTACATTTAAATACCCAAATGAGTTTACAAAAATGGTTATTGAAAATAACGTGATAGTGGTTATAAAATTCCACTATCCATGATTACAGCAAAATACAAAAATAGTAAATTCAGAAACTGAACAACAATTATAATCCTCTAATATTTTTGCGAAAGTTTGTGGCGTTGTGGAGCTTCAAAACAACACTAGCTTCATTCAAATGACACCACCTTCTAAACTCCCTTCAAATGACACCGTTACAATAAACTGAGAGTGATGAAGAAAAGCTGACATGTAGTTAATGAGCTTGTTTTCGAATGTGAATTCGTCTCAAGGACTTTGTAGCTTGTTCTCAAATGTGAATTTGTTTCGAGGGCTTTGCAGCTTGTTCTTGATCTTCAAAGTCTTCTAGTCTTCAAGGCTCTGGTTTAGAGAGTCGTTCAGAAAGTATTTGATCTTCAAGAGCTTAGGGAGTCTTCTAATCTTTGTTTATGAATTCTCTCTAAGTTTTCTGGAGAGTTTCAACTTCTGAACCTTTTAAATTAAGGAGAGCTCCTCTATTTATAGAGCTCCCATGAGCATGCAGGCTTGGGCTTTTATGGCTTTTGGGCCTAACCACTTGAACATGGGCTTTGTTGACTTTGAGCTTGGACTTTGTTGGCCTTATGCCTAGTTTTTTGGGCTTGAATCTGTTGACTTTGACCCAAATTTCATGTGACCCAATTTAACCAAACTAAATTTAATTATTTGATTAAATGATCATAATAAGAACATGTGGCCTTATAATTTAAAATCTATCAACTTTTGCCTTTAAATTAAATTCAGGACACATGTCAATTTATAGGCGGTCCAAAATTTAATTATTTATAACTTTGTCATTAATTTGGAATAGAAAACTCTCCAGAAAACTCAGAGAGGATCCACAGTGAAATCCTTAGGTGTTGAAAGCTCCCTGAGGTCTTGAGGTATTGAACGCTTCAAGACAAGTCCTTAGGTGCTGAACACTCTGTGAAGACCAAAGACTATTTCAGACCTACAATCTCGAGAACAAGCGCTCCAGCCCTCTAGTGACACATGTGCAAAAGAGAGAATCAGAGGATCATACTTAGAGATTGTATTCCACACCCACAAAATTAATACAAATTAAATTTCATTTACAAGTGTTCTATTTTTATTTCTTCCTTGAAATAACGTGTGAACAGTGCGACTTGTGATTGGCCAAAATTTATCATTCAACAACCCCACATCTGTTATACTAGAAAAATCAAAGATAGGTTAAACTCGCACAAAAATCACTTGGGATTCGTCTTCAAAATGATTGGTTGGAAATTACCTAAAAGTGATCTATGCACCATTGTCAAACATCATTGTTTTAAAATAGAAGTAACATTAGCAATGACAAAGTTATTTGGCTTTTGCTAAAATTACTCCCAAACATATCTCCCGTCATCATGAAAGCTTAAATACAAACATAATACATGAAATTAAACTTTTATTTTTTAAAAAACGATCAACATTAGAGTCTTTAGGAAAAAAAATGTTTGAAAAATACTTTTGATCTCTAAATTTTCACAAAAGTAACAATCTAATCCTTGAACTTTAGTTTATAACAATTTAGTCTCTGAATTTTTAATTTTGTAACAATTTAGTCTTTGTACTTTAATATGTAACAATTTAGTCAATATGCTTTAAAATTTGTAATGATTTAAGTCCCTGAAAAATATATTAATAAGATTTATCTAACCTCTTGGTCGAGAGTACATGTTAATTATCACTGAGCTATGCTCATTTTGGCGACCAAAAGTGTTTATAAACTACAAAAACTAAAGTGTTACATAACGAAAAAGATACTTAATTTTGGTTTTTTTTTTACGATAGAGATTAAATTATTACGAATTTGTATGTATAAAAATTAAATTGTTTCAAATTTATAGTACGAGACTAAATTGTTACAAAGGAAAAGTTTTTTTTTTTTAATGAAAAATAAAAATCTTTAATCATGGTGGAATGCACACTATAATTGAATTATTTTTCCCAATAGAATACTCCTTTTTCTCCTTTATCCAAATGAGGTGTCAGAATTCTTTCTTGGTCAACAAGTTCCCCACTTCCTTCCTTCCTAAGCTTATCCTTCCATTTCATTTTCTTTATATCATCTGAGAGATCCGATCCACTCGTCGGAAAAAAAAAATGAAGAGAGAAGGCCGGCAACACGGCATGGTCCGAACCTACCGGATCCTCCCATCGCCGGTCAACCCCCGCCCCAAGAGCCGGTTCATCAACGAGTCTGATTTGCCTCCGACGGCTAGATTGTTCACCAAAGTCCCGATCGAGCCGACGAACCACTCCAAGTTCACCGGCAAGTGCAGTCGCCCGCGGTGCTCCGGCTGCCACATGCATCCGGTTTGCAAGGCCAAGAACAAGACCAAAGGTAAAATATATTTAACGCAAAATTATAAATTTCGTCCATCATCTAGTTTGAGTATAGTTTGAATCAAATCACCATAATTTGGCTTAGTTTGATTTTTTATTTGTTTTTTGAAAGTGGCTTAGTTTGATTTTGTCCCTATAATTTTAGGGATTTTTAATTTGGTGTGATACTTGTGATTTATTCCAACTTTATAAATTGATTTTTCATTTTTATAATTCAACAATAATCGCAATGGAGATTTGAATCTCTAACGTTTTAATTGAGGATATATGTCTCCATATTCAAGTCGGTAGATTGTCATTATGTCGAGTATTTATATCTTTTTTATTTATGGTAATGAGTTGATAATTAACTTTTTTTTTCTTTTGAGATCAATGATGTGGGGTTGAGAATTGAACCTTTAACAAAAAGTCAGAATATGAAATGTTTTAATCAGTTGAGCTAGATTTAAGTTAATAGTTGATGTTTTACCATTAGTTAGGAAAAAATTTCAGAGATTCGAAAAAAGAAAAAAAAAAAGAGAGAGAGATATGAATGGGTGGTTTTCAAGTGAAAAAAATGGTTTATACTTTCTAAACGACGATTTGTAAAGTTTAACAAAACCATAGCAATTAAGTCTAGACTTTCAAATTAAAATTATAGATGGGAAATTCACAATTTAACTTATCTTTAATCATTTATTTATATCCTTACTAGATAACAGTACTCCCTTTAATAGTGGGCTTAGAAATTAATATAAGGTAAAAAAAATGATTGTTAATATAATTTATTGGACAGGAAATGAGATAAGTTGAATTTCTTTTTTTTTTAGGTAGATAAGTTGAAAATATTAAATTCAATAGGTTAAAATTTTAAATGAATAAATTATAGTATATTTAATCCTGTTTAAAAAAGTATGGTATTTTAAAGAAAAGTAGCGTTCAATCATTTAATCATTTATTCATATTTTTTAAAAAAGGCACTCACAAGCTCCGATCGTGCGACGTGAGTGTCAACTGTCGACTAGTCAGTTGGCGAGTCGTAGATTCAGACCCGCGGCTTGGGTTGAATCTGTTCGACATGTCGGCCTCCGAGATCGTGGATCACCTGTGGGATGATTATGAGGATGGCGATGAGGACGACCATTGTGATTTGGAAGATTTGCAGATCAAGAATCTTGAGGGAAGTAGCGTTCAATCAAGTGGTGATGATGATGAAATGGGGTTCTGCCACGTGGAGTTTGTTCTGGACCCTATTGTTGAGGATGGCCAAGAATGGTGCTTAGAGGGTGAAATGTAAACATTATGTAATTGCCTTATGTCATTTTAAATTGTAATGTAATTAATATAATTACTTGATTATTCCTTAAAAGTATGTCGAATATAGCTTAGTGGTAATAGGAATGTACCCTCAATCAAGAGGTCAAATGTTCGAATCTCTCACTCTTAAATGTTGTTCAACTAAAAAAAATGTAATTACTTGATTAATCAATAATTACTATGCCTTTCAATTTTAATATTTTTTTTATTCAAATTGAGTTAGGTTGGTGACTACTTGAACGTAGCTCAATTGGCTAAGACATTATAACTTCAATTAAAAGTTTAGAAATTTAAATCCTCACTCTACAAACGGTTGTATTACTTTTTGTTGAAAGTTGGATTCTCCATATCCTACAATTGTTGAATAAAAAATGGAGAAAAACAAATTTTTACTTCTAAAATTGTTAAGTTGTATCAATTTTCACTCTAAAATTAAAACCTAAACTTAAAATACGTGTTTCAATTTGTCTCATGTTCAATTTCTACTAAATTCACCACAAATTTTACAAAAAAGTAAAGTAAATATATTTCAAAACTTGCTAATTTCTACACAAATCAAGTTTTGCACAAAATTAAGCTTAGTTTAATATACAAGATCAACGATTGAATTAATCTTTCAAAACTTGCAAATTTTAAAAAAAGTTCAACTCTAATGTCAATTTTTTTTGAAGCTTCATTAATTAATTTCGCACAAGACATGTGATTTACATTCATTAAATGTACATGAGAATATTTTTATGATAATTTAAACAAAATTCTATTAAAAGGTAAAAATTACAACACTTATTCGTACGTTTAGGGGGTGTTTGGTTCGCAGGTTTGGGTGGTTTGTTAAGTCTGGGTTTATTAAGCCTGGGGGTTGTTAAGTCTGGGTTTGTTAAGTCTGTGTTTGGATGGTACAGAAAATAGGTTTGTTAAGTCTGGGTTTGTTAAACCAGTGTTTGGATGGTGACAAGTCTGGGTTTGTTAAGTCTGTGTTTGAATTCTAATTTGTTAAACCTAAGTTTATTAAAAATGTATTTGATTGGTAAATTTAAAATTTGTAATAAATAATATAAATTATTTAATTAAAGTAATAAAAACTATATATTAAATTATATTTAAAATGTAACTTTATTATGAAATTAGAGAGTATTATTTTAATAATAAATAAAACATTTTTAATACATTTGTCAACTCAATTTTCTTCCAATAATTATTTTATAGAATAAATATTTAATTGTTCATAAATAATTATTTTATAGAATAAATATTTAATTGTTCATAAAAATATTTTCAGACTATGTACCAAAGCGTGAATAAATATAAACAAATTTTTTTTAATGTAAATATATCCAACATAAAATTAACTATAAAGAAAATGTTATCAATTGTTTATTTAATGATTTATAACTTGTTGTACTAACAAAAGTTATTTACTACTTATCATCAAAATTACTATTGAACTTAACTTTCTATATTTAACTAATACATAAGGTTATAAAGTTAAAATATTTTAAATAATATTATTTTAAAAGTTATTAACTTCAAGATACACTAACCAAAATAGTTTAATTAATTAATTTTACAAATATTATGTTTTTAGTTGACTATGATAACATGATTTTTACATTTTCATAAGAAAATAAGTTTAGGAAAGTTGTGGATTTAGAAAAATGGATTTTATTTTATGAAATGGAAATTGACGTATTAAATTTAGGTTTATATAACGTGTATGGTTTGGAATTTATAATAAAATAATTTTTATTATAATTTATACGTTAATAAAAATTTTAAAATATAATAATAAGTTTATTCATGATGAATATCTCGTACACCATATCTTTCTCTTCAAATATGGAAAAACAGAGCACCAATTTCTCCAATCGCTCCAAAAATTTAAGAACAATACTGTATGATATGAAGTCATATCGTCAATTGTGAAGGTGAAGAACATCTTGGGGTCAATGGAAATGGAGAAGAGAGAGAACAAATCTTGAGAGGAGAGAGAAAGGAAATTGTGATGAGTGAAAGGAGAGAAATCATGAGAATGGAAGAGAGAGGAGAGAGAAAGAGGGAAGGAAAATTGGGAGAGGAAAAAGTGGGTAACATGGGTAATGTGCATAAGAGAGAGGAGAGAGAAAGAGGGAAGAAAATTTGGGAGATGAGAAAGTGGGTAAAAGATAAGGGGGTTTAACAAAATGAGAAGAGAAAATGGGGGGTTAATTACTTGGGTCTATGGGTTTGTAAAACTGGGAACCAAACATGGGTTAGGGTAATTAAACCCAAACTTCCCCCTTGAAACTTGGGAACCAAACACATCCTTAAGGTCAAGATTGCAATATTTATCAAAGTTTAAGGTGTAGTTTGTTGAAATCAAAAGCTTAGGATACAAATTAATATACCTTGTCAAGTTCAAAGTTAAAATTGATATTTTTCAAAAAAAAAAATGTGCGTGAAAGATTTTTTATTTTTTAGTTCAACAACAAGTGGGGTGAGAGGATTTTAACCTCTAACTTTTTTGTCAAGGTCATTTTTCATAACCAATTAAGCTATGCTCAAGTTTAACAACTTGGGTGAAAGATTACATGTAAAACATTAGAATTATCAATGGAAACGTTACTAGTGTTGTTTTCAAAATACAAATAGTGGAGATGGAATCAGGCAAAGAGAGACCGAGGAGGAAGAAAAAAAGAGGTTACGAATGGGGATAACAAAGGTTCCCATATAATTGTGTCTTCACTCTAGCGGAGATAGAAACTCTCTAAAAACTTGGTTTTTTGTACGGATGGCCTCTTTTCGGTGGGTTTAACTATGGATGACATGATATCTAGATTAAACGATGGACGACCTTCTGCTGTCGTCAGCAACTCTCAATCTAGGTTGTTTGACAGGCGTTCTTCACCTCTCATTCGACTCTCGATTGGGTCATTTTCGACACGTTAACTCCTTCGATGATTTCATTTGCACTTGCATTAAACCCCCATCTCAATGGACTCTCAATTTATTCGCTTAATTTCCATCACCACGCAATATAGACGGCATAAATATCATAATCTCGAAACACTTAGCCTCTCAATTTAGGTCCTTAGACTTCCTTAGAATCTCACTCTCGGTCGTTTCGAGCCATTCGTAACCTCTCTCTCCCTGTCATTTCAAGCCGTTAATAACCTCTCACTCTCGATCGTTTTTGGGTTTTATTTTTTTTTTGTACGCTAAGGCTACTATCTATTTCTTCATCGTTGTTCCTTTAAGCGCCTCTCGTTGACCCACTCTCAATTTGTGTTTTTTTTCTTTCGTTTTCAATGGCTCCTTATGATTATTGTTGTTAGTTGGCACGTACATGAAACTTAAGATGACAAAGCTGAAAAGAGAAGGTTGGTTGTGAGAGCACTTAAGATGGAAAAGTTGGAATGAGAATGAGAGCACAATCACATTAAATTTCACACTTAAGTATTGGAAGGTTGGTTGTGGGCGGACTTCTTGAATATAGGAGTAGAAATGTGATTGACATTTGAGAATACAATCAAATTAACTCTCATCCAACCAACCACCTATCAACCTTTGTAATCTATTAATGTTTATACACTTCTCATTACACGTGAAGAACATTTTAGAGTAATTGAATCAAACATAAGAACGTACAAACCTTCTAGTAAGCAAGACTATACACAGTTGGAAAGAAGATCGTGGGTTCCTCACACCAAGCTTGAAAGGTATTTCTTTTCTTTACTATCAATGATGGACAACAAATGTGTATTCATTCGTTACGGTGGTGTTTGACATGAGGACTCGTGTTCTTACACTGGAGATAAATTGGTAAGGCTGGTGGTGTCGACCACAATGAGTTATGAAGAATTTAAAAGTCAAGTTTATGACATTACAAAAATTCGTCCATCTGAGTTCGACGTTATAATGAGGGTTAAATACAATATGGACTATGATTCTCCTCCATTGTACATAAGGCACGATAGAGATGTGCGATCCCTGATGAAACATCCAAACGTCTCAAGAGGTCAAATATGGGTAACGGCCTTACACAAACATGATGAAGAAAAGAAGGAAGATGATGATGATGAAGAATATGATTCACAATATGAACCAGAGTATGAGGTAGATAATGTAGTGGATGACGAAGATGAGTATGAAGGGCTAAACGCATAAGGTAATGAAAAATAATATGAAGATGAGAATGACGACGATGATGATGTATAAACCAAAGTATGAAGAAAAATACGAAGATGAGGATGAAGCATATGATGAAGACGAGTGTGGGGACAATATTGAAGTAGAGAATGAAGTACGATTTAGTACTCACAATAATCAGGATTATTCGGAGTTTGGTCACGTGCATGGTACAAACTGGTTTGACATGCAGACGGATCATTTACCATATGTAATGTCATTAGTGAAAGAGTTAATATTAAGAAAGCGGAAGCAATTTTGAATCTTAAGCACTCTAATTACATCAATTTGATCAAATAAATAGCATGCTTAAAAACGGAAAAACAGAGAATAAGAACACTACCTTTGATGCTCAAAATTCTCCTAATCCTTGGCCAATTTCTGATCACGAACACTTCGTGGACCTCCCTTAGGATCTTCCCTACTATCCTCAGGCCTTGGAAAGGATTGTGGGATCCTTAATTGAGAGAATTTATGAGAGAGAGAGCAAAGGTCTAAAAACCGAAAATTCTCCAATTTTCTGCAAAATTCTTCTCACCCATGGTGTTTCTTCTTATTTAAAACAAATCATAAGCTTCCTTAAGCTTTGTGAAGATGACAACACATGAGTGATGAGGATTAAACAAGAAGGAGGTGGCCAATTTTGGTTAATTTGAAAAAGCAAGAAGCTTATTCATGGAAAAATGGATTTGGTCCTAAATTCATTCTAAAATGAATTTGATTTTTCTTTTAATTTTAATTCAAAATTAATATAAAATTAATTTTAAATTAAAATAAAATTTTAATTAATTAAATAATTTAATTAATTTTAAATAATTATTTAATTTAATATCAAATATCAAATTAAATAATTGGACCAATCCCGATTTCTCAAATCGAATGTTCGAACATGAATCCCTATTCATGTTTTAAACCGAACCAATATTTAAATCAAATTTAAATATGTCCACCTCTTCTTTATCATAGTTTAATTCATAATTAAGCTATGAAACGTTAAGTATATCGAATATAATTAACGTTTTCTCCCAAAACCGAATTTGAACAATTCAAATTCTTTTCTCTCAAATTGTTACAAGGCTTAGTTCGAGCTAGTAAGGGGAACCTAATGGACCTACAGATCATGAGCTCCAACGATACGAGATTTACAGGCCAAACTCTTTAGCCTACCTATCAACATTCGTTAACCACCGGGACACTCCACTAAAGCCCAGTGGCTGCACTCTCCTCACTGTAGATATATTTATGTCCACTCGATATAACCATGGTTAGTAAGTCGATCCTTCACAGGTCGTTCGTAATTACAGCTGGGTCAAATAAACTGTTTTACCCTTGTAATTACTTCTTGTTCCTTAAGTCCCACTGATCCTCTAATGAACAATTGGTTTCTGGTCCGACCAACAAACTGAATCCCTCTCGGGCCAATGAGAGGGTGGGCCCATTGTTCAAGACCCGGAGTCAGCACTTAAGGGAACAACCTCTCTACTAAACCCTAAAGCGGGTAGGAGTGAGTTCCTTCTCGCATGACTATGTTCCCAACTATCTACTCGGTCTTATCCCCAAAATGGGAGGCTTATTGAGTCGGCGATCTCGGGCCACTCTCACCCATGCAAATCTAAGGATAATCCCGAATAAACAGGAGTTCATAGCACACTCAGAATTAAGATCGAGTTACCTAGGTCATCGTATGAAAATAGTCAGTTAAAACAGTAAACGGAGTTAAAAAGTCTAAGAGTCGCGGTCCAGTCTTATGCAAACTCATTGCATAGGACGCTCCCACTTTTATGTCTCCACATGAACGATTCAGGATCACATCGTTAGTACTATACAAAGTGGGCTGCGTCCATAGTGTCCCCAGGATAAGGTACCCAGCCCTATCCCTATACTATAGACCGTTCTGACTATTACTCGAACTTGATCCACTTTTATGTCATACATAAAGTTCAAGTTTACATCTTATAGTCAAGGGTTCTTAGTTCATTGGGTTTGGGTTATGGAATACACAATTCACTTTATTCAATAACAACTTTACTGTATAAACCTCAATAACAACTTTATTGCAAAATAGAATATACATTCAGTTTACAAAACCACGAGTTTTAGGACATAAAACCCAACAATTAGGTAATGACAACATGGGCCCATGGGGTATTTATTCTCAATCACTACAGAACCAGATGATCGATTAGGAGGTAATGAATATGATTGGGGCGATTATGTACAAGACTTAAAGTACGAAAAAAATATACACACCAACACTCAGACGATGGCACTTGAACTACACATCGATGAGCATGAAACAATGCCACAAACTGAAGAGGTTCAGTGTGCGCGAGGGAGTGGGGTTACAAGTAATCGCCCAATAGTAGAAAGTGAGAAACCGCGAACTTCAGTGGGTCACTCGTATGTAATTAATACTGTAAGCTCAAGGGACAGTTCTGCATGGGGGTGGGGTCGATGTTGAGCTAGGACAAATATTCTTTTGTAAGAAGGACCTAAAAATGAGACTATCGGTGTTTGCCATGAACAAGAACTTCAAGTTTAGGGTTTTAAAATCAACAAAGAATCCATACAGTGTGCGATGCATTAGCGAAAACTGCAAACAGAGACTCCGAGCAACTAGGATGCAGGGGTGTGGTCACGTGCATAACATAGACTGGTTTGACACATAGACGGATCATTTACCATCTGTAATGTCATTAGGTAATGACAACATAGGTCCATGGGGCATTTATTCTTAATCACTATAGGAACCAGATGATTGATTAGGAGGTAACGTATATGATTGGGGCGATTATGCACAATACTTTAAGTACAGGAAAAATGTACACACAAGACTCAGACGGTGGTTCCTGAACCACACATCGAAGAGCATGAAACAATGCCACAAACTGAAGAGGTTCAGTGAGCGCGAGGGAGTGAGGTTACAAGTAATCGCCTAGTAGTAGAAAGTGAGAACCGGCGAACTGCAGTGGGTCACTCGTCTGTAATTAATACTGGAACCACGAGAGATATAGTTCTACATGGGAGTGGGGCCGATGTTGAGGTAGGACAAATATTCTTTTGTAAGAAAGACCTAAAACGAGAATATCAGTGTTTTTCATGAACAAGAACTTTGAGTTTAGGGTTTTGAAATCAACGAAAGATCCATACAATGTGCGATGCATTAGCGAGTACTAGAAGTAGAAACTCCAAGCAATTAGGATGCAAAGGTGTGCGATCTTTAGGATCTCAAGTATGTAAACAAGCACACATGCTTCATAGAGATGTTGAATCATGACCATAAGCAAGCTAGTGTCGAAGTGATTGGATACTTGATCAAGAACAAGTTTGCCAGAGTTGGTCGTGTATATAAGCCTGGACACATTATTGAGGATGTCAGGCAAGAATACGACGTTAACATAAGTTATGGCAATGCATGGCGGGCGAGAGAAACAACTAATGCACTAGCAAAGGGTTCTCCAGAAGAATCGTACGCCATTACATACTTATGGTGAAGCTCTTATGATTGAAAACCTAGGTACAATGTTTGAGATTGAGCTTGACAATCAGTCCATGTACTTTAAATATGTATTCATGGAATTAGGTCCTTCTATTAGGGGTTATACGAATTATCGTTCCGTGATTATTGTTGATGGGTCACATTTAAAAGGAAAATACAAAGATTGTATGTTGGTGGTTGTTGCGATGGATGACAATCATCAAGTATATCTTATCGCATATGGTATTGCGAACGGCAAGATCAATCACTCCTGAAAGTGGTTTATGTCAAAGCTTAAAAAGGCAATAGGAGAGGATGGAAACATGGTGATTGTTTCAGATCGTCACGTGACCATCGCCAATGTAGTCTGAGCTGTATTTCCCAATGCATTCCATGGATTATGCAACTATCACTTAGAGTGGTATCTCCTTAAGAACTTCAAGGACACGATGATAGTTGATCTAATTAGGAACGTCGCAAGGGCACATCACAAGTTCGAGTTCAAGAGGTATTGGGACCAGATTTGTCAATTCAAGGGTGGCGTCATAGCACGATATTTAGGGGAGGTTGGGGTGGAATGGTGGGCGAAATGTTTCCAAAACCAAAGACCGTACGATAACATGACAAGCAACTCCGCTGAGTGTTTTAACGCCATAACTAAAGAAGCCATATTTTTGCTAATCATTGTGTTGCTTAAGCATATCAAGAACCAGAGCTTATCAACCCCGTTGGTTATATATCCAAGTCACCAACGAGGTATGTTGCAATTAAGATACTCCCACCAAGTCGAGTATCCCAAGTTGGTTGGAGATGGGTGAACAAGATCCCATCAATTGGAGAACGTCATCCAGCACAGAAGTGTGGCAGGTGTGAGAATGCTGGGCACAATAGACAAACTTGTAACCTTCCCCTCACAATAAGGAAATTCAACCCTCAATCATAATATGTAGACTATTAATTTTTTTTCTCTTTGTATAATGAATGTGTACATTACCCGGTCAAAATTCAGGGTCTTCCGTCTCAAGTATTGTCGAATGTGCTTAGGTCAACTACTCACTTATGTCACTCTCGATGAGAATCAAGTTACACTAACTCTCGGTCAAAATTTGGGGTCTTGAGTGTCGTCGAGTATCGTCGAATGTGATTAGGTTGCATTAACTCGAGGTCCATACTCGCAGTCGCCAATCTCATAGACTTAATATCGAAAGTGACTAGGTCAAAGTGAGGTCAATCTCAGTGAGAATTTGGTTGCATTAACTCTCAATCCATACTTGCAGTTGCCAATCTCATGGACTTAATATCGAAAGTGACTACGTCAAAGTGAGGTCAATCTCGTTGAGAATTCGATTGTATTAACTCTCAGTCCATACTTGCAGTCGCTAATCTCATGGACTTAATATCAAAAGTGACTAGGTCAAAGTAAGGTCAATCTCGTTGAGAATTCGGTTGCATTAACTCTCAATCCATACTCGCGGTCACCAATATCATGGACTTAATATTGAAAGTGACTAGGTCAAAGTGAGGTTAATTTCGTTGAGAATTCGGTTGCATTAACTCTCAGTCCATACTCGCGATCACCAATCTCATGGACTTAATATCGAAAGTGACTAGGTCAAAGTGAGGTAAATCTCATTGAGAATTTGGTTGCATTAACTCTTGGTCCATACTCGGTTATCCAATCCCACTCATCACACCCATCGAAACTCTAAATGATGCTTCTCTGTATGGCACCATTTTAATTACTACAATGGCAGATGAATGATCAATGAACTATCTGTTCAAACCACTTTGTATAGGAGCATTAATAATCCATCCATCCCTTAATCATCCATCTTCACTATTTTTTTCTCCTAACAATACGGTTCTTTGCTTTCCTTCTAAACCATGTCGTCATCTAACGATAGTTTCTTCAATCTTCTCGGAGAACTGCCCTCTAGTGACTTGGACGACGACTCTTACCCATACAGTGGGGATAACACCAAGTCACCATCCATGAAGACGGACCTGTCAAGTGAGGAAGATGGTGGGGAGTCTGTTTGTGGGGACATGCCCGACCCTTCGTCCGACTCGTCCATACAGTCCTTGTCAAAGAAGAAGAAGAAACCTGAGGAAGATGAAGATGAGGATGAGGACGAGGATGAAGAGGATGAAGATGAGAATGAAGAGGATGAAGATAATGTGAACGTACAGACGATAACAACCTCAAATATTGAGCCACCACCTATGGGCATTGTCTGTAGGGAGGTGAGTCCGGTATTGCAAGAGGCTCACTGATAACTCTCCAAATGAGAGTTATTAGCTAGTCCTTTATGCCTAAAGTTCTTTTATTTGAGTTTAATGCTAGTATTTTCATGCTTGAAATCCCCTAAAATCGTTGTTATTGAAATAGCTTCTTTGGATATTCTTAATTGTTGTATTTACGTAATGGGAGCTAAAAAAAGCACTAAATTATGTTAATTTGGTGTTGCAGGTCGTAATTTTCTGTCAGCAGAACTATGAGAGAGCATTTGTCCAGCAAAGGAATTGCTGGAGCAAATTATTCGGCATTTTAAGTTACAGAAAGACAGCACGTGATACATCACATGAGAAAATAATTCATTAATTGACTTGGCGTAAATGAACCAAAACGACGTCATCCATCCAATGAGAAGTCGTCACGTGTCTTGTTTGACCTAAGTAGCCCTAAAATCAAGATGGGCCTCGATATTTAAAGCAAGCAGCCGTCTTTAAAAGGGAGAGACCTAATTTGAGAGGCAGAAATCGAAATTTGAGAGGAAGAAGTCGACAAAGGGGTGGAAGGAAGAAAACTCAATCAGAAAAGGAGCTGGAGATAAGAGAAATCATCATCAAGAGCTTCTATTTCGGGCTTTTCTTCTCCCTTCTATTGTTTTCTTTTACTTTTGATTTCTCTCTTGTAATTAGATTCTACATTATGGTGTTTTACTGCAGTTTTCCTTTATTTTCAGCTTTTAACATGAACTAATTCACCTTTGGGTGAGGATTAAGAATGTGGTATTTATCTAAATAAGGGGTTGAGGCTCCTTAGTTCTTTTCAATCTGGTTTTAGAGTGTTTTTATTGTTTACGCTCAATTTCGTTTGGCCAACCATTTTGGGCATTGTCTCCTTGAGTTTTGGGAAAAATAGGGGAGGCCGATTACTCTAAACCACATTAGCTCCTTGTTTGGGTTAGTAGCTAGCTAAGTGGGGAGGTTAGGGATAACAACCCACCTAATGCACATTAACAGCAGCTTAATTTGGCATGGGTTAATGGGAATTAAACCACTAAATATGGGAAATCTGGGAAGATTCCGCGTTTATTGCTGTGTGGGTTGAGGGAGCAAAGTTCTTGTTGCAGCATTCTTATTTCGAGAAAATACAACAATTCTTAATCCGAGCCTGTTTTACATATCTTGTTACAAGTTTTTCTCGCACTTTTTGTTTCAGCATTTTCTGAGTTTTATTCTCTTGCTATTGCTTTTATTTCGTTGAAGCATAACTAGATTAGATTTTAATCATATTTTAATTATTTGGTTACTGTGTTGAATTCACTAAAAATTAGGTTTAGCTTAGTAAATTTCCTTGCACTAATCCCTGTGGAGAACGATAATTTACTTATCACTTGCTGCAATTATTGTGTATACTTGCACATCCTCGTGTAAATTGTTTAAGAAAGTTAAGCTACACATTAGAAGGCAACACTCACTATGACACAACCGTTAACCAAAGGCTTTCTCAGGCTACGGATGATGAGGATAAGGTCCAAGGACTAATTTCCAGAATAACGACCAGTTGAATTTTCGTCGGAGACGGACACTAACTAATCACCCACCATGCAGCTTCTTCTTTAATTATCCTAGAATGAAGCTCTTTTTTTTTTCTACTTTTTTTTTTTTTTTTTGTAATATTTATGTATATATTTATGTTTAGGGATATCATTTTCTTTCTGTTGCCAAACTCTCTGATCCACTATATAAAAGAGTCCAATTCAAATTTAATATGAGGATTTAAAGTTAATGCACTTGAACTCGAACCGAAAGTTAGGTGCATCCAACATTAAGTCGTTCGACATGCACTGATAATAATTCAAATGAATACGAACTCCGCCTGAGAGTTCAAGTACAAGAGTTCACAACGAGAGTATATTATCAAGCGTTCATAATGAGAGCAAACATTTAAAAATTAAATAGCTCAGTTGGCAGATTGTTAGTACAAGAGTTCACACCGATAGTACATTATCAACTAGAGTTAATTTCACACATTACTACATAGAGTTAGCAATAATTGCAACTAATATTTTCATAATGAGCTTCACAATGAAAAGTCACTGTAGATACCGTATTTGGTCCGGTAATTTTTATAATTTGATTTGATTTTAATTTTTGGTTTGTGTTTACTTTGTTTATATATATATATATATATATATATATATATATATATATATATATATATATATATATATTAAGCTTTATTTAAAGCTTTTGTGTTTTATTTTATTTTTATCATTTTAGTTTAGATTAGATTAGATTAGATTGTATGTTGATTTTATTTTATTTTTGTTCATTTATTTATTCATTTTCGTTATTATTATTATTATTATTATTATTATTTTACGTTTAAATTTTTTTTTTTTGTAAACTTAGTCTTCTTCTCCCCGTAAGAGTAGGTAGCTTCACGTCCACGTTCTTCCTCAAAAAGAGGATTTGCAGCAGTTGTGACTAAAAAAAGTTTATCCTTTTTTAGTAAATTGAATGGCTTTACAAATGGGAACTAAAGAGACCAAAATGGAGGGATTGGAGAAGGAGGTGAAGGAGTTGAAAAAAAATCACAGAGGAAGGAAAGGGAAATTTTGGTTGGAGAAATCAAGATGGATGATCGGTGTACACGCAAGCGCACGCGATCGAAGTAATATAAAATGGTATGTGAGTACCAAGTATCGAATCCCAAGGGAACGGTGTAACAAAAATATTGCTAACAAAATGTAAGGAAAATTGCAACTTTGAAAACTAAATTGTAAAAATAATGTTGGGATAGTTTGTTGGTAAAACAAAATAAAAATTGCAGAATCTAGAAATGACAAAAATCGAAATAAGAAAAAAAATTGCAGAATTGAATTGCAGAATCTAGAAATGGCAAACTAACTAGACTTAGTAAATGAAAATTCAAAGGGAATTTGGATAAAAATGGGGCTCAAGAGTGTCATTGCCCTAAGTTGTAATTGCAAGCCAAAATTACAATTCCAACCTACTTCACACTCAATTGTAAACCAAAATTGCATCTCCTATTCACCTTGAATTTAGGTTTTTAGGAGGCTACGTGAGTGACTTATATGTTTATAGTCCTTCTATCTTAGATCATTCGGCTCAACAATTTTATGGGTTTTGGAGTCCTTAATCCCTATGTCTAGGGTAAGGAATTGGCTTATGTCTAAGCTCTTTTCTCCATTACTTGTGCGAAATCCACTTATCACTAATCCCGTCGGTATTAGATCTAAGCTTGAGTTGCTACCCTAGTTGATCAAACTAGGATCTCAACGGAAATTTATTCAACACAAGCAAACAATTGAGACGTAGGCTTGGTTTTTATTGAAATTTAAGCTACAATTACTTCTTAGGGAATTCACATTCTTGAATCCCCTAAGAAGTTTTAGCTCATATTAAAACTAAAAATATTACAACTAATTTTTGAGAAAAAATTCATATTAGAAGTTGTGTAAATTGAATAATTAAAACAACAATTTGTAATATTATTTTCGACAAAACTACCAGGAATTCAAAAAAAAAAAAAATTCTCAATGGGAATTAAAGCAAAGACTCAAAGGCAACTAAATAAATTTTCATTCTTCCTTCTGCCCTTTAGTTTGACGAGCTTTAAACATTCCCACAAAACTTAACTTGAATAAAAACAACACTTCCACAGAAACTGACTTGAAGAAAAACAGAGGCTAAAATCAACTAAAAATTCATTTCAATAATTTTTCAATCCAACTCACTCCACTCCAATCGACTCAACCTCCACCAAATTTAGGAGATGGTTAGTCTTAACGACCCAAATGCTACTTTAGTCGGATTGGACAAACTTGAAAAGTGCAGAAATTGAACAATCTTGCATCAAAATATGAAGATGAAATCAAAGGGAAGTTCTAAAAGAAACTTACAATTGAATGCTAGATTAAACCACAAAATTAATTCCAAATTGAATTCGACTAAGCACAAGGGGGTAACTCCCACAACTATTTGTCAACAAGAAGGGAAATTCTAAGAACAGAAGGTTGAACCCTTGGTGAAATAGAGAAGACTAAGAAAGTCCAGAAAAACAGAGTAATGTTCTTGAAATAAACTCACCAACAAAGATTGAAAACACTTAAGCTTAATTAAAAAATAAATCAAATAGAGAAACAATTCTCCATAATACAAATAGAAAATTGAAGACCAATAATCAGAACTTCAGTTCTTTGGCCAAAACAGAAACATAACAAAAAATTCCAGGAAACAGAGTCTAAAAAAAAATGAAAACCCACGAAAATTGATTTATGAAATTGCCTCCCAAATCCCATTTTTAGCTCCTCATCTTCTTCCCCATTTATAGACCTTCATTAGGGTTGAAGATTGCCCAAATTTCGCGCTCCAATTCCCCCAATTCGTGCGGAAATTGAGTTTTTCATATATGGGTTTCTTTGCTTGCGCCGACTTTTTCAATTTCCATAATTTCCTTGCCATTCCTTGCTGTCCATGAATTGTAGAATCTGATTTTGCAATTTGATTTTGCAATTTCCATAATTCCTGCAACAAGATCAATTTATTTAAAACTTTATTCCAAATGTCATCATTTTCCTTTCTTCCTTAAATTGAAGCAATCTTCCACTATTTTCAATTGGTCTTAAGATAAAACCAGAATATTTTAAGCAATTGAACGTTAAATAAGCCTTAATTCTAAGCCTTATCAATGGAGATTTGAGAAATTGAAGAGTCGTTAGATCTACGAATTTTCTGTGACTTATCACGATTCCAGCAAGCTCTCCAGCGAACCCAAGCTCCGGCGAGCCTTTCGCGGTAACCCGACGAATCTGACGCCATCCGGTGTGCATTTTCGGCCAAAAAAAATTGCACATTCACGTTAAAGAAGAAGGAGGTAAGAGAAGAAGATGGTGTGGGTGAAACAAGAGAATTTTTCTCCCTTTTGACTTCCAATTTGACCCTCATAAATTGTATTGAATTCTTAAGTTGCCCCTATTTTGTTGTTTAAATTTCAAGTTGACCATGATTTCCTTGTTTCCTAATTTGCCCATCACATATTGGTTTAATTTTGATTTTGCCTATAATTGTATGTTTATTTTTAACTTCCATATAACATGCTGATTTAATTATTAAATTTATAATAGCATGTGTGTTCTTAAATTGGTCCATACTTGTTGTTTAATTTGTAAATTGATTCATGAATTGTTGTTTAATTTATAAATTGACTCTTGGTTCGTTGTTTAATTTGCAAATTGATTTGTGCCATGTTGTTTATTTCGCTATTTGATTCGATTGGAAAATTGATTTATTTCATCTTAATTTGAATAAAATTGCAAATGGTTTAATTTGCTTAATTTGTAGATTGCTTAATTTGCAAATTGCTTGAATTTTGCTATTTGCTTGTTTTAATTTGAATTAATTGCAAATGGTTTAATTTACTAAATTTGCAAATTGCTTAATTTGTTTAATTTACAAATTGCTTAAATTTTGCTATTTGATTGTTTCATTTTGATTAATTTGCAAAATTGCTTAATTCGTTTAAATTACAAATTGCTTAAATTGCACATTGCTTAATTTTTGCTATTTGATGATTTCATTTGAATTTGATTTGGAAATTTCTAAATACAATTTCGATTTCAATTGATTTATTTCTAATTTGATTTCAACTAAAATGAAGTTTCAATTTGGTTTTAACTTAGATTTTCTAAATGAGCTCTCAAGTTATAACTAATTAATGAGTTTGGAATAAAATTTGATTATGCGGGACTCAATGTTCTGTCTAGGCCGAGGTATTTAAGCTGACCAAAGGGAACACCTCTACCTGAGAACGGCCCAATTAGTCAAATTTTATTTAATCTCATTGAAACTTTCTCAAAATTGCATTTTGGCAACAAAAGTTTGAAATAAAACAAGTTTGCCCCTTTTAAAATTGGATTTCTGAAATAAGAGCCTTCCAATTTCTCAAAATTGCATTTTGGCAATAAAAGTTTGAAATAAAACAAGTTTGCCCCTTTTAAAATTGGATTTCTGAAATAAGAGCCTTCCAATTTCTTAAAATTGCATTTTGGCAACAAAAGTTTGAAATAAAACAAGTTTGTCCCTTTAAAATTGGATTTCTGAAATAAGAACCTTCCAATTTCTCAAAATTGCATTTTGGCAACAAAAGTTTGAAATAAAACAAGTTTGCCCTTTTAAAATTGGATTTTTGAAATAAGAACCTTCCAATTTCTCAAAATTGCATTTTGGCAACAAAAGTTCGAAATAAAACAAGTTTGTCTCTTTAAAATTGGATTTTTGAAATAAGAACTTTCCAATTTCTCAAAATTGCATTTTGGCAACAAAAGTTTGAAATAAAACAAGTTTGCCCCTTTAAAATTGGATTTCTGAAATAAGAATCTTCCAATTTTCTGAAATTGCGTTTGGCAACAAAAGTTTGAAATAAAACAAGTTTGCCCTTTTAAAATTGGATTTTTGAAATAAGAACCTTCCAATTTCTCAAAATTGCATTTTGGCAACAAAAGTTCGAAATAAAACAAGTTTGTCTCTTTAAAATTGGATTTTTGAAATAAGAACTTTCTAATTTCTCAAAATTGCATTTTGGCAACAAAAGTTCGAAATAAAACAAGTTTGTCTCTTTAAAATTGGATTTTTGAAATAAGAACTTTCCAATTTCTCAAAATTGCATTTTGGTAACAAAAGTTTGAAATAAAACAAGTTTGCCCCTTTAAAATTGGATTTCTGAAATAAGAATCTTCCAATTTTCTGAAATTGCGTTTGGCAACAAAAGTTTGAAATAAAACAAGTTTGTCCCTTTTAAAATTGGATTTCTGAAATAAGAACCCTCCAATTTTTCAAAATTAAATTTTTGGTAGTGAAATTTGAAATAAAATAAATTGCCTCCTTTTAAAAATAGATTTCTGAAATAGAACCATCCGTTTAAAAAAAATTCTTTTCTTAAGTTTTTTTTTTTTTGTTATAAAATAAGGGATTTGTTTTGAAATATCAAAATAAATTCCAAGTTTTTCTAATGGCCTTGAGCCACTCATAGTTATTAGTTCATATTTTATTTTTAAAATGTGAATTAATAAATTTTGGGACATTCAAAATAAAACACAAATTTTTTCCCTTTCTTTGGAATAATAAATAAAAGGATAATTTTGAAATAAAATGTGGTAACCGTTTTTCTAAAACGGGTGTTGTAGGGGTGCTAACACCTTCCCTACACTCAATCGACTCCCGAACCTAATTTCTGGTTTCATAGACTACCATTTTCCTCTAAAATTGGTGACCAATCACACCCTATGATGATTGGTGGCGACTTCAAACCTTTTATCTTGAAAGAGACGTCTAGTTAGGATGTCGGCCTCTCCGTGTCGCGATGACGTTGCGACAGTCACTAATTACAAAATCACTAAAAGTACAGTACATTTGTCCACAGTTGGACGACATATTGAGTTCTAAAAAAATTAATGTTCTCATCAGTAAGGGATGCTAAGTCATTCCCTGTAACTAAGTACTCTAGATATTGCAACAAAATAAACCACAGTCCTTAGTGCTAGCACACTGTCGGTCGATCGTGTGCGATCAGAAGATCGCCCACAATACTTTGGGGGGGGCGGCCTATCAGCATATACCTTACAGAACTTAAACAGTGAGGGACTGTGTGAGATAGTGGCTCTTGATGCTCTGCCAGATCTTCTGTACTAATGTACGATGACATGGAATCGTGTACAACTAACTCCCCCTTAGTCATATATATTCCCAATAGCATACAATGCTCGTGTATATTGAGGGGAGCATACACAACATCCACTTCAGCCCAACCAGGCTTGTAGTCATCGTACTCACCCAGTACGTAGTCCATGAAGGTCTGGTCCTTCCACCATGCAACTGTTGCGACTTCCTTAAACTTATTTACAATTTCCTTGAACACCCCGTCGAGACAGTTTAAATGATTGATCGGTTGCTACGCGCAAGTGCACGTGATCGAAGTAATAAAAAACTGGAAGTACTCTACAGTATCGTATCCAAGGGAAAGGGTTTTAATAAAAAGTATTAAAATAGTACAAAATCGTTGACAAATTGCGACTAAAAGTAACCGTGGGTGTAAATGATTTGTGAGGTGTTTTGACTAAAAGAAAATTTGTTTGAAAAATAAATGGAAACGAAGAAGGGATTCAAGATGCTAATGCCTCTTTGGAAAGAAATGCAACAAGAAGGCAATTGCTATCGTAGCTAACTCAATAACTAAGTAAACTGAATTCAACTCCTATTTGACCTTCTATGAAGTATCTTTAGGAGGCTAAGTGATTAAACCTATATTTCTATGGCTAATCTAACTTAGATATATTCGCGCACAACTCTAGTGGTTTTGGAGTCTCGCCCTATGTCTAGGGTCGATGTTTCAGAACTTATGTCTAAGCCTTTCCTCCATTACTTTTGTGACATCCGCTTCTCTTAGCCATTTCGGTATTAAGTTATAGCTTAGCAAGCAACACTAGATGACCAACTAGGATTTACCCAACATTGAACTCAACAAAAGCAAACAATAGCTCAAGTGCTAGCTAGATTATTTTTGCTATCGAGCTTGACATCTTTCCTCGAGGGTATTCACCAATTTGAACCCCTAAAAGAATTTTAGCTCATCATGAATGGAGTAAAAAGCAGTAAATTAAAAGTCCGAAAATGCATAACAAAATTGAGAAGTGAAGGAGAAGAAATTCGGGTTCAATGAATATTCAAATAAATGGTAATTCTATTAAAATGAACACTAACATTTAACAACTTGTAACAAAGCTTGAGAGACGAAAATATTACAACAAGAGAGATAAAATGGAAAAGAAATAACAGTAGCTAAAACTTCCTATGAAATGAAATGAACAGAATAGAATCTAAAGTGAAGAACAAATAAAGAGACCTGTTTCACTCCTTGCTTAATCGACACAACCACTCTTTCTTCACAGGCGATTGGGTCTTTACCACCTTTAACTTTCGTTGAGGTATGATTAAGCTTCGGAGCTTCACGGGTCTAGAACGAACAAAAAAAAAGTAGTAAAACATAATAGAAAACAGCAGCCCGAAGGTATGCTTGTGTGAGAAAAACTCATATGCTTTTGCCTCCATTTCTTCCTTCTTTTATAAGCTTTATGGGCTAGGGTTTCCATGTTTGTTCATGTGTAGCTTGGGTCAACTTGCCTTGCTGAATTCGTGGAGAAGAATGGCATAAAATCCCCAAAATTTCGCTAATCCCGTATTTTCTACGTTTTCTAGATTTTTGCAGAAATGCAATTGCATTTCTGTTGCATTGTTTTCTAGATCTGCCAGAATTGTAATTGCAATGCAATTGCATTTCTGTTGCATTCTTCAAATTCCTACACAAAAACATCAAGTGTGGTTTTTATTTTCTTTTGTTTTCTTTTCTCCACTTACTTAATTTAAAAGGCTTCCAACAATAATTTAATTTAAACCAACTTTTTGCTAGCCCTTTTATCTAATAACACACATAAAATAAACAAGAATAACTAAGGATAAGGGCAAAATAATTTTCATAAATGAGAATTATCAATGATCCTACACACATTGGTTATCAATGCACCACAATGAAATAAAGGTATGGGTATGAAACTCATAGTTACACGAGAATGGTAGAAAATGTACCAAAGCACCAGAGTTTAAAATTGTGAACCTATGAGCAAGTAAACGATGGTGTGTTACCAACTTCCACTTCACCATCATCATCATAGTGTTTATCATGTAAACAAACAATATGGAACATAAACATGCTACTCATAAATTTGTAATAAATGCATGTAAGTAGTTGCTCAAGTTATTAGGGAGATAACTTACGTCGCACGTAACCACGTATTCATTTGCGAGAGTGCCCGGATGAATGATCGATCGAACGAATCGAATGTACACCATTCACAATGTCTGGTCTTATATTGTTAGTTGGCTCATGGCTTTCTTCTCCGCACTGATTCAAGCATTCATCATGCTCTTCGCCTCTATGGGCACACTGTGCAATGGGTTGTATGGGGTGACATTGTCCAGGACTATAACTTTATGCGATGGTTCTGGGGTCTAGATGGGGAGAGAATCGACTCAGAAACTTCGGTAGCAACCGTTGTGTCACGGCCACAATTGTCTTGCAACACGACATCCACTTGTGGCTGGGACACTTGAAGGGAATAATCAAATTAAACCCACAGCAAAAGCATTGGATCGTCTTTGATTTGACTTAGAATTAAATAAAAAATAAGATTACACAATAAATACCTTTATATATTATAGAGATATTTTTAGTGGGTCTGTAATCTTCTTGCTCCAACTCCAACGAGGTTGAAACTCCAATTCCATAAAGCCTACTTGCTTCGACTCGAACACATGACCAAGGCTTGTGGGAGCCTCTTGAAAGAAAATCCACAATGGATTGGAGAGGAAGAGGTCTAAAGAGAATCCTTTAATTCTCTATTGAGGAGATGTGTGCTATAATGGCTTAACCAAATGTCCTATATATGGAGACTTGGAGCAAATCTTTACCATAATTAAATAATATATATTTTAATAACTAATATATTAAAAAATATATATTTAATCTATTTGAATATTATTCAAATCTTATAAATTCTCCTACGATATGTATTTATTTAAATATTATTTAAATTTTATAAATATCTTTTCTTTAATGTATCTAATATACATTAATTATTTTAATATTTAATATATCAAATACAATAAATATATTTTTCTCTTTTATATATCTAATATATTAAATATTAATTTGAACACTTCAAATTAAATATTAATTTGAACATTTCAAATTTTTCTTTCAACTAAATTGATCTTTTATTGTTACTATGAGCTAGCAAAGGAACTTAATGGACTTACAAATTATAAGCTCCAATGATACAAAAATAATTAATTAGGCTCTTTAATTAATCAATTTTCATTCATTAACTTTAGGTCACTCTACTATAGACTTAGAGTTGCACTTTTATGCATTCTAGGACAAGTTGTGTCCATGGATATAATCATTACATGCAAGTTAATCATTCATGAGTTATTCGTAATTAGAGCTGGGTCAAAAGTCTGTTTTACCCATGTAATTACATCCTGCACCTTAAGTACCACTGATCCCCTAATGAACAATTTGATTATGATCCAACCATAAACTAAGCCCATCTCGAGCCAGTGAGAGGGTTGGGCCCTATTGTTCAAGTCCCGAAATCAGCACTTAAGAAAACTACTCATCTACTTACCCTATATGGGAAAGAGCGAATCCATCTTGTGAGATTATGTTCCCAGCTACCTATTTGGTCAAGTCTCCAAAATGGTAGACTTATTGAATTGGCTACAAAAATCACTCTCACCTATGCAAATCAAAGGACAAGCCCTCACAGGCAGGAGTTCATAACTCATTCAGAATTAAGATCGAGTCACATATGATCATCCTGATGAAATATTAATCTTCTCAATTAACGGATTTATAAAGAGAGATTAAATATTCCGTGGTTCAGTCTTATACAAACTCATTGTATAAGATACCTCCACTCACATGTCTCCACATGAACGATTGGGATCAAATCATTTGTAGCTATTACAAAGTGAGTCGTATCAATAGTGTTACCAGAATAAGGCACTCAACCTTATCCATATACTATGACCCTTTAAGTTATTTCTTGAACATGATTCTCCCATATGTCAAACATATACTATTCAAGATTACACTAATAACTTTGTATTTTTCATATAATGGATAATATTATATTGCAAATAAAATAATCAAAATTATTATTAAATATTAAATAAATCATTAATTACGAGGCTTTAGGGCATAAATCCCAACAATTTCCCACTTAGCGATTGGGGTACATATTTGGGTCACTAATCATGCACTTTCCAAACAATTCAATTAACATTGCCAACAAGTTTTGAGAACATTTCTCAATAAAGACAAATTCAAAATTTTACACTTCCATTATAGTATTAATGTTACCTTTCCAAGTAATAATTTTTTTTTTCAATTTTGACTTATCAGTAATAAAATTAAAATTGAGAGAAATAGTCATAATATTGAAACATGTTATTTAACATCATGTAAACAATTATTCATTCAATTTTAGCATAAAAATCAAACAAAATTGAAAAATGAACCATATAAATCACTTCTAATGCTATGGTACTTTAGTGAGTTAGAACAAGTGCTGCCATAAGGTAGGTCAAGTGTTCCTTCACGAAACTGATGAAGGAATGAACGTTTCACTCTGCAGTGGAAGCATTGGATCGTCTTTGATTTTATTTAGAATTAAACAATAAAAATTAAGGTTAAGCAAAACATACATTGAGAATAATATTATGGAGAATATTCTGGTGGATCTTTATCTCTTCCACAAAGTCTTCCTGGCTATGACTCGAACACAGGACCAAGACTTGTGGGAGTTTCTTAAAAGAAAATCCACAAGGGATAGGAGAGAAAGAGGTCTAGAAAGAATTCTCTAATTCTCTCTATTGAGGACATGTGTGTTGTGTCCAATAGCTCAACCCAAGGGTCCTATTTATAGAGATCAAGGGTAAATCTTTGCCATAATTAAAATATTATATTTAATATCTAATATATTAAAATATATCTTATACTTATTTGAATCTCATTCAAATCTCCTACGATATTTATTTATTTGAATCTTATTCAAATTTTATAAATATCTTTTATTTAATGTATCAAATATACATTAATTATTTTAATGTTTAATGTATCAAATACAATAAATATATTTTCCTCTTTTATATTTAATATATCTAATATATTAAATATTAATTTGAACACTTCAAATTAAATATTAAATTTGAACATTTAAAATTTTAATATTTAATGTATCAAATACAATAAATATATTTTCCTCTTTTATATTTAATATATCTAATATATTAAATATTAATTTGAACACTTCAAATTAATATTAATTTGAACATTTCAAAATTTTCTTTTAACTAAATTGATCTTTTAGTGTTACAATGAGATAGCAAGGGGACCATATGGACCTACAGATTAGAAGCTCCAATGATACAAAATTAATTAATTAAACTCTTTAATTAATTAATTTTCATTCATTAACTATAGGTCATTCCACTATAGACCTATAGTTGCACTCTTATGTACTGTAGGACAAGTTGTGTCCATAGATATAATCATTACATGCAAGTCGATCCTTCACGAGTTGTTTGTAATTACAGCTGGATCAAAAGTTCGTTTTACCCCTATAATTACATATTGTCCCTTAAGTACCACTGAATCTCTAATGAACAATCTGTTTATAATCTAATTATAAACTAAGTCGCTCTCGAGCCAGTGAGATGGTAGGGCCCCATTGTTCAAGTCCCGAAATTCGTACTTAAGGGAACTACTCATCTACTTACCCTATATGGGAAGGAGTGAATTCCATCTTGTGAGATTATGTTCTCAGCTCCCTATTTGGTCAAGTCCCCAAAATGGTAGGCATATGGAATTGGCTATAAAAGCCACTCTCACCCATGCAAATCAAAGAACAAGCCCTCACAGGCAGGAGTTCATAACTCACTTAGGATTTAGATTGAGTCGCATATGATCATCCTGATGAAATATTAATCTTCTCAATTAACGAATTTATAAAGAGATATTAAATATTTTGTGGTCCAGACTTATACAAACTCATTGTATAAGATACCCCCACTCACATGTCTCCACATGAATGATTTGGATCAAATCATTTGTAACTATTACAAAGTGGGTCGTATCAATAGTGTTACCAGGATAAGGCACCCAATCTTATCCATATACTATGACTCTTTAGGGTCTTGAACATGATCCTCTTGTATGCCAACCACATACTATTCAAGATTACATTAAATAACCTTGGATTTTTCATATAATTGACAATATTATATTGCAAATAAAATAATCAAAATTATTATTAATTATTAAATAAATCATTAATTACGAGGCTTTAGGGCATAAATCCCAACAACACTCTCTTCTTGGCCGACAATGCCTTCTTATTGGTTGAGCCCATGTTTGGACTAAAATGCTCCACCACCTTTCTCTTATGACAACCCTTCTCCATATTCTCACCTATTTCTACAACGGTTGCTAATGGTGTCAGAGGCTCCAACGGATCATCTACTAAAGTAGGAGGAGGAGTAATCGTTTGGTTATCAACGAGGGGAAGGGGTGTCAATCGCCTCGGTGGGAAGAAGGGAGGGTGGCATAGTATCCATCGGTGCAGGAGAAATGGTTTCATCCGGATCTGGTGGAGACGATCAATCGATGGACTCAGTGGGGAGTGAGGATTTTGTAGGGTGAATGGGTTCCTGTATGACTATATTGGATGGAAGGAGAATGGATTCATCCTGAATGACTGTAGTTGACACATCAGTCGAAACAGGTGAACGTAGGATGGTGCTGGAGGTTTATTGAATCACTGACGGGAGTAGGATTGATGTTCCCAGCATCCACCGGATGGTCTACTATGTCGCCTCCACATCTAAACGCGGGTGGCATATCTCGCACAACATCATCCACTTGCATACTAATCGACTGAAAACGTGTGGGCTTTTAGAAGAAAACTTTTGAATATAAAACTTTTGTTGCTACTTGATTTTTGTAATGCTCGTTTTGATTGACTTTCAAGTTATTTCAACTTTAGTGTTAGTTATTTTCATCTCTAATTTTTGTATGTTCCAAAAATATGTCTCAAAGTTTAAAAATCCTCAATGATGATATTTGGAATAGGCTCGGCTCATTAAACACTTTGTCGTTATCCACCCAGCTTTATGACTTCTCTACTTTCCTTAGCACCCCACCACCCATTCACCTTAGCTTATGTCTCTATAATTCTAGGGTTATTAAACCTATTAATATGTATGGCCATCTCAACCACCCAAAAGCAAACCAGTCAATGAGGACATTGCCACATCTTAATTTTTTATTTTTTTGGGGGGGGGGGGGGGGGGGGGGGGGTAGACATCTTGCATTACTTTTGTTAACCCCGCATCATGAAATGCAAACATGTTGTGAGCTGTTGTATGAAGGCTGCCAAGCTGCAAAAAAAAATAGAGGGATACTCCTCTTTCCAAGAATTAATCGAACGACCAGGGAAAGTCATGACACCCATGATTGCCTCTGCATGAAAGATTGATTCAGGAAATGAGTAGGTTAAAAACGGTTTCAAGTAGTGAAATGTGCTCGTAGTCAACTACCATCACCACAAAGTGTCGGTAAGTTGGAACGAAGGTACAATTGACTAAGAAACCCCTTTACAAAAAAAAAAAATCAAGTTTGAATAAGCTTGGCAGTAAAAATAAATAAGCTTGGGGAAGTTTTTTTTTTTCTTTTGTTAGTCAAGTTGTTTCTCAAAAGATGGTCTATATAGGAAGCAAGTAAGATGAAACTAGAAGAGTAGGGATACAATTTTAGGAAAAGTATGGGTGAAAAGAGCTAAGGTCAAAACTAAGGTAGGAATAAAGTTGATTGTGATAAACATGTGTTATGAGCTTGAGATGTCTCCTGAGAGGATATTTGTTTTGTTAAGAACTTGGGTTTGTTGTTGAAATTCATACTTGAATAAATGTGATTTTGATTGCTTGAGGACAAGCAATAACTCAAGTTCGGGGGTGTGATAATTCTCATTCATGAGGATTATTTGGCCTTTAAACTTAGTTATGCTTGTGATTTTTATTCATATTATTGGATGAAAAGTAGGAAAAGTGTTGAATTTAATTACATTATTTTTTGAAGGTCTTTAAATTAAGAAAGTTGAGAAAAGAGAATAAGAGAATAAGAGAACTCACACTTACTTAATATTTTGGTGCAGATTTTTGTAGAATGCAACAAAATTGCAATTGCATGGCAATTGTAATTTCAACACATATGGAAATTAAGAAAAATGGCATATCAAGGGATTCCGAGAAGGAAAATACCCATGAATTCAACTGGATCCTTAGCTGTATTTGTCCATCAACCAAGAAAGAAACTCTAGCACAAAGTCCCTATAAATTATGGAGAAGAAGTCGTGAAGAGAGAGCTCGTTTTTGGAGAAGAATTTCGTTTTCTGTCTTCGGGTTTTTGAAGTTGTTTAGAGTTTTTATTTTCATTAGTTGCTACTGTAATTTTCTTCTACATTTCAATTCCTAAACTCTCCATCAATCTCATCATAGAGAAAGTTGATGGTGGTTAAGAACAATTCCTTATTCTATTAAGCCTAGAGCAACGGATTTTGTATTTCTATTCGATTTCTCCAAGTTCTGTATTCTTGCTTTTTTCATTTAACCTTGAAGTTAGCTACTGTTTTGTAAGTCCCTTTTTTCATTTTATTAAAGATATAAACTCTTTTGATTTTGAATCCAGAACATTCCTTCGGCAAAGTAATTTCTTTTATACAAGTTTGATTTGTAAGTGCTCTTTAGGTTATCTTCAGTTCCCTTTTATACCAATGAATTCCTTCAGTTTAATCTTGCTGGTTTTTATTAGTTGTATTATGAAGAGCTAGATTTCCTTAAGGATTCAAGTTTGTGAATGCCCTAGAGAAAAGATGTGAAGCTCGACAGTAAAAACAATCTAGCTAACACATGAACTTTGTTTGCTTTTGGTGAGTTCGATGTTGGGTAAACTTAGTCGGTCAACTAGTGTTGTTTGTCAAGCTTGAACTTAATACCAAAAGGGTTAAGGAAAGGTGGATGTCACAAAAGCAATGGAGGAAAATGCTTAGACATAAGTCCTGAACATTGACCCTAGACATAGGGTGAGACTCCAAAACCACTAGAGTTGTGCGTGAATATATCTAAGTTAGATTAGCCATAGAAATATAGGTTTAATCACTTACCCTCCTAAAGATACTTCATAGAAGATCGAATAGGAGTTGAATTGGGTTTACTTAGGCCCCGTTTGATAACCATTTGATTTTTGGTTTTTGGTTTTTAAAAATTAAGCCTATAAATACTACTCACACCTATGGTTTTACTTGTTTTATCATATACATTTTGCCTATGTTTTCAAAAACCAAGCATGTTTTGAAAACTAAAAAAAGTAGTTTTCAAAAACTTGTTTTTGTTTTTAGAATTTTGCTAAGAATTCAAATACTTCCTTAAGGGAGATGAAAACCATTATAGAAAAATTTGGGGAAAACAAGCTTAATTTTCAAAAATCAAAAACCAAAAACCAAATGGTTATCAAACGGGGCCTTAGTTTCTTGTGTTAGATATGATTGTAATTGCTTTCTAGTTACATTTTCTTTTCAAATGGGAATTAGCAATCTTGAATTCCTTTTTCATTTCCATTGGTTTTTCAAAAAAATTTTCTTTAGCCAAAGCACCTTACAACCATTTTTATACCAACGGTTACTTTAGTTGCAATTTGTCAAGAAGTTTGTACCATATTAATAAATTTTATAAAACTCGTTCCCTTGAGTACGATACTCTGGAGTACTTCCAGTTTCTTATTACTTTGATCACGTGCACTTGTGTGTAGCACAATGTGTGTAACAAGGATGCAATTGTTGTTAGGTCCTCTTTCACACCCTGTAGCTCATCCTTCACACCCTTAAGATCATCCTTCACCTCCTGTAAACCGAATTGAAACATTTCGACCCGACCACCTAGTCGCTGCAAAGTAATGAACGTCCTAGCTGTTGGAATTTATGCCCTAAAGTCTCATAAATAATGATTTATTTAATAATTAATAATAATTTTGATTATTTTATTTGCAATATAATATTATCCATTATATGAAAAATCCAAGGTTATTAGTGTAATCTTGAACAATATGTAATTGATATACAGTAGGATCATGTTCAAGAAATAACCAAAAGGGTCATAGTATATGGATAAGATTGGGTGCCTTATCTTGGTAACACTATTGATACGACCTACTTTGTAATAGTTATAAATGATTTGATTCAAATCGTTCATGTGGAGACATGTGAGTGGGGGTATCTTATACAGTTAGTTTGTATAAGAATGAACCACAAAATATTTAATCTCTCTTCATAAATCCATTGATTGAGAAGATTAATATTTCAGCAAGATGATCATATGCAACTCGATCTTAATCCTACGTGAGTTATGAACTCCTGCCTACGACCGCTTGTCCTTTGATTTGCATGGGTGAGAGTGGCTTTTGTAGTTGATTCAATAAGCTTACCATTCTGGGAAATTGACCAAATAAGGAGCTGGGAACATAATCTTATAAGATGAAATTCATTCATTCCCATATAAGGTAGGTAAATTAGTAGTTCCCTTAAATGTTGTAACGACCCTATAGGCTCAACACGCTACCTAAGAGTCATTACTAAGTCACGTCGCTATATTACCGAAAATTTCGGCAGCATAACGACGTAACTACGCGAAAACCAAAAATTAGACCCTTACCTGATAAGACATAGAAAAACACACTTCTAAGATTTTCAAACAACCTCCTAGCATCCAACAAACTTCTCAATATGATGCTAGGGTTCAAACAGCAGAGACCAAGTGAATTCAAAGATAGAAAGCCAAATACACGTGCACGATTTACAAAGAAAGGTTAAAAGACCTTGAAACATCCTCCTAAACATTTAAAAACTCGACATGAGTTCTATGTACATCCAGAAACATAAAAGAAGCGGAATAGCGATCGCTCGGCTCCCATGACTCGAGTAGCTGATCTCCGGTTACGCGCTAGGGCCGATCTTAGCCTTACCTGAAAACATTTTTAAAAAAAAAGAAAAGGGTGAGTATTAACGAATAATACTCAGTAAGTAACTCATAGTTTCAAAGCAAGAGTTTCAATCGCATGCAACATGTCATTTTAAATCATAAAACCATCGTAAACCATCGCTTTAGTAGGGGACCTAAAATTCGTTTTATAAACCATGTACTTTTCCTCGCGGCTCTCGTGAACGATTAAATTCTCCCGAGGGCCTCGTGAATAGTCCGAAGACATAGTTTTTCCATCGAATAGAGTCCTCCCCTAACTCTGAGAGTTGAGCTCGAAAGCTAATATACATCGTGGAGTCCGAAGACTTAGCCCGAAGGCTACCATCGTGGAGTCCGAAGACTCAGCCCTAAGGCTACCATCGTGGAGTCCGAAGACTCAAGCCCGTCGGCTACCATCGTGGAGCACTCTCGAACCCCGGGAGCATAGAGAGTCCGAAGACTCGGGTTCCCTCATAACCCACATAAAACTTTTAGGAGAATTATCGTCACGGCCTTACATAAATCTTTTCATGAGCACACAACACATGCATGAGGTCCCATTCGTTTTAGAACATAGTTATGAATGCATGAATCAAGACAATCGCATTTCAAAGACATACATATAATTTCCATTCCTTTTTAACATGAAAACTCAAATAGAACTCATGGAACTAGCATATAAAGGAATATACATATAAAACACTTTCTTTCTTAAATACTTAACATGAAAACATAAACTTCAAAGTAAATATAGAGCTAGCTTTAGGTTTCGAAAACTTCTTTCGTTGTGAGATCCCTTACCTTAAATCTTTACTTACTAAAATACCCTTTCTTCACTAGTAATGAGCTTCTCGATTTCCCACTCCAAGTACAATCCAAGGTCCTCGACAAATCACCTAAAAAGTTTCCTAAACGTGTCTTAAACCATCCGAAATTACGCTAAAACACATTCTAACATTAATAACTCGACGAAACGGACCAAATGGCAAATTTTACCCAACTCCGGCGAACGGCGGCGCGTGACCGGAGCACGGCGGCGCGTGCGGCGGCGGACGGCGGCGCGTGGCCGGCGCGTGAGAGCGCGTGACGATCCGTTTTGCTCAAATTTGGTGCGCTCGAGACTCCGGTGAGCTCCGGTGAGGCATTTGCAAACAGATCCGGCGCGATCTGAGTTCTGTTAGATGAAGGAGAAGAAGAAGAAGTCCGGCAAAGCTACTGTCGTCCGGCGAAGAAGCTCACGGCGAGGTTGGGTGTTCGGTTCAAAGCTTCTCCGGCAATCGACGGTGACTGGCTTCGAATTTCCGGCAGCCAAACGAGGACGAAGGTGAGCGTGCAGGTCGGCGGGGCTGGAGCTTCGTTCGGCGGCTGCACTCGCGGGTGGTTGGTCAACGATCGGCTGTGACGGCGGCGATATCCCGAGGAAGAAGAAGAAGCAGCCGGCGACTGGTCGGAGAAGAAGACCAAGGATGGATGTTCGGCCGAGAGAGAGAGAGAGAGAGAGATTTTCGGGAGAGAGGGGGCTGCGGGAGGAAGAAGAAGAGAAAAGAAAGAAAAAAATAAATAATAATAAAATAATAATAATAATAAAAATAATAATAAAATAATATTATAAAAATCAAAAATATCTTCTTCTCTATAAATGACCATAATACCCTTTCCTTTTCTAAAAATCACCAAATTACCCTCAAAATAATTAAATTCATAATAAAACTTTACCAAAACAACATTTTAAACTTACCCAAAACGTCTCGGGTGTTACAAATGTTGATTTCATGACTTGAACAATGGGCCACACCCTCTCACTGGCTTGAGAGGGACTTAGTTTATGGTTGGATCATAAACAAATTGTTCATTAAAGGATCAGTTGTACTTAAGGCGCAATATGTAATTATAGGGGTAAAACAGTTTTGACCCAGTTTTAATTACGAACAACTCGTGAAGGATCGACTTGCATGTAATGGTTATATCAATGGACATAACTTGTCCTATAGTGCATAAGAGTGCAACTCTAAATCTATAGTGGAGTAATCTAAAGTTAATGAATGAAAATCGATTAATTAAAGAGTATAATTAATTATTTTTATATCATTGGAGCATATAATCTATAGGTCCATAAGGTCCCATTGCTAACTCATAGTAACACTAAAAGATCAATTTAGTTGAAAGAAAATTTTGAAATGTTCAAATTAATATTTAATATATATAAAAGATGAAAATATATTTATTGTATTTGATACATCAAATATTAAAATAATTAATGTATATTAGATACATTAAAGAAAAGATATTTATAAAATTTGAATAAGATTCAAATAAAGAGATAAATATCGTAGGAGAATTTAAAAAATTTGAATAATATTCAAATAGATTAAATATATGTATTTTAATATATTAGATATTAAAATATATATTATTTAATTATGGAAAAAATTTGCCCCATGTCTCTATAAATATGATCTTTGGGTTAAGCCATTACAGCACACATCTCCTCAACAGAGAATTAGAGAATTCTCTCTAGACCTCTTATTCTCCAATCTCTTGTAGATTTTCTTTCAAGAGGCTCTCACAAGCCTTGGTCATGTGTTCGAGTCATAGCAAATAGGCTTTATGGAATTGGAGTTTCAACCTTGTTGGAGTTGGAGCAAGAAGAATAAAGGCCTGC
Organism: Trichosanthes truncata; assembly: GCA_033996785.1. Taxonomy (NCBI): domain Eukaryota; kingdom Viridiplantae; phylum Streptophyta; class Magnoliopsida; order Cucurbitales; family Cucurbitaceae; genus Trichosanthes; species Trichosanthes truncata. The sequence goes on from MU867261.1 coordinate 3,192,951, forward strand.
CAAAAATAGCTCCATAATATACAAAGGTATTTATTGCTTAACTTTAGTTTGTGTTTAATTCTAAGTAAAATCAAAGATGTTCCAATGCTTTCGTTGCGGGATGAAGTGCTCATTACTATCATCGTCACCTTCACGTGTACTCGATGGCAGATGACAATTCCTTATATCGGATGATGTACGTGTCTGATCCCGAGTGACTCCATGATCGACAACATTGCCCTTAACCTCCTACTGAGTCAACGGGTCAACATCTTGTGGACCACCATCCTCCCCATGGGTAAGTGCATCACGTTCACCGTGGTCAAGCTTGATGTCATCATCATTGCCATCAACATGGTCATCTTGATGACCCCGATCATCTCGTTGCGTAGTAGAATCATCCACTTTAGGAACATTACCCTCCAATGTTCTGGAGGCCAGTTGCTCGCCATATTCGTAGCAAATTTTTCACTCAACCTCCGTCATGTGGAGAACTTATTTAACCACCATCTGGATTACCACCACACAACAAACATAAGAACATAACATCATATATATAACTACGTATGCAATAAACAAAGTGGATGTCACAAACAACTTTCTAACCTTCTGGCATTCAAATACATTTAGCTTCATCCACTTAAACGTAACTGATCGTTGACATCGCCAAAAACTTGGTCAGGTAAAACTTGTGGGTAAAAATTAATAAGAATAAAAGCTTAACCTTAGTGCAAGTATACACTATCGATGCAAGTAATACAAAAATATTCCAAGATATCGAATCCCAAGGGAACAGGAACAACAAAATTAATGTGTAACCAAGATTGTGAAACAACAACTTTTAGTAGCAAGAAATATAAAAGCAAAATGTTTTGGGTGTTAAGGTGAATAAAAAGATTGAATAAAAGAAACTGGAAAAACTTATGGAATTTCACTTAAGAGAATGAGGGGATTCAAGTGCACTCATGCCCTTCGGTGAGATTGCTAATCAATTGCCATAACAATCAGACATTTTCACAGAATGTTGTAAACCGCATCAACTCCTATTCAATTTTGATTCAAAACTCATAAGAGATTAAGTGATTGGACCTATATGTCTATAGACAATCATACTTAGGTAGTTAAGATCGCATTCTTTGTTTTGAGGGGCTCGTTCTATATCTTGGATCAAGCGTGGCTTATGTCTAAGCTTTTTGCCTCATTGCTTTTACAAAATCTGTATTCTTCTAATCCATTCGGTATTAGAGTTGGACTTTAAAATAATCCAAGTTAATCATTCAAGGATTCCAAATAAAACATTAAAATCAGTAAAAACAAACAACGTCCATGTTAATGTCGATTGCCTTCGGTTATTAGTTAAGCATTCTCACCTTAGGGCATTCATGTTCTTGAATCCCTAGGTAGATTTAGCTCATGTTAAAAGAAGAAGATGAACAAGCTTTACATGAAAGAGAAGTCCTAATTTAAAAGGGAAGTGAACTTGCAGAGAAAGAAAAGAAAACCTAAACTCAAACCAAAAATTCCAATACGAAAATGGAATCACTTTATTAAAAATAACCTTGCAAAATTGAATTGTTACAAAACTAAAAATACAAATTGAATTGAATAACTAAATTAAAAGGAAAACAAAACAACACTTAAATGAGAGGGAAAACAACAGCTCAAACAACATAAAAAGCTAAAAAAAACTGCTAGACAGAAACTGAAAGTACAAGAAAAATAGAATTACCATCAACCTCTCTTTCCTTCCCTTTAATCGAACTCAATTCAATCTTTTTCAAGATGAATTGGGTCTTAAAAATCTTAGGTTTTCGCCCAAATTGGACTGAATATGGAAGAAAAGAGAGGAAGAAATGAAATGGACAGCAAGTTGGAGAAGAAGAAAATGGGTTTTCTCCCAAGGAGGAATTCCGCCTTTTTGTGTATTTTTTCTTCTTTTTTATAGACAATGGCAGCTAGGATTTCTTCACACTCCATATACGACTTGATGTATGAAATCGTAGCTTGATTTAAGGAGAAATAAATGCTGAAATCTTCCAAATTTGGCCAATCTCGAAAATTTTGCTTTTGCATTTCTTGGTTCTAGATTGCCATAGCAATTGATCAGCAATCGTGTGGCAATCATGCCTTTTTGTCAAAACTGCAGCCAAAAATACTTCATTAGTGCAATTCTTTTCTTTTCCTTCCATTTTATTGATTTTAATTTACTTTGGAAGTTTCATGCTACTTTTCTTGGAATTTAAATGAATTTATAAAGAAAATGCTAATAAAACTAAACATAACCTAAATTTATGAGCTGGATAATTCTCAATTATAAGAATTATCAGCAGGGGATCGCATCGTCGTTTAACCTAGTGTCAGCCCTCCCCTTTAATGTGGACAAAGTCTCGTACGCCCACACCTATAGTTAAGTAAAGTGTACCATCACACTTGTTTGGTAACTATAAGCATAGTAAGCAGAACAATATATCGAACATGTAGTACCTGGAAAGCATGGAGAAATCTTGTGAGACTATACTTCACCAAGTAGTGTTTATTGGATGTCACCTTCTGCTTATAGTTGCCTCTCAAATCAGTTTGAAGGCCCATCAACGTCCTCTCCCAGATTGTTGTTTCCCAATCTAGGTGGTTGAAATATTCCAACTGCTCCACATTCATAAACAGTCATTGGTCAACGACCGTTTTCATTCTATCCTTTCCCAACATCGCAAGCTCCGTATAGTACACCAGTATTACCTTCACTACATCATCATCATTCTCAAATACCATTTCCTTATACTTTTCCTCAAACTTAGAAAGGTGCATCTCTTTGTTCATGCACTCGTCCGCAAAGTACTTAGTTTGCAGATCTTGATGTTCCAACGATGCATCCTTCTCAATCGTTCGACCAAGTGTATGCCACAATTCGGTCATGAGACAATTATACCCCTCAAATCAAAGCTCATCACTTTCGGTCTAGCATCCACAACCTCTCTTAACAGAATGTTGTGCACTAAAAGGCTGTTGAAAACCATATCCACATCTACAAACGGCTCGAATATAGATGTACTCCTGAACAAATCTAACTAGGTGGCCTTAAGCTTTTTCTTCACAATCTCGTTTGCATTCCAAATGTTTGATAGGAATGTACCTTGGCCAAGAAAGTGATTAGCAACATTGATCTTCAAAGGTGCCATTTCAAAAGTCCTGTATTACACATACTAAAAATTCAACTTCCTCACATATGCATAGAAACAAAAATTAACCACAAACATATGGGATTGAACTCTCAGGAATCCATCTCTCCTCTGCATTCATCTACAAACTCTCCATTCTGATGCTCACCAAACGATCCACAACACTTTAACTTTCAACTCCATTTATTCAAAAACTATTTTTTAACTCTCCACTCCACATTAACTCTTGCAATCCAATCTAACTCTCGGCTCCACTATCTCCTACTCAAATCGCTCCATCTTCAACCTTTCGAGTTTCATGTCCGTTTTTATCTCAACAAGACTTAAACGCCAACTAGCACCCACTCAAATCACTCCCCAAACCCTCCAAGCAACTAATCTTAACATTTCCAATTTATCGTAAATCAGCTTCACAATCAGGGGACTTAGGAACAAATCGAACTTATTGAAGATGGGCATGCAACATTGAACCAACGATTTCAAAAATAATATAGAGGAAATGAGAGAGACAGAGGTCTACAAACTGTTTCAGTCGCTGTTGAGATGAAACCAGAAAATGTCGATGTAGTTGCTCATGTAGCAAGGAAACCTAGATCTTCCCGCGTATTTTGGGGCAAAAATGTCACTCCAACTCCAACAGTCGAAAGCAAGAAAACAAGAATGAATGGATAAAGTCGAGTGATACAGAGATTGCACGAATAAACCAAGAGTAATGTTGGATTGAGGTTTAAACGGAAGTGCAATTAATATAAAAGAAAAGATAACGAGTCAAAAAGGACCTAGACCGAAAGGTTGCAAAAGTTTGTTAACCCACCCAAGCTGAGAGTATCATTGGATGAAAATTTTAATAAAAACACGAAAAATGACCCTAAGCGAAAGGCTAAGGAAGTCTAAGGACCTAGACCGAGAGGCTAAATGTTCTGAGGTTATGATATTTTTGCCATCCGAGAGTGCACAATGATGGAAATTGAACGAATAAACCGAGAGTCTATTGAGATGGAGGTTTAACGGAAGTGTAAACGAAATCATCGAAAGAGTTAACGTGTTGAAAATGACCCAAATCAAGAGTCGAATAGAGGCGAAGAACGCATGTAAAACAACCTAGATCGAGAGTTGCCGGCGAAAGTAGAAAATCCGTCCATCGTTAAATCTAGATATCATGTCATCCATCGTTAAACCGGCCGAAAAAGGTCATCCATACAAAAAAACCTAGAAACTTTGATAGGAAGGGGCAAAATTTTACCTTCAACTTTTATATATATAATCGTTCAATTTTAAAAATTTAAGAGAATGAAAATCAAAGAGAAAATTTTTAATTGTAACTTTTTAGTATGATTTTTTAATTTAAAACGAATTAAGAGGCTGGCAACTGTTAAGGACAACAGACTCCGACATGTATCTCCACATTGGTATGATATTGTCCACTTTGGGCATAAGCCCTCATGGCTTTGTTTTTGGTTTCACCCAAAAGGCCTCATACCAATGGAGATGTTGTCCCTTACTTATAAACTAATGATCTTCCCCTTATCTAGCCGATGTGAGACTTTGGTCGCACTCCCAACAACAACAACTTTCTTCCTTCCTTTTCCGCTCTGCCTATGTTCTACACATTTTTGCTCCAATGGGTCCAAGATTCCTCTTTGAAATAAATTCCATCTAGTTCTATGAACTTTCAAGTTTATTTCATTTTGATTCTTAAATTTTTAAAATGTTTGTTTTATTCTCTAAGCTTTAAAAAAATCTATTATTTTTCTACCTAATATTTGTCAACTTCTTAATTGTCTCAACTCATCTATGTGACTTCAATACGTATTCAATAAGCACTAATGCTCAAAGCTACTTTGTTTGTTAAAATTAAAATGCAATAATGACCAAAATGATTATTTCTTAAAAGTTTCAAACTAATATAGATATTTTGAAAGTTCAAAGACCAAAATAGAATGAACTTGAAAGTTCATAGACTAAAATAAATATTTTAAGCCTCGTTTGATAACCATTTGGTTTTTTGTTTTTGAAAATTATGCTTGTTTTCTCACAATTTCTTTACAATGGTTTGGTTTTTGTGTTTCTCAAAGAAACATTTGAATTCTTAGCCAAATTCAAAAAAAAAAAAAAAAACAAGTTTTTAAAATTACTTTTATTAGTTTTCAAAACTTGGCTTGGAAATAAATTCCATCTTGGTCTATGAACTTTCAAGTTTATTTCATTTTGATTCTTAAAATTTTAAAATGTTTATTTTATTCTCTAAGCTTAAAAAAATTCAATAATTCTTCTACCTAATATTTGTCAACTTCTTAATTATCTCAACTCATCTATGTGACTTCAATACGTATTCAATAAGCACTAATGCTCGAAGCTACTTTGTTTGTTAAAATTAAAATGCAATAATGACCATTTAAAATTAAAATGCAATAATGACCAAAATGATTATTTCTTAAAAGTTCCAAACTAAGATAGATATTTTGAAAGTTCAAAGACCAAAATAGAATGAACTTGAAAGTTCATAGACTAAAATAAATATTTTAAGCCTCGTTTGATAACCATTCGATTTTTTGTTTTTGAAAATTATGCTTGTTTTCTCACAATTTCTTTACAATGGTTTGGTTTTTGTGTTTCTCAAAGAAACATTTGAATTCTTAGCCAAATTCAAAAAAAAAAACAAGTTTTTAAAATTACTTTTATTAGTTTTCAAAACTTGGCTTGAATTATTTTGAAAACATTGGTAAAAAAGTAGATAACAAAACAAAGAATCCTTAAGTAGAAGTAGTGTTTATAAGCTTAATTTTTAAAAACAAAAATTTAAAATCAAATGGTTATCCAACGGGCCTTAAAAGTTCAAGAACTAAAATTGAATAAACCTAAAAGTTTAGATCAAATAAAGATATTTTGAAAATGCATAGATGTAAATGAAATAAACTTGCAAATTCAGAAATAAAAATTTCTTTTGATTTTTTATTGGGCAAGGTGCGAGTGGGAGACCCTTTTAATTAGAGGGAGACGAGGAATAAATTCTCCCAGTCCCAACATAACCTTCAATTATTTTAATGATTAATATAAAATTATATCTAGACTTTCTCTCTTCATATATTAATATAAAAATTAATAAATAATATAAATATTAAGTGTCATACAAAATATGAAAATTTAATATCTTATTGATATTTAATTTTTTTAATTTAATAATTATCATATAGAAATTGAACCATTGACGTTTGTGATGATAATAAATTAGTGTTTCATCAATTGCACTCGAATTGATATATTTAAGTCTCGTTTAATAACCATTTGATTTTTTGTTTTTGATTTTTGAAAATTGTGCTTGTTTTCTCACAATTTCTCTACAATTATTTTCATCTTCTATACATTGGTTTCCATCGTTCTTAAAGAAACATTTGAGTTTCTAGTTAAATTTTAAAAACAAAAACAAGTTTTTAAAAATTACTTTTTTTAGTTTTCAAAACTTGCCTTGGTTTTTAAAAACATATGTAAAAAGTAAATAAAAAAATATGAAAACCTATAGGTAAAAGTTGTGTTTATAGGCTTAATTTTTAAAAACCAAAAATTAAAAATCAAATGATTATCAAACGGGATCTTAATCATTCTTATAAGAGATTAAAGGAAGGGCATATCTTTGGACCTCACTCCACCCATTATCAATTATCATTTTTAATTAAAAAATGATAAATTATTGAAGGATTACCATATATTTTAAGAACATTACTAATTAGTGCAATTATGGGTCCAATCAATGACAAATTTGTTGAATAAAATAACTCGATCTGTTATTACAAGGAATATTTTGGTCCCATACTCATTTGTTATATGCTATTCTTATTGCACAACATGTGGTTTTGAACCATTAAAAAAGAGTAAATGAAATCTTTTCGTTTCTTGTTTTTTGTTTCTTGTTTTCTCTTTTTTTAATAAAAAAAAATAGAATTGTATTTGATAACCATTTCTTGTTTTTTTTTTTTTTAAATTAAAAAGTACATAAATATGTTTGATAACCGTTTCTTGTTTCTTGTTCTCTGTAATTTTAAATTAAAAAATATAAAATTCTATATGAAAATAAGTTTTTAAAATTAAATACCAAAACATTTTATATTATATTCATTTTTAGATATTTATTATGCATTTTAGAAGTAAAAAAAATGAAATAATAATACTTTTATTTATGTTGTGGGAAAAAATTAGAAACATAAACAAAAAAACACAAAAAGAAAAAACTTGATTTTGTTGTTTCCAAAATTTCTACGTAATTTTAGAAACATTCTTGAAAAATAAAAAAATAATAAAAAACTAGAACAGTTACCAAACGCTTCTATTTCTCAAAAATTAAAAACAAGAAACATGAACGTCATCAAATAGGCCTATGTTCAAATCCTAAGAATATTTATGAAGTTAAAATCTATTTTGATCCTTATATTTTGGTGGTGTTCAATTTTAGTCCTTATATTTTATCTTTATATTTTTTCAACAAATCTAAAAAACAGTCCCACTGTTAGTTCTTTTGGGCTAAAACCATTATGTTAAGGTTCATTTAATGATCTTATTTTTTAAATTTTTAGTCAAATTTAAAAAATAATTTTCAGAAACTTAATTTTTTTAAAGAAAAAAAACGTTACAGAGATAAAAAAATTTAATGTGATATGAACAAATGTGGGAAACAAAACAAATAGATATAAGAAGTAAACAAACTTAACTTTTAGAAACAACATTGTAGAAGTAAAATAGTTGTCAAACGATTTTTTCTTTTCTTTTCTTGAGTTCAATAACATGCTAAGGTTAGAGGTGCTCAAAGACTCAAACTTCTGACTTCATAGTCGAAGATGTATGCCTTAACAATTAAGCTATGTTTAGGTTGGCCATTGTTATACAAGTTTTTTTTTTTTTTTTTGAAAAGTGTTAAACAAGTATTAATTTCTTGTTTTCAATTTTTTTTAATGGATGAGATTTTAAATATTATCATTTATAATAATAATAATAATAATAATAATGTTATTATTAATTTAAATATTAATGGAGAAAGTATATAAGTGGAATCTTACGTGTAAAGCATCTATAATAGAGTATTGTTTCCAAATATAAACGGTACATTAAAAAATAATAGAATCCAATAAATTATTAATAAAATAGTAATCATTTGAATTATAAATCATATATTTATTTAAAAAATTAATTAATCATATAAATATTAATTGTACATAATTCTAATATATTATTTGGTTTAAATACTATTTTAGTCTTTGTACCTTGGTTCATTTTAGTCTATGTCATTTAAAACATCCATTTTAGCTTATAATTTCAACTTTTATTCATTTTAGTTCGTATACTTTCAAAACGTCTATTTTAGTCCATGTACTTTTAAAAAGTGACCATTTTGGTCCTTCATTTTCATTTTTATCTCATTTCTTTCTATCACAATTTTAGCATGACACTTTATTTACTAAATTTTCTTGAAATGTAATAATAAGTTCGTATTAAAGGGTTTCGGTATATAAAATTTATGTATAAATTTTACAAACAATGTCCAAATTTGTCACTTTTTAAAAGTACATGTACTAAAGCAGATGTTTTAAAAGTACAAGGTGTCGCAACGTCGTGACGCAAAGCGGTTGACATCCTCTTTCAAGGGTCTTCTTTAATTAAAAGAATTTGAGAGTCGCCACCAACTATTTTGAAGGCGTAATTGGACACCTAATTAAAATATTAAAATTGATCTGCATAAACCATGTTAGGTTCGGGAGTCGATGGTGTGTAGGGAAGGTATTAGCACCCTAAAACACCCGCTACAATTGGTTACCACATTTTATTTTATATTATCCAATTATCTTATCACAAAATGGTCCTTTATTTTGAAAACAAAAAGTATACTAATTTTGTACAAAACAAATGTCTCCCTCGATCTTATCTTAACTTTAACAATAAAGTAATAGTCGATATGGTGAATGAGATTATACCCATAAATTTTTATTATGTTGGAATTTCCTTTTATTTAAAGAAAATTTCTCACGTCAAGAATTATCTCAACTTCATCATAGGAATTACACGATTTTATTTTTTTTTTTAAATAATAATAAAAAGAAAATGAGGATTTTCGTACACCTGCACGAAAGTCAAACTCTACGAAGGCATATTACTCAACCCTCAAAATAAACTCTCTTTAAATGAAATAATTTTGTCAATTGCTTTATTTCAAACAAGAAGTTCAAATATTGAATGCTAATTATTAAACAAGCTTGGAAATTATTTGCACAAGAAGAGATTTTTCCGTATTTAAAAATGTCCGATGTTTATTAATTCACATTTTAGAAATAAAACATAAACTAGCAATTATGAGTGGTGTGAAACCATTCAAAGAGAAATTTGAAATCTACTTGGAAATTAAATTTAATTTGTTGCAAAAAAAATAAATTAAAACCAAATTGAAAATTCATTTTAGCATTTCAAATTAAAACTATTAAAAGAAAAAAAAAATTGTTTGGAACATCCAAATTAATGTTTTGCCAAAAGTCAAATTAATCCAAATTGAAATTTTATTAGAAATTCCAAATTAAAACTAATTTCAAATTCATTAGGGAATTCACATCGAAACCAAATTGATAATCACGAGGAAATTCTAATTAAAACCAATTGAATTGACTTTGAAATTCTAAATTGAACCTAAATTCATCTTGAAATTCTAAATTTTACAATCATGGTTCAAATCAAAATTAGACAATCATGGGCAAATTTGAGATAAATGATCAAATTCAAAACCAACAAATATGTTTTGGCAAAATGAAAATTGAACCAACATGTTATGAAAAGGAAAAAAAATAAAAATAAAAATAAAACCTACATACTATGGTCAAATTAAATAATAAACATCATATGATCTAATTGTTGACAGACTTAACAAACATGTTACGTAAATTGACAATTAAACCAATGTGTGTAAACATCATATGATTGATCTAATTGTTGACTAACTTAACAAACCTGTTATGTAAATTGACAATTAAACCAATGTGTGTCAACTTAAAAATATATAGTGGCCAAATAAACATATGCAGTGGCCAAATACCAGCATACAGTGCCCTACCCTTGTAAAATACCAACATACAGCGGCCAGACAAACATCTATTGTGGCTAAATTAAAATAATGTAGTGCTCAAATTAATAGGGGTGTACATGAGTTGGGTTGGGTTGGAGGGTTTTTTGGAACCAACCCGAAAATTCGGGTTGGTCAAGTTGGCTACCCGAATGACTCGATCAAGGGTTGCAACCCAACCCAACCCAACCCTATATTTTCGGGTTGGGTTGGGTTGCGTCGCCGGGTTGATTTTTTTTTTTTTATAATTTTCTTAATTATTTAAAATAATTTTTACTTGAATTAATAACTAAAATGATATAAAATTCAAATATCAAACTTCAAAGTTCATAACATCTTAATATTCATTACAATCCTAGATGAAAAACATTAAAAGTTCATAAATAGTTCATTTATAAGTATATATATATATTAAAAAAAACAAAAAAAAAATCAAACTTTGGGTTGGGTTGGGTTGGGTTGGGTCGGTCAACCCGAGCCTAAAAATGCCAACCCGAGAACCGACCCGAAAATTCGGTTCTCTAAAATTTTATCCCAACCCAAACCGAAAAAAAACCTAACCCAACTCAACCCTTACAATTTAGGTTGGGTAGTCTGGGTTGCTCGGGTTATCGGGTTATTTGTACACCCCTACAAATTAATGGCCAAATCAAAATATGCAATGGCCAAATCAAAATACACAGTGGCCAAATCAAAATATATTGTGGCTATTAAATTCAAATATGCAATGACCATTAAAAAATATGCACAAATTAGAACGTACAAAGGTCAAATTAAATTGGCCAAATTAAAATAACAAACACACAAATTAGAACGTACAGAGGCCAAATTAAAATAAGAAACACACAAATTAGAATGCCAAATTGAAGTTTAAAAAAACACACACACAATAAACCTAGCACCGTACCTACGAATGAAGTGAGGAAGAGATTATCTCTTGCTGTTTGCCTTATCAATGGTGACAATATTTTCTCAAAATTGTTTTATTCTTCTCTTCACCTTTTTAATTTTTTCTCTAGAATCAAAAGAAAACCTCCTTTCCCCTCTCCTTTTCAATCAACGGATGATTTATATAAGAAAACCCTAGAGAGACAGTACATGAAAGAGAGGGGCAAATGATTGATAGAGAAAGGGAATGAGAGAAAAGGGAAAGTGGGAGAGAAAACGGCGTGTGGGGAGAGGGTGAGAAAAAAGAGGAAATATTTGAAAGAGAAGAATAAACGTTGAGATAAAAAGTAGTTAAGTGATATTTTAAGAATAAAATAAAATAAATAAACAAATTTCTTTTTAACAAACTCTTTTTTTTAAGAAAATGTTTGATTTAAATTAACAAACAATTTTAGTGGGATAAAAATAAAAATTAACCAGTCTAAATACGATATTTACACAATGACTAAAATGAATAAAAGTTGAAAGTACAAGAATAGAAATGAACTAAAGTCAAAAGTATATGGACCAAAATACTATTCAAATCATATTATTATTGATATTTAATCATTTTTTTATATTAAAAACATAAATGACTTTTGCCTGGGGCCAAATTCCTGTATAAGATTTCTCAACTCTATCTTTAATCTCCAAATTGGATAATGGGATGGAGAGGACCATTAAAATTTCTCATAAGGTCAAAGATGAAGAGTGTATTTCGATCTCACCACACTATAGTTTTTTTTTTTTTTTTTTTTTTTTTTTTTTTTTTTTTTTTTTAAGTTCAACAAAATGTACAAATGAGAATTAGAACCTAAGACCTTTTGGTTGATGGTAATTAAAAAAAGACGGAGAAATAATTGAGTGATTGCAATCAAACGCGAGAACATGATTATTTTTTTAGAAAAAAATACACTTTTAGTCCCCTGATATATGAGTTTGGTTGCATTTGGGTTCTTGAGTTTTCAAATTAATAATTTTACTTCTTATTGTAGCTAATAAAAGCTGGCGTGACATTTTTTATTAAAAAATATATAATATTTTTTTATTTTTTAAAGTACTTCACCTCCACCACAACCATGGCGTCAACCACCGCCAGTCACCAACCGCCGCTCGCCGCCGATGATGTAATTTTTTTTCTTCGTTTTTGTCCCTTTTTCTTTCTCTTCTTCTTCCTTATCTTCATCTTTCTTTTTCTTTTTTCCTTTTTTTTTCCGTTTAGAAAGGGGAGTAAGTTCTAGATCTGGAACGGAAGGAGAGGAGAAGAGAGGAGAGACCTCTCCTTTGTTCCAGATCTAAAAATCAGTAGACATTCCATGATTTCTAAAATAACACTAGAAAACATTACGATCGCAAGATCTAGAATCAATTTTATAGAGCCAGAACTCAGAACAATTGACAAATCATTTAATTGAAAATACTTTTAGAATATTTAACACTCAAATCAATCACTCAATCGAATCATTCCATCAAAGATGTGCAAAGAAATTGAAATTTCAATAGCAAAATCGAGCGAAAAGTGAAATCGAACATAAAAGCAGCCCCATGAGTGAAGTCGATGGCAGAGCTTGTCTAGTTCGGGTTCTGAAGACAAGTAGAGACAGATATCGATTACGGGAGCCTCCATTAAAGGGACATCAAGAGATCCTCGATCACATTCTTTACGGATGTATATTAGCATGTTTGAGAGTGATTTTGAAATTATTAAAATTATTTTTATCGTATTTAAAATTATTCAAAAACATACTTTTAACTATTAAAAATCAATATTCCATGTAAAATCAATTTTCATGGAATGAAATTCGTGTTTAAAGTGTAAATCAAACATCAAGTTGATTTTAAATAGTTAAACTCATGTTTTAGAGTAATTTTGAACCAAACAAAAGTGATTTTGATCATTTCAAAATTGCTCTCACACATATCTTTATCTCTTGCACTTAGTTCGGCTTGAGAAACCACGTCTTGAACGATGCCGCAAGACTTCGTTTCAGCCATTTGATGTCAGATGGTGTTGTTGAAAAGTTGTTGTTGTGCAGTCCACAATCTGAAATGGGAATGGAAATTACAGTAGATAACTTAAAAAAAAAAAAAAAAAAAACAGTAATTGAACTACAGCCACATGTTATTAAAATATCATGTACAGTAAAGGTCTCTCTCACAGAGAGGATTTCCTCTCTTTGTAAAGAAAAAAAAAAAAAAAAAGGATGAAGATGAAGATGGAGAGGAGGAAGAAGATCAATAGAGAGGAAGAAAAAGGAAAAAGAAAAAAATAAAATAAAATAAAATTACAGTCGTCAGCGGCGGACAGCGGTGGTGTGGTGGTTATGTTGGAGGTGAAGAAGATGGAAGAGGGAGAAGATAAAAAGAAAAAAGAAATAGATTAAAAATATTTTTTTTTAATTTAATATAATTTATTTTGAAAAAATTAAAAAATATATATTTTTGTAATAAAAAAAATGTCACATTATATTCTGTAAGCTACGAAAATTAAATTGAGGGACTAAACTAATGTTTTTTTTTTTTCCTTTTTGGTGACTAATGGTACCTAGCATAGTTTCAATGGTGATTTTATAAGTACTGTCAAGTTTCATATACCAAAAGTATTACATAATTAGATCACTTCCTTTAGGTTAATTAAAATTGCAAGAACAACTTTTTATTAATTTTCAAAAAAAACAAATTACATGTGTGGTGCCATATTATTAATTCTCAGCAAAAGACACATTTGACCAAGTTTTTTTTTTTTTTTTTTTTTTTTGAAATTCAACACATTTGACCAAGTTGATCATACAAGAGTCCCGTCCAAGTACGCATTATCGTCTTATTAATACGTCTTGTCCAAAGACATTTCAATTTGAAAAATACTTGCGTACACTAGTTAATACGTCTTGTCCAAAGACATTTCAATTTGAAAAATACTCGCGTACACTAGTTAGTAAGAGCTCTTCTTATCCATTTGATATGGTGTATTCTTAGTGGCTTAAGAATTTTAGTAACCAATTTATCTACTAGATATATAGTGAATATAAATCAATCTATACACTACATTAGAGAAAACTTGAACATAGTTCAATTGGTAAGACATTATATCTTCAACCAAAATATTAGGCCCCGTTTGATAACCATTTGATTTTTAGTTTTTGGTTTTTGAAAATTAAGCCTATAAATATCATTTCCATCTATGAATTTCCTTGTTTTGTTATCAACTTCTTACATATGTTTTCAAAAACCAAGCCATGTTTTGGAAACTAAAAAAAGTAGTTTTTAAAAACTTGTGTTTGCTTTTGGAATTTGGCTAATAATTCAAATGCTTCCTTAAGAGAGATGAAAACAATTGTAGAGAAGTTGGAAGAAAACAAGCTTAATTTTCAAAAACTAAAATCAAAAACCAAATGGTTATCAAACGGGGCCTTAGAGATTCAAATCCTCTTTTCTGTATATACACACACCACATTAGAAAGTTAGCAAGAACTCTTATTGACTCTACGCTCTCATGGAATTAAAGCCCTCAATGCCCTTCTTGTTCTCCTTTCCTACCTTTTATTTCTTTCTTCAATGATATCTAGCCCTCCCTGCAATTTCTTTTGGCTAACTTAAGAAGAATACTTAATTTTTTTTTAAAAAAAAGAAGGTTAAAAATCATTTTTGGTCTCTAAACTTTCATGGAAGTAACAATTTAGTCCATATACTTTAGTTTGTAATGATTTAATCTTTATACTTTTAATTTTGTAACAATTTAGTCTCTGACTTTAAAACTTATAAGAATTAGGTCTTTATAATGAAAATTATTGTTAAGATTTAAAAGAATTCTTACATAGATGAATAAACTAATTAAGCCCTGTTTGATAACGTTCTTGTTTCTTGTTTCTGTTCTCGTTTCTTGTTTTTTGTTTCTTGTTTTTTTGGTAAAAATAAAATTTAGTACATATACTATAATAAAACATATAACATGCATTAAAATAAATATAAAACAATTATAAAGAGGTTATAGTATTTTATTAAGACCCAACACCTAAATAATAATAATAATAAATTTTATCCTTCAAATGTTGTTCAAATTTGATTTGCAATGTTATTTCTCACTTCAATCAATTCACCTTGAACAATTTTGACTTACAAGAGTTAGTTCAATTAGACGAATTTGTAAATTATCCAAGGTCAGACAATCGAACATACCCACATTTCTTTAATTTAATAATAAAATTTATTTTTATTTTTCTTTAAAAATACATTAGCCAATAATACGCGCAAGTAAAATCAGAAAAAGAGAGAGAATGTATATATTTTTTTACATTTAATGGTAAACATGAAATACATTATTAGTTTATTTATTTAATAAAAAAATAAAATTGTACCAAAAGGAAAAATAATAGAAAATTAAATATAAAATAATAACTATAAGCTCGTTAATGTAAAGTAAAAGAAAATAAGAAAATAAGAGAGAAAAGAAAAACATAAACGAAAAGAGAAAAGGAAAAAAGAAAAAAAAAGATAAAGAGAAAAGAAAAACATAAACGAAAAGAGAAAAGTAAAAAGGAAAAAAGAAAAAAAAAAGATAATGAACTATTAAAAGAAAAAAAATTATGATGAAAGAGAGAGAATGAATAGAAAGAAATAAATCAAAAATTAAAAATTAAAAAGAAGAAAAAACAAAAAAATTAAAAAGTATTAAAAAGAAAAAAAAATAGAATGGAAGAGAGAGAAAGAAGAGAGAGGGAAGAGATGGGTAAAAAGAGAAATAGGAATACATGCATGAAACCTGAAAAGAAAAACAGAAACAGAATTTGAGAAACTACTTTTTGAAGTTTCTCAAAATATGCATTTTTTTAGAAACGTTTCTAACAAAATTTAGAAACAAGAAACATGATGGTTTATCAAACATGTCTGTTTCTTGAAAAATGAGAAACAAGAAAGCCCACATGTCTATAGAAAACTCTATAAATAGGAGTGCTCTTCTTCATTTGAAGGGATCAGGAGTTGAAATACCACATAAGAATAATTTAGAGAGAATTCAGGAACAAAAATCAGAAGACTTTCTAAGTTTTTGAAGATCAAACACTGTTTGAACACATAACACTCTTTGAAGATAAAAAAATTCTTAGATTTGAAGACTTCAAGACTCCAAAAAAATAAATTGAAGTTTCAATCTCAAGAATAAGCACTTCCGTCCTCGAGTGGAACATATAAACAAGAGAGAAAATTAAAGGATTAAACATTAGAGATTGTACTTCACTATATTCAAATTAATACAAATATAAGTTCATTCCACATGTCTTATTTCTCTCGAGATTATGTGTGAACAAAATTAGTTAATTTTTAAAAATTTCAAATATGTTAGAGACCTATTAGACACAAAATATAAAGTTTAGAGACTTATTAAATACAAAATTGAAAGTTTAAGGACTTATTAATCATTTTTTAAAATTTAGAGACTTTTTTTTGGTTAAATTACAAATTTGGTCCATATGATTTGGAAAAAGTTAGAATTTAGTTTATGGTTTTTAAAGTTAGAAGTCGTCCCTAGCTAGAGACTATTTATGAGAGTTTTATCAAACCATAAAGATTATTTATGTGAAGTTTTATTAAATCATAAGTACGAAATTTTAACTTTTAAAACTATAAGAACTAAATACTAATTTTCTTCAAACCACGAGGACCAAATTTATAATTTAACCATTATTTTTTTTTAGCATACATTTGGAGACCTTTAAATACAAACGTAAAAGTTGTTGACCAAAACTCTTAATTTAACTTAATTTAACTTAATTTATTAAACAAGTTCAAAAGGCCCGCATTCATTTTTTCTAGTTTTTTAAATCACAAAATTTTCCAAAAATACCATTGATGGGCCGCACCTTGGTTTGGTAGTGCCTCCGCAATCATTCAATATTAAATAATTAATTAATTGAGACTAGTCTAAGATTAGTCAAAATGAGCTTATCTCAGCTGTAAGAAGTTCAAATCTTGAACTAAAAAAACTAAAAAAAAATAATATATATATATATTGTTGTAGCTTTTAAAATAATTGTTGACTAGAAAAGTCAACAATAAAATGAAGTAAAATAATGTTTGGTAAAATTTAATTTTTAATTAGAAAAAACTAATTACGATGTTCAGTAAATTAATACTAAATTATTGTGATTTAGTTATAATGATCAAAGTAGACATATTATTTTAATTATTTGTATATTGATAGTTAATCTATAATTTATTATTAAATAATTATTTAAAAATTTATATAATTTAAATTGCATGTAATTTTGTTTAATTTAAATTATTTGATAAGAGTGTAAGAAAAATAATTGTCATAAAAAATCGAATCAATCAAAATTTCTTTGATATAAGAGAGAAAAAATGTGAATAGATATATAGAAGGATAAAATTGGGATTTGTAAACGGTTAGAGAAAGTGATAGATTTTTAGGAGAGCTGAATTCAAAAGTCGTGTTCTGTCAGATTTTTCACCTAAAAGTAAATTGAAAAGTGAGATTCTGAATAAATTAATAAATAATTTATTTTTTAAATTATAAAAAAAAATACCCCTAAACTTTTTCCTTTGTTATAAAAAATACTCCGATCCTTTTAGAAATTACAATATTACCCTTGACCTTTCATTAACGTTTCAAAACTACATTTGGAGTAGAATCTGTTAGAGTATTGGTCAAAAATTCGGCATGACATTGACTTGGAACGACATAGCAGTGACTGGGACGCGTGCTTGGATTAAGTAAAAAAAAAACGATATTTCGCAACGTCGATTTTTTGTTCAACATTCTAATGGATTTTTTTTTACTTCAACAGTAATTTGGAAACTTTTATGAAAGGCCAAGATAATATAGCAACTTTTGAAAGAATAGGGATGTTTTTGAAACAAATGACAAAGTTCAAGAGTATGTTTTTTTAATAATTTAGCATAATTTATTTTACCAAACGGCCTAAACGGCTAAAATTCTCCCATAATTACTTTTTACGCTTGCAATCACAAACATAGCCTAATTTATTTTTTTTTTAGTTCAACAATATCATTTGAAGATGGAGGGATTCGAACTTGTGACCTCTTGATCGAGAGTACATGCCAATTACCACTGAGTTATACTCACATTGGTAGCATACCCTAAATCTTTTATGCGAGATTTTTAGGAATAATAAATCATAGTGCTTAAAAGGTAGGTGGAAGTGGAACATTTATGAATTATATAATATATGTCACTCATTTTACATCCACTCATCATGATATCAGAAAATTCAAATTGGTCTAAATCGTAAGTGGTTTTATGAATTTTTGTACTTTTATTTTTGTTTCTAAATAAAAATTTATGCCAATTTCTTTATTAAAGGAGGAATTTAAAATATTTCCCACTTAAAAAACCTAATTTCTTAAATAAATTTCGGTCAAGTAATTAAGTATCATGTTATATAAGCTTATTACCATCGACATCTAATATTTCCTTACAATAGTAATATAATTGAAAGCTTTTAAACTCCGTTTGATAACTATTTAGTTTTTAAAATTTTGCTTGTGTTTCTCATAATTTCTCTATAATTCTCTACCATGGTTTTTATCTTTCTTTAAAAAATATTTGAATTCTTAGCCAAATTTCAAAAATAAAAATAAAATTTTGAAATTACTTTTTGTAGTTTTCAAAATTTGGATTGGTTTTTATCTTTCTTAAAAAAATATTTGAATTTTTAGCCAAATTTCAAAAACAAAAATAAAATTTTGAAAATTACTTTTTTTAGTTTTCAAAATTTGGATTGATTTTTAAAAACATATGTAAGAAATTGATAACAAAATAAGGAAACTTTTAAATAGGAATAGTATTTATAGGCTTAATTTTTAAAAACTAAAAATAAAAAAACAAATCATTATCGAAGGGACCTTAGTTTTAGTGAATGAAAAAATAGAACTTCAAATAGGAAGAGAGGACCAATCAAATCGGACAAATTTTCTTTTTTTATTGAAAATTTCAAAATAGGACAATTTATCATTGGGAAAGAGAAATTATAAATTTACGCATTATCATTACATTTTTTTATTCAATTACGACACACCGTTTTACACTTGAAAGGGAATCTCCGCTGCCACGTCACTACGTCGGGCAATCCGAAAAAAATGAACGGTTCAGATACAAAGAGCTTCTTCAAAGGATGATTTCCTCCCAAAGGCCCACAGTCTCATCACAGTTCATCTTCTCCATTAAACTCAGAAGAGAGAAAATTAGAGAGAGAGAGAGAGAGAGAGAGAGATGGCTTCATGGAATTCAATTCCAATGGAGATCATATACCAGGTCTTAGGATGGACTTCCATCATATGCTGGGCAGTTGCCGGATATCCACAGGTCATTCTGAATTTCCGGCGAAAAAGGTAAGAAATCAACTCTTAATCATCGATTCCGGCACCGGCTTCAGAATCTTCGTTGTATTCTTCTTCTCCGTGGAGAAATTAAAGAGGACTGATATTCAGATTCTGATTTGGTAGTGTTGTAGGATTAAGCTTCGATTACGTGATGTTGAATTTCACGAAGCAATCGTCGTATTTGATTTACAACGCTAGTCTCTTCTTCAGCGCCACTGTTCAGAGGCAGTACTTCGAGAAATACGGCTACGATCAGGTTTTCTTCGTCTTCTTCTTCTTCTTCTTCAGTTCTTCTAATTTTAGTTCGATACTTCGCAATTTGTTGATGATTCTTGATCTTGAATCGAAATTGATCTGAGAGACTGATATTGAAAGTGAATTATTGATGACGAATTAATTAGGTTTTCGTTTTGTTTCTCTCGCGAACGCGAACTTCGAATCGGTAAAGAAATCTTTATGCTTTCTTTCGATTATTTTCTTAGATTTTGGATGGCAGATTAAATCGTTGATTTGCATTTCTTTTTCCCGTTCGTCGTTTACGTTCTTTTTTTTTTTTTTTTTTAAAGTAAGTTCTTCCACCATTCCTGAAAATTTGGCCCTTTGTTAATTAATTTTGTGTTCCGGAATAGGGACCAGCTATTATTTCTGTTTTTTAGTTTGCGAATTTTTTAAAAGATAAATTTATTTGAATTTAAATCACATGTAGGAAAATTTGGAATCTAAAGTCCAATTTGATAATCAATTTATTTTTAATTTTTAATTTTTAAAAATTAAGCATATAAATAATAAAATTATGAATTAAGTCCGACCTAAAATCCACTAGAAGTTCACTATGCCTAAACGCATGAGGCCTAAGGGCTAAGCCATCATGCCTTAGGTGTGATGCCATGAAGCCTGAGGCATTAGATATGAGAGGCTAGCCCCTCGAGGTACAGTCAAGGCCCAAGGGAGCTGACCCTCACAAGTGTCAGCCAAAGCCATGAAGGTTTGTCGATCTCCATGGGATCACCGATGGTCTTGAAGGCTGACCCAATGGAGGTCAGCCAAAGCCATGCCCCAAATAGATCGACTCTCGTAGGGGGCCAGCCAAGGCTTCAGGCCAAAGGGTTAACACTAACGGGATGGCCACACGAGTCACCAATAGCTAAGATCAGTCTCCAACTCGAGGCCATTCCCGTAACCGTTTCCTTTGATTCGAGATTTTCGACCCAATTAAAAATGATGATTTTCGTTACTCAACTGAACCCCTATAAATAAAGGGAGAAAGCAGAACAAAAGAGGTATGCCCAAAACAATTTCAGAATTCTTGTTTAAGCTTTTTACATACTTGAGCGCCGGAGTGTAGGTGGCTTAGCACCATACCGGTGCATGGTTTTTCTTATCTTGCAGGCCATTGGTTCGATCTCCTCTTTTCATACAAATTCACTGTTGATCCAAATTTGGACATCAACTTCATCTACTTTTTACATTGTTTAAAAAAACCAAGTCAAGTTTTGAAACCTAATATAGTAGTTTTCAAAAACATATTCTCGTTTTCGAAACTTGGCTAAGAATTCAAATGTTTCAAAAACCAGTGATTCTATTGTAGAGAAATGATGTGAAAACAAGCACAATTTTAAAAAACCAAATGGTTATCAAACGGGACCCTACTTTTTGGTTTTGTGGTTTTTGAAAACTATGTTTGTTTTCTCAAAGTTTCTTTACAATGATTTTCATCTTTCATAAGGAAACATCTGAATTCTTAGCCATATTTAAAAAAATAAAAACAAATTTCTAAATTTTTTTTTTAGTTTTCAAAACTTGATTTGGATTTTGGAAACATCCTTAAAATATAGATAACAAAACAAATAAATTTATAGGTGGAAGTACTGTTTATAAGCTTAATTTTCAAAAACCAAATAGTTATCAAACATGACCTAAAATTTTTGTATTATTTCCTTAAACTTGTTGCTTAAAAAAAATAAATAAATAACTTCCGTTATTGAATTTTGAAAATGTCTATTTTAATATTTGATTTTTTTATAATAATAATAATAATATATATTTTTTTAGAAGTCTAATAATAATAATAAATTTTGGAGCAAAATAGTATTTAATTATTATATATTAACCTATGTTTTTAAAAGGTTTAAATCTCAGTTTGATTCTTAAACATTTAAGTTTATCTACGTTTCTTTCATCTTGACTAAACTTTGAAAATGTCTATGTTGAATATCTAAACTTTAAAAAAATAATTATTTTTGTTAATAAACTTTTTAAATGTATATTTTAATCTTAAATTTTGAAAAATATACTATTTTGCCACTTAATATATGAATATACAACACTGACTTCTAAATGTATGTGGACTGAATATGTGTTCGTATTAACACATTAGTTCACATGCTCGAGACCATATTATGAAGTTGCTAATTGTAAAATAAATGTGTGGATCAAAATAATTATTTTAAAAAGTTGGAAGACAAAAATAAACATTTAAAGATTTAAAGACTAAATGGAACAAACTAGAAAGTTTAGAACAGAAAAAAACATTTTGAAAGTTCATAAACAAAAATATGACTAAAGAAATAAATAAAAGTTTAAGGACCAAAAATGAGATTTAAACCTCTTTTTAGGGGAAAAATAAATAACTTCCTTCAACTTGGAAAATGTATCAATTTTCATTATGAACTTTCAATTTTATTAAATTGAACTCTAAACGTTGATTTAGATAAATGATGCAATTTTTATATTTTGTTCATTTTTTGTTAATCCGCCCAATAATTTTAAAAATATAAATGTAAAATCTAAAATAATGCACAAATTAACTCGGAGGAATGCACAAAATTAAGTTTAATTAAGGCATAAAATTGGATCATGAATAACTTTGTCAAAACTCACCAATTTTTTTAAAAAAAATCTCTAATGTCATTTTTCTTTCGTATCCTATTAATTTTATATCGAACAAATGTCTTATAATTCATTGGAGGTACATGAAAATACTTTCATTTACAAATTTTCAAACTAAAAACCTTTCTAGCGGTGGAAATTTTCCACATTTATTTATGTTTAAGAGAAAAATTATAACATTATTCAAGTTTAAGGTAAATATTGCAACATTCATTCAAGTTTAAGGAACAATCTCATGAAATTGAATGTTTAAGCTTATTAAGTATAAGGATAAAAATTAATTGGAAAAAGTTTGATTTATACCCCTAAACTGTGCAGTTCAATCAATTAAAACTCTAAACTAATAATTGTATCAATTAAACCTATAAACTTACATGAGTGAATCAGTTTAGACCTCTTATTAGTTTTTTGTATAAAAATTGTTAATGCATGATTCTCAACGTGTGCAAACTAATAATTATATCAATTAAACCTCTAAACTTTCATAAGTGAATCAATTTAGATCTTCTATTACTTTTCTGCCTAAAAATCGTTAACGTATAATTCTCATACTTCTTTAAATGAAGAATTACGAAAATATTAGAGAGAATGTTGAAATCAAGTGGATCGTAGCTTTAGCAACTTTCATCAATATGAATAGTTTTCATCATCTATTCTCCCTCCCTTTAAAGAAGCCTATATAGATGCAATAATTATGCATTAGTGTTTTTCATCAAAAAATTAACATAGAGACTAAATTGATTAATCGATAAAATTTTAGGGTTTTAATTTCAATTATTAGTCTACACTCGTCTTAATGAAGTGTCTAAATTGATTCACTTACAAAAAAATTAAGATTTTAATTGATACAATTATTAGTTTAGGATTGATTCAATGGAGTATAAATTAATTTTTTCCTCCAATCGAAACATAGTTCAATTGGTCAAGATTTATATCTTCAATCAAGAGGTCCAAAATTCAAATCTCCCACTCCCATATGCCGTTGCACTAAAAAAAGGAAATTTTCAAAAATACTTTTAGTGGTTGTTTGGGGCAAAAAGTTGCAGGGAGTAGGAGTTAGTAAGTTTGAAGAGTTAGGAAGTCGGTGTTTGGGGTGCAGAGTTGTCTAGTCTGAAGTTAGAAAGTTTGTGTTTGGGGCAAAAAGTTGTTTATTCTGGAGTTCTGAAGCCTGTGTTTGAGGTGCAGATTTGTTAAACATAGAATTTGAAATGTAAGTTTATTTTAGTACTGTTTTTTTTCTACAAATTTTCAAATTAAGGATTTGTTCCTATGAATTCTAAGATTGAGGTTTTTTTTTTAGCTTTTATTTATTTATGTATATTTTACAAATTTCTTTAAAGAAAAAAAATAATTTTGAATAAAATACCCACATTCTTTTTTCAATATCTCTCACATTAATCATTCATTTGTCTTGGATAGTTTTCAAATAAAATAAAGTTTTACAATAATTTTTTAATTACATGTGATTTGGAAATATTTCAATCTATTAATTTAAAGAGATTCAAATACACTTTAGAGCTTTTATGTTTGTATTCTCTCAATTCTATAAATAATATATATTTGTTTTCGTCAATCCTAAAATTGAGATTTAAAATTATATTATTTTATGAATATTTTACAATTTTATTAAAAGCTTGTTTTCACCAATTTTAAAATTTTAATTTAAGATTTGTTTTTCAACCTTAATAAAAGTTATAATATATTTTTTTTGCATAATTTAATTTTTTTTTTTTTTAACTAATCAATGTAATGAATTATCTAAAGTTTAATTAATTTGAAAATAATATATTCTTTGAAATTTTAAAATAACTAAACTAAAAATAAAATATCAAATATTTATGCTATTTTAAAATTAAGTTCAAAATAAATATATATTTTTTAACACCATTCAAAATGAATATTATACATACTTTTGTTTAAAATACTATATATTTATGTTATTTATTATAATAATTTTATTTTTATTAAGTTTGGAAGGATAAATCGTTTATCTTTTTATTTTGAATATGATTAATTTGAAAATTAATTTTTTTAATGCCTTAAATTGTAATGCATGTAATTTAAAATATGTTTTTTTTTAATCTTCAAATCATAAAATTATATATATTTTTGAGTTATTAATAAATAAATAAGCTAAAAGATTGTTATTTGTTGTAAGTAATTTTAATTTAAACTTAAAAAAAAAAAAATTGTAGATAACATGTAGATGAAGTAAAATAGAAAGGTTTCTATCAATTAAAAAATTGTTATGTAGTATTCTAAAATACATTAAGAGTTTTAATTTAAATAATAGTATCATGTCTAAAAAATATAATTATTTATTTAATAATTATTTATATTAAATTAATAATTAGTAATAATTATGAGAAAATTTAAAAAAAAAAAAAAAAAAAAGTAGGAGTAGGTTAAGGTGAAGAACAGTGGAGAAAGGAAATTGGTTTTCAATAAGGTGAAGAAAATTTTGACGCTGATTTAGCGGGGAGGAGAGAAGAGAGAGTGAGAGATGGCTATGGCTTCCTGGAAATGGAATTCAATTCCACTGTACCAAGTGTTCGTTTGATGGGGATGTGCTGCAAATTCACAATTCTGTTTCTCTCGATCTTGAAATGAACCCCATCTGAGATTGATGATCTGAATCTCTAAAAGTTAACATGAAGAAGAATCCGTAGTTCGTGGAGATTTGCTGCAAATCAAAGAATTCGTATTCTTATTTTGATTTACATATCTGCAAATGTGTGTTGATTCCTAATTTTGGCATTATAGCAATGGGAAATTGAAGAATGATGATCCTGGTTTTTCGATTGTGCTGTTTAAGACACTCACGCTGCAGCTTTGTGGTAAAATGAGTTATATTGAATCTGAACAGTTTTCATTGATTGCTGCAGATGATACCGGTGGCTTTGAGCGATGTGTTTTTCCCCTTGCACTCGATTTTATTGATCTTCGTCGTCTCAGTTCAAATTGTGATTTTTGAAGTCGGTAGTTTGTTCTCTTTGGTTTAGTTTGGTTGGGTAACTATTTGGCATACTAATCTATTGAAGAAGATGGGAGAGACCTCACATTCTTAATAAGATACATGAACTACTTCTTCCATTGTCAATTGATTTTAAGATGGAACTCCATGTAATCTAATATGATTGATTGGATTTTGGTGCAGCGGGGCAACCAGAAGGTCTCGAAGACAGCCATCGCCATCTTCGCTGCCGTATGGTTTTTTGCAGCAGCTTGCTTTTTTATAGCTCTGCCAACCCATTCATGGCTTTGGCTCGTCTCCGTGTTCAAGTAACCATTTCCCCATCTCTTAAAATTTTATGAAGTTATGTTGATTGATTTGTTAATAATTCGGCAAGGATCATTGTCAATGTGTTGCAGTTCAATTCAAGTTTTTATGACATTCATCAAATACTCTCCTCAGGTTAGCCTTTCCGCCCAGTAGAAAGTAGGCTAAACCACACATTTAATTCTACGTTATCTGTTAATATCTAAACTAACTCTTTTATTGATTATATTATTTTTTTTGTCTCTTCACAGTAAGTTATATATAAGAGAATCATTCATTTTGTCAATTTAATTTGCATGTATGAAGTCTTGTAGATGAGAATAAAGAGAAGTTAATGGGGAAAAATTGGTACAATTCACAATTTACTTGTCTTCATAATAATGGGTGTGCAGCAAATCGAGAAAATCGAGGAACCGAACCAAACCGACTGGTTTGGTTCGGTTATTTTAATAAATAGGTTTTTCGGTTGATTATTTTAAAAAACCGTAGAATTTGGTTCGATTCACGGTTTGAGTTTTTTCAAAACTTGATAAAACCAAACCGAACCGAAGATTATTATAAAAAATTAAAGAAATCCTAAACCCAATCAAAAAAGCCTAGCCCACAAAGAAAAACAATTTTATATTCCCAGAGTCTCGAATCACTCAAAGTACTCACGTAATCCAAGATATTTTTCTTTTTCAATACACCTTTTCCTCTCTTTCCTATTTTCTCGTGCAAGCTAAGCTAGACTAACCTAACTTAAATTTTCTTTTTTTTTTTTCCTCATGTTTTGTTATCTTCTTCTCTCCTCCCTTTTCATCTACTACTCTTTATTTCCTCCTTATTGCTCTCTTCTCTCGCATAACTCACGGCGGCAGTAGCAGCGATGACACAACTCATGGCTGTAGCAATGACGGCAATAGAGGCGGCACAATCCACAGTGGTGTTGTAACCCACGGTAGTCTCTTCTCCTTCTCCTCTTGCTATCCTCCGCTTTCTTTTGTCGTTGGCCACACAACTGTTGTTCTCTCGTCTTAAGCCTACGCCATTTGATCTCTTGCTAGCTGTCAACCTTGATATTCATTCAAAAAATCGGATAAAAACCAAAACCGAACCTAGTAAACCGAAAGTGTGAACTGGTTCGTTTTGAACCAAAACCGACAAGTACTTCGGTTTACTCGGTTTAGCTATTTCAAAACCAAGGGGTGCGGCCCTCGGTTTTATCCAAAACCAGACCAAACCGAACGGTGCACACCTCTCCATATCTTTTTAATAAAAAAATTTCATCTCTCACAGCTAAGTTCTTCGATTGTGGTCCAGTTTCTACTAGTTATGCATAATTTGGTAAAAACCAATGGACTAATATATTAAAAAGTAGTAGCACAAGACTAAATGTTTTAATGTATTCTAAATTTATATTTAATCATCACCCTGGAAAGAAACAAATTCGGCTTATATTTGAAACCTACAAAGAGTTGGTCCAACACCAAGTATGATAATATTTCATAAAGTTATATAAGCCTGGTAAGTCATGGAACTATTTAGCTACTCCAAACGTATGCAACATGACAATGTTGCTCTTAAGAATGTAAATTCATTTGAAAGTAAAACGAATTTGTGCGTACGTATGCTGCCCATATAAATAAATTTGCAAACAAAGAACAAAGAAGCTTACATTTCATGAAATCCTCTTGTTTTCATACAGGCATTTTTGAACTTCACCCGAAAGAGCACAGTGGGATTCAGCATTGATAATGTAGTTCTGGACTTCATTGGAGGAGTGGCAACTTTGACTCAAATGAGCGTGCAGTCAATTGACCAAGGTCATCTAATGTTTTCTTAACCAAATAATTCACAATACTTCTGTTGTAATTTATATCTATGGTTAGCTTGGTATTGAGAGTTATTTGATCTCTATAATTTAAGGAAAGAAGTGAAAAGTTAATATTGAAATCGTATGACAAATTAATTTATTACGACATAAATGCAAAATACATCAAGCATATAACTTTGATATGGTTGTTCATCCCAGGGTTAGGATGAATTTACAAGAATATATTTTGAACGTGTTCCCATTATATGCAACGTTCATATTTATCTATTTATTTTTGTAAATTGTACCGTGGATAAAAAGTTTAAGGTTAAAAAAAACATATTTAGGCCCCATGCTTTCATAGTTTTATTAAAGTGGCTATTTAGTCCTCAAAATTTAGCATATAACAATTTAGCTCATGTTGTTTAAAATTTGTAAAGATTTAGTTCTTGAATTTTAGCATGTATTGATTTAGTCCCCCTTTCATAGTTAAAATTTTGTAATGATTTAGTCCTTGCTGCAAAAAATTATGTGAAGGTGAAGTATCAATCTTTAATATGTAACGATTTAGTCACATGAGTCCTTTTATCAATCTACATGCATAAGAAACCTTCATTGCTCCTTTACAAGGTTTTTCACAGCAGGAACTAAATGGCTATTCAATTTAGACTACATAGACTAAATTGTTACAAATTTTTAACTACATGACTTAGCCTTTTGCATATGAAAGTTTATAGACTAAATTGTTGCTTCAATGAAAGTTAACAAGCCAATTGTGTTTTTAACCAAATATCAAGTTTGATGGATTAAGTCATTGGTATCTGATATTATCATTGTAAATTCCATCTAACTTTTGACTTCTGATTCTTTCCAGGTTCTTGGGTGAACTTCTTTGGAAATATAGGGAAGCCATTGTTAGCTTTGGTTCGATCTCTCTCTCTCTCTCTCTAACAGTAATTGAAGAAGTCAAATTCCTTATAATGCTGATGATATCATTCAAGAGCCAACTATGGCATTCAAACGTTTTAGAGTAATTTGAGTTTGCAATATTTGATCACTACACTTATATTGCGCTGCAGGTCTCTATAGCGTTTGATCTGATATTCTTCTATCAACACTTTGTATTATATCGTATCAAGGCATCAAGGGTTTCATTTCAACGTGACCCTGAAAGCACTGAGGCATTGATTAAGGGCTCTGATCACTTGCAAGGGATCGCCACAACCAGTTGATACTTGATGGTATTGCTTCCACCTCTTAGCTTGTTTTTGTGCCAAGAGGTACAACAACATAGCCTGGTAAATTAGGTAAATTCTAGCAAACTTTTCCATTTTCCCTGCTAATAGGAAACTATAAACAAATTCTTGATGGAAAGTAGAAAGATGTTTGTGAAAGTTGTATGTGCTTAGTTAGAAAATAGGTGAAAATTCATTTCTTGCTCCTATATTTGGCTCATTGGGTCAAATTTAACCAGGGGCTGTTTGGGGCACTGAGTTTGTTATAATAGTCTGTGAAATAATATAATATTGTTTAAAATGCAGAGTTGTTTAGTCTGAGGTTATAATAGTATGTGTTTGGGGTGCATAGTATTCCACGGGTTATTATAACATAAGTTATTATAACCCTTGCCCCAAACAGTCTCTAAAGTTCTATTTTTATTATACTGAACCTTAAACTTGAAATAGGTGGCGAAATAAGAGATTGGTAGCTAAGATTGAGCATTCTCGTGCTTGGGCGACATTATTTTGTGCATGATGATTGGTGTTTATTTTGGTTCGATTCAAGTATTTTGGTGTTGGATTATCTTTTTGGCTGCTTGAGTTTGTGGTGTAGGGGTACGTAATGGGTTTGGCAGTGCTTCATGGCAAAAGTACTTCACTCAAAACTATCATATTTGAGAGAAACATAAAAATACTTTGGAAAATGTAAAAAACACTTGAAATGTTTTGTAAAAGCACTTTTAAAAAGTTCTTATAATTAAAGCATTTTAGCTAAAAGCACTTTTTTTTAACATTATCAAACAAAGACAAAATTCAGTTCGATATTTCACTTTAACAACCTATCTCCACATGCCATTTTAGCTAAAAGCTCTATAACTTCTCCTATTTGCCGATTGATGAAGTTGTGTCTGTTTGTTTGAAGTTCATAATACTGTTCGTTCATATATGTTGAAATCTTGCGCCTTTGTTGACCTGGTAATTTATTATTCTTTTTTTCTTTTGAAATAGGTAATTTACTATTCTTATTATCAGTCTTATGGAGTGCCAGTGCCAACACAATGAGTTCCATTTCTCCTTTTTTTCTGGTCCATGTGTTTCCTCTTTGTATTCTCCTTTCCATTTTCTTCTGGTGAAGGTTTTTTATGTGCATTCATTCAAGTCAGCCTCTGGTATTATAAAGTCATATACATGTGATATGACAATTTTTGAAGCAATCAGTTCAGAAATCTCCTTCCTTCTTTTATGCTCTATGGAACTTGATGCTGAAGATGCAAAAAATTATGGAGGAGACTATATATAGTTGATGCAGGGCAGAACTTGAACATGGGGCAGGTCTATCAGGAGTCTTTTCTCTTGTTCGTTGGACGCATTCGGGTTTTTTTAGGAATGCTTTCGAAGAAGATGACTTAAACAGAATGGGTTTGGAGAGTTCGTGTTCATACTTGGTCGTGAGTTATGTATAAGAATAGATTTGACCCTTTTTCACTAGATCGGAGACTCCAACTTTTGTGCATCAGAGTTGGAAGTTTCATCTTCTAGTTTCCTTGTATAGTTGTAAGATGAAATTGTGTATTAGAAGACTTGCTTACTTGCCTTAGGATTGATTGTGATTGATCTCCAATGTGTAAAACTTGCTTAATGCTTTGAACTTGTATATGTAGCAAAGTTTAAAATGTCGATGTCGATGGAAATGTCGAAGTCTCAATTTTATGGAAATGTCGATGCAAATATCGATAAAATATCGACGTCGATAGATATTTCTGGACAAATTTTGAAAACAAAAAATTTTATTTAATAAATAAACATTTTACACTTTTTAAATGAGTAAAAATACTTGTTACAATATTATATTCACATTAAGTTACATTTTCTTGTTTTTTTTTTTAATATTTAATCAATTTTGTACGGTATAGTGGAAATGTCGATTCCCTCTTATGTCGAATCGAACCTATGGACATGTGAAAATGTCGATGGAAATGTCGACATGTCGACGAAAATTTAATACCATGATATTTAGTACATACAAATTAGGGGGCTTGCATATATGACAAAATAAATTCACTAGATTTACAAATATAGCAAGACAAGAGAGAGAAGAAGAAGAAACACGAGAAAGACTAAAATAACCTTGAAAACTGATAGTAGTTTCTTCCTCATGATTTTTCATCTCTCTCATGTCCATTCATAATACACCTTACTAATTTACATTTATCACTATATGAGTGATAAATGTCTATCAGTGATAGATGATGTCTTCACTATACAAAAATGTTTAAATAGGTGTGCAAAAAATTTAAACAAATTGTCATATTTGTGAAATCAAATATGGTCATGTGAATGCCACCAAATATACTAATGTAGCATAAATTTGCATTATTGTACTTTATGTTATATTTGAATATAAGTTGAATTTGTTTCCACCTAGAAGGTAATGGGTTACTCCTACAGCACGTCCTTGGACAATGCTCAAGGCTCTAGGTTGAGTAGCAGGAGCAACTTTTAATTTATTATGAGCCCAAACTATGCTTTTTTTTTTTTTTTAATTTTGAACTTCTTGCTATATTTGAAAACACATAATCATCTATGCTATTTAGGTAAATATCTCTTTATATTGTGCCATAGTATGGCAAAATTAAAAGAATCCAATTATACTTTTATACACAAAAATTTACATCGTCATGGATTCAAGTATTTTAGTTTTCTAAAAAAGAAAGATGAATATGACATTTCATAATGAAAAGGCTAAATATATGTTTTAGTCCTCAATGTTTGAGTGTTAAAACAATTTGATCGCTAATGTTTAAAAAGTTTCAACTTAGCCTTGTATGTTTTAACATTTTTCAATAATGCTGTCACTTTTGGGAAATGTTAAAATTGGTCTGTGATAAATGTACATAACACGATACTAATTGAGTTGTAAAAATTTCGAGAAGAAATTTAGTCACTTAAGCGAGAAAAAGTTCTAATTCCTCCTCCAAAATTTCTACAAAGTTGGTAAATTTTTTAAAATTTCTTCCTTTGGGAAGCATAATTCCTCCTCTAAATTTCCAATAACTAACTCATATCATGTCATATATATTTATCACTAGCCAATTTTAACATGAGGGACCAAATTGAAAAAAAAAACACCTAAACATTAAGAACCAAACATATACTTAGCTTAATGAAAATAAGATCTTAGTTTGAATTAGTTTGTAGATTTTAGAACCTAATGACGATTGGCACATTGTTGACATCAATAGGGGTTGATTGATTGCATTAATTTGAGATAAATTTTCACGATCATCATTTTTTCGCTAACCTAGACTTCACCCATTAGATGAAATAGAACAAGCTAACCAAACCAAAAGAATAAGAGGTATAGGCTTTAGAGATATTAAAGCCTTTAACCAAACACTTTTAGCAAAGCATTCCTAGAGAATCTTGTTACACCCCGACACTTTCATTTCCAAACTCCTTAAAGCGAAGTATTTTCTACATAATGATTACCTAGATGATAAATTGGGAGGAAGAACATCCTACATTTGGAGGAAATTTTATGGGGTCGAGAACTCGCGCTCAAAGGAGGACGATGGAGGATTGGAAACGGAGAATCCATTGACATTTATTCAGATGGATAGCTTCCAAGGGAGAGAACCTTTCAAGTTCTAACACCACAGAGACCTCTAACAGATCGTAGATCGTAGAGTGGCATATGTTATTTTTGAGGACCACAAATGGAAGAAAGATATAGTGCGAGATATATTTGACGAGGAGGAAGCATATCTTATCCTTGGGATGCCTATTAGTGGACAACACTCTTCAGATATAATGTTTTGGCATTATGATAAGAGAGGAAGTTATTCGGTGAAAAGTGGTTACAAAATCGCAATGGATGATTCATGCGAAGCATCGACGTCAACAATAAATGATTTGGCTTCTTGGTGGAAATTATTATGGGTAACCAATATTCCTAAAAAATTCAAAGTATTTATGTGGAGGCTTTGCAACCATATTCTCCCAACAAAGGGCAATCTATTCAAAAAGAAGATAGTTGATTCTTCTATGTGCCCACATTGTGGCAAGGAAGCCGAAACTGAAATACATGCGGTGTGGTTGTGTAAGGCGGTAAGGAAACACTGGGTTCAATGAAACTCAGTGTCTTTTCTTTTAAACACAAACTTTCCTAATGCTTTTGAATTTGTGTGCAGGAAATCACAGTAGAGGAGATTCAAAATTTTATCCTAGCGGCATGGACATGCTGGAACGAGAGAAATCTGTTGGTGTTAGAGAAGACAAATCAGTTTCATGAGACGCCCATTCAATGGTCTTGCACTTACATTGAAGAGTTAACTGATAATCACATTACCACTACTGTTAATCGCCAAAACTCATCGTCCTCTTCCAAACAAGCTCGGGGAGATACACGGTAGGAACCGCCACTAGCTCATCTATACAAGCTAAACATTGATGCTTCTTCACTCGGGACTCTGTTGGATTCGGGATAGTGATTCGAAACCATAACGCTCAGATTATGCTGGCAAAGGAGTGTTTTCAACACCTAACAGGACAATGGCTAAAGCACTAGCCATTCAAGAAGGATTAAGCATAGTAGGTGAAATGGGTCTTTTCCCTTTAATCATTGAAACCAATTCCCTTCTTATCTGGAATCTCCTCATGGGAAGAGATCACCAATACAATGAAATCGAGCTCATCACTAAGGAAATACAAATGTTGTGCAATACGGATGTTGTTCAGGACATTTTATTTATCCCAAGATACGACAATTTTTCAGCTCATGTGTTAGCAACGCATGCCTGTCGATTCAAGGTTTTTACAACTTGGCTTGAAGAAGGCCCTTCATGGGCTCACAGGGCTTTTGAGCAAGATGGATTGGCGTCAACGATGTCACTAGATATATTTTAAGTTCTCTCTGTTTTTGTTTTTGTTTTCGTATGTATCGTGATACTAAGAAAAAAAAAGCCTTCACCAGCCAATGAAAAATCTATTGTTTAGTTCTTCCAACGTTTTAATTCTCACCCATTGGGGACAAAGAAAAATCTATTGTTTAGGCCCCGTTTGATAACCATTTGGTTTTTGGTTTTAAGTTTTTGAAAATTAAGCTTGTTTTCTCTCAATTTCTCTACCATGGTTTTCATCTCTATTAAGGAAACATTTGAATTCTTAGCCAAATTCTAAAAACAAAAACAAGTTTTTGGAAACTACTTTTTTTAGTTTTCAACATGGCTTGGTTTTTGAAAATATAGGTAAAAAGTAGATGACAAAACAAGTAAAATCATAGGTGGAAGTAGTATTTATAGGTTTAATTTTCAAAAACCAAAAACCAAAAACCAAATGGTTATCAAACGGGGCCTTAGTTATTCCAATGTTTTAATTCGACTCAACAACTAGGTGGATGAATTCAAATGGAAGTTTTTTAGAACACGAAAGGCATTATAAGTAGGTGTATTTTTAGGTTAAATTATGCTAGCAAAGCTCAATTGGCATAAAATATGTGTTAACGACCAAGAGGTCTGTAGTTCAAATCCCCTCAATCCCATATTGTACTTAAAAAAATATATGCTCTTATATGTGAAATTGTAACGACCCTATAGGCTCAACACGCTACCTAAGAGTCATTACTAAGTCACGTCGCTATATTACCGAAAATTTCAGCAGCATAACGGCGTAACTACGCGAAAACCAAAAATTTGACCATTACCTGATAAGACATAGAAAAACACACTTCTAAGATTTTCAAACAACCTCCTAGCATCCAACAAACTTCTCAATATGATGCTAGGGTTCAAACAGCAGAAACCAAGTGAATTCAAACATAGAAAGCCAAATACACGTGCACGATTTACAAAGAAAGGTTAAAAGATTATGAAACATCCTCCTAAACATTTAAAAACTTGACATGAGTTCTATGTACATCCAGAAACATAAAAGAAGCGGAATAGCGATCGCTCGGCTCCCATGACTCGAGTAGCTGATCTCCGGTCACGCGCTAGGGCCGATCTTAGTCTTTCCTGAAAACATTTTAAAAGGAAAAGGGTGAGTATTAACGAATAATACTCAGTAAGTAACTCATAGTTTCAAAATAAGAGTTTCACTCGCATGCAACATGTCATTTTTGAATCATAAAACCATCGTAAACCATCGCTTTAGTAGGGGACCTAAAATTCGTTTTATAAACCATGTACTTTTCCTTGCGGCTCTCGTGAACGATTAAATTCTCCCGAGGGCCTCATAAATAGTCCGAAGACATAATTTTCCATCGAATAGAGTCCTCCCCTAACTCTGAGAGTTGAGCTCGAAAGCTAACATACATCGTGGAGTCCGAAGACTCAGCCCGAAGGCTACCATCGTGGAGTCCGAAGACTCAAGCCCGTCGGCTACCATCGTGGAGCACTCTCGAACCCCGGGAGCATAGAGAATCCGAGGACTCCGGTTCCCTCATAACCCACATAAAACTTTTGGGAGAATTATCGTCACGGCCTTACATAAATCTTTTCATGAGCACACAACACATGCATGAGGTCCCGCTCGTTTTAGAACATACTCATGAATGCATAAGTCAAGACAATCGCATTTCAAAGACATACATATCATTTCCATTCTTTTTAACATGAAAACTCAAATAGAACTCATGGAACTAGTGTAAAAGGAATATACATGTAAAACACTTTCTTTCTTAAATACTTAACACGGAAACATAAACTTCAAAGTAAATATAGGGCTAGCTCTAGGTTTCGAAAACTTCTTTCGTTGTGAGATCCCTTACCTTAAATCTTTACTTACTAAAATACCCTTTCTCCACTAGTAATGAGCTTCTCGAGTCCCCACTCCAAGTACAATCCAAGGTCCTCGACAAATCACCTAAAAAGTGTCCTAAATAGGTCTTAAACCAACCGAATTACGCTAAAACGCATTCTAACATTAATAACTCGACGAAACGGACCAAATGGAAAAATTTACCCAACTCCGGCGAGCGGCGGCGCGTGAAACTCCGGCGACGGTGCGTGGGCTTCACGGCGGCGGCAGGTGAGTCAACCTATTGGCGCGTGGAGGTTCGTTTCTGGTGTGTTGCAGCCCGATCTACAAGAATCTGAGGTCGTTTTGCTGAAAATCAATCAAACTCGAGCTCAAAACTGCCTTTAATTGTGATGGGTAACCTTGTATTGATGCCGGAAAACTTACCCAACTCCGGCGAAGCTGCGGCGATCCGGTTTGGGACGAAAAAGGTTCCGGCGAGATGGGCAACGAAGGAAGAGGAAGACGAAGCTGAAGCTTCGGTCGGATCGGGGAAGAAGAAGAAGAAGAAGACGACGCCGGAGGGGGTTTCGGTGGCTGCTGCTCGGCGGAGACGAGGAAGAAGGAGGAGAAGATCGACGGATGGGGGCGGTGGCTGGCCGGCAGTTGGTCGGAGAAGAAGAAGAAGACGCCTATGGATGGATGTTCGGTCGGAGAGAGAGAGAGAGAGAGAGAGAGAGAGAGAGAGAGAGAGAGAGAGAGATAAAAAAAAATTCAGTGAGGGAGAGGGGCTACGGGAGGAAGAAGAAGAAAAGAAAAAAAATAAAAATAAAATAATAAAAATAATAAAAAAATGTATATAAGGATAAGGATGGATTTTTATTTTCTTTTTCTTTTCTTTTCTTTTTTTTTTTTTTAATTTTTAAAAACAACTTTCCAATTTCCAAAAATGTCCCTTGACCAATCATTGTTTTCCAAATTTCCCCTTTTTTCTCATTCCAAATTGCAAATTAACCTTAAAATTTAAATTACCCAATGAAAATCATTCCAACTTAATTTCCATAATTTGAAATTAATGCCTGTAAATAAGCCGGGCGTTACAGAAATCATTTACAACATTGTTTTTGTAATTTGACGTGACAACTAATGAGTAAAAATTGATTCTATGAATGACGTTGTAGATTATATCAATGTTATATTTGAGTTGAAATAAATACTAACAATGATTTTACTTCTATATAGTTGAAATTGAGTTGTAAATGATGTCACGTTTCCAATTCTTACACTACATCAATTTCCATCCATCATTTTTTTTTTCACAATTCAAAGTTCAAGGATTAAAATGAAACATTTTAAAGTCTAGGCTCATAATTGAAACACATCCTAAACTTCATGGGTATTTTGTATAATTTAACCAATGTTTTACTTTCTTATTTTGTGATTAACTTGAAATTTAAAGACCCTTAAACAACTTTTAGCGGACTAGATTCACAAGTATATAATGTACTTGTGTATCTACTAAAATTTGAACTTATGGATCTAAATATTGTTTAATTTTTGTGACTTTTTTTTTTCCCTGGCATCATTTTCTTCACCAAATAGTTTATTTTACCAATTTGAGTATAATTTAACTAGTTAAAAAGTACTATATTCTTGACCAAAAAGTTAGAGTTCGAATCTCTACCCTCACATGTTCGTTAAATTCAAAAAATAAAAATAAAAATAAAATAGTGCATTGTTGTTTAAAACATTACATAGAATGCCAAATTTACAAGACAAACGTAAATTGAAAATGCATCTTGATATATTTTGGGCTACGTAATTAAAAATAACTAGGTAGAATTACATAAATAGGCTTCAAAAAATAGTTTTGATGTCATAAGAAGATATAATTGGTACAGTCAATCCAAGCTTAGTTCATGATGAAGAAGAGATCTATTATCTTTTATGAGGTCAAAGGTTCAATTTCCACCTCTACATTTTTTTTTTTTGAGTTCAACAACATTTGGAGATGGGAGATTCGAATCTCTGACCTGTTGATGAAGAGTACATGTCAATTACTACTAAGCTAAGCCTACTTTAGTCCACCTCCACATTTATTGAACTAAAAAAAAAAAGACAATTGATACTTATATCTAACCTTTGATATTGTTTTTAATGCAATTAAGTCGACCACCTGTTAAAGTGAATATAGTTTAGTGGTAATTGACATGTACCATCGACCAAAAGGTCAGAGGTTCGGGATCCCCCACCCCAAATATTGTTGAACTAAAAAAAAAAATCAACCACCTTAGGTCTCAATTATTTTATTGCTATACTTATAAATCATAGTAATACAATTAATATTTTACTTTGAATACTTGTAAAATAATGCCATATATTTATTAAGATTCTTAATAAATATTTATTAATCTGAAAATCAAAATAGTTATTTTAGAGATCTTCCCTTTTAAGGAAGGGCGA
Organism: Trichosanthes truncata; assembly: GCA_033996785.1. NCBI lineage: Eukaryota > Viridiplantae > Streptophyta > Magnoliopsida > Cucurbitales > Cucurbitaceae > Trichosanthes > Trichosanthes truncata. The sequence continues at coordinate 3,230,863 of MU867261.1, forward strand.
AAAGTCCTTTTGCGCAAACAAGAAAAAGTTATGGTGAGAAATGATCCAATGTCTTAGACCACGTTGAAGTGAAAACTCTTCTCTTGAGCTTCCATTGGATAGTAAGGAGAAGCAAATCAAGTCAACACAGTTCATTGCCAACTTGATTCAACGTTTTAGGAAACTCATTTTATCTATAATTCTCCTTCAGCAGTTCAACTCCAACTTATCTCCCACTTTATCGTACGACTTATTCATGTCCAACTTCATGGCAACATATCCATCCTTTTCCTCTCTTCTATTATTATTTTATCCAGTAATTTGTTTATATGATTCCATCTCTCTCTTTGAGTTGGCCCACATGGAACCATTTTGTGTTTCTTGTCACCCTAGTTAACCTACTCCTTCCTTGACACTAATTGCTTCCTGTAAATTTCATTTCTTCTAATAGTCTTTCCAACTCTCAAGTTCTATTAAATCTCATTTGCTCTCTCAGTCATAATCTGTTTTAGCTTCCAATTCTTTGATTTCTTCCTCCTTCCATTTTAAATATATTGTAGTTAAGAAGGAAAATGATCTAAACAAACCCATGTCAAATGGAAATATTCTCATTTGCGTTTAATGAATATAAAATATATTTCTAGCACGAAATTAATGAAGTTTCAAAGAAAATTGACTCTAAAGCTCGATTTCTGTTGAAATTTGTGAATTTTTAATAGATTTATTCATCATCGATCTTGTGCATTAAGCATATTTAATTTTGTACAAAGCTTGTATTTTTGTTGGAATTGGCGAGTGTTCACATGTAATTTCAAAATAAAAATAAGACACGTGTAAATAAACTTATATTTGTATTAATTTCAATGTAGTGAACTACATTCTCTAATTTGTTCCTCTAATTCTTTCTCTCTCATGTAAAATATTTCAAGAGTTTTGCAGCTTGTTCTCCAATGTAGATCTGTCTCGAGGGCTTTGTAGTTGTTCTCGAATGTGAATTTTTCTTAAGGGCTTTGCAGCTTGTTCTCGAATGTGGATTTATCTCGAGGGCTTCACAATTTGTTCTCGAATGTGAATTTATCTCGAGGGCTTTGCAGCTTATTCTCGAGGATAAAACTTCAATCAATCTTTAAGGTCTTGAAGTCTTGAAGAGTCTTTGGTCTTCAAAAAGTGTGCAGCACCTAAGGATTTCAGGGAGTCTTCTAACATTTCTTTGTTTTGAGTTCTCCGGAGAGTTAAATTTCTAAACCCTTAAAATGAAGGAGAGTTTCTCTATTTGTAGAGCTTTTCATGGGCATGTGGGCTTGGGCTTTAATGCTTTTGGGTCCAAGCATTGGACTTGAGATTTGTTGGATTTGGGCCTAGTCATTTGGATTTGAGTTTTGTTTAATTTCAACCCACATTCCATATGACACAATTTTGACCAAATTACATTTAATTATTTTGTCAAATAAAGACATTCCAATTTTTGTTTTCACATTAAATTTGGGATACATGTCAATTTATAATTGGTCCCAAATTTAATTATTTGTAATTTTTCTATTAATTTGGTATAATGACGTGACAATTATGATATGACCAAAATTCCTCATTCAACCTTGAGTTTTGACTTTTGAGAGATTTTTATTTTATCTTTTAATAGATTTTGGAGTGAATTTCGCAAAAATTGAACATAGAGTAAAAGTTGCAATACATATTAAAGTTTAGGGTTGAATTTGATGATTTTTTTTCCTCCAAAATTTAAAAATATATGGAAAAAAAATTAGATTCTAAAACCAAAAAAAAAAAAAAAAAATGTTAGAATACTTTACACGTGTAGTGCATCAAAGTTTCCTAGTTCCCAAAAAGGTTGCAATCCAATAACTTTTTTTTTCCTCCTGAATTTTATTTTAGTTAAATTACAAATTTAGTTCCTATAATTTTGACATTTAGTTCGATTTTAAATGTTAGAATTAGCCTGATTTTAAATGACTGAAGAGACTATTTATGAGGGTTTTATCGAACCATAGAGACTATTTATGAAGATTTTATCGAACCATAGAGATTATTTATGAAGTTTTATTAAACAATAATAATGAAATTCTAACTTTTAAAATCATGGGACTAAATTCTAAATTTTACCAAATTATAGAGAAAAAATCATTTGTGAACCTAAACTTGACAGGTTGTATCAATTTTAACCATGAACTTTCAATTTTATCAATTTAAACCTCAAACTTGGCAGTTGTATCAATTTTAACCCTGAACTTTCAATTTTATCAATTTAAATCTCAAACTTAAATAAGTGTATCAATTTACACCATCAGTTAAGTTTCCATTTCAATCTCCGTTAGAAAGGTTTCTCACACATATCAAAAGCCACGTGTTGCTCTATAACAAAGACGTATTTATTATTTTTAAAAAAAATAAAATTGTTGAAGAAAATTGGAGTAGACTCGATATAATGTTTTTCAATTTCAGAGCATGACTTTTTTCACTTCTTATCTTCTCTGATTCTGCTATTTTTTTCATTTCATTAATTGAGAATTTTTCAATTTTAAGGCATGATTCTACTTGATCCATTGGCTTTTAGTAGAAACAAAGCTTATTTGCACCATATTTTTCCTTAATAGAGTTCTCTCATTCTTGAATCGGTTGCCAATATTGATTTTTTTTTAATTTCTCGTCGACTTCAAGCTCGATTTGTCCTTCATCTGCCGCAATGGACATAAGGCTTTCAGAATCGCCCTCATCAGAATCTTTGTCCCCTTCCTCTCTAGCATCAATGTCACTTTAATCCTCCATAAGACTATCAACGGGGCCGACAAGATCAGCTAGGCGTCACTCTCAATTCATTGTGTTCATGGGTGTCACTCTGTCGACTACCGCTTTCCCTGTTCTCTCCTGCATTTTAGTCGAGCTCAAACTCCTCACCACCGAAGTCGACGAAACAGTCATGGTTGTCACAACCTTCAATGACGTTATCGCCTGGATCTTCTTCACACTTGTCATTGCTGGTATCGACACCAAAGGTGAGGGGAACACAAGAGTTCATTTGTTTTCGTGTGGGTCCTACTTTCGAGAGTCGAGTTTGTGGTTTTCAAGATGGTGGCGACTCGATCTAGAATGATTGAATTTTTTTTTGGTAAAGTTTTTTAAAAGATAACAAACAAATCCATATCATAAAGCAGACTTTGGGCATGTATGGAAAACCTTTCTAACGATAATTGAAATGGAAACTTAACTGAATGTGTAAATTGATACACTTATTTAAGTTTGAAATTTAAATTGATGAAATTGAAATTTAGAGTTAAGATTGATACAATCTGTCAAATTTGAAGTTTAAATTAATGAAATTAAAAGTTTAAGATTAAAATTGATACAACTTGTTAGGTTAGGTTGGTAATTGATTTTTTCCTAACCTTTTATTTTTCTCGTATTGATTAACTTGCACTGTGACTGTCAGAAGAGAAGAAAAAAATGGCCTTTGCAATAATTACCCCAGAAGAGAAGAAGTGCTTCCTGAAAATGGAGGTTGGACTTAGAAAAACCATTCCCAACTGCCCCATGTTCTGATCACAGAAGCACAAGCAAATTCTCACCCCAAGCTTCTGGTTGTTGTAGAAATTAAAAAATAGCTTTTATTTTATAGATTGTTATTCTAAATTATTTTATTACCTCCCAAAATGATTGTTTTTTTAAGCTAATTTTCTTTCAAACATGTCCCCACATCACTCCCTCTCCTCCATGTCAAAGATAACCAAAAAAGAGTAAGAAAATTGAAGTTTGACCTGTGGCTGCGATCCGGGAAATGCAACCCAGATCTCTAAAACCAATACCCAATTGAAATCTGGGCTTGGATTGAGCCAAAATGAGGGAATTCTTGGTGTTTGTGGCTATTTTTTTGGTGGGGTTTGTGGCCGGCGATGGGCGGAGCAATAACTCCGGCATGGCGGCGCCGTGGCGGATTCACACTCTGTTCTCGGTGGAGTGTCAGAATTACTTCGATTGGCAAACTGTTGGGTTGATGCATAGCTTCAAGAAGTCGAAGCAACCGGGGCCAATCACCCGCTTGCTGAGTTGCACCGACGAGGAGAAGAAGCAATATAGAGGGATGAATTTGGCTCCCACTTTTGAGGTTCCATCCATGAGTAGGCACCCCAAAACTGGGGACTGGTGAGAGTTTCTTCATCTTTTCCCTTTCATTTCTAGAACTTTGGAGCTGAGGATGGATTTTGATTAGTAATTTGGTTGTTTTGATTGCTATCTGTGTTGATTTTGTTTGATTTTAGTTGTGAAATTGTTCATATCTGTTGGCTAGATTAGTTCCTCAGTTTTGTAGGAGCAGATATCCCAAAACTGGCGACTAGTAAGACTTTTTTTCGTCCTTTTCTATTTCATTTCAAGAACTTTTGAGTTGAGGATTTGGGTTTTGTTTTGCTTTTGGTATGCTTCTGGTTAGTAATCTGGTTGTGTTTTGATTGTTATCTTCCTTGGTTTTGTTTGACTTTAGCTCTGGAATTGTTCATATGTTGACCAGATTGATCAGTTTGTATACAGTTTTTCTTCCCTTCTTTTCATAAGGTGGGTTGACCTGTTGGATTAGGAGCACAGAATGATGATATTGTGGTTGCTTTTTGTGCTCTGTTTAACTGTTTGATGATGCTAACTCAATGCTCCAAGCTTAGCTCGTTTAGCAATTGATAATTGCGAAGCCGGTGGAAGAGGTTTCTTGTTTAGAAAATATATCTCAACTCTGAAGGGTTGTGGGAAAATGTAATATTCTGGTTTGAAAGATAATGTTGTTCAATCATCAATGATGTAGTCGTAAAAGGGAGTGGTAGTTAGAGGAGAAGATATTGAAATCACGTGTAAAATTGCGAACCTGAAAAGGGGGAAATGAAATGGGAGAAACTGGAAAGAGTCCGTTGCAGAAAGTTGGGGAAGGGGGAGTGTAAATGGCTTGCATTTTGATCTTGTTCAATCTTAATTAAGAGGACTGGACCAGTTTCCATATATCACTACAACATCAAAGAATGCATACTTCAGCCAACTTTCAAGAATATTGATAGTTTAGCTGCAAAAGGAAGAATATTTGTGTAAGTTGCATGCTTGAGAGGCTTCAAGATTCCTTTGGACTATGCATTCCTCACTCGATAAACTTGATCGAATTTTGCATCGATGAACAGAGGAGATGTTTTCTGTCAATGATTAATATCAGAGGAAAAAACTTGTTTTCGCTTTTGTTTGAATTGATGCTTTATGGATGTTTTGTTCACACTCACTCATCAAAGTAGCCATTAGATCTTTCATTTGTTCTTTTCGGTGTTTTGAACAACTCTTGCTTACTATATTTCTTCAGACTTCGTACTCGTTCGTTTTTTCCTTTTCCTCCTCTTCAAACATGGCTACAAATGAAACAAAAAGGGATATAAGAAGAAAATCGTACTTGTTTTGCAGGTATCCTGCAATAAATAAACCTGCAGGGGTTGTCCACTGGCTTAAACATAGTAAAGAAGCAGAGAATGTTGATTGGGTTGTGATTCTGGATGCAGACATGATTATAAGAGGTCCAATAATACCTTGGGAACTTGGTGCTGAGAAGGGCAGACCTGTTGCAGCATATTATGGGTTACTTTCTTCTCTCTTCTCTCTTTTCAGTCTTTTAAGGCATTGAAGCTTAGATTCTCCTTAAATGGAGACTTTATCAAAGTTACTTGGATGGATGCTGTTGGCCTTCTGCAGTAAAAAAAAAAATTGGTTTAAATATTTTTTTGGTACTTACATTTATTTTGGCCTCTATACTGTCATGTGTTATGTTTTAGTCCTAACTTTCAAATGTTATATTTTTAGTTCCTAAACGTGGTAAGAAAAACTATGTTAGTTTTGATCATAAATTTTCTATTAATCATTTAGCAAAAATCTAAGTCCATTTTGAAATTCGACGCTTACCCTACTATGTGCGACTTCAAGCATTTGTCCACACAGACATTTATTGAACAAGTAAATGAACAAAAAAAATGTGACTATGTTAGGGTTACATTGAATAATAAAAATTAATAATAAAAAATAATGATAATAACAAAAAAAGTTCAAGACAAACAGAATATTTGAAAGTTTAAGGACTAAAATTGAATAAGCACAAAAGTTTATGGATTAGAATAAGATTTAGACAGAGAGAGAGAGAGAAAAGAAGAAGAAGACAATAACATACAGTAAATTTTTGTTGTGAGACTTGCAGGGCAATTGGGAACTTTTTGTATTTATGTTCGAATTTCTTCTTCTTAGTATTGTTGTGACTGAGTTTGAATGATGTAATAAATATTTCTTTCAGATACTTGGTTGGATGTGACAACATTCTTGCTAAATTGCACACCAAGCACCCAGAGCTCTGTGACAAAGTTGGTGGGCTGTTAGCAATGCATATAGATGATCTTCGAGTATTTGCACCAATGTGGCTTTCAAAGACAGAGGAAGTGCGTGAAGATAGAGATCACTGGGCGACCAACATAACCGGGGATATTTATGGGAAAGGGTGGATAAGTGAAATGTACGGTTACTCATTCGGAGCAGCGGAAGTAAGCTTTATTTTTCCTCTTGCCTTTTCCAAAGGACAATATGAACAGTTTTTGCTATCTCACCTTGGTTATTGGCTGCTTGAGATGTTTCTGTTATTCTCTAGATTTATGTTTTGCTTATCTAACTTCTTTGCTTAATCCAGGTTGGTCTCCAGCACAAAATTAATGACAATTTGATGATATACCCGGGTTATATTCCTCGTCCGGAGATTGAGCCTATACTTCTTCACTATGGGTTGCCATTTAGTGTGGGAAATTGGTCCTTTAGTAAATTAAATCACCATGAAGATGATATTGTCTATGACTGTAACCGGCTTTTCCCTGAACCTCCTTATCCTCGAGAGGTATGTATCCAAATGAATAGTTCCTTGGATATTTTGATTCGTTTTTATGAAAAACATTGGAAGAAGGCCTTCAACAATTGCATTCTTGTTATGGATTGAATTTGTTATGATTCTAGATTATGAATTGTTACTTGTTACTAAATATTGAACCTTGTGCAGATACAACAAATGGAATCCGATTCAAATAAGAAACGGGGACTGCTTATAAATATAGAGTGCATCAACCTGTTGAATGAGGGCCTATTGTTGCAACATAAACGAAACGGATGCCCAAAGCCACAGTGGTCAAAATATATAAGCTTTTTAAAGAGTAAAACTTTTACTGACCTAACTAAGCCCAAGTATCCAACCCCTGCTACTCTAGTAATGAAGGAAGATCATGTTCAGAAACAATCGGTGGAGAAAGAACATGTTCCAAAACAACCAGTGAAGAAAGAACATGTTCCGAAACAACCAGTGAAGGAAGATCTTGTTCAGAAACAACCAGTGCTTGATGAACTGCAGGAACCATATCCAAAAATCCACACCCTTTTCTCAACGGAGTGCACTACTTATTTTGATTGGCAAACTGTAGGCCTCATGCATAGTTTCCGCCTGAGCGGACAGCCTGGAAATATTACGCGACTTCTCAGCTGTACCGACGAGGACTTGAAAGAATACAAAGGTCACAATCTGGCTCCAACCCATTATGTTCCTTCCATGAGCCGACATCCATTGACAGGCGACTGGTAATCTCTTTTCTGTCTTCACTGCATGAGCCTACCTTTACTTTTTAGCTTATCGCTCGGCCTCTATGATCATTTTTTGGTTCATTGCATCATGTGATCCCCAATTTTATTTGGTACCATATATTATTTAGTAGAGGAATATAATCTTTCTCCGCATCATTATATGCATGTAAAGCAAGAAACCATCTTCTAATTTTTTTATCTTCTTCCTATTTTCAACAAATTTCTCTACCTGAGATTTAATATGTAATATATTTACCCTTGAGACCTACAATCTTACCAATCTTCCAATCTCTTCCTAATCTTGCTTGTGAAGACCCCAAATAAAAAGTTAAGATTCGGAGAAGCAAAGTTATAATAATGGCAGAGGAAGATTAAATCTCGAATCTTTCTGTTCCGACTTAGGTATCCGGCAATAAACAAGCCAGCTGCAGTGCTTCATTGGCTCAATCATGTAGACACTGATGCAGAATTTATAGTTATTCTCGATGCTGATATGATCATGAGAGGACCAATTACGCCGTGGGAGTTCAAAGCAGCTCGTGGACGTCCCGTTTCAACTCCCTACGAGTAAGAAGTTATTCTGATGTTTCTTTTTTCATAATGTGTCTAACTCAAACCCTTCTCTCTCGTGCATATGTCGTGCACATAGATATATAAATGACATAAAAATATACGTATTTTGATTTGTTTTGTATATATGCTTGGTGGTGGTAGTTACCTCATTGGCTGTGACAACGTGCTTGCCAAACTCCATACAAGCCATCCTGAAGCTTGTGACAAGGTTGGGGGTGTTATTATCATGCACATAGATGATCTCAGGAAATTTGCCATGCTATGGTTGCATAAAACCGAGGAGGTTCGAGCCGACCGAGCTCATTATGCAAGGAATATCACGGGAGATATATACCAATCTGGCTGGATCAGTGAGATGTATGGCTACTCATTCGGTGCTGCCGAGGTACTTGTTTTAGTGAAGCAAGTAGTTCTTTTTTTTTTTGTTTAAATCTTATTTTAGTCCCTGAACTTTCATCCGCGATTCTATTTTAGTCCCTCTACTTTCAAATATTTTGTTTTAGTCCTTAAACTTTGCATAAAAAACTATTATTTTAGTCCTTGCCATTAATTTTCTACCGAACCTAGTCCATGTAGCTTTAAATACTTATCTATGGAGACATCTACTCAAAAAGCTGGCTTATGCCAAAGTTTTTTATGCAAAGTCAGAGTGATTAAATGGATCACTTGACAGTTTAGGGGTTAAAACAAGAATGAAAGTTGAGGATATTGTTACACAAGTTGCATGTCTTCGGTATACAATTATTTCAATGTCTTTATTGTGAACCAAGTTGAAAATAGTATGGAATATGCTCGAACAAATATAACGAAACTGAAAATATTTCTTTCTCATGTTCGAACAGTTGCAATTACGGCATATTCGGAACACGGAGATACTGATATACCCTGGATATGTTCCTGATCCTGGAGTTCATTACAGAGTTTTTCACTATGGACTTGAATTTAAAGTTGGGAATTGGAGCTTTGACAAGGCAAATTGGAGGGAAACTGATTTGGTCAACAAATGCTGGGCCCAATTTCCAGGCCCACCAGATCCTTCCACACTTGATCAAACTGACAAGGATGCTTTTGCAAGGGACTTGCTTAGCCTAGAGTGTATAAGAACACTCAATGAAGCTCTGAATCTGCATCACAAGAAGATGAAATGCCCAGATCCTAACTCGAACTCAGGAGATGAAAGCGAAGCTGTGGTTTCGAGGAAATTTGGAAAGCTTGATGAAAACTATACCAGAAAAGGTGACAATTTGTCAACGGAGAATTCTCAGGAATCATCGGAGGAGGCAAAAGATGACGGGATGTTTAGTTCTCTGAGGTTATGGATTATTGCTCTGTGGGTGATATCTGGTTTGGTGTTCTTGGTAGTGATCGTGTCAAGGTTTTCGGGTCGGAAAGGGAAGGGGGTGAAAGGCAAACATCACAGGAACAAGAGGAGAACTGCTTCCTATTCGGGTTTCTTCGATCGGAATGGGCAGGAGAAGTATGTCCGAGATCTCGATGCCTCTTTGTAATATTTTCTTACAAAGTGAATTCAGAAGTTTGCTGTAGACACAAAAGACAATGGCAAAGCAACCTGTGGAAGTCCTTGAGCTGGACGAACATGGCAGGATCTTGTTTTCGGATGTTCGTCTTCTGTTAACTACCACAGATTTTTCAAGAGTTGAACAGGAAAAGGAGTTCAATCTTGGATGGATACCTAATTCAGGTTTGTGTAGCCTCTTCTTTTCTGCAAATATTAAAGACATTTTGACATTAGATGAGAAAAGTATTTTGATTACTTGGTTCACATAAAAGATTAAATCTTTCCACATTTCTCCCTTTGAGCTTGTATTTTTTTTTTTTTTAGCCTTTTTAACAAGAACAAAAAAGAAAAGAACTAGTGAAATGGTTGTCATCAATTCATTGAAAGGGGGAAATAATCTTATTTGAAGGGTTACTTTAAAAGTTACAGTCTCATTGACTTCAACTTTGCACTTGAGAGGTTATGGCTTATTGTTTAGTGTATAATGTATATTGAGGTCTCGTGGTTTTCATTTATCAATTTTTTTAAAAGGGCGAGTTGTCGTTGTTGTTGTTATTATTATTATTATTATTTAAGTCAACAATGATAGGAATGGAGGATCGAACTATTGACATTTGGGATAGTAATAGATGTCTATCTATTGAGCTATTCTTAAAGGGCGAATTATTATTGTATCATTGAATTTAAAAGTTATTAATATTACTACCACTACTACACGCATAATATACTCGAAATATTACAATCATCTACATTAGTGATATTATTTTTTTCACTTGTCTACTATTTTGTAGTGATCGTTTATAACACCAAGAACAGTATTAAATCACATCACCTCATTCAATTTTTTGTTTAGAGTGTTTACGGAAGTAATTGAATTTTTAACTAAAAAAAGGGACGTAATTGATTTTTATTTAAGTTTGGATTTTAAATGAATAAAATATTCAAAACAGGGAGACAAGTTTGTAATTTCACTTTTTTCTTTTAATATTTGAGATTATAGTTCAAAAATAAAGACAAAACATTAAAGATTTGATTTTTTTTTTTAGTTCAACAGTTGCAGAGTTGTGAGGTGATGAATTGAACCATCTACCTTTAAGATGATAATTGGTGTTTTATCCAATGAGCTATGCTCATATTGGCTTAAAGATTTGGGTTAAAATTTTGATTTCAAAATGATAATTTTGATGACTATACTCATAGAACTCTAACCATCAATTTAAGATGGTTTAAAGTTATCAAGTATTACTCCAAAAAAAAAAAAAATTCAAGTAAATTGTGCATAAAAAAAAGCACATTACACTTTTAAAACTAAGTAATCTAAACAATTTTCATTCTAGAATTTAAATGCTACGATAAATTCTTGATAAAATCTATTTTAAGTCAATAAATAAATATGGGGCTAAATATATATATGTTTTAATCTCTAATTTTTCTTTTTCAGTTTAGTCCTTCTTGTTAAAAAAATTCAATTTAATCCCTTACATTTTAATACTTCTAGTTATACCATTTTGTTGGTAAATGATAAGGTTGGTTGATATAGAAATTTAGGGAAGGAATTGGGCAATTAGGCCACTTAAGAGAATAAAGTCAAAATTATGCCAACTTCTTAGACATTTAGAGTACAAATTAAAAACTTTTATCTCTTAGTAACTAAATTATTCTCTAAATTTTTGTCCACTCACTATATATTATGTAGCTTAAGTTTAATATCAACAAATTTTAACATTCACTAACAATTAGAATATAATTGCAAAGGTTAGAATGTAAAGGCTAAATTGAAAATTTTCAAATAATATGAACTAAATTGAAAAAGAAAAGGTAAGCTTAATAAACATTTGGTTTTTGAAAACTAAGCTTGTTTTATCATGATTTCTCTATAATTGTTTTCATCTTTCTTAAGTAAACATTTGAATTCTTAGTCATATTTCAAAAACAAAAATAAGTTTTTAAAAATTATTTTTTTAGTTTTCACAAGTTGGTTTGGTTTTTGAAAGCATTGGTAGTGAGTGAAAAAACTTATTTGTAGAAGTAGTGTTTACTTCCTCTTTCATTTGCATTTCCAAATCGAAAGTCAAGGCGTTAGCGCTTTAGAAAGATTGCAGGGCGATAAACTTAATTTTCAAAAATCAAATGGTTATCTAACAAGGCCAAAATATGTGTTTCATTCCCTAATTTATGTGCCAACATGAGCATAACTCAAAAATTATGACATTCACTTATTACCTTGAGTTCTTACCCCACATTTTTTTTTGTACTAAAAAAATCTCTAATATTTAGGTATTTTTCAATTACTATTTTAAAAAGTTTTGATTAAGTTATTATGTATTAATATTTTGCAATTTAGTCCCTCATAATTAGTGAAGAGAAAAATTAGATGAGAGAAAAAGGTCATCTAAAAGAGAAAAAAAGAAAAAAAAAACTCAAAATGTCTAGTAAATTCTTAGAATTTTGGAGGATGAATTAGAAAATTTTCTTTCACTTTTATCCTACTCTATATTTCATCATGCTAGGTAAATTTATCCTCAACCAATTTAGGGCATGTTTGGAAATGATTTTAGAAATAGTGATTTTAAAACAATTGATTTGTTTATAATTGATTTATTAAAAGTGATTTTCATATAATCATTTTATTGTTTGGTTATACACTTTTAATAGTGATTTTCATACAACTATAAGTGATTTTCAATGACTAAGGACATATTTGGAGTGACTTTAGAACAAGTGTTTTAAGGACATATTTGGAGTGACTTTAGAATAAGTGTTTTAAGCTAAGTGACTTAATTATAATTAATTTTGTAAAAGTTTTCGTTATAAATCATTTTAATATTTAGTTTCACACTTGTAAAATGGATTTTAATTTAATTAAAATTATTATTTTTAAAATGATTAATGTTTGTTTTCAAAGATGATTTTAGAATCATAAAATTACTAATTTGAGATTAAAAAAAAAGAAGGAAGGTGATAGACAAGAGTTATACAGAGAGAACTAAAAATTTTAGAAAGAGAATAAAGTAAGAGATAAACATTATAAAAATTTTAGAGAGAGAAAATTGACATTTTTTAAACAATATCGGATGACCTCGATGATGACGGTCATTGCTAAACATCATAATTTTGAAAGAAAAGTGATTTTAGACATGTCAAAAATAATTTTGGTCATTCCAAAAGTACTCTTAAACATGCTCTTAACATTCACCAAAATTGAGAAGATAAAATTGAAAAATACTAAAATATAAGGACCAAGTTAAATTTTTTTAGAGAATAGGGACTTAATTGAAAATACGCCCAAATAATATATATTTAGCTTTGAAAGAATATCCCCTCATTAATGGCTAAATCATATATTTAGCCATAAACATTTAGCACTCTTAAAATAAATTAAAAATCTTCTAAAAAAAATTAATTAAAAATCTTTATTGTTAGTATTAAAATTCATCATAATTGAATGTTCATATCAACCTCAGAATCTTATTCTCAAAGTCCAAATTCCTCTGAGATTCAGAGCCATCGTTGAAGAGTTACAGTTGCAGTTTTATTTACGTCAACAATGCATTCCGTGTTGAAGAAGATCGCATTTCTAGGGTTCATTCATTTGATTGTTCGTCATGGCAGCAGAGGAAAGTGGTGAGTTTCTCCATTTGCCGATCGCATTCAGGGCACTTGAAATTCTCCGGAATTCTCCCGGTGGTGTGTGGAAATTCGAAGCGGCAACAAGGATGTGTAATGCCTTGAAGTTCGTCGTGGTGATTCTTGAAGGCTATGTCGAAACCCTTATCGGCGGCTTGTTGCTTCCATGAATCGAAGTTCACGAGGGTGGGCAAGACGGTGGTGCTATGGCCGTTGAGGATCACGCTTGATCCTTTGCTCAGAACTGCCCATCCTCCTTCTTTGTCGTAGCTGAGGAGCTTCTTGATTTCTTGCATCAGGGGATCGCGATCGTCGGCCTTTCCTAATTGGATCTTGGAGAACAGCATGCTCTCGATTCGAGTCCAGAAGAACCAAATCATGGTTAGATCTTGCCAGCAATAGCCAAGTTTATCTGTTGTGATTGTTGTAATGATTTGCTTTACGCTTTCCCTTTTGCTGCTCTTTCCTACATACACCATTTCTAAGGGTATGCGTGCTGTTTGTGCCACGATTCTCGCTGTGGTTGTGAATTTTCTTATCCATTCTATGTCGTCTCCTCCATATAAGAAGATGTACCTCTCTTCCTTAATCTGTGTTTTGAAAAAAGAATAGAAAGACCTATGAGAAACTAGCTAACTTTTTTAGAATGGCCTAAGATTTGAACATGGAGATTTTAGTAATGAGTCATAGCATTAACTTTATGATGGTTGAATTACCCAGTTCAGAACTGCGGGGTCGATGCCATCGACTAGCAGCTCGAGCCGCCAGGTCTCTTCCCTCCAGAGAGCTTCCTCTTTCAAGCTGGTGAATGGGAAAGCAAGACTTCCCCAGATCCACATCATGTGGATTGCATTTGGGCTTACTACTTTACCTTGAGGATCTAAAACCACAAGGATGGGCTTGTTTCTGAATTGCCACACTTCCTTGATGAATCTGGTAACTGCCTTGGAGATCAATGTAGGATGGTGCACTATGTGCCATGGCATTATTGACAGGAGATACTCAAACCGCTTTTGCATTGAATCATTCCAGTTGATGGAATGGTCCACGATCGGGATCCAAACTACCTCGAACTGGCTCTCGACCCGCATTCCTTGGGCCCTTGACTCATTATAAAGCTGATCAAGAATTGAAAGCTCGTCATGGGAGATATTTAAGTCTGAGATGAGCAGTAGCACATTTTTCCTTTTTAGCACGTCTAGATTAACCTGTATTTAACAGAGAATCAAGAGATTTTTAGAAGAATGTTGAGAGAGATAAGAACTGGAAATGTCAATTGAGTTTGTTTGCAGTAGTGAGATGTCCAGACCCTTTGGCCTGTAGAGCCATCAACTATAGGCTGCAGATCATCTTTAGCATAAATCAAAGCCTTGAGAACCTTCATGTTATCCAGGTGGGTTATTTCAAAAAGATGAATGAGCATTTGAAATGATTCAATGTCTCTCTTTTCCTCTGCATTAATGGATGGCTATTTATCAGCATTACATCATATACATGTCTGTTCACATTTAGAGAGAGAAAAAAACTATCTATTTAATCTACCTATATATTGGTGGCAGAGCACCAGCTGCTTTTTGAGATGATCACGTATGTTTTTAAGCTTGTGAGCGAGAGTAGATAGTTCCCATGCCTCGGTACTGGTTGATAAAGCTAGCCTGATACCAGACAACCATAATGCTCATGGTATACCATATGGCTATCTAAAGAAAAAAAAATGAAAATGGATGACTGGAAAAGAGAGGAGGAGAACATACTCATATCCCATGCTAGTTAAGCTAGTAATCTGAGTTGCACAGGCAACAATACTCCTAATGGTCCAATAGACTGCAGTTGGGATATGGGCTACTGCTGTGGACATTGCTGGAACCTCTTGTGAGATATATGCTGATGGAAGTTCCTTCAAGTCAATGATGCACCAAGTTACACCCAGTATAGCCGTCACAAGATCTTTTAGCGCATCGAACTTAGGCTTTAATGCAGCTGAGTGCTCGAGGATTCCTGGAAGTTGCTTCAAAATTGCCATTGCTTTGGCAAGTTGGTTTTGTGAGTAAATCTGGGCAAGAAGCCAGAATTCCCCATAGTTCATAGCAAAAGCTGCTAATGTTAGCACCAGCTTAGCATCCCATTGGTAGCTTGCCAACATGTTAAAGATTGCCAATGTCGTTGCATGTGGATCTATCCCTTCCAAAGCCTTGTATGATATCTGATAATGTTCATCACTTATAATATGTCAACACTCAATATTACATATCACTGATGTGTAGGGCTAGTTTCATTGTCATTGCATGGAAAATATTTAGTTGAAAATTGAAAAGTTAAAAATAATCACTTTTCAATCACCTCACTGGAAATCCTATCAATTGTGTAGGACAAGGCTTCCAACATGGTAGTGAAGCCTGCTTGATGGGTGCCTGTTTCCTCCAAACTCTCTAGTTGTTCATGTGAACCCTGCATTTACCATTCATAATCAGTTAAGCAAAGAGGCAAAGTTATTTCAATTGCCCATTTTCAACAAGTGACTCTGTGTGTTCTGCATTAAGTGTTCGATAATTTTTAATGTGCAGAAGCAGAATGCTGATATGTTTCATTCTATAGAATGGACTACTTGTTGCAAAGTATTAGTTCCATACCGTGGCATCGGCAGCTAATGTGGCACGTTTCAGAATGTTTTCAACAAGACGTAGAAGGGATCTTGTATCAACATCTCGATCATCAGGATCATGGGTGGCTGTTATTTGCTTCATCATTGCATTGTCGTCAGAAATGGCGGACATGAACTTGTAGCCCTTGGCCAATTGATGTCTAGAGGCTAGTGAGAACTTATTACTGCCAGCCATTGTTGTACAATGCAAAGGTAGAGAAGCTTACAATAGGTTGCGTGTGAAATGTCTGCAAGAATGGGTCGCCAAATTTATAGCCTTGAGAAAGAGTAAAGTTTCTGTTGAATCAACTTCTTTTCTTCCTCTTTAGTAAATTCCTTCAATGTCAAGACGCTTTTTGTTGTGGACCCTTCATCTTACCATTTACATTTCATTGTGATTCTGCAGGATCAGAACATTTATCTGGGTATCACATGCTTTGATTGGTTAAATCACAAATGAAAAGATTCAAAACCAAAATTCTACTTAACATTTAGAATTTCAGATTGTATCTGGTCTATGCTTTTAACTTGATTAGTTTTTATGTCAAATTTTGTGAGTATCAATGTCTGCAAATTAGTGATTTATGTGCTAATAATGCAAATTTTTATGACAACAGTTTAGATATAAATATTTATAATGTGCTGATATAGAAAGTAAGTTGAGTTGATTTTATTAATACGATTTTGTGTATGAGGTAAAGAAAAATGATAGATTGTATGGAACCAAACTGATAAAATTTTCAACTTTATTTAGAATAAGGATGTGCATGGTTTGTTTACATCAGATTGTTCGAGTTGTAAATTTTTTTAATGACTAGTTGGGATCTACTCAGATAATATAGACCACAATGATATTTAAGGTTGGGGTTAATTTTTTAGGACCTATCATGATATATGAAATTAAAAACAATATTCTGAATATCTGTTTTGTTCTCTTTGTGGTTGTGGATTATGTAGGATCTTTTTATGTCTACTTTTTTTAATACAAATCATCAGAATTTTAAAAGATCTTATTTATTGCTAGTTTTTATATTCTTGATTTTGGGTGACATGGACTCACAATTGGCCTTTGTGTCGTGTGTGTGTTTTTCACCAAGACTCCACAAAGTATATATAAAGTACTTGTGAAAGAATACTTCAAGTCTCATATGATAATAATGTAGGTTTAACTTTTTATTTCTAAATAAAAATACTTGTTTTATTTTTTTTATAAAAAAAAAAATCTTTAATTTGTAATCTACTTTCTGAAATGGTTTGAAAATCATAGGCAAATTTTAAAAAATTTAAAAATAGCATTCAAATTTTGAATTTTTTTTTCTTTGAAATTTAACGAAGACTTCAACAAAGATTTGTTGAAAAACATCAACATTATCGAACAAGATATATATATATTAACGAGATTTCAATTTTTTTTTTTTTTTTTTTTTGTGGCAACGTTTACATAATTGAGTGTTAAAAAGATAATTAAACCTTAGGTAAAAAATCTTAAAATAACCAAACTGTACCGATTAGAGCCCTGGTCAGTAATGTAATGGGTGATTTGTTGATATTTGAAGCCTTGAAGGCAACTGGTTACTGCTTCTTTTCTTGACTTGCAAATATAGGTGAGAATTTTGCTACATTTTATTACATAAACTGACGAACTGCAAAGTTGCTTCCTTTCTTTACTTGCAAATGTAGTTTGAGAATTTTCATATTTTATGTTAAATTGGCAAACTGTGAAACCAGACATGAGGAAAAGCTTTGATCCCTTGCTTTTGCGTATGTTTAACAAGTAAATTATGTTTAGTAATTATGTTTTTAAACAAGAAATTAATGCCGAACTTGACATAGCTCAACTGCTTATTAGTGTGTGTTTGGAATAACTTGTGGAAAAAAAAATGCTTGTTGAACAAAGTTGATTTTTCTTTAAGTGCCTTTAGAAATATTAATAATGTAAAGTGAGTTTAGTATAACTTATGGATTCATTTTAGGTGATCAAAAGTGGTTTTTAAAAAATATTAATAAATAAAAAGTACTTCAAAAAAGTTGGATTAATTTTAAAACTGTGTTTTAAGAAATACTTGATAGATGAATTATCAAAAAATGGCTTTAAAGTGATTGATTGAAAATCCTCACGTAATGAAAAATAAAAATAAATTTATTATTAATATAATCACTTTTGAATATAGTGCAACCAAACAAATTTGTTATTTCAAATATTTTTGGAAAAATGTGAGATATAATAACATTTTTATTGAAATATTTTTTTTAAAAAAGTGTTTAAACTAGAAGGTATTTCACATTATAAAATCAACCAAAAGTTAGAGGTTCAAATTTCTATCACCCATGTTTTTGGACTAAAAAAAAACCACTTTTAGCAGGTTCTTTTGTCCCTTAGGACTTTGGTTTGTTTAATTGATTTTGCCAAATGATTGCAAGAAGCAGAGAATTAGATTGAATTATCAGTGTATTTTGTTAGTAATTTGAAAACTTTTTTCTTGGAGATATTTGTGTGACTATTATATTTAGTTGTCAAAGAAACACGTAGAATATTAAATCCAAGATATAGAGTCATCATGGATTGAACTCATTCTTTCGAAGCCTTTTATTATTACCTCTAAAAACATAAATTTGAAAACAGGAAAATAAGGCTTCGTTTGATAACCATTTGGTTTTTAGTTTTTGGTTTTTGAAAATTAAGCTTGTTTTCTCTCAATTTATCTACAATGATTTTCATCTCCCTTAAGGAAGCATTTGAATTCTTAGCTAAATTCTAAAAACAAAAACAAGTTTTTGAAAACTACTTTTTATAGTTTTCAAAACATGGCTTGGTTTTTGAAAACATAGGTAAAAGGTAGATAACAAAACAAGTAAATCCAAGGGTGGGAGTAGTATTTATAGGTTTAATTTTCAAAAACCAAATGGTTATCAAACGGGACCTAAGGAATTCAATTAAAACATAATTGTATTTCATATTTTTAGTGTTTTCGAATATGTGTTTAGTGGCAAATTTAGAAACTTTATCTCAATTTAAAAAGTTATTCAAAATTTGTTTGGTAATATATTTTGTAGTTACCCACTAAAGATCTTATTGAATCTCAACTATTGTTAATTATTATTATTAATATTTGGTTCAACAATATATGGGATGAGGGATTCAAACCAAACATGTTTTATGTTAAAAATTTTATAGAATTATTAATTTACAATATTATATAATTTATAAAATATTATGTCATATTTTAAAGAATTTCCACTAATTGGGTCACAAAATTCAAAGACAATTTTGAAAAAAAAAAATCTACCAAATAAATATTCACCGAATTCATTTCTAAGTAGATTTAAAAACAAAAAAATAGAATTCGAATTGCATTCCAAACTGACTCTAAAATCTCTTAAAAGTTGAATAAAGATGTTGCTTTGATTTTGTTCTTTGCATCTTTTGTATTTTTTTTTCCCCAGTCATTTTGAAGTGTATTTTTCTTGAATTGTATTTGATCATAACAAAAGTTGGAATCAGCTTTTGTTCTTTTGGTGATTCTTTAGAGCCTCAAATTGACAAAAAGCCTAAGTTTCCCAAATTGGATGTAGAATCCAACTGCCTTCAAGCTATCCAAATTCTTCCTTGATTGAAGGATACACATTGAGCAATATGAGAGCAATTCATAACTTTTTGTTGACCAATTATAATGAGTTTTTTTTATTTATTATTATTTTATTATATATGTATACATGTGTGTGTACTATATATGAAGGAGAGAAACTTTCTTTACTATTTTGCCCCAATCCCTTTTCATTCACTTTTTTTAATTATTAAAAAAAACATTTAATACCTAACTTTTTTGTTTGTTTGTTTGTCTTTTTTAATATGTTGTTTCATTTTGTTTTTTTTTTTTTCCTGAAATCAAAATATATTTTTTGAAGACTAAAATTATATATTTTGAGTTTTATTTTCAAATGGTTTTATCTAAAAAATTGGATAAATTTTGATTTTTCTATAAATTCATCAATAATTGTGATGGTGTAAATTAACCATGTTTCCTTACTTGAATTTTTTTTTAAAAAAAATTATTTATATTGAATTTATGATATTAATTATTTAAATATTATAATATACTCAGCAATCTTTTTTATTGCTCGTAGTATTATAATTTGATTTTTTTAATTGAAAAAATCTATAATACTTTTATTTTAAAAATCAATTTTGGTACAATTTCAAAAATATTTTTATTTTTATTTTTTATATTTCATTCAATAAGTTATAAACCTTACTATCAAATATTATTTATAATTAAGGATTTATAATATTTAGCATATTAATTTTTAGATTTTTTAATTTAACTATGTGGGTGGAGATTCGAACTTCTTACATTTTTTTTATCATGATATAGGTCTTAATTGGTTGAGTTATCACGTTGGCATATTAATTTTTTAGAATTTTAAAAATGTGATATGATTTCTTTCTTCTTTTTTTTTTTTTTAAGGACAACAAATGTGGGGTATGGGGATTTAAACTTCCGATCTTAAGAGAAGGAGTACATGTCAATTGCTGTTAAGTCATATTCATGTTGGTTTATATGATTTCAATTTAAATTCATATTTTGTTTGCTCTAAATTATTTGTAAGGTATTAGGCAAAACAATGATTATAACATACGATATTTTTTCTTAAAAAATATAGTATTAATTTAAAAAAAATGGTTGCATTCAACTAATTAATTTGAAAAATTAGGAGATAAAGTTTGATTGTATGAAAAATATACTAGATTTATGAAATCAATCTTAATTTCTTAGAGGATAAAATTGACATTTCAAAATTTGTTTGGAAGAGGTGTTTGATTCTACGAGAATTTACTTTTAAAAGCTATTGGAAACAAATTTTGTAAATGAACATGTTTCAAAAAGTTATTTTAAACAGATACATTCATAATCAATTTTACTAAACACAAAAAACGATTAAAATAATTTTATAATCGCTATCAAAATCAATTTCAAATGTAGCCTTAATTTGATAGAAACTCCAAAAATAACCAAATTTTATTTTTTTCAAAATCAGTTCAATTATTAGATACCTTTAAAATGTATGTAAAACAAAGATACCTTTAAAATTTGAAACTTAAGGTTAAAAGACATTTCAATACAACTTTGATAATCATGTGCCAAAGTAAGCATTGTTCACCTGTAATTGGCATATACATTGGAAGTTCAAATCTCCAGCCCTATATTTGTTGTACTAAAAAAAACTTTGATAATAACTTTTCATTCTCAATTTTTATTTTACTAATTTTAACTGTTTGTGATGCACATGGTTTACAAAGTTGAAAATACAATTTAGTTATATAGTAGTTGAAATACGAAAAAGACTTATGAAAACATAAAATTTATCATCTATACTACTGTTAACACGTAATTTCAACAAAAAGATGAGACACGTGTAAATGAATTTATATTTGTATTAAATTTGTGGGTGTGGTACAATCTCTAATTTGTTCCTCTGATTCTTTCTCTCTCATATACAAATGTCTCAAGGGTTGAAAGCTTGTTCTCGAGCGTGCTTGTTGGTCTTTTCCGACCGACCTTTGGCTTGTTGATCTTTAGATCAGTCTTTGGCTTATTGATTGTTGGATCGGCCCTTGGCTTGTTGATCTTCTTGAAGATATGATCGAAGTCTTGGAATCTTGTACGCTTCAAATGCCTTCGACTTGTTTTCAAAGATATTTTGGTCTTTAAAGTCTTCAAGTATTCTGGTCTTCAAAGCGTCTTTGGTCTTCGAAGAGCCTTCAGTCTTTAAGGAACATTTAGCACCTAAGGACTTATCTTGGAGGGTCTTTAGTTTTCACAGGGTGTTCAACACCTAAGAACTGATCTTGAAGAGTCTTTGATCTTTAAAAATGATTCAACACTTAAGGGGCTTGTCTTGGAACTTTGGCATTCTTTGCTTCCAATTCTCTCTGAGTTCTCTAGAGAATCCAATTTCTAAACCTTTCAAATGAAGAAGAGCTCATCTATTTATAGAGCTTTTCATGGCATGTGGGCTTGGGCTTTAGTGGCCTTTGGACCCAACCATGGACTTGAGTTTTGGTTGGCTTTAGGCCTAACCATTTGGATTTAGATTTTATTTAACTTTGACCCTAATTCCATATAACCCAAACAAATTAAATTTAATTGTTTAGTCAAATTGTCATAATGAAGACGTGTGTCTTTTAATTTTTAAAATTTGTCAATTTTTGTCTTCAAATTAAATTTGGGACACATGTCAACTTATAATTAGTCTTAAATTTAATTATTTGTAGTTTCGTCATTAATTTGGAATAACAACGTGGCAATTGGGAATTGGCCAAAATTTTTCTGTTAACAACTACTAACTTATTATAAATTTTTAAATGACATTTACTTAATTTAGGAAAAATTCATAAATGAACATACAACTAAAAAATAATTATAATAAATAAATGAAAAAAAAAAGATAAAAATGTAAAGATAAAAATTTATCCCTAATAAGTTTTTTTTTTTTTTTTTTTTTTTAAAAGAAACTGATGTTTTGTTTTCTAAATTAGTTAAGATTTCAGGGTCGTTTGTTTTTAGGGAATTAGGATGTCCGACATCTTTAGATACCCATAATCTTAGATGTCCGGAATTTTAGATGTTTGACATCTTTAAATTACCATGTTTGTTTTGCATGAAAATTTATAAAGATGTCTGAGAATATTTAAATAGTCATGTTTGTTTTGCGGAATTTATGTATTGAAATGTCTTAAGATTATGTGTTATACCAATAATGTCATTGCTAACCTTTACGTAATTTACTTATTAGTTTAATATAATTTAAATTAATAACACATACATCTTGGTGTCTGTTAATTTAATTATTACATTTGTATACCAATTTATGTTATACTAACACTTATGTGTTATTTTATAGAACAAATTTATTTATATTAGTTCGATATTTTTATAAAATATTTAATATTAAATATTAATGCAATTTTAAATCAGCTTTATTTTATAGCTAAATGAAAACTATAAATATAGCTAACTACATATGATCGTTTATTAGTGCATAAATACATTAATTTATTTTAAATGAAAAATAAAAACGTAAAATAAAGAAAATTGATAAGGGGCAAAAATGTTATTAGAGGATGCCCTCAACATGGGAATGTTAAAAACTCATGTTTCAAAAGGGCGTCGAAATTTAATTAGATGCCTCGAATGGGCACCTAGGATACCCAAGCATATTGATATGCCAAGGTATCTCACATTTCTACAAAACAAACGAGATAATCCAAATGCCCATTCCATGGGAATCTTGAATTACCATGAAACAAACAGCCCGTCAAAGTAACTTTTAAAACAAAAATAAATATCTATATCAAATGAAAATTTTAGAAGTTAAAAACATATACTAAGATATGTGCTCCTCTTGTAATGCCCGGAAAAAAAAATCAAGTCAAAAAGCAGTTTTGGAATTAAAGGTGGTCAAACCCTCTTTTCCTTCTTTTTCTCCCCTCTTCCCGAAATCCTCTCCCCACTTCCCTTTTCTTTTCCCTTTATATTTTTTTTTTGTTCTCTCCCTAAATTAAACCCCCACCTCTCTCTCTCTCTCTTTCTTCCCTTACCAAATCTTAGATCAGGCAGCCACTCCCCCTCCGTTTCTTCTTCTCTGCCACCGATCAACAAGCCGCCTCCCACCGTAGGTGGAGGGGGTTAGGTGGTCACTTAGCTAAGAGAGTGTAGAAATGAAGTAAGATCAGGAGTTGAACGTCTGTGAGGTGGTCAGAGAACCTTGGATTTAAGTGGGCTACTTACTGAGTATTTTTATACTCATTCGATGCTACTTTGTTTTTCCTTTCAGGTGGCCAATAGACTCTGGAGATGCGTGGCACGAGGCATTGGCTTGGCTAGGCTATGGAGAACCGTCTCCCTGTTCCTTAGGATTGTAGAGCCGTTCTGGTTGCTTGGATTCTTCGTTTTGTTTAGTTTTATTTATTTATTCATCTTATTTTCGCATCTATTTTATTTCTGTTGTGAAACTCTAGTCTTGAAATAAAAGTATTTGGAAATGTAGTTTTAAGTTTTTATTTATTGAAACGGGATCCCAGGTTGAAATTTGTTTCTGGTCGTATTAGCATGAAGTTTTGTTTTGTTTGGTTTTAAACCTCCCTTTACATGACTATGCAAGTTTCAAGTAGTGATCTAAGGTGGGTCGTTACAGTTGGTATCAGAGCCCTAGGTTATAGGTTCTGTAGACTTGCTTACATTGTAAGCACTTGTTTCTCCATAGCTAAGCGCAAGAAGAGTGCCTCGCCACCGGCAAGTTTGTCAATTGCCAAAGGTGAAAAGTAGCATAGGGTGAAAAGTTAGTAACTGATACTAAAATGTTGTTTGTTGTTTTGCTATTGCCTTGGGTTGCACTAGTGGTAATATTTGTGGTTAGTCCTTGAGGGTAGCTTAACTCTGGGGTGTTTTTGTTGTTAGATATGGCTTGAGGAAGATCCACCACCATTAGGGAAGAGGTGGTCGAAGGGGCCGAGGTTGAAGGGCCCAAATGCAAGGAAGATCCCATCCCAAACCCCCCGGTTGGAGAGCAGCCGGTAGAGCAAGACGACCATCTTCAGGAGCCCCAGCGGGTGGAACCACCAGTGGGGCAAGTCCGGAGCAAGCAGCACCCCCAGCTCAGGTTGCCGCCATAATTTTGACAACGGAGTCGTTGCAGGCCATTATTTAGTCGGCACTGGCTAGCCAGGTAGCACTTTTTACTCAGAATCGGGATTCTGCGACAGTGGAGGCAAGATACTTGAAGGACTTTAGAAAATATTACCCATGTCAGTTCGATGGGCAGGGTGTGGATCCAACCGCTGCAGAAGCATGGTTGACTTCTATGGAGTCAATCTTCAAACACATGAAATGTCCTGATGAGCACAAAGTGCAATGTGTTGAGTTTGCACTCAGAGGACAGGCTCTTCTCTGAGAGAGCATTCGATACCACAGATGGGCCAGTCACATGGGTGCAGTTTAAACAAGCATTCTTTGATAAATACTACCTGGTAGTTTAGTCCGGGACCATTAAAAAGGGAATTGGGTCAAATTTAAATAATTCAAGTTTATTGAAAATGATTGAACCAAACTCAAATAAGCCCAAGTCAAAGTTGGGCCTAAAGTCAACCAAGCCCAAGCCCATACAAGGTCCACCAAACTCTATAAATAGAGGAGGCCACCCTTCATTTGAAGACATTCAGAGGAGTCAGAATCCAGAGCATTCAACCAGAGAGTTCAGAGTCTCCAAGAGTCAGAATTCAGAAGCTTCAAGTTCAGTCAGAGAATCTAGAGAATGCAGAAGACCCAAGATTCAGAATTCAGAAAATTCAACGACTGAAAGACTTCAAGAAGATCAACAAGCCTACAGGCCGATCTAGATCAACAAGCTAACAGGCTGATCCAAGCTCAACAAGCCAACAGGCCGATCCAAGATCAATAAGCCAACAGGTCGATCTAAGATCAACAAACCGATAAACCGATCCAAGATCAACAAGCCAACAAGTCGATCCAAGATCATCAAACCGACAGGCCGATTTAAGATCAACAAGAAAACAATCCAATCTAAGATCAACAAGCTAACAAGTCAATCCAAGAGGATCAATAAGCCCACAGGCCGATCCAATAAAATCAACAAGTCATAGCTCAAAGTTTACATATTTGAGAGAAATAATCAGAGGATAAATATTAGAGATTGTAACATTTCACAAAATTCAATAAAATCAAGTTCATTCCACGAATCAAATTTCTCCAGAAATCTCGTGCGAACAAATTGGCATGCCTAGTAGGACCGTCTCTACCTCTCATCTTTTTCTTTTGTTCCAAGAAGTCATGACATCCAAAGAAGTTTCTTCAAAGCTTGTTGCTTCAAGTAAGTCCTACATAGGGCCAATCACACGCAGTCGCTCCAGAGAAATCCAACATGAAGAAAGTCAAACACCTGTCGTCGCAAACAAAATGCTGAGAATCATGACATAGTCTGTTCAAGCCAATGCCGCCATTATAGAAAATCTTGTGTTTGGCAGAATTACTTTTCCATCTCTTCAACCAAGCGAAACATCAAATCCTGATGTGATGTCCATTATGATGAATAATGCAGGCACTAGTGAGGAAAGAATAACTGAAGTTGAAAAGAAGATCAACATGCTACTGAAGGCAGTTGAAGAAAGAGACTACGAAATCGCTTCTCTCAAGAACCAGATTGAAAGTCGGGATGCTGCTGAATCAAGTCAGACCCCTGCCATAAAAAACAAGGGAAAGACCACTATATAAGAGGATTAGTCACAACATTCCACTTCAATTGCTTCACTGTCTGTCCAACAGCTCCAAGATATGATCATGAACTCTATCAGAGCACAATACGGTGGACCTAGTCAAAACTCCCTCCTGTATTCCAGGTCGTATACTAAGAGGATTGACAACCTAAGGATGCCTAGTGGATACCAGCCACCAATGTTTCAACAATTCGACGGAAAGTGCATTCCCAAGAAACACATTGCTCACTTCGTCGAAACATGCGAAAATGCCAGTACCAGAGGGGATCTACTAATCAAACAGTTCGTCCGAACATTGAAGGGAAACCCTTTCGACTGGTATATTGACCTTGAGCCAGAGACTATTGACAGTTGGGAGCTGTTTGAAAAGGAGTTCCTCAACCGCTTCTATAGTACAAGGCGAACCATCAGCATGATGAAGCTCACCAATGCCAAGCAACGGAAGGGTGAACCAGTCGTTGACTACATTAACCGTTGGAGATCTTTAAGCCTCGACTGCAAAGATAGGCTCACCGAAGTATCTGCAGTTGGAATGTGCATCCAAGGCATGCATTGGGGACTTCTCTACATTCTGCATGGAATAAAGCCTTGCACTTTCGAAGAATTAACAACTCGTGCTCATGACATGGAATTGAGCATCGCTAATAGAGGAAATAAAGATCTTCTTGCTCCAGACGTCAAGAAAGAGAAGAAAGAAGTTAATAACATCGAAAAAACTGCCAAAGGCACAACCAAAGAGTCGATGATCGTCAACACAGCTCCTTTCAAATTTCCCTCCAAAGGAAGAAAAATGAAGATGGAGAAACCACAAGATGGAGCTTAGAGATGTCGACTAACTCTAAAGGAAAGACAAGAGAAAGTTTACCCCTTTCTAGATTCAGACATCCCAGACATGTTAGAACAACTCCTGGAAAAGCAACTTATTGAACTACCAGAATGTAAGCGACCGGAAGAGGTGGGAAGAGTCAATGATCCTAATTATTGCAAGTATCACCGAGTCATTAGTCATCCAGTGGAGAAATGCTTTGTTATGAAAGAGCTAATTTTGAAGTTAGCTAAAGAAAAGAAGATTGAGCTAGATCTGGATGAAGTTGTTCAATCAAACCAAGCTACAATAGCAACAAATCTCAGCAACCAAATATCTTCAAGCCCATTTCATGATATGGAAGCAAGTTTGATTCAGTTCAGGACTTTAGAACCTGTAGCAATTTGGCTTCGGCGAGAGTTTCCAAGAAATACCTCCCATGGCAAGCCTGAGCCTACTGAAAATGAAGATGAAGGATGGACTTTAGTAACTCGTTGAAAGAAGCAAAAGTAACGATTTGTCCAGAAAGAGCCGCATATGTTTCAAAACTATAGAAGGAAGAATGTACTAAGAAAGAAGAATAAAAAGATCAAAGGTTTGAGGAAGCACAAGTTGGTCAAGGAAGAGAATGAAGATTTGTTCGATCTCGACAGCCAATAACTCTAAAAGATTTCTTTCCAACGAGTTTCCTTAATGACAATTGCGAAGACATCCACGAAACTGTCGCGTGTCATGCTGTTAATGCATTCGAAGAAGGAGACTCTTCCTCAAGCCTATCTCAAGTGATAACAAAGCCAGAGAACCTGTCTTCACTCGATACAAATGATTTGTCGTCACTTCCTCAAGCGACTAAAGATACTACTATTGAAGCATCAAAAGGCTCTAATGTTTAAACATTCCAGACTTTCAAGTACACATGTGTGCCTCATGTTGCATGTCCATTAGCTTCACAGATGAAGATTTGATGTTAGGATCGAAGCCTCATAATAGACCTTTATTTGTCTCGGGCTACATTCAAGAACAAAAAGTACGTCAAATTCTCATCGACGATGGGTCTGCTGTCAACATCATGCCTAAGTCAACTATGACACAAATAGGCATCTCAATGGATGAACTCTCGAATAGTAGATTGGTTATCCAAGGCTTTAATCAAGGAGGCTAGCTGGCAATTGACATGATTCGTTTAGAGCTTGTCATTGGAGAATTGAAAGCCAACACTTTATTTCATATCATAGATTCCAAGACCACTTACAAGCTATTGTTGGGTCACCCTTGGATTCATGGAAATGGAGTAATATATTCCACACTTCATCAGTGTTTCAAATTCTATCAAAACAGCATCAAGAAGGTCGAAGTCGATACTAATCCATTCTCAGAGGCGGAGTCCCACTTCGCGGACGCAAAATTCTATATGCATCCTGATAAAGCAAAGGAGATCGTGCCAACTAAGATTCTTTTGATTAAAAACCACGAGGCGGACACCAAAAGTATATGAAGAAAGCGCTAGATGCTTGTGAAGCTAAAAAAAATGAAGCATCTACCAATTCTGCAAAAGCAAAGGAAGAGAAGCCGCCAAATGTTTCGATATTGCGTTATATCCCTTTATCTCGGCGTAAAAAGGGAGAATCGCCATTTACAGAATGTTCAGGAAATTTGAAAGTTGGTGATGTGGAGATCCTAAAAGAAAGCTTCATAACACCTCTCACAACAATCACCAAGCAGGAGATTCAAAATTCAAAGGCCGATCATACAAAGACAGCTTTGCCCGAAAGACGGAAGAATGATGGGTTTGACCCTAATGCATACAAACTCCTAGAAAAGGTAGGTTATGATTTCACAACTCATACCGAGTTTGAACATCTGAAATTTTTTGATGAAAGTTCGGAGCTTTCTCCAACACAAAAGAATCTTCAGAAAGAGGGATATTTCATACCCACCTCAAGAGTTGGACTAGGATACAACCCACCAAAACCAATTCGCATCATCAGGGGAAAGGAAAAAGTTGCAAATACACATCACATAACGGCAAAAGAGCTTGGTGACTCAGAAGAAGAAAAGAAAGCTGATCACCAGAGAACTTCTATCTTTAACCACATTGAAGCTCCAAGCACTCGTCCTTCAATTCACTAGCGGTTAAATTATGCTTCAACAAAAAGAAACAATCAAGCTCATAAACTTTACTCCCGCTCGACTTTTAGTGTTTCAAAGGCTGAGTGTGTCTACATCGAAAATGGTAGATCAACCTTCATGATCCGTTTTCGACCGCCTTGAGACAACAAGTAACCAGTGTAAGGGAAAGTTGAGAACTCTGACAACAGAACAATATGATGAGATGAATGACAATAATGGATTTTGCAGTATTGTTCCTTCACGAATGAAAAGAAAGCCTTTTATTCTCATAAATATGGAGGGTTCTCTAGAAGTAAAGAGACAATTAGTCATTTTGACTAATCCTGTTGAGGTAGACCAAGAGCAGGAAGAGCAACGGACTACCTGTTGTCATATTACTATTGAAGAAATGTCAGACAATGAAATATCTAAAGAAGTTGAAGAAGCATCAGCATCACTAGAAGATGGTAGTCAATCAACAATTGGCGAGCTCAAAGAAGTAAACCTTGGTACGACAGAAGAACCACGGCCAACCTTCATAAGTGCATCACTTAATGATGAAGAAGAAGGTGAATATTTAAGCTTGCTTACCTCATACAAGGATGTCTTCGCTTGGTCATACAAAGAGATGCTAGGACTCGATCCTAAGATAGCAGTCCACCATCTTGCGATTAAACAAAGATATCGACCAATCAAACAAGCCCAAAGACGTTTTCCACCGGAGCTCGTTCCACAAATTGAAGTTGAAGTCAATAAATTGATTGAGGCAGGGTTCATTTGAGAAGTAAAGTATCCAACATGGATAGCAAACATTATTCTAGTTAAGAAGAAGAATGGACAACTTCGCGTATGTGTCGACTTCCATGATTTGAATAATGCATGTCCCAAAGATGATTTTTCATTGCCCATCACAGAGCTTATGGTCGATGCTACCACGGGACATTAAGCCTTATCTTTCAAGGATGGATCATCAGGATATAATCAAATTTGGATGGCCCTTGACGATGAAGAAATGACAGCATTCAGAACTCCAAAAGGAATATATTGTTACAAGGTGATGCCCTTCGGATTAAAGAATGCTGGGGCAACTTACCAGCGTGCCATGTAGAAGATCGTCGATGACATGCGCCATAAACGTGTTGAATGCTATGTTGATGATCTCGTGGTCAAGTCTAAAAAGCGAAGAGATCACCTGCAAGATCTAAAAATAGTTTTTGAATTTTTTAAGAAAGTACCAATTGAAGATGAATCCTCTCAAATGTGCCTTCGGCGTGACATCAGGAAAATTTCTTGGTTTCATAGTGAGGCATCGATCGAAATTGACCAATCCAAGATCGAGGCCATTCAGAAAATGCCAGAGCCGTCTCCAAGGACATTTGGCTTATATTAGAAGGTTCATCTCTAATCTGGCAGGCCGATGCCAGCCATTTCAAATATTGATGAGGAAAGACACAACCTTTGAGTGAGACAAAGCATGTCAAAATGCTTTTAACAACATAAAGAAGTAACTGCTTAACCCTCATGTTTTAAGCGCCTCAATAACAGGAAAATCGTCGATATTGTATATTACTGCACAAGAAAGGTCTCTTGGAGCACTATTTGACCAAGAAAGATTTAAAGGAAGATTAGTGTTTGAACTCAAGACCTACACAAAAATAAAGACATGAGTGTTTGAAGTAAAATTATAAAAAAAAAATTGAAGAGAGAAAATCTTCATACCTAAAGCTTCTTGGTGGAATGGTCTTGTGTTTTGGCCTATGTAATCTCTGCAAGTTATAAAGGGAGGAATTAGGTCAAAACATATAAGGAGAGCTCTAATTTTGGAAAAGATTTTCGGTCTAATCAAATAAAATTCACAAATCCAAATTTAGGGAATCTCTACAATTGCTATTAAGGAAAAGATTTACCTCTAAAATTATGTGAGGGAAATGTTGGCTTAATTAAGCAAAATTGACAAGCCAAATTGGAGGAATATCCTACAATTGTTATTAAGGAAAGAAAATCTACCTCCAAATGAGGAAGAATTTTTTCTTTTGGCTTAATTGGTAAACCAAATCTAGAGGCCTCCTACAATTTTTGTTACTCCAACTTTATGTCTACATTAAGAGGAAAATCTTGGCCAATCAAAATTTTTGGCTAAAATCAAAGATTTGAATTATTAGACAAAAATGTTATGTCAAATTTTTGACAAAATTTCTCAAATCTAAATTTGAGCATACTCTAAATTTTCTCCCAAATCAAAATTTGAATAAGATTCAAATTCAAATTTCATTCCAAACTCAAGCCAAAATTCAAGGACATCTTAAATTCGTCCAAGTCAAAATCATCCTATATTTTGATTCCACAATTATCTTTTTTTTTTTCGAGATTCATCCACCGCATACTTGTGCATAAATCTCAAAAGGGGCCAATTGTTGAATACTAAATTTTAGTCAGTCACAAATTGCAACGTCATTAATTTAAATTAATGATAAAATAAATTTGGGACCAATTACAAATTTACACATGTCCTCAAATTAAATTAAAAGACATGAAAAATTGGCAAATCAAATAATGTCACATGTCTAGTATTGATCCCTTTGACGACTTAAGTCAGTCCAATCAAATTATGACACATAGTAGTTGGACCTGACGGTAGTTTAGCCCGGGACCATTAAAAAGGGAATTGGGTCAAATTTAAATAATTCAAGTTTATTGAAAATGATTGAATTAAACTCAAATAAGCCCAAGTCAAAGTTGGGCCTAAAGTCAACCAAGCCCAAGCCCATACAAGGTCCACCAAACTCTATAAATAGAGGAGGTCACCCTTCATTTGAAGACATTCAGAGGAGTCAGAATCCAGAGCATTCAGCCAGAGAATTCAGAGTCTCCAAGAGTCAGAATTCAGAAGCTTCAAGTTCAGTAAGAGAATCTAGAGAATTTAGAAGACCCAAGATTCAGAATTCGGCCGATCCAGATCAACAAGCCAACAGGCAGATCCAAGATCAACAAACCAACAAGTCGATCCAAGATCATCTAACCCACAGGTCGATCTAAGATCAATAGGACAACAATCCAATCCAAGATCAACAAACCAACAAGTCAATCCAAGAGGATCAATAAGCCCACAGGCCGATCCAAGAAAATCAATAAGTCATAGCTCAAAGCTTACATATTCGAGAGAAAGAATCAGAGGATAAATATTAGAGATTGTAACACTTCACAAAAATCAATAAAATCAAGCTCATTCCACGAATCAAATTTCTCCTGAAATCTCGTGTGAACAAATCCGTTAGAATATTACACGGAAAATTTGATATGGCATTGACCTAAAACAATGTGATGGTGACTAGGATGTTTGTCTAGATTAAGTCTGAAAAACGACATTTAAACACGTCAATTTTTTTTTCAACGTTTTAACTATTTTTCTACTCCAATAATAGTTTTGAAATATTTATGAAAGGTCAAGGGTAATATTGCAATTTTTGAAAGAATAAGGGTATTTTTTAAACAATGAACAAAGTTTAGGGGCATTTTTTTTATAATTTAACATTTTTAATATTTAATGATTTAACTGCACTTTCATAACCATAAGAGAATAATTGATCAAATTGAACGAGTGTTTGATTATAATCATTCCCATAGTTCAAGAGTAGTTTTTGTAGTTTTCTTTTTTTTAAGGGACTTTTTTTTTAATTAATATTGTAAAAATCTAAACTTATTACAAAAATATTGCATATTTCAAACTATTTAGAGAAATATTATAGTTTTAATTAGTTGGATCGTCGTGGAAAGAGATGACCTACACAAGCATGGACGAAATTCAATGGTGTTTTTTAAAAAAGTAAATAACAATTTGACACGAGTTGAAGGTCGTCTCTTGAAGAGACAACCTTCATGATTTAAAAAAAAAGTAACGCAATTTTAAATGAAGGTCGTCTCTTGAGAGACGACCTTTACAGAAACCATATGACCCCCCATTTAAAAATTACTCATTGTTTGTGCTTTCATCTTCATCTTCCACCACCCGATTTTTATAGTAGCCAAACCAAAAAATCAAAGCCCCACAATCTTTTCTTAGTCCCCACTTCAAATTTTTGTCGCCATTCAAGGTAGCAAGCTTGATCTTTGTCGATATTGGAACAAACAAAGTGTTTTTTGGCCGTTGGATAGACAAAGCACATTTGAGGACCACCACATTTTGTGTGAGTTTTTTTAAATGTTTTTCACTAGTTTCTTGTGATTTTTTAGTTGTTTTTATTGTGGATTTGTTGAATGAGTATAAAATTTGGTAGTCTTGTTAATGATTAGAGACAAAGCACATGTTGGTTGATTGTGGATCTATTGAGTAAGTATAAAATTTGGTAGTCTTGTTGATTATTAGAGACAAAGTACGTGTTGGTTGTATATTTTTTTTTCTAAGATTTGTTGGATGTGTGTGTGTGTTTTTTTTAAGATTTGTTAAATGTATTTTTTTTTTCAAGACTTGTTAATTGTGTGTGGGGTTTTTTTTTCAAGACTTGGATTTTTTTGTTTAATTTGTTGTGTTTAAATTTATTTTAAAAGATTTGGTTTTAATTTTTATAAATATTTTTTAGATGTATTTTTCTTTATTATTATTATTATTATTTTAAGATGTAAAACATTTTGTAGTTTACTTAATTGAATTTTAGTTTACTTAAAATTGAGTTTAATATAGGAATTAGTTATTATATTCTATGAAGTTTATATTATATGAAATATATATAGGAATTAATTTTAATTTATATCTTGTTTATTTTTTCATAGAAAATGGGAGATAAGTGTTTGGGATTTGTTTTACATACCAATGGTTGTATGATTGATGGAGTAGATGGAGTTTATTATGACCGACGTGGAGGATTTTCTGTTAACGTTAATAGTGGAGTTGTGTTTGAACAGATGTTGAAATGGTAGGATTGTCACTTGGTGTAGATGTGAGGGCAAATCTGTTAGAGATAGTGTATAGACACCCTGAATTAACACTATCTGGATCAGTAAGGTATATGTCAATACCAATTCCTAACCATCAAGCAATGAACCTAATGTTTTCAATTGCGATGTCAGTTTTGAATTTAATGCATTTATATGTCATTGTGTGAAGGGTGGACATGAATGTACAAAATTTAGGAGAAACACCTATCCAATGTGACATTAGCCAGTGTGTTGATCTTAATCAATGTGTTGTCCCCGACCCTGAATCAGTTGCCCCACCATGTCATGACGAAGATATGGTGGTAGACAATACATATAAAGAGTTTAGAACTGAAACAGATGATGAATTTGAAAAACTGGACTTTGAGGGTAGTGAACATATTATCCCTTCAAATACATTCAGGGAGTTAGATAACAATGTAGTAGATAGCACTATAGAACATGATCCCATCCAAGAACCATTGGTCGTTGAAGGGAACCTATTATATAAGGGGCTAGTCTGCAACAACAAAGAAATTCTCCAACATGTGGTGAAATGTTTTGCTGTTAAGTGTCACGCACCGTATGAGGTCATGGAGTCAACATCTGCAATATGGGAAATACGATGCAAAAAGTTGGAAGATGGGTGTAGATGGCGACTTCGTGCCACTAAAAAAAAGTCTCATGGCTTTTTTGAAATCACCTAATATATTGAGCAACATACTTGTTTTTATTCAGAATTAAATCAGAGCCATGTGCAACTAGACTCTTCAATGATTGTCATTGAATTATGTGAAACTGTGAAAAATAAGCCTTCAGTTAGTGTATCACAACTACAAACTGACATAAAAAGCAAATTTGGGTACCACGTTCCTTACTCTAGGATGTGGGAAGGAAAAAGAAAAGTTTTGGCTAGAGTGTTTGGTGATTGGGATGATTCCTACAAGCTTTTACCTAAGTGAATGTACATGGTGAAACATACCAATCCTAGCACACGTGTGAAGTGGAAAATAAAATATTTTGGTGAAAGTGCATGTCATGCTATCCTTACTTCTGTGTTTTGGGCTTTTGGTCCTTGTATAAAGGCTTTCAAAAAATGTCAACCCATCATTCAAATCGATGACACTCATTTGTATGGCATGTATAAGGGGAAGTTATTAATTGCAACAACAGTGGACTTTAATGGAAAATTGTTTCCACTTGCATTTGCCATTGTAGAAGAGGAGCGCGTGAAATTTAGGGCTGGTTTTTGAAACAATTGAGACAACTTGTTACACATGAAGAAGTGTGTTTGATCTCATATCGACATGGTGGCATAATTTCTGCTGTTAACACTCCGCAGAATGGTTGGGCAGACGATAAATCTCATCACAGGTTTTGCTTACGACACATTGCTAGCAACTTCAATAATAAATATAAGTCTAAGAAGTTGCAAGACTTGGTTTATCGTGCTGGGTGTCAACACCAAATTCGTAAGTACAACAAATGTGTTGAAGAGATTAAAGCAATAAATAACTTCTGTATGGGTTTTTTCAACAACATTAGTGCTGAGAAATGGACTCAATCCCAAGATGGAGGATTTAATTATGGGTGGATGACCACTAACCTATCATATAGCATAAATTGAGTTCTTAAAGGAGGTCGCATGTTGCCAATCACTGCACTTGCTCAACTTACCTTCTATAGGTGTGTAGAATACTTTGAGAAGAGAAGAGAAGAAACAATAAGTGTTTTGCAGCAGCAAGCAGAATATACCATGTAATAACGCAACTTATTTTCGTATTAGTCAAATTACCTTATTTCAATATACTTATCATCCTCAATCAAATATATATTAGGTATGCTCTTGATAAGATTGTGAGTTGGGCATCAAGATCTAGTAAGCATGAGGTAGTGTCCTATGATAGAGAAAGCAGTGTGTTTCACGTGAAAACTGGGCTACATTACTTCAATGCTAAATGAAGAAATATTCAATCTCTAAGATTAACTCGAGAAGAAAATAGAGAAGTTCATTATTGTTCATGCAATAAGTGGCAATCTTATGGCATTCCATGCTCACATTTCATGGCAGTTTACTCACACCTAAAATTGAACTTTGAAGATTTCATTGAGGACACATATAAGCTACCAAAAAGTTCCTGCTACCATAATGAGATGGATTAGAGAGAACCAAGTACTCAACAACGTTGTGGTCTATGTAATCAATTGAGTCACAATCGAAGGAGTTGTCTTTCAAGACAAAGAGAAGCACCTTAGGGAACTTTTTTTTGTTTTTGTTTTTGTTGTAATTTGTTATTTAATGATATTATTTATGTTCAATATGGATTGAATCTCCATTTTTAGTGTTTCTTTTTTAATTATTTTATAATTTAGAAGTTTATTTTGAATTTGTTATTTAATGATATTATTTATGTTCAATATGGATTGAATCTCCATTTTTGGTGTTTCTTTTTAATTATTTTATAATTTAGAAGTTTATTTTGAATTTGTTATTTAATGATATTATTTATATTCAATATGAATTGACTCTCAATTTGTTGTTTCTTTATAATTATTTTATAATTTAGAAGTTTATTTTGAATTTGTTATTTAATGATATTATTTATGTTCAATATGAATTGAATATCCATTTTTTGTGTTTCTTTTAATTATTTTATAATTTAGAAGTTTATTTTGAGTTTTTTATCTAATGATATTATTTATGTTCAATATGGATTGAATCTCCATTTTTTGTGCTTCTTTTTAATTATTTTATAATTTAGAAGTTTATTTTGAATTTGTTATTTAATGATATTTTTATATTCAATATGGATT
Source organism: Trichosanthes truncata (assembly GCA_033996785.1). Taxonomy (NCBI): domain Eukaryota; kingdom Viridiplantae; phylum Streptophyta; class Magnoliopsida; order Cucurbitales; family Cucurbitaceae; genus Trichosanthes; species Trichosanthes truncata. The sequence goes on from MU867261.1 coordinate 3,267,761, forward strand.
TTCAATTTGTTGTTTCTTTTTAGATAATGGATGTCAATCCAGGACCAATTGATACATTGGTCTTATATGCTCAACAGTCTCATCAATCAAAGTTTGTTTGGAAAAATCGAAATTTGGAAGAGCTACATTGTAGACGTCGGGAAGCAATTGTTCAGCGCACTATCCCACTGTATCATCTTATATTGCCACATCTTCGAGTTGTAGAGTTGGAGGGAGTAGCCAGATTAGGGTTCATTCAATTAGATTGGCACTTCGTCACTGCACTCGTGGAAAGATGGAGGCCGGAAACACATATATTTCACGTGCATGTATGAGAGTACACTATCATTCTAGAGGACGTTGCAGTATTACTTGGATTACCAGTGGATGGCGAGCCTCTCACTGGACCAATGAGCTACAACTGGAAGCAGACTTGTGCATTGTTACTTGGGGTGACTCCAAACGACAATCATATTAAGGGCTCTAGATTAAGCTTACCCTAGTTAGCATTAGAAATGTCTACGGGGCGGGGCGGGGCGGGGCGGGGAACGGATTCCCCGTCCCCGTCCCCGCAAAATTCTCCATTTAATTTTGCGGGGATCAGGGCGGGGATTCCCTGCGGGGAATTTTTTCCATTTTTTGTTTTTTTTTTATCTTTTTTATTTTTTTTTAATTTATTCTCAATTCATAATAAAAATTATTTTTAAATGAATAATTTTTAATATAATTCTATTTAAAGAAAATGTTATAAAATTTCTTAATAAAAATAATAATATACCATAAGTAAAAATACTATAATGTCAAAGCAACTTAATTTCTAAAAATTCAAATTTCAATATTACAACATAGTCTTTAATTTTTTTATAATGAAATAATCTTAAAATAATTCATACTATAGTTTTTTTTTTTAATATATATAGGTAATAATTAATATATATATATTACTAATCGGGGAGGGGTCGGGGTCGGGGAAGGGGACAGGGAATATATTCCCCGTCCCCGTCCCCGTTTAGCCAACGGGGAAAAAAATCCCCCCACTCCCTCCCCCATTCTCGGTATGTGAATTGATTTTTAATTTAATCTTGTTTTCTGTATGATTGACATAATTTAAATTTAATATTTTAACATTAATATAGGTGGAGAGACCAATTTTGTGTCACTAGATCAGCTACGCATGTGCTCATACAATATAGATATATGTTTGACCTCTTAAAATCTGACCTGCTACGAGTGTAGTGATTTATTTTATAAGACACTAATCATCTATATTTTGATATTTTAGATGATTTGAGAGTCGTACACCGATGCCATGGCCACATTACCTCATTATTGTAGAAATGGTCGTGATATCTGGCATTTAGTAACTCCATTCATATGTTTTCATAATATTGAGTAGCATCTGCCAAATAGAGTGATGAGACAGTTTGAGATGAAACAAGCTATCTCAAAAATGTGCAACACAAACCCGAACCTACATGCCATAGACTTCCAACATCAAGATTGGTCAGTTGTGCTGGCATCATGATCGAATTTGCTACACGCAAGTGCACGTGATCGAAGTAATAAGAACTGGAGTTTTCTAGAGTATCGTACCCAAAGGAACGGGTTGTAACAAAATTTACCGAGTTGACACAAAATTGTTTGCAAAATACAATTGTGGTAACCCACGGTGTAAAAGTGCTTGAGTGGTTATTTTTGCTAAAGAAAATAACTAAAAGTCAATAATTAAGAAGATTGGGATCCAAGTTGCTTAAGCCCATTTGGAAAGAAATGCTACTTAAAATGCAATTGCAATCATAGTTAATACTAGGGGTGATAGTATGAACCGAAAACCGAGCTAACCGAACCGAACCAAACTGAACCAGTGGTTTGGTTCGGTTTTTTAGAAAGAAATTGGATATCTCGATTTTTATTTTGGAAAAACCGAAAAAAATTGGTTCGGTTCGATTTTCATTCTAAAAAACCATTAAAAACCGAACCGAACTGAGTATATATATATATATATACTTAAAAAAAACCCTAACCCATCCATTTCTGATTTCTTCACTTTCGCGTTTCCCTTTCCCCTCAGCCTCCAACTTCCCTCAGATTTGCTCTCTCTCTTGAAGCCTCAGAGTCTCAGACGTCCCCCGAGCCGCATCAACGCCGTCGTCTTGAAGCCTCAAACTTCCCTCAAACGGAGCAGACTTCCCTCAAACTCGAGCTCTGTCTTGAAGCCACAGACTGTCTACAATGATTCGCGGTCAGAAGCAGGCAAGGTACCCTTAACTTTGCTGGCCCCCTTTAATACTCCCATATCCTGTGGTACTCAAAGGAATTTGTCATTCTTCTTCACCCACTCTCCCAAAATGAAGTTGTGTGTTGTCCGTCTCACTATCAATTAGTAGTTAGTACTTCCAAGGTCCACCTCCTCAATGCTAGCTGGCCTTTGAATGAAAAACATAAATCTTGCAGAAGGCTGAATTTCACTTTTAGGGCTGAATATTGTTCGGAGTTCTTTATTTTCTTTTTATTTATTCTTCCTTTCTAGGGTCGTTATTTGATCTATATTTCCTCTATATCCAGCACATTCGTGAACCATGAAATTGATTTCTGTATGAGAGCATGCTGTCGGATTACCACCTTCCTTTGAGTTAATCTTGGTACAATGTTTTGATACTTAAGAAAAATTAGCCATATAACGGAGCTTGTAGATGAAATATTAGCGTCTAGTGCAGTCTTATTTGTCTTTGAACATGCCCAAAGGATTAAATGCTAGTTTTTCTTCCATTTGTAGTTTCTCTGCTGTCTTTAGTTTCTCACTCAACTCCTTAGCCTCTGAATTTCTCTGTTCCAACTTTTGAATGGCCTCCTGAAATTTCTGATCTGTCTCCTGAAATTTTAGCCTCTGAACTCGATGGCTATTGACAATTTGAAGATTTTAAGTTATTATCTAGTCAAGGTCTTCAACCATTAAAAATAAATAATGAACTCAGAGAAAAAATATTATAGTAATAGCTTAGTTAACTCAGAAGACAAATGTTATAGTAATAGTTTCAGATACGCAAAACCTTTTTCTATGCAGCATTTGCATTTGAAACTCTTGAAGCCAGCTGGGGTCTCACATATTTTCCAACTTCAATATCCTTTAAAATCACAGTAAAAAGAAATGTCAGTGGTCGTTTCAAGTTCTTCACCAATCAACAAATAAGATATCAATCCCTCTCCACTCTTGCAAGTCAAAGATAGAAAATAACCAAATGAAACCTTCGCTAAAGTTCTCTTAATTGTGATTTTGCTTATCTTGCATTTTTTTAACTTTGTTGGTGAATTTTGCTACTGCTTCCAGCATTTTAGTTTCATAATCTTTTGTTCTACTGCTATGAATCGAGTCTCAAGTTCTCTTAATTGTGATTTTGCTTACCTTGCATTTTTTTAACTTTATATATGTGTGTGGAACTAACTAAACTATTCTAATTGGGTTTATAGATGGAATCTCAACATTCGGTTGATGTTGAAACTTACCAAACGTCGAAGGAAAATGCAATCACAAAAGATCAAGAAGAAGACAAAGAATCACCATCTGTCCAATCTTCAATAAGAAATAGTAAGAGGTCGAGAACAACTAAAGCTTCAACTGCGTGGGATCATTTTAACAAAATTGGTACGGAATCTAATCCTAGAGCAGCATGTAAATATTGTGGCATAACTTATGCATGTGACACTCTAAGAAATGGCACCACAAACTTGTTGAAACACATAGAGTCAAAGTGTAAGAAGTTTCCTGGAAGGGTGAATGATAATCAACAAAAAGTTTTAACTTTTGTTCAACCTAAAGAGGAAGAAGGTAGTTCAAATTTAGTTGCGACTACATTTTCTCAAGAAAAATGTAGGAGGATGCTTTCTAGGTTGATTGTGAAGGAAGAGTTGCCATTTAAAATTGTAGAGGCTGAAGGATTTCGAGAGTATAGTAATACACTTCAACCAAAATTTGTTTTGCATGGTTGTATGACAATTGCTAAGGATATTTTGAATCTTTATTGGAATGAAAAGAAAGATCTAAAGAGAGCATTGACACAACCTAATCAAAGAGTGTGCTTAACAACTGATACATGGACATCAATTCAAAATTTGAATTATATGGTTGTTACTGCGCATTTTATTGATGATGATTGGAGATATCATAAACGGATCTTAAACTTCTGCTTAGTTGCAAATCATAAAGGAGATACAATTGGAAAATGTTTAGAGAAATGCATGTTAGATTGGGGGATTGAAAGAATTCTAACTGTGACAGTGGATAATGCAAGCTCTAATGATGGTGCTGTATCGTATTTAGCTAGAAAAGTGAAAAATTGGAATGGGGATATTTTGAATGGAGAATTTATGCATGTTAGATGTTTTGCACATATTCTCAACCTTGTAGTTAATGATGGCTTGAAGGAGCTTCATGAGTCAATTCTAAAGATTCGAAATGCTGTAAGATATGTAAGATCATCACCTTCTCGATTAGCCACATTTAAAAGGTGTGTGAAGAATGAAAAGTTGTCTTACAAGAGTTCTGTTTCTTTAGATGTTCCAACAAGATGGAATTCTACATATATAATGCTTAGTGTTGCTGAGGCATTTGAAAAAGCATTCGATAGACTAGAGGTTGAGGATGAGCAGTATAGTGTAGAATTAAGTGGGAGTAAGACTGGGACTGAGACTGGGACTGTGAAAGATAAAGAAAAAGATAAAGACAAAGGCAAAAAAAAAGGAGGGCCCCCATTGAATGAAGATTGGGATAATGCTCGTGTGTTTATAAAGTTCTTAAAGATTTTTCGAGATATGACATTGAGGATTTCAGGTTCTTCAACGTTGACAGCACATGCATATTTTCGTGAAATTTGTGTGATTCAAAAACAACTTCAAGTGTATTTGACCTCCGATAATATTTTGTTGACTAATATGGCAAAAAGTATGAAATTAAAGTATGAAAAGTATTGGGGGAATAGTGGTGATAAGACAAACTTTCTTCTATATGTTGCCACTGTGCTTGATCCACGTTTTAAGCTTAAGTTTGTTTTATTTTCCCTTTCTACCTACTTTGGGGATGATGATCCAGTTGTTGTTGCTGAAACTAGAAAGAAAGTTGAATGTGTGCTTCGACATATCTTTGATGATTATAAAAGTGTTTACAATTATATGGGAGGTGAAGCTGAAAATAAAAAAGCAATGAACATTTCAAAGAATAAATCTGGAGGTAAAAATGTAGATATTGTGGATGTAACTCTAAATTTTACTGATTTCTTAGATACTGCTGATGATGTAGAAAGTAGATCTGAATTGGATAAGTATCTTTCTGAAACATGTGAGAGGGGTGATGATGAAGTTTTTGATATTTTGGGTTGGTGGAAGCAAAACTCTCATAAATATAGAATTCTTTCCAAGATGGCTAAGGATATATTGGCAATTCCACTTTCTACAGTAGCCTCAGAATCGGCTTTTAGTACTGGAGGTAGAGTACTTGATCCATCTCGTAGTACTCTATCTCCAACAACGGTTGAAACTCTCATTTGCTTACAGAATTGGATTCGCTCATCACCTATTAGTAACATCGAAGAGATTATGGAGGGAGCTCCCGATGAATTAGCAAAGCTTGCAGAAGGTTATATATTTCAATTATTGTGTTTCAATAATTTTATTGTTCATTTATATTGTATTGTATTATATGTTTATTCTATTTGATTTGTAGAATCTCAATCAGCAAGTACTGGAATTACAACAATTGACGACTGAGGGAGAATTGAAGATAAAAAATAAATAGGTTAGTATACTTGTTTTTTCTTTTTATATGTTTTTTTACTTTTTTGTTGCTTAATTTCTTATGATTGATTATTATTTTAATTTTTTTGTAGGGGTCGGCTTCTCTACTATGTGGAATGGAATTCGACTTAAAACTTGATGTATTTGTATTTTAATATGTTGGACAATGAACATGTATATTTTATTTTTAATATGTTTGGATGTGAACTTTATTTTAGAAATGCTTTCAACTTGATTTTGGACATGTATGGTGATTGTTTAGATATGCATAAATTAACTATAAGGTATGTTTTGTTATTATCTTTATTTATTAATTGGATTAAAAGAGTTTGAAAAATTTTGGGACAAAAAAAAAACTAAAAGAGGGGCTGGAAATTTTAGAAATGCTTTCAACTTCATTTTGGACATGTATGGTGATTGTTTAGATATGCATAAATTAACTATAAGGTATGTTTCGTTATTATCTTTATTTATTAATTGGATTAAAAGAGTTTGAAAATTTTTGGGACAAAAAAAAAAAACTAAAACAGTGGCTAAAAAGTAGCAGAAATGCTATGAATTTGTATATTGATAATAAAAAAAAAAAACCAAAACCAAACCGATGAGGAACCGATCCAATAGACAACCGAACCAATGGTTTTATTCTTCATTGGACATTGGTTCGGTTCCTATCTTGTGAAAACCGAATGGATTGGTTTGGTTCTCGGTTTGGCCAAAAACCGAGGAAAATCGAACCAATATCACCCCTAGTTAATACACGAGAACTAAGTAAACTGAATTCAACTCCTATTCGATTTTGCATCAAAATCTTTAAGAGGCTAAGTAATTAAACCTATATGTCTATGACTAATCTTAGATAAATTCGCGCACAATTCTAGCGGTTTTGGAGTCTCGCCTTATGTCTAGGGTCGATGTTCAGGACTTATTTCTAAGCCTTTTCCTCCATTGCTTTTGTGACATCCACTTTCCCTTAACCCTTTCGGTATTAAGTTCAAGCTCAACAAGCAATCACTAGTTGGCCGACTAGGTTTTCCCACGTTAATTCAACAAAAGCAAACAAAGTCTTGATTGTTAACTAGATTGAACATGCTTTTAAGCTTCACATCTCTCCTCTAGGGCATTCACTAACTTGAATCCCTAAGGAGAAATTAGCTCATTATGGGAGAAATGAAAACCCAATATTTGATTGCTAAAATTCTCATATTAAATGACAAAAAATTCCAAAATTAACTTTCACAATGATGAAGCACAACAACTGAAATGTAATAAGAAATTGTGAATCTAATTCAATAACCCACAATACTCACAAAGGCAATCTATATTCAATACTGGAATTCAACACTTCATTATCCTTTAACTAATTTCTAATAATTCTTCAAGGCAGTGATAAAACTAAATGAAAAATTCAGCACTTTGAAGCTATAATTTCTTCAAATAGACAGAAAAACGAAAGAGAACAAAGCCTAGAATTTATTAATTAATTCAACTTCTACAACTTACAAAAATTGAAGTAAAACAGAGACCTAACTCTAGAAATAAAATTGAGCAGAAAAAAAAAAAAGATTAAAACAAAATGAAACTAAATCCAAAAATAGAGTAATAATACTAACGGGAGTTCTTTGATTTGATCGAACCAAAATTCCTTCAAGGGCAATTGAATCTTTACCGCCTCGAACTTTCGTTGAGGTGGGATCAAACTCAAGAATTAAAGATAAAAAAATATAAGAATGAAATGTTGGAAATGATAGAAATTGTGAACTAAAAGCTACTGTCTGAAAAATTAAAAACCAAAAAAACTCACTGCCTTTTTTTTTGCTTCGATCTCCTCGTTTTTATAAGCATTGAGGGCTAGGTTTTCCATATTTGTGCTCCTTCAATCATGGGTCAAGGTTTGGGCATGAGTTCGGGTTGAAAAATCTCCCAAAAATCGAGCAAATCCTGTGGATCTTGGAACATTTCCGTGTTTTCCGCTATAAATGATAAGTCAAGAAAAGGCAATTGCATTGCAATTGCATTTTTCCTCTTGTTCACTACCTTGCTTTCTCAAGGAAATGCAATTGCATTTCATTTGCATTTTCTTCATTGCTTCAAATCTGCACAAAACAACAATTTAGCCAACTTTCCATTATCTTTTCAACTTATTTCTTCTTTTTCCATACTCCGACTGAAGGGAATAATCGAATTAAACCCACAGCGGAAGCATAGGAATCGTCTTTGATTTATTTAGAATTAAACTAAAATACAAGGGTTAAGCAATAAATACCTTCCAAATATGGAGATTCTTCTGGCGGGTCTTTATCTCCTCCACAAAGTCTTCCTGGTTATGACTCTAACAAAAGATCAAGGCTTGTGGGAGCCTCTTGAAATAAAATCCTCAAAGGATTAAAGGGGAAGAGGTTTAGAGAGAATTCTCTAATTCTCTCTTTGAGGAGATGTGTGTTGTTCAGAATGCCCAATGGCTCACCCCTAGGGTCCTATTTATAGTGGTCTAGGGAAGATAATTAAATAATATATTTTAATATCTAATATATTAAAATATATTTATCTAACCAATTTGAATCTTATTCAAACCTTTAAAATTCTCCTACGACATCTATTTCCTAATTTGAATCCAATTCAAATTTAATAAATATCTTTTCTTTAATGTATCTAATATACATTAATTATTTTAATATTCAATGTATCAAATACAATAAATATATTTTCCTCTTTTATATTTAATATATCTAATATATTAAATATTAATTTGAACACTTCAAATTAAATATTAATTTGAATATTTCAAATTTTTCTTTCAACTAAATTGATCTTTTAATGTTACTATGAGCTAGCAAGGGGACCTTATGGACCTACAGATTATAAGCTCCAATGATACAAAATTAATTAATTAAACTCTTTAATTAAACAATTTTCATTCATTAACTCTAGAGTCATTCCACTATAGACCTAGAGTTGCACTCTTATGCACTGTAGGACAAGTTGTGTCCATAGATATAATCACTACATGCAAGTCGATCCTTCACGAGTTGTTCGTAATTACAGCTGGGTCAAAAGTCCGTTTTACCCCTATAATTATATCTTGTACCTTAAGTACCACTGATCCTCTAATGAACAATCTGTTTATAATCTAATTATAAACTAAGTCCCTCTTGAGCCAGTGAGAGGGTGGGGCCCCATTGTTCAAGTCCCGAAATCAGCACTTAAGGGAACTACTCATCTACTTACCCTATATGGGAAGGAGTGAATTCCATCTTGTGAGATTATGTTCCCAGCTCCCTATTTGGTCAAGTCCCCAAAATGGTAGGCATATTGAATCGGCTACAAAAGCCACTCTCACCCATGCAAATCAAAGGACAAGCCCTCACAGGTAGGAGTTCATAACTCACTCAGGATTAAGATCGAGTCGCATATGATCATCCTGATGAAATATTAATCTTCTCACTTAACGGATTTATAAAGAGAGATTAAATATTTCGTGGTCCAGTCTTATACAAACTCAATGTATAAGATACCCCCACTCACATGTCTCCACATGAATGATTTGGATCAAATCATTTGTAACTATTACAAAGTGGGCCGTATCAATAGTGTTACTAGGATAAGACACCCAACCTTATCCATATACTATGACCCTTTAGGTTATTTCTTGAACATGATCCTCTCGTATGTCAACCACATACTGTTCAAGATTACAATAATAACCTTGGATTTTTCATATAATGGATAATATTATATTGCAAATAAAATAATCAAAATTATTATTAATTATTAAATAAATTATTAATTACGAGGCTTTAGGGCATAAATCCTAACACCGACAAACTTACATGAATTTATCTTATAAATGCTATTTTTAGCTTGCTCGTTATTCGACAAAATATGCAAAAATGGCAAGAACAACTTAGTTTTAGGGTTAAATAATCATCATAACTGAGAATTATCACACCGTATGTAGAGTGATGACATATGCGCCGACAGGTCGTAGTTGATGCTCCTCCAATTGATGCCTATGGACATACGACTCTAGACTATATGAATTGGTATCAAAGTATTACCATGCGCTACATCACTCGTGAGGGAGCGTCCTATGGTCAAGCGGTATAAGTTTCATTTAAATTTTTTAAGTTCAATTTACTTTAAAAAAATCATTTTACATGTTGTCTAATTTTTCTTATCATTTAAAGAGGTCATGCTTCAGAAAAATTCAAGATCTCTCACAAAATTTGGAGATTCTTCATCTGTGCGGTAGTGGGGAACAGAATATGGACCAGTTACATTATATGTATAACATTCCTATTGCTCATCCTCCTAGTCCTAGACATAGAAGATGTGTTCGATGACAGAACATTGCTCAGTAGGAAGACATTGAAGAAGAGGAGCAATTGCCTCGAGCTGTACCAGATGAGGTTGACCATGACGTCGACGCAAATGCCTCCCATCAGTCAAATGCAGGACAATGTAGTTCCGCTCTGATGATGATGACAATACCGCCTTCTGGTTCACGATATTTGCATACACCAGACGCACATGCTTTTGAGGCAGGTCCATCATCATCACATGCTGGTCCATCATCATTCGCGTAGGTGGATGTGGATGTGCGTGGAGAGCATTATTAGTATTTGTATCCTACTGGAGCACAAGAGGAGTCAGATGAATTGGAAGCACAAGAGGAACAAGATCAAGCATCAAGGGGTCGTCGTCAGCAACTCCCTTGTAATTAGCGACGTCCACCTTGTGGCACGCAGTAAATTTTATATTTTTTTAACTTGTATTCATACATTAATTACTTTGGTTTTAAGTTTTCTTTTTTTAGTATTTAATTAATTTAATTTTAAGTTTTTGTATCTTGTTTTCACACATTAATTACTTACCAATTAAAATGATATTTATGTAAACTCATTAATTGTTTTTTTTTAAAAAAAAAATGGAAACAAACATCTTTCAAAACCTTTATGAAACATTTTTTCAAAAAACTAAATATTCGTACAACAATTATTTGAATTAATATTTGGAACTTGAATTTATATTATAGAACTTTTATTATAATAAAAAAAGGGCATGCCGCCACTCAGACTCGAATCGAGCTGCTCTTGCTCTGCATCCTAAGAGTAGCGTGTCTATCAATTTCACCATAGCAACCTTTCGAAATAACATATTATTATTCAATCGTCGAGATCAAAAAAATAGAAGAATTTTCAATTCAATTTTCTTCATTAAAATAACAAGAGACGACATTGTTATTTTTTAAATTGTGAATATATATTTTTTAAATTGTGAAGGTCATCTCTGAAGAGACGACCTTCAAATCATTATTTACTTTTTTAAAAAACACCATTGAAGGTCATCTCTTGAAGAGACGACACCTTCGTTCACGCTTGTGAAGGTCGTCTATTGATCCAGCTAATTAAAACGACAATATTTCTCTAAATAGTTTGAAATATGCAATATTTTTGTAATGTTTTTACAATATTAAGTTTAAATTTTTATAATTTAACAATTTTAATATTTAATGATTTAACTGCACTTTCATAAACATAAGAGAATAATTGCATTTGATTATAAGCATTCCCATAGTTCAAAAGTAGTTTTTGTAGTTTTCTTTTTTTTTTTTTTAAGTGTCAAACAATCAAAAAGAAAAAAAAAACATAAGGAAAAATTGTTGAAACCATAGTGGTGCAACAAAAAACAGAAAAAATCGATAAACCGAACTGAACCAACCGATCTAGTGGATTGGTTCGGTTTTTTAGCATAAAATTGGACTTCTTGGTTTGTATTTAGAGAAAATCGATTTTGTTTTGTTCGGTTCGGTTTTTGTCTTAAAAAACTAATAAAAACGAACCGAACCGAGGTGTATATACACCTTCCTAAACCCTAGTCCCTTTAGCGCCATTCGCAAATCAACATTCATAAAAACTCCTCCCTCTTATTTCCGTTCGCCTGCACTAATCCCACCCCCACCCCTACTCCAGCGTTCTCCAACTGCCACCACTACACCAACACTCTTTCTCTAGCTGGCAACCACCACCATCAGCATTCAACTGCCATTATTCTCCAGCCATCCTTTTTCGTTGCTCTCGGGCCAGCGTTCTCCAGCCTCCTCACTGTTCTCCAGCCATATTGCAATACAAAATTATGCCAAGAAAATAATAAGTTGTACTTGATCCTCTACCATTTGATAACTCACAACCCGCTGCAATCACCGAAAAGCACTTCCACCACCACCACCACCAAAAAAAAAAACCCAATTCAAATCTCTCTATAAAAACAAATCCAACCATGGCAGAATTAGAACACCATAATCAAATGGTTCCATTTCCCAAAGTCATCACTTTTCTTTCATCTCTTTTGCACAAAGTTTCAGAGTCCAATGATTAAAGCCTTAAGCTTCAAATAGTGGGCAAAGTTTCAGCCTTTCATGACTTGACAAGGCCAAACATATTGATTCAAAGCTACTTGGAGAGGATTTTTAAGCATGCAAATTGCAGCCCGAGTTGCTTTGTGGTGGATTATGTTTATTTTGGTCGCTTTGTTCACTCCAGCCTTGTTTACCTATTTATTCCTTCAATGTTCATAGGCTTCTCATTAACAGTGTTATTGTCTCTATTAAAGTTCTTGGAGAAATTTTCGAGCAAAAAACAAAAGATGAAAGTAAAATAGGAAAGTGGGTAAAAAAAAAGCTAAAACCGAAAACCAAAAACCGAACCAACGAGGAATCGAACCGATAAAAGATCGAACCGACAGTTTTGTCCTTTTTGGACATTGGTTCGATTCTCATATTAGCCAAAACTGATTTGTTCGGTTTGATTCTCAATTGGGCCCAAAATCGAAAAATCGAACCGACTATCACCCCTAATAAACCATTCTAAAGATATACATATTGTTATAAGCACATTCTCAAATTTTCAATTTGATCAATCAGCTCCCTATGTTATAATCAAACTCTATTGAACTTTGTTGACTAAGGATCTATGCATGGAAGTAAGCCAAAAACAATGGATATAGATGATTTACCTGGATCCATAAGATCGTATTTGTAAAATCTTATGTTGTAGAACCTGCGAGGTTTAGGTCTTCCTCAACTATGCAGCTTAGACCAGATAGGCAATACTCTCTCTATTAGATGGGGAATAGGAGACTAAAGAGGCATAGTATATTGGGGACTATAACCTTGTATTTATAGACTGATTCTAGGGTTTCTCATAATCCCCTAAGATCAGTGGGCCGGTATCTACTCAGCATGCCACACCATTAATTGGAAGTTTATGGGCTCTAATTAGACCACTTATTTTACCCATGAATAGCAGTACATATAATTTACCATTTAAATTTGTTACCCATTTAAGAATAAATATAATTAATTCCAACACCCTAAACTTACGAATTGTTGCAGTAAACTCTTAAAGATTGCAAAATACAAAAATCATTTCAATTTGATCAATCAGTTCACATCATTTCTGAACTATGATTTTTGTTCCAATCAAACTCTAGAATTATAAAACTGTAACAATAAAAACTAATTATTTCACATATCAATTTTTTGTTTTATTAAATCAAAATCAAAACACATCAAAACAAAAAGTTTTCAATGATTAATATAAAAACTTTCAAATTTTACAGAGTTAAAAAGTTAGATTAAATTGTAACAAAACTTTAATTCAAGGATTTGATTACAATAATTTTATAGTTTATATATGGTTGGTACATTTTGTAATATTTAACGACTTAATTATAAAATTCGATAAGTTTAAAATTAAAATCTTTGGCCGGTAATATTTAACGCAAGGTGAGTATAGCTTAGCGGTAATTGACATGTTATTTTAAAGATATCACAGTAACAACTCGTAATTTGGAGTGGTTTTTGTAATTTTCAAAAGAAAACGTTAACTTTTTAGTTAGTAAATATATTAGTTTTTAAATACCAAAAAATGTATATTAATATTTTGCAATAAAAGGAAAATAGCAGCCTAAATTGCAAAAAGAATTAAAAAAAAGTCTAAATTATAAAAAAAAAAAAATACCCTTGAACTTTGTACTTTGTTTCAAAAATACCTATGAACTTTTAAAAGTTACATTAATACCCTTAAACTTTCAAAAAAAGTTCAAAAATTTTCATACCGGAAAACATTAACTTTTTAGTTAGTAAATATATTAATTTTTTTTATACCAAAAAATGTATATTAATATTTTGCAATAAAAGGAAAAGAGCATCCTAAATTGCAAAAAGAATAAAAAAAGGCTAAATTATAAAAAATACCCTTGAACTTTGTACTTTGTTTCAAAAATACACTTGAACTTTCAAAAGTTTCATTAATACCCTTAAACTTTCAAAAAAAGTTCAAAAATACCCTTACCGTTAGTTTTGGATGCAAATCGTTAGTACTTTATTTTAAAAATACCCCTGAACTTTCAAAAGTTTCATTAATACCCTTAAACTTTTAAAAAAAATTCAAAAATACCCTTAAACTTAAAAAAAAAAGTTAAAAAATATCCTTAAACTTTTAAAAAAAAGTTCAAAAATACTCTTACTGTTAATATATGGATAGAAATTGTTAGAAATTATTAGTTCCTCGTTTTAAAATACCCCGAAACTTTCAAGAGTTGTATTAATACCTTTAACCTTACAAAAAAAGTTTAAAAAATGTCTTTACCATTAGTATATGGATGAAAAACATTTATCTACACCTCATTACCTCCCTCTTCCATTTCTTCTCTCTCTTGATTTACTTCAATCTATGACCTAACACTTATCTATTTTTCCTCTCTATTTTTCCCTTTCTTTCTCAATACCCTCTTTACTCTCTTCTTCCATTTTTCAATCTCTAAAACTACCCCTTCAATCAAGGTATATAGACTATAGCAAGAAGAAAGGACAAAATGGAACCACCAAGGGACCATAGGACTTAAATACTTTAACAAGATTGTACGTTAGTAATTTGAGTTAGTATGTTTGAGTTTAATACACAAAAAGAGAGACATGTTGAGAATTTAGGTCATAATTTTGAGGACATCTAGTGAAAGGAAAAAGAAAGAAAACATATGCATTACCAAATTTGTAGCGGATGAAGATTTTATTAATCATTTTTGCAGTTCAAATTAGTCTATTTGTTGTGGTCAATTAAGAAGGTTCCTCATGATTGAGAATTGGACAAATGGAGAAAAAATGAGGGTATTTATATGAAAAAAAAAAAATGAGGGTATCTATATGAGTTGTTTTCAAATTGGTTCTTTTCCAACTCAAAATAACTTCAAAGACATTAACTATTTGGGTGTTGAAATTTCTTATATTGATGTTTAGGCATGCTTAGAAATGAGAGAGAGTTCTTCCTGTTTATTTAAAGTTCTAATATTTAAGAATATAAGAGAAATGAAGGAAGTTTTAGAGATTGAAAAATAGAAGAAAAGAGTAAGAGGATATCGAAAAAGAAAGGAAAAAAAAGGAAAAATAGAGAAGTGCTAAGAAGCAAATAAGGAGAAAGAGGAAATGGAAGAGGGAGGTTGTTCACACGTAATTTCAACAAGGAAAGAGAAATGAGACACGTGTAATGAACTTGAATTTGTATTAATTTGAGTTTAGTAGAGTGCAATCTCTAATTTGTTCTTCTGATTCTTTCTCTCCCATATACAAATGTCTCGAGGGCTGAAAGCTTATTCTCGAGGGCGCTTGTTGGTTTTTTCTAATTGGTCTTTGGCTTGTCGACTTTGTTGGATCGGCCTTTGGCTTGTTGATATTTGGATCAACCTTGGTTTGTTGATCGTTGGATCGACCTTTGACTTGTTGATCGTTGGATCGACCCTTGGCTTATTGATCTTTGGATCGACCTTTGGCTTGTTGATCTTTGGATCAACCTTTGGCTTGTTGATCGTTAGATCGGCCCTTGGCTTGTCGATCTTTGGATCGGCCTTGTTGATTGTTAGATCGACCATTGGCTTGTTGATCTTCTTGAAGGTACGATTGAAGTCTTGGAGTCTTGTATGCTTCAAATGCTTCCAACTTGTCTTCAAAGATATTTTGGTCTTTAAAGTCTTCAAGTCTTCTGGTCTTCAAAACATCTTTGGTATTCGAAGAGTCTTCAGTCTTCAATGAACGTTTAGCACCTGAGGACTTGTCTTGGAGGGTCTTTGGTGTTTCAAGAGTGTTCAACACCTAAGGATTGGTCTTGAAGAATCTTTGGTCTTCAAAGAGGGTTCAGCACCTAAGGACTTATAGCACCTAATGACTCATCTTGAAGCGTTCAGTACCTAAGGACTTCATGGAGCATTTAGCACCTAAGGACTTTGGTCTTCCTTGTTCTCAATTCTCTCTGAGTTCTCTGGAGAATAAAATTTCTGAATCCCTTCAAATGAAGGAGAACTCTCCTATTTATAGAGTTTTTCCATGTGCATGTGGACTTGGGCTTTAGTGACCTTTGGGCACAACCATGGACTTAGGCTTTGATGAGCTTTGGACCTAACATTTGAATTTGAGTTTTATTTAATTTTGACCCAAAGTCCATATGACCCAATTTGACTGAATTTAATTTAATTGCTTGGTCAAATCGTCATAATGAAGACATGTGGCCTTTTAATATTTAGAATTTGCCAATTTTTGTCTTCAAATTAAATTTGGGACACGTGTCAATTTATAATTGGTCTCAAATTTAATTATTTGTAATTTTGTCATTAATTTGGCATAATGACGTGGCAATTGGAGATTGACCAAAATTTCTTTGTCAATAGAGGTAATCAGATGTAGATAAACAGATATTGTCCATATACTAATAGTAAAAGCATTTTTTAATATTTTTTTTAAGGTTAAGGGTATTAATGTAAAAGTTCAAAGATATTTTAAAAATGAGGTACTATCGATTTCTGTCCATATATTAACGGTAAGGGTATTTTTGAATTTTTTTTGAAAGTGTAAGGATATTAATGAAAATTTTGAAAGTTTATGGGTATTTTTGAAACAAAGTACAAAGTTTAGGGGTAGTTTTAAAATAAATTACTAACGATTTCCAACTAAAACTAATGATAAGGGTATTTTTGAATTCTTTTTTGAAAGTTTAAGGATATTAACGAAATTTTTGAAAGTTCAAAAGTATTTTTGAAATAAAGTAGTACAAAGTTTAATGATATTTACTATAATTTAACTTAAAAAATAAAAAATAAAAATCAGTTCATCATTTCAAAAACGCCAAGCGCTCAACTCAACATTACAAATTCATAACCATACGCGCGGCGCAATTATGTTACGAGATATTCATTTCCACTTCCATTGAATCGAAAAGCGTTAATCGCTCCGATCATCTCGCGTTTCTCTGTAGCGTAATCTTCTCTACTCTCTCTCATTTTTTTCGGTTTTTCGAATGATTTTTTAACTGGTTGATCGAAACTTACTTGTACTGTGATCTGTTCGGTTGCCGTAAATGGAAAATTTCCTCTTCGTTTTTGAGTTTAAGTTCGTCGATCTCGTTCTCTTTCTGCGAAGCTATGGTTGGGAGAGATTTGCTTCTGTTTCTGTTTCTGTTCCGTTGTGTATTGAGGAGTTTTTGTTACTATTTACTACCTGCCTGTTTCTGGTTAGCTCACTGAAGAAATTATTGCAGATTAAGTGCTCGATAGATTGTTTACTGAAGATTTTTGTTCAATGAGTATTAGTTTTTGTTTCTGAGATGTTTCTATGGTTGTACATATGAATGCCCGGAGATGGCGATGACGCACTCCTGCTCGCTTAGAGCTACGGGAATTTGTTGCCTCTAATCGAACACTTCTTACTAATTTTGGCTTTTGATAATAAGATTATCGCGATTCAGAGTTTTTGTTATGATTGAGGAGTGAGATTTTGATGAATACTTGCATTTTCTTGTACTTGGTGAAAATGTGGATTGAGAAGTGCATTTACTTCTTCCATCCCATTTGTGATTCTTAAAGCAGAGGAATCCACTATTCCTCTGTGTTTTTTTAGTCGTTACAGGAATAGATATAACTTATAAGTTATCTTCATGCTATGCTTTTAGGGTTTCAAGATATCTTTAGCTTTACTGACCTTCTTTGAAATTTGTGGATTTCTTTCTTGAAGGGAGGCTAGTTCAGTTCTCTGATTTTACCTCTGTTAGCTAATTTAACGCAGTGTGCCTTGCGGTCCTCTCTGGTATTGCTTTGTTATGTCAAAGCATCAATCTGATGCAGCTGACCAAGACAAACTCGGACCTGATAACTTCAGTTACTTCAAACGGGAAGTTATAGATTTGTTATCTCAAGAGGATATTCTGCCTTCTTCTCCCCATAATTCACTGCAATCTGGGGCTTCGCCTTCATTTGGTGATAGCATAGGACCTAAGCTCTCTCATTTTAAAAAAGAAAAACTGAAGACATTGCTCAGGCAGAGTGCAGTTATTCTTTCAGAAGAAGTAAATGAGGTATTTAGATGAAAAGATAATTGGGTTACTACATTTCAGGTTATAACCTGGCAGTGGTCTGAGGCTTGTTATTTGCTTGATAACTTAATAACTATGTTATGAATTGCAGAGTAAACTCCATCTTTTTCGTTGTGTTCTGAGCTCAATTTCGCAAAAAGAAACTTGTTGCTAAAGCTAATACATGAAAGCAGAACTGCGAAAACATCTAAATATTTTATTCTAGCTGGTTTCATCTTTTTCTTTCTTTCTTTCTCTGTCTTTCTTTATTTCCTCTCTCAAAACCAATGCAAGCTCAAAATGACAGCTAGTAAATTCAATTAATGGTTTTCCAATTACAATTATAACTATTGCGCCGCTGCAGATGCTCGAGCCTGCTCTATCTATCCAACACTTAAAGTCACATTTGAGATCCAAAAAGAGCTTGAAAAATGTAGACAAAATAGCTATGAATGATGTAGAGCAAGCTCCTTGTAAGAAACTCAAATCCTTGTCCTCTTCAACCAGCCTATCTGCGCATGAGGATTGTGCTAATAGAGTGGTAAAGTTTTATTTTAATTCCCGTCCTCTCTCTCTGTCTGCTAAGTATGCACACCTGCATTTTGATTTACAGTAGAAATTAGTAGTATGGTGGAAAATGAACTAATTTATTTTCCTCATCTTCTTCTGAGTTGTACTACTTGGGTGAATAGAATCTTTCTGGATGACCCTAAATAGCCTTTCACTCAATAAGTGATATCTAGATTCCGGTTGAAATCTATACTATTTTTTTGAGTTGGAGTCATATATTGATCATGTTATTTTGAGCTTTCAAATGCAAATATTCTTAATTACGAGCATTGAGCAGTTTGTTTGGGAGAAGCCAAGAGATGGGTGTTATCTTGGTAATTTAAATTAATATTTAGGATAGCATATACAAAAGCAAAGAAAGTTGGTAGGTTTTAATATGAAATTATGGTTGTTCATTTGGTATGCAATTGATAAATGCTTAAGTTGATTTTTTCTCAAATGCCAATTTCTTACTTCCTCTCTTTCCTCTTCGGTACCTTAATTCAAGAGTTGAAATCTTGTGGGTGGGAGGTTGCATGCTTCTAACGTAAAAAATAAAAAAACAAAAAATTAAAAATTAAAAAATAAATATAAAAATTAAAAAAAGAAAACGTCCTAGTTAAATCTTTGGGAACCCCTTTGCATGCTATTCAATACCTAGTTACATAGGCTGGACCCTGATTCCATATTATGATCCTCCATTAATAGGGGAAAAATGGTTTTCTACCTCCCCTCACCCTTCCCTTAATTAGTTGTCAATAGAAAAGATCTCTGGCTTTTAGCAAGTTTGACAAACATTTATTTGTCTTGTGTACTAAGAAAGAAGAAAATAGTGGATCGAGAAAATTGGTTATAAGTTGATGTAGTTTGTCAATTTTCTGTCAGGCAAATCAAAAATGTATTTCGTTGGCATAGCAATGCATGGTGATGATCTAATTTTGTACAGACTTCCAAACTTTATATTATTTTTGCTTCCTTCTTTCTTTCATGCCAGATAGATGATGAACTGCAGTTCTTTTTAGAAAATAACAGTGAGCAGATCGAAGCAATAGTGACAGAACTTTCAAACGAACTATCTGGAAAAGTAACATTCTATTGTCCATTTTCCCTTTTGTCTTTAATTTATATTGCACGCTCATCCAATTGCTTTTGGTAATATGTAATGCCGATGGATCATGTCACTAACATATTTTCTGTTTTAATACTTCTATTACACTACCGTTCTTATACTTAAAACTGTTAATTAACATTGAATAGTGGTTTTTTCAGCTAGGACATATGGAGCAACAGCTTGAGGAAGTTCTTAATTCTGTACTATCAAATTGCAGGTATTGCATTAAGTTATAGAGAGACAGTTATAGTGAGAGAGGGTGGGAGGACAAAACAAAAGATGTAGGCATAGCATGGCGGTGACACATCATGTTGTAACTTTGAAGCCTACCTTTTTCCTCTTGTGAGAATGTATTGTGCTTGAATAGTGGAGTCAATCACTTTGATGCCTTTCTCGTTTAGTTTATTATGTACAAACTTTGATGCATCTGTTAAATTTCTTTCTGTTCAGAAATTTTGTAAAATCATCAACTTTGACGGTTTTTGTTTTTTTTTTAAGCAATGGGTACCAGGGACCAACTGTTTTATCCTCCAGACAATATTTACCTTATGAATGACCCAAATGAATCATTAAATTTCTTTTTAGATCTGTCTGGTTAACTGTCAGCTTTCTTTTTCAGGCCTATGACCTTCAAGGAAAAGGAACAGCTTCAGAAATTGATTCAGGAGCTTCCACCAGAAAATCTTGGCCGTGTTGCAGAAATCATCCAACATAGGACAGATGAAACGGATTCCTCTGATGAAATCCATATTAATTTGGATAAAGAGGTAAGTGGAACAGTGCATATTAATGCATGCAACAGTAACCATGGACTGAATAATAGTGTGTATGTATGCTTATTTATTTATTATTATTTTTTTGCAGAATAACACCACTCTCTGGAGATTGTATTACTATGTCGAAGCAGTTGAGAAAGCAAAGAAGCTGGCATCAGAATGACTGTTCAGCAATTTTTCTATCTACCTATCTGAGTTGGATAACCTCATCTTTTGTTTTCGTTGGTCCAAGAATCATTTTTGAAGGAAGATGATGCCTTCTTGCTCTGCTTTTAAAGAAGTTTTGAAGGCTCTCAAAGTCCTCGTGAGGCTAAAAGCACATTTTTTTGTTTGAACGACTTGCAGTCCCAAGTCTTTCGAGAGAATGGATTCTCTCTGTTCCCTCAATTGGATTCCACATTCTCCAGAATTCAATTGAGATTGTAAAATCATTCAGCATATAGCTTTGTACCGTTTACAACTTTTAAGAACTTAAATACAAAGTGACAGTCATAATTCCAGAAGTAATGCTTCAGTTTTGACTTTCTTATTTGAGTTCAAATCAACAACACACTACCATTACTTTTTTTTTTTGTTCTCCTTGGGAGGCCTACTTTTTGCATTATGTTCATGCCCTGCCCTCTCTAATCCTGAAGGAGGCTTAAGGAGGCTTCGCTTACCCCAAGACAAACTTCAAGAGCCAACAAGGATTTTTAGTTATTAAGTTTTCAATTGAAGGTGAACGTTTTTCTTTGGTCTCTAATGTATAGAAGCCTCAAAACTGCTGAGAGGATTCAAAGGAGATTCCCTAATTGGGCTTTATCCCCTTCGTTGTGTAGCCTCAGTAAAAAGGGGGAGGCAAATCTTGATCACTTATCCATCCATTGGCCGTTTGCTTACAAGGGCTGGACCTTCATTTTCAAAGAGATAGGCCTCTCCTTTTGCCTCCCAAATACTGTGGACAGTTGGTTGTTGGAAGATCTGATGGGTACGGGATTAAGAAGAAGAGCTAAGATCCTTTGGATTTCAGCTGTGAGAGATACCCTTTGGTTAACTTGGAAGGAGAGAAACCTTAGAATTTTTTAGGATAAGATGTCAAACGGAGTATTCTTTTGTGTATAGTATAGTATACAGAATTGGCTTCTTAGTGGGGTGCAAATCACAAAGATTTATTTTGTAATTATGGTATTTTCATGATTATTTCAAATTGGAAAGTTTTTTGTAGTTCAATAACATGTGGGGGTGGGAGGATTCGAATCTCTGACCTCTTAGTCGAGGATTTATGCCTTAACCAATTGAGCTATGCTCAAGTTAGCAATTGAAAAACCTTCTTATGATAGGTTTTGTAGTAGCTTTTTTTGGGGGAGGGGGATTCCTCTACCCCACCCTTAGGCTATCGTCTTTTGTGTTCTGTAATGAAGTTCCTCTTTAAAAAAAAGGTTTGAACTTCAGACCTAGAGGGCATCTCCAAACATATCAAGGCACCTTGGGTTGTACTAAGACCTCTTTTTTTAAAAAAGTTATTCTAATGTTTGCACAAATACAGGGATGTGGTGATTATGTCTTTTCCCCAAGGGAGGGATCAATTATTTTCTGTTGTATATACAGGCTTGAAATTCTTGTGAGCTAACACTGCATAGAAAGGGTCTGAGCCTGACAACAAACCCAGCAGCCTCAGAATCCAACTGAATGGTGAGTTAGCTTCTCCAGTGCTACTTGAAACAGGTGTCTTTCTTATAATCTCAGGTTGTGTAAATCCTTCAACGCATTGGAAATATTGGACAACTAATTGTAGTCTACTGTATGCAGATCCATCTCTCCATGCACTCACAGCTTTCTCATAGAACATTCTGTTGCTGAAGCTGATGATGAACACTCCTCCTGGCCTCAGCACCCTAAACACCTCGGCGAACACCTGCAATTATATTCACTGGTTAGATTTTCCATTTTCATAAATTTAATGCTTATGTTCGTTAGAATGTTTTAATTATCTTGGATTGCCTGCTAATAATGACCCTGAAGTTTAATCTTTCTTGCATCTGTTCACTCATCTAGGGGCTCCGAAGTGCTGAATGAATTATTAGTAAAGACATGAGGTTAGAATTTTTCAAGAAGTATCTAATATGGTAAGAGAATTCGTCAAGTAAATGTTGATTATTTTTTTAAAAGAAACCAAGCTGGTATTGAGAAAAATGAATGTATGAGGGCATACAAAAAACAAGCCCACCAAAAGGAGTCCCAACACTAGCTACAAGAACAAACTCCAATCCAAAAGAATGAGACCAAAGCCTGATTAACGAACACCCCTCAAAATCCTATTGTTCCTCTCAAACCAAACACCCCTCAAAGTGGCAAAAAAAAAAAAAATTCCCGCCACATAACTCCTTTATCACAAAAGGGAGGGTTTAGAAGCACCTTCTTAATCATAGAGCAGCATCTCTATTGCGAGACAAAACAAACCCAACAGTCCTGAAAAACTGACTCCAAACGGCAATCCCATGGTCAAGGTGATGATTCCAGTAGGGAAACTTTTGTATTGTGTTCCAAGGCCACTATAAATAGACATTCATTGCATAATAAAACAAAACGAACTCCCCGATACACTAGAGGAAACCAGGAACTGTATCGTAAGGGTGTTGGTTTATGTATAATTCCTTTGCTGAGCAAAAAAGACTGCTAAGAATTTACTGAGACCAATAAGCTTTCAGTACTGACGGAAAGTAAATGTTGAGAATTGTTTCTTCTTTTGTTGCCCCATGGTTTTTTATTTTCTACTTTTATGAGAAACCAGAAACAGTGCTCATGGGAAACTAACTAAAACGAGCTTACTTGAATAGGATCTATTCTATAGGTTGTATAAATGTGTCCTTGAGTTCTAAAGAAACTAACTAAAAGAACAGAAAGTCAAGAAAAGGTGCTCCAATTGTTGTGAATAAGAGATTTGGATAATCGCCAAGCTGAAAGCTCTTTGGTTACAAAAACCTAAAGAGAGGAATTGAACCTAAACCCAAAACTCCAACCCACCCTCTAAAAATTCTCCTATTCCTCCCGAGCAAAATGTCGGTAGGGGAGATTTTCTTCAAGTGTTTAAAATTGAAGAGAACGGAATTTGCCTTACCTAGAAGACCTAGAAAATACTAAATTACTACTTCTGATCATCTATTAATAAAACAACATAATATCAGGTCTAGCAAAAATGCATGCAAACATTATTTGGATTGACTAAATCTATAAGCTATCTTGTTTGGTTGGTCTAAAAATATGGATTCTGTGCTTCATTTACGAACGAACTTCGATGCATAGCACTGGTTCTTGCAACTGCAGAATGGAAATAATATGCATGAACTTAGAATCGAAAGGACTTGTCAACCTTCTCAGGCTGTTGAAGATACTGAACACTAACAGTGCACACAACTGCATCCATACTGCAACTCTCCAACTCAAGCTTCTGATCTTCATTAAGATCCTTGACAAAGAAGTAATCAAGTTGGGAGTTCTTTGCAAGCTCCTGAGCATTTAGGCCATGTCCAACCACTCTTTTATACTTGACTTCTTTTGGGAGGTGGCTAACCCAAGAGCTCATCAAGTCAAGGATTTCCATACCAGGGCTCAGCCTTTCCCGATACAAATTGGTTAATGTAGAAATGAATCCATCATCAACATGCGTAACGAAGCGCGGAAAAGCGTAGAATTCTCGATCCGGATAAGCATTAAGCTTGATTCTTCCTTGTGGGGTAAGAACCTGGCGTCTGATATTGCCTGCAGCTGCTGTAGATTCTTGTTTTGTTTGGCTGTTTTCTTGCAGATTGGTAATGGTTTTCGAAGCGTGAAGGAGGCGCTGGGGCGGCTTTGCTTTGCCTGAACATGAACAAGGATTGGGAAGAAGCCATGGTTGGGTGCTTATATCAATGGCTACCATCAAGCATCTGTGTTTGAACTAACCAGTTTTTGGGATTGGGGACTCAAGGACTGAGATTCAGAGATAAGTTCTTTTCATTTGTGGCCATTTTCTACTTTCATATTTGGTTGGACCCATGACTGGTAGACAGGACAAAAGATATTTTTTTATCCCACTATTTTTTTTTTCTTTTTCTATATATCTTTTTCTTTTTTGGTTGCAAAATAGTTTGTTTTTCTTCCTATTTTATTGCATTTCTAAAATATATTTTGAATTCAAACTTATCGTTTTCTAATTGGAGGATAAATTCGGAAAATGGCTTGATATTAATGCCATTTTAAATAAATAATTACATAAAGGTTACCAACCTTTTTTTGGGTCTACGTTACAAATGGAGTAACAAAACTATACTTAGGTTTTATACATATTAATACAGCTAGAAATAAATAAGTTAAAATATCATTTTGATCTCTATACTTCGGATCTCATTCTATCTTAGTTTTGTACTTTCAAATGTTCAAATTTAGTCTTTGTACTTTTAATAAATCTTAAATTTAGTCAACCACCATGAGTTCTGTTGGTAAAAAAGAGTCATGTAAATAATAAAAGACTTAGAAAGAATGAGTTCAAACTATGATATTCATGTACTTAGGATTTAATATCCAATAAGTTTGCCTTGGCAACCAGATTTAGTAAGGTCATGTGGTTGTTCTGTGAGAATAGCATGAGGTTCCCTCTATGTATTTTGGAAATATAATTACATTGTGTCTTTGCTTGAAGTACATAGGCTAAATTTAGGCACTTGAAAGTACATGAACTAAAATGAAATGAGATCCAAAGTATAGAGATCAAAATAGTATTTTAACCAAATAAATATTTACAAAATTGCATAACTAACTAAAACATTTACAAAAATATATTATATGTGTGTTTGACATTAGAGATTTCCATGAGGGCAAGGATGGCTTCCTCTTCTCCACCCCCATTTCATTCCCTGTCCCTGCAAAAAATGAACATCAACATCCCTTTTAAGATGATGACTAAAATGCTTTTTCAATCTTTCTTCAAAATTCTCAAACACCTTCCAATTTTCATTACATGCATTCTCTCTTTGGATTTTTCCGTTTCCATTTCCCCCAAATTTTCTCGGGTCGACTTGAGGTAATTTGGAGCCTTATGCAAAAGTTTATATTATTGACGTTTTATTTATTTATTGCTAATCCTATCATTTAACCAAACTGATATTTATTGCTAATCCTATCATCTTTTAAATTTATCAATATTTTGAACTATAAAAATTATCAATATTTATTCTTTTACCTATCCATACAGTTGGATGTAAACACTTATAAAATTAAACAAAAATGAGATATTTTAGGCAACAAAATTTGTAGATACTAGTTTGCAAAATCTACCTAAATCAAATCATTTTAACACAAATATGCAAAGGAAAATCTTAAATTCTAAGAAAAGAAAACCCTTAAGCCCTAAATTCTAAATACGTAAACCTTAATTATATGTTTGGGATGGTTTTACTTAAAAAGAAAGAAAAGTGTTTTAAATAAAATAACTTTTTCTGTAAACAATTTTGAAAGAATTACTAATTTAGAGTGGGTTTAGTTTAGCTTCTTTAATGATCTAAGGTGACTAAATCAAAAACAAAATCTTACGAGATATTCTCTCTTTTTTAATTCAAATATGAAAAAGAAAATCCTAATTGCTAAAACCTTTAACCTTAATCAAGTCCTATAAAATCTTATAGTATATTTTAAATACAAATTTAAATGTAGAAAAGAAAATTCGAAATCCTAAATTTAGGAAAAGAAAACCTAAAATTTGAATTTTTAGAAAAGAAAACCCTAAACATAATGGAGCATTTGGAGCACTGTGTTGGATTTGAATGGTTTTGAAATCCAAACCCAAAACTTTGTTTGGGTCACTTTATTTAAAACTGAATGGGTTTGAAACACAACCTTATGGTTTTGAATAGTGTATTCCAAATATTGTTTTTTAATTCTCAGACTTCAGAACACTACATTCCAAATACTGTTTTTAGACAATCAAAAATCTTGAGAAGAGAAAACTTTAAACTCTAAAATCTTAAATAAATAATTAAAAGACAGATTTATTTAATCAAATAAGTTAGGCAATAATCAAATTAGGGCCGGTTACCAAAAAAATTGATAAAAATAAATTAAATAATCGAATAATATATAATTGCAAACATTTTATTTTGATACATACTTTTATAAGTTTTTTTTAATCATATATTTACAATACTTTTGTAAATATTTTTATTTATTTTAAATATCATTATAAAACTTGTCAGTTTTTTTTTTTGTAAGGAACAATGGTCAAAATTAATATTTGAACTTTTAATTTTGTAAATAAAATTTATATTTATGGCTTAATTGGCATAATGTACGTACCATCGACTAAGAGATTAGAGGTTTAAATCGCTCACTCTGCATATTATAAAAAAAAAAAAAATTATATTTGCTAATTTATAAATTTTATATCTCTAGATTCCATTATTTATTTTAATTCCTTCATATTACAAAACTAAAATTTATATAGTTTTTAAAGAACAATAAATATTCTTATTTTCAATCACAAAATTAAAATTTGAAATATGTGCCGTCAAATTATCTATTGAAGTTGCATTTGCACAATTAATTAAAAGGTAAAAATAGTTTGTCTAAATCATAGAAAATACCTTTAAACTATGGATTTTGTTTCAATAATGCCCATAAACTTTAAAATGTTTCAAAAATACCTCTAATCTTTCAAAAATGTTCAAAAATACCTTTATCGTTAAGTTTTGAATGGAAACCGTTAAAGCTTCATTTCAATAATACCCTTGAACTTTCAAAGTTTGAAAATACTCCCGACCTTTCAAAAATGTTAAAAAATACCCTTATTGTTAAGTTTTGGATGGAAAACATCAAAGTTTTGTTTCATTAATACCCTTGACATTTAATTGTGTTCGTAAGAGGCAGTTTTTACCTTTGTTTTCTTGACTTATGGATTATTTGCATGTCCATCTTGGTTGTGTAAGTAATTGAACTGTTAGTTTAATTGGTGAAATCAACTCTCTAAGATATATCTCTTATGATTGTTCTTCATCTTTTATTTTGTGTTTTTATTTTGTTTTGATCTTATTCATTTTTCTATTTCTTTCTCTAAATAAAATTTGGTGATTGTATTCATGGTAATTAAGTGAACTAGAACACCACTCCTATGAACAATACTTTGACATTCTTACACTTTATTAAAACTTCATCCGTACACTTGCAGTATTACATTGAATAATTTTAAGCAACACCAACACAAAGAAAACCATTGAGCACTAGCCTAGCTAGCTAGCGTTTTTCAGCTGGTTATTCTGTTAGTTGTAGTGTGCCTTCAATTTCCAAGTTTAATGTTACATTAATGATTGCTATAGGAAAATTCATAAGTTTAAAGCAAACACAGAGTTACAAATGAACTTCAAATTCAAGCATTAATCTTGATGCAATGAAAAACAACAAATCTAGAGATGGAAGTGGTAGGTGGATCATTGAGAATTTATTTTTCATCCCCACAATTTGACGTCAAATTCAAACATATGAGTAGTTGAATTTTAAACGAATTCAAGCTAGAAATTGATCCCATAAAGTAAGACGAACTTCGAATAATTGAACAAATCTCTACCTGGATCCACGTATTGAGGTTTCCAAATCTATCCCAACAACAATTTAGCCTCTTATTTTTTGTGTCTTCGGAGAGTTACAAGGGATGGTTATGGTTATGGATTTTGGGTTTTTAAAGCTTATTTGGTCAAATTGTTATTACGACCTTTCAAATGTTAATAATTCGTTCATTCTAATTAATTTTCAAAGAGGAAGAATCTGTATAGAGATGAAAAAGAAGAAACATTATCTGACAAGAGTGTTTTGACATTTTTTGAAAGGTCAAGAGCATTATTGAAACAAAACTTTAACATTTTTCATAAAAAAAAATTAACAGTAAGGATATTTTTGAACGTTTTTGAAAGGTTGAGATATTTTTGAAACTTTTAAAAGTTCAGGGATATTATTGAAACAAAACTTTAACGGTTTTCATCCAAAACTTAACGGTAAGGGTCTTTTTGAACATTTTTTAAAGATTAGGAGAATTTTTGAAACTTTTTAAAGTTTAGGAGTATTATTGAAACAAAACTCATAGTTTAAAGATATTTTCTATAATTTAGCCAAATAGTTTCAATATCTAGTTGATTAATGTTTTATATTGAAAAAAATTACGTTATGTATATCTAAAATTATTTTGCCGATATCTAAAACTGATTGCTTCTCTGTCCCATCTCCCAACGAACCCAGAACGTGTTTTTCCAAACTAATAGTTTATTATTATTATTATTATTATTTTAAGTTCAATAGTTTATTACTTAAGATATATTAAAAGATAAATTTAAGACTTTAAAATAGGAATCAAATAATTAGTAATTAAATATATAAAATATATTAAAATATAAGTTTTAACAATTCGTGTAGGAATCCAAACTAGAGTAGGAATCTGAATTTGAGTAGGAGATTTAAATACATATATATATTTAGGAATTCGAGTAGGACTCAAATCCACCCTATAAATAGAACATTGTCAGTCTCTTTCTAAATTGTTTAGAAATCAAAGTCGTTAGCTATACCCATCATGTCGACATACGATTACCTCTTCAAGTACATCATTATTGGAGATACAGGTTTTTTCAGTCTTTTTGACCTTTTTTTTTCTTTTTAGTTCAATAACAGGAGTAGTAAGAGATCGAAACATCGATCTTTATATTAATAGTAATTAGTGTCTTATCTATTGAGCTAGATTCAGAATGACATCCTTCTTAGTTCTTTTGATTATTTTTGTTAATTTTGAAAGAGTTATTTTGTGTGTGGTTTTGTTTTGTAGGTGTGGGAAAATCTTGCTTGATGTTGCAGTTTACGGACCAAAGGTTTCAACCGGTTCATGATGTCACTATCGGCGCTGAGTTTGGTGCTCGTATGATCACCATTAATGGCCGACCAATTAAGCTTCATATATGGGATACTGTGAGTTCGTTTCCCTTTTACTTTATTTATTTATTTATTATTTGGTCAAAACACTTCTACCTTTTTATCCTCTTCTACTTCGTATACTTTTTTGTATAGGGTTAAATTACAAGTTTAATCTTACAACTTTGTTTGAAATGTTTGTGAATTTTAAAAAGTTTCTATTAGATTTCTAAACGTTCAATTATGTGTCTAGTAATTTGTGAATTTTAATAAATGTTCAAATGGGTCAAAAACTCATTAGACACAAATTTTGAAAATTTAAGGACTTATTAGAATACAAAATTAAAAGTTTTACCCTTTTTAAAGTTTAGGGAAACTCTTTGACACAAGGTTCCAAAATTAAAACAAAAACTTAAAAGTTTGGAATTTATTAACTTTATTATTATTATTATTTTGCCAAAATTAACATCAATCTAATCATGGAGGTTACTTTTAACCTTTATTGAAAGTATAGAGATTAAATTTAGACATTTAAAAGAACTATCGAGACCAAAATAGTATTCTAACTAGTTAAAAGAACTAAAGAAAGTAAATAGAAATAGATCCTAACCTTTAAAAGTGTCTAATAGAGTTTCTGACATATTTGATATTTTTAAAAATTAACGAAATGAATTAAACATAAAAATGAATTTTGTGTCTAATAAGACTCTATACTTTCAATTATTGTAGGCTGGGCAAGAGACGTTCAGATCTCTTACAAGATCTTTCTACAGAGGAGCAGTTGGTTGTCTTTTGGTTTATGATGTAACCAAGTGAGTCTATTATATGAAATTTTCTAATATCTCAAAATTTTCACTTTCTCATTCTTAAAGGTATGTTTTAGCCCATCCAAGAAAAAGTTCTAAAATTTAAAGAGTTATTTCACCATGTAAAAATATTGTTGAACATTTGTGATAATTAAAAATAGATAAGATGAAACATTTAATTAGTTTTGTTTGAAAAGGGTTTATAAAATAAGTGTTTTACTTAAAAATACTTTTTTGAAAAAGTATTCCCAACACATTATAACTGTTTATACAGAAAACTAAAAGTGTATTTTTAAAAATGGTAGTGTTTGGTTAATATTTTAAAGAGGAGTAAACATATACCAAATAATTCCTAATCTATCGGATAATTCTCAATTTGATTCTTAACTTTTTAAAACTTTTAAATTGTATCCCTAATATATTAATAATTCCCAATTAGATCTTTTAAGTAAAAAAAGCTATTAATTTTTTTTTTTAATAAAAGCTTAATTATGTGTTCTTAAATATTGATTTATTAATGAATTGAACGCATAGACATGTCAATCGAATAAATATGTTTGGTAGATTTAGCTTATTAGTTCATGATCCTATTATTAGGAGAGAGACATTCAATCACTTAGCTAGCTGGTTGGAGGATGCTCGCGAGCATGCAAATCCAAACATGTCAATTATGCTTGTAGGGAACAAGGCTGATCTCGAAAATCAAAGGGTTGTAAGCAAGGAAGAGGGAGAACATTTTGCAAAACAAAATGAACTCTTATTCTTAGAAGCATCTACTAGAACAGTTCAGAATGTCGAGGAGGTCAGTTTGTGTCTAATAAGTTCTTGAACTTTCAATTTTATGTCTAAAACTTTTTAAAATTCACAGCCCACAAAATTAAAAGATGAAAGACACCTATTAAACATAATTAAAAATTTTAGAGACTAAATTTATAATTTAGCTTATTTTGTTTTAACAGTTTGATCATTGGAAATCATGTTGTGTTTGATTTTACAGGCATTCGTAAAGACTTCAGCTAAAATAATTCAAAATATTCGAGAAGGTGTCTTTGACTTATCCAATATAGTAAGTTGGACCTTTTTTTTTTCTTTTGGGTACAAATATCAAGGGTAAATAATTGGTGGTAATTGTGAATGTTACCTAAGTGAAATATAAAACTTCAAATTAATTAAAGAAAAAGAAAGATAAGTCATTCGTAGACAAACATTAATTTTGATGCTACAATATGGCGAGATTTATTTATCTGTCATTTAAGGGATGATGTTTTTAAAAGTTCCAATTTTTTTTAGCTTAGCTATTGTTAGCATGAAGAACATAAATGAATTTTTATATTATTATTATTTTTTATTTTTGTTCAACAACATGTAGGAGTGAAGATTCGAACATTTAATATTTTAATCAATTATACGTATTTTAGTCAATTGTAGTGAAGATTCGAACATTTAATCCTTTAATCAATTATACGTATTTTAGTCAATTGAATTGTAATCAGGTTGGTTTAATGAATTTTTATTTGCAGCCATCTGGAATCACGATTGGTAATCGAGGAAAATTTGGAAAAGTTGCACTGAAAAGTAGATGTTGTGGCTTATTGTGAACCAAAGATGTTAGGGTTTTTTTTTTCCTTTTTCTTTTTTTTTAAACAAATTATTAATGTATTCACTATATTCCAAACATATTGCAATTTAGTTTTGGAATTAATGAAAATTTAGTTGCATTTTGTATTTTGAATTTTGTTCTATCTAATCACTGCTAATTTACATGCTTAGACATGTATTTTAATAGACTTCTTGACAGTGAAACTAATATAAATCAAATAAAAATATAATTTGATAGTGTTGATTGAACTTAAAAAAAAAAAAAACTAAGATATATATTATTCTATATAATTATTAACAATAACAATAAGACACAAATTAAAAGTTTAAAATGGTTGAAAATTTGATTTAAAAACAAGGCTAAATTATTTAAAAAAATATCCATGAACTTTGCTCTTGCTTTTAAAAATACATTTATTCTTTCAAAAGTTGTAATATTATCCTTGACATTTCATAAACGTTTCAAAACTACTTTTAGAGTAGAAATCCATTAAAATGCTGGATGGAAAGTCAATTTAGAGTGACCTGAAATGACGTGGCAATGATTGGAACGCTTGTGTGGATTAAGTCTGAAAAAATGACGTTTTGCCACGTCGATTTTTGGTCCAACATTCTAACGGATTTCTAAAGTAAAGTTCAGGAATATTTTTGATAATTTAACCTAGAAACAAAAGAAATGTTGGTTATTTTCGAAAGAGTTCCCATTACAGGATTTCTAAAATATAATTATCGTCTAACATTACAGGATTTTAGGTTGGTTCATTGTGCTAGCTTTAAAGAGTGGATTGTCAATCTTCCAGTTACTTTCTTTCTTTTTGACACTTACATTATCTCTTCCATTTTGCAATGCATAAAATAAATACAATGGTAAATAATACAATTTTGGTCCATTGAATTTGAACTTATTTCTATTTATAATTTTTTAAAATTAACACTTTTAGGCCCCGTTTGATAACCATTTGGTTTTTGGTTTTTGGTTTTTGAAAATTAAGTTTGTTTTCTCCCAATTTTTCTACAAATGGTTTTCATCTCCCTTAAGGAAGTATTTGAATTCTTAGCCAAATTCTAAAAACAAAAATAAGTTTTTGAAAACTACTTTTTTTAGTTTTCAAAATATGGCTTGGTTTTTGAAAACATAGGCAAAAAGTATATGATAAAACAAGTAAAACCATAGGTGAGAGTAGTATTTATAGGCTTAATTTTTAAAAACCAAAAACCAAAAACTAAATGGTTATCAAACGGGACCTTAATCTTTAAGATTTGAATTTAGTTTCTACTTAGTCCTTAAGGTTTCAAAAGTGACATATTTGGTCATTGAGATTTAAATTTGATTTCTAATTGGTTCATGAAATTTGAAATTGGTTTTGAATTGGTTCTTGAATATAAAAACAAAAATAAAATAATCAACCTATTTAAAAAGTACATATCAGCAAAATCTAGTAAAAGTATTTTAACTACCATGTTATTATTATTTTATATCAACTAACAGTCAACTCTGCTTAGAACCATTTAGAAACCAATTTCAAACTTTAAGGACTAATTAAAAATCAAATTCAAAGTTCGGGAGCCAAACACATCACTTTTGAAACATCAAGGACCAAATAGAAATTAAATTCAAATATCAAGGACCAAAAGTGTTCCAAAAAAAAAAAAATCAAAGACCAAATAAAAATTAAGTTCAAATTCCAAGAACCAAAGGTGTATTTTACCCTAAATACAATTATTTGAGAATACTTCACTACAAGAAGAATCAAGTTGTGGATTCATTGGGTCGAGAATTAGAGTACATTTTATGAGTTGAATAAGAGAGTGAAGTTTCAAACTTTTGACCTTTTAGAGAGGTGAATAATGTCTTGATCAATTACAATGTGCTCACGTTAACAATCAAAGTTAGTTTAGGATATATGCAAATAAGAAAATCACTTTATAATTATCACCATAAAAGAATTTAGCTACTTCGACATTTAAAAACATTTTAAATAATATATTTATTAACAAATATTTAAAACCTCTATAAAATATATTATCATTTTCTTTTATCAAATTTATTAAGTCCTAAAAAATTATAAACATTTTATTGAGAGTTATCTAAGACATTTGAATATATGTGTGTGTGTATATATATATATCAACAAATATTAACAAATATTAGAAGCTCTGAAATAAAATATTAAAAAATCTTCAAAATATACCCACTTTTTATCTAGTTATGAAAGACTGTGAAATCTTATAGTTTTAATTTAAAATAAAGAAGATAGTACTTACTTTTAAAAAATATAATTTTTTATGTATATAATTTTTAATTACTATAAATTGTTAAAAAGTTGATGATAAAAATAAAGGATTTCTAATTATATAGTACGAGTATAGACACCATATTAGCACGCACGTGCATTTCATGTGTTTTTTTAAAATTAAAAATAAACTTTGACGGCAAGGTTTAATAATATTCAATTGTATGTAAAACAAAATAGGTATGAAATTGTGGGAGAAAAGTAATAATAATAAAATTACTACAATATTAATTCTCTATTTCAATAAGCCAAATAAGTTTGAGTCACAAAAAAAAGAAAATAAAATAAAGAGATAGAAAAAAAAAAAGAATACCAGAATTTATACTCTTCAAACTCAGACTTACGTCTAGTCCTTTGCAACTGCATGTTCTACTAAAATAGGAGATTACAAGAAGTCTCAAACTCGCTCTACAAACTAATCCTTCAATAGTCTAACAAAAGCTATTAACTTCTAAATACCACAATCTAATAGCTTGAAATAAACAACAAAGAATACACTCAATTCTCTCACTCTCACTCACTGCCACACACAAAAATTCACACATAATCCTTCAATAGTCTTCCACTTGCTTCAGCCGCTGGAATTGAAGAAGGCCACTCTCAATTTTGACTAAAGTCAAAATTACACCTTTTATATGTGAAGAAGCTGGAGACCTAAATGGGTCCAATACTTCAACACAAAACTGTGACTCCAATTCTTTCGTGCGCACATGTTTTCAAAATAAAGGAGGGCTATTATTGTAATTTCAGTAGCATGAATTTTGACTCCACAACCTAACAGTTACTACTGTTACTTTTCGTAGAGTTATCAATTTACCTCTCATTGTTGTTGTTGGCACCTCCATTTTTGTCATCTATTTCAAAATAAAAAGAATGTGATAATGCACAAATGGCTAGTTGCTTTATTAAACCGTAAAGAATAAAAAAAAAAAAAAGAAAGACTTATCTATTTATAATAGAAGGATAATAAATTAGACTAATTTCTTAAAGAGAAGAAAGGTGTTTTGGTTTTGAAAAGAGTGAGAGAGATAGAGATGGAAGGTTTTATTGATTTTCTATCAATGATTGTGCAAAAATAATACAAATTAATGAATCTTGATGATACATTAAAGTAATTTATTAATTTGGGAATATTGCATAAACCATCCCTTAAACTATAATAATGGTTGAAATTTCACCCATAAACTTTGAATTGTAAAAATTGGACCCTCCAACTATTGGACATGTAAAAATTGGACCCTCCAACTATTGTATATGTAAAAATTGAATCATTTTATTAACCATAGTTAAAAAAAGCTGAGTTAGAAACTTTATATTTTTTGTTATTTATTTTTTACTCATGTAATATTTCTGTCTCCCAATTCTCCCATTCTCTCTCTCCTAAAACAACCATTTCCATTTTCTGTTGAGAATGACTGGACTTTTGGCCCATTGCAATATATGGAATAAGTGGGAAGTTGTTCCACATGAAAAAATTTAAAATTGTATGAGGGGTTTATTTACTAAAGTTTATATTTGTGCTTGTAAAAAGTGCATAGAGTGGTATCAAAATCCCTTCCCACATACGCGCCGCAGCTGTTTGGTCAGTGGGCGGGTAGGTTTGGGTAACTGCGCTTGCGCGAAAAAAGAAGTAATTTTTTACTACTTTATATTCTTATTTTGGACCAAATCCATTAATATTTTCTTACCGTTATAACATCTTTTCTTACCGTTTTATAATAAATTATAGATCTAGAAAACGTTTTTGTCATTAACTATTTTTATTTCAAAACGTTTTCTTCCTCATTACAAAACACCTTCTTTCGTATTGTTTTGGTTCATCAGTTTTCAACAAAAACA
Organism: Trichosanthes truncata; assembly: GCA_033996785.1. NCBI lineage: Eukaryota > Viridiplantae > Streptophyta > Magnoliopsida > Cucurbitales > Cucurbitaceae > Trichosanthes > Trichosanthes truncata. The sequence continues at coordinate 3,303,791 of MU867261.1, forward strand.
GAGATCATTCTGAGCAAATTTTTTTTTTTTATTCCAATCCTTCTCTGACGAGTGAACATTCGAGAAGGGTGTTGTGTTAACCTTGGGGAGCAACCGGCGTGAGACGATTTAGCACCGAGGTTGTGCCGAATTTGCTTTCAAGGTAGTGGTTCTTCCATAACACAAGGATTATTTTTTCTGGTTTTGTACTTACAAGTTGAAAGAAACTTATTCCAATGTCGATCAAATTCGAGAAGGTGCTTCCAGATTTGTCCAAGTTGGAAGCACTTGATGGATCCAATTACTGTCGTTAGTCCCAAAAGCTTATGATCTTCTTCGAGCAATTGAAGGTTGTTTACATTCTCACCACTAAGAGTCCTGCCATATCTAAAAGTATCGTTGCCATAGATCTAGACAAATCAAAAGGTATTGCAGATCTTGATCCAACTCAATCCAAACAACCCGCTGAAGTTGATCCTGATAAGTTTGAGAAGGATAACAAGACGATCCATGGTCATCTTCAAGCTCCAGATGCTCGATGACAAACCAGTCATGGAGTAGGTTAAAAAACTATGAGAATCTCGTGGCTAACGTACTGCCGGAGGGAATGAAGATGTGCGAGATTCTTCAAGAGAATGTGTTGCTTAAGAAGTTTTCCCCTTCATGGAGTGACTACAGCAACCATTTGAAGCACAAGAAAAAGGAACTGACCCTACAAGAATTGACCAGCCATATGCGCACTAAAGAAGCTAACAAACAAAAAGATAAGTTGAACTCTTAATCTTTGAATTTTGTTAATGCTAAGCTTGTTGAATCCTTTGTTGCAACAAAAGATAGGTTAAAAAAATAAGGGAAAACAAGTTGCTAGAGACAAACCAGTTTAGAAGAAAGGACATCAATTCAAAGCTGTTGTTGGAAGAATTGAGAAATCTAAACTAATATGTTATATTTGTGGAAAAGCAAGACATAAATCCTATCAGTGCAACCAGAGGAAAGGAAAGCCATATCAAACGCCTACTCCACAGGCCAATCTTACTGAGAAGGATGACATCATCTCTACCGTAGTCGTGGAGGTCAATTTGGTGTAGAATATGTCTGATTGGATTCTCGACACTGGAGCCTTAAGACACTTATGCTTGAATCGAGACCTATTCCATGATTTCCACGATTCTACTGACGGCGAATGCTTGTTCGAGACACATATGCTCAAACCGAGACCTATTCCATGATTTCCATGATTCTGCTGACAGCGAGTGTGTGTTCATGGGTAACTCTGCCACTGCTAGAGTACTTGAAAAAGGGAAGGTTCTTTTAAAACTTACATCTAGAAAAACTTTATCCTTAAGTGATGTTTTGTATGTTCTTTCATTGCGTAGGAATTTGACTTCTGGCAGTCTATTAAACAAGGCTGGGCTTAAGATTGTCTTTGAGGCTGACAAGGTTATCATCACAAAAAATGGTGACCTTGCTGGTAAGGGGCATTTAGCTAATCGGTTATTTGTTCTTAACACTCTATTTATTTCTACTTCGATGAATGAAAGTAATTCTCGTTTTGCTTATATTGTTGAATCTATTGATGTGTGGCATGGTAGACTAGGACATGTGAATATTGCATCGATTAAAAGGCTTAAAACTTTAAATCTTATTAATGTATCTGAATCACATAAAAATGGTAAATGATCTGTTTGTGTAGAAGCAAAATTTGCCAAAAAGTCTTTTAAACCTATCACAACTAGATGTACAGAATTACTTGAATTAATCCATTATGATTTGGCTAATTTCAAAAACTCCACAAGCAGAGGAGGTAAAAAATATTATATCTCATTTGTTGATAGTTTTTTTAGATATACAAAAATTTATCTCTTAAAATCCAAAGATGAAACAACTAGTATGTTTTTGAAATACAAAGTTGAAGTAGAAAATCAATTGGACAGAAAGATAAAAAGGTTAAGATTTGACAGAGGTGGTGAATATAGTGATAACTATCTTAAAGAATTTTGCAAATTAAATGGTGTTATTCATGAATTTACTGCACCATATTATCCTCAACAAACTGACATAGTTGAACGTAAAAATAAAACATTAAAAGAAATGATGAATGATATGTTATTAAGTTCTTGATTAACTAATAACATGTGGGGGGAAGTTGTTCTTTCTGCTTGTTTTATTCTTAATAGGGTTCCTCACAAAAAGCTGAACAAGACACCATACGAACTTTGGAAAGGTTACTCACCTAACCTACGCTACTTAAGAGTGTGGGGGTGCTTAGCTAAAGTAGCATATCTAGAATTTTTAAAACCTACAGTCGGATCTAAAACCTTTGATTATGTGTTAGTTTTGCTTATCGATTTATGTGTTTAAATGATATCTCAATTTGCAAGCATAGAGCTGCTGGATTTTTTTAACACATTTTCCCCATGATTAAAGCAGTCAATGAGTTAGTTAATACTTCATGAATTAACTAGGTATCTATATCTTCTTCTCTCAATATTGATAGTATGCATGAGTTTGAACCTAGAAGAAGTAAGAGACAAAAGATTGAAAAAAGTTTTGGACCTGATTTTTTGATTGTTTTTCTAGTTGAAAATTCAGATAAAATAGACAATCAATTTGCTTGCATATACTTAATAGATGAGGATCCTAAAACCTACCAAGAGGCTTTAAATTCTGTAGACTCTAGTTTTTGGAAAGAAGCAATTAAGAGTGAACTAGATTCGTTACTTATGAATCAAACATGGGACTTGGTAGATCTACCTAAAGGTAATAAACCTATTAGTTGTAAATGGGTTTTCAAAAAGAAAATGAGACCAGATGGTTTAATCTACTAATTCAAAGTAAGATTAGTAGATGTGAGATATACACAAATACAAGGTATTGATTATTTTGATACTTATTCTCCAGTAACTAAAATAACTACTTTTAGAACCTTAATCGCCTTTGTAGCTATTCATGGCCTAGTAATACATCAGATGGATGTAAAGATGACATTTCTTGATGGTGATTTAGAGGAGGAGATATATATGACACAACTTGAAGGCTTTGTAATTTCTAGTCAAGAAAACAAGGTATGCAAGCTTAAAAAAACTCTTTATGGCCTTAAACAAGCTCCCAAACAATGGTATGAGAAATTTAATAGTACTTTAGTAAACGACGACTTTAAAGTAAATTCCTCTGACACGTGTGTTTACTCAAAATTGTTTGATGTTGATAATAAGCCTCAGTATTGAAGTTTATTTAGTTCTAATAGATTGAATTTATGCTTGGAAATCCATAGAAATTATATGAAGAAGTTAGCAAATCTTAGAAAACATCAGTAGTTCTGTGAAAAATGCATTTGATAAGAAAATTGAATAAAAGAATGAAATAAAGAATAAAAAGGGTGTTTGGATGCAGGGCATTGGAGAATTACAATTATCAGATTGAAAATTTTGAATTTGCAATCTGATTCAGTAATCGAGCAGTAGCAGATAAGGAAAGTGTTGAAGTCCACGGCTGGTCTGATTAAGGAAAGCACCTTGATTTCTGCACATATGTTGGGACGAATTAAGGGAGCATTGGAGAATTGCAATTTCAGATTGCAATATCTGAATTTGCAATGTGATATTGCAATCGGGTAGTGACAAATATGGACAAAAAATAAAGATTACGGTCAACTTATTCTAGAAAGGAAACCCTAATGCATCCCTCGATTTTAGCATGATTTTCAGAGATTATTGGGCCATTGATTGAAGAAAACAACCCTAGTTTTAAGAGCTATAAAAGAGCTATAAGGTTTTGGCAAAATAGGGGGGAAGATGGACAAAAGTTTTATGGAATTTTCGTACGGACGTTTTCGTGGGTTTCTTTTCTGCTTCGATTTTTCAACTGTTGTCCATTGATTGTAGACCTGTTTTCTTCCTTAGTTCTCAGTCCAATCCAAACGAAAGTTTGGATTGTGAAGATTTACTCATTCTTGACAAAGAAAGGATTGAATCGATTGAGAAATATAGGAGAAGTAGTGGGTTTTATTCAAGTTTTTGACATCAGCTTGTTCTTAGTTCCTTAGTTTGAATTTTGATTCTATTTAATTCAGTTTTGGTTGTATTTCTTTTGTTTCTGTTTCATTACTTCTTGTATCAAACATTTGGAATTGAGTTTTCATTGAAGAATCACTTTTTATAAACTGAAGTTTGAGTTTTTCAGAGATGTTGTCCATGGTTTTTATTTCCAGAAAAGCTATTCTTTGAATTGTTCAAGTTGCTAAGTGCTTATTTCTTCACCTTTTAATTCTATTGGCCTTTGTTATACAACACTTAAATTAAAACCTTCTCAATCTTGGTTTCAAGCTACTGTAGGTTGATATCTTTTTCTAGCATGGAAAATATTTACAATTTTTATTTAGGTTCATTTAAGTTAATTATGAGCTAAATCCTCTTTAGGGTTCAAGGATGTGAATTCTCTAAGGAGTCAATTGGGCTTAAATTGCAAAAACAACAAAGCCTACACTTTAATTGTTTGCTTGTGTTGAGTTGATGGATTTTTGTAATTCTAGTTTGATCAACTAGGATTGCATACAAAGCTTGGAGCTAATATTGAAAGGGATAGTAAAAAAATGGATTTTGCACAAACAATAAAGACAAGAGCTTAGACATAAGCCATTTTTTACCCTAGACATAGGGCAAAAGACTCCAATACCACTAGAATTATGTTCTAAATTTATCTAAGTATGATTGACCATAGACATATAGGTCCAATAACTTAGCCTCCTAAAGATTTTCGAATCAAAATTGAATAGGAATTGAATTTGGTTTACAATTCACAATTGTTTGTGTAGGTTAGGATTGCAATTGCAATTTAAAATGACAATTCACAACTTAGGGCAATGAACATTCTTGAGCCCCATTCTATCTTCATAAAGTTATTCCTTTGCATTTTTTATTTTTTTGTTGTTTCGCACCATCTTGCAATCTGATTTTGCAATACTAGCATTTTAATTTCTTTGTTGTTTCACACCAACTTACAATCTAATTTTGCCATTTAGTTACCCTAGTTGTAATTTTTTAACAACCTTTGCCATTTTCAATCTTTTTGTTAAAACTATTCCCTGTGGGATCGATACTCATGAATACTTCTGTTTATTATTTGCATCGATAGTGTGCACTTGCATTGGGGTTGAAATTATTTCTTTTATTTTTACCCAAAAGTTTTACCCGATTAGCTGATTGTGTGATTATATGTTTATATGTCGATGATATGCTCATTTTCAGTACAAACTTAGATGTGATTAATGATACAAAGTTATTTCTATCTTCACATTTTGAAATTAAAGATTTAGGTGAGGCTGATGTGATACTTGGTGTTAAAATAAGAAAAACCGAAAATGGATTCTTTTTATGTCAATCACACTACATTGAAAAATTGTTAAAGATATTTGATTGTTTTGACGATGCTCCTGTAAGAATACCTTATGATGCTAGTATGAGTCTTAAGAAAAATAAGGGAGATAGTGTTTATCAATTTGAATATATAAAAATTATAGGCAGTGTTAAGTTTATGATGAATTATACTAGGCCTGATATTGCATATGTTGTGAGTAGATTGAGTAGATATACACATAATCCTTATAAAGATCATTGGATTGCTCTTTGTTGTTTATTAAGGTACCTTAAGGGTACAATGAATTTTTGCTTGCATTTTAATAAGTTTCCTACAGTGTTAGAAGGATATTGTGATGCTAACTGGGTAATAAATAATGATGAGGCTCTACTAGTGGATATGTGTTCATTTTAGGTGGATGAGCAATTTCATGGAAATCAGCAAAGCAAACATACATTGCACGATCCACCATGAAATCTGAATTTATAGCTCTCGAGTTAGCAGGGCAAGAGGCAGAATGGCTAAAAAGCCTACTTGGAGATGTACCATTGTGAGAGGGGGGGTTAGTACCTGTCTCTATGCATTGTGATTCACATGCTGCCATAAGTATCACTTAAAATAACGTGTATAACGACAAAAGAAGGCATATACGCTTAAGACATGGAGTTGTGAAACAACTGTTGAAGAGTGGAGTTATCTCCTTGGAGTATGTGAGGTCCGAGAGGAACTTAACGGATCCTCTCACCAAAGGCCTAACAAGGAGGGTAATTTTAGAGTCTTCGACATGTATGAGAATCAAACCCTTAAAGTGAATCCATAGCCCTTTATTTGAGTAGTCCAAATATGGACTTGATGGATAATCTTTTAAGTCTTCATAGCCCTTTATTGGGTGGTTTGTCTATGATAGGCTTGATGAAACAATTAACGTGAATGTGAAGGTGTGATCACCTTCTATGAAAGAGTTTAAAAGGATATCTTTCTAGAGCTCTCACGATGACTTAAGGTTTTAAGTGCATGGCCTTTAATAGCACTTGACTTACTGTTATATCTCGGAATCAAGGAAAACTTAAGGATTGAAACGTGTTGTGGGGGTCTCAATCATGACTATTGGAAGTTCAAGAGGTAACTCACTTTCTTTAATTAGGTTGTTGCCCTACTTCACTATGCATTAATTCAAATCGAAAGATATTGATGCTTAAGTTTATTATCCTCTATATTGCTCATAATGTTTTCTTCCTATTATTTTGTCGATCAAAAAATATTTTAATTTGTCAGTCATTCGTGGGGGATTTGGCTGGGCTTTTGGCCTATTGCAACCTGGGAATAAGTGAGAAGTTGTCCCACATGGAAAGATTTAGAATTGCATGAGGGGTTTATTTACTAAAGCTTGTCTTTGTGCTTGTAAAAAGTGCATAGAGTGGTATCAAAATCTCTCCCCACATGCGTGTCGTCGACATCCAGTCGGATGGGTGTCAGGTAACTGTGCTTACAGCGAAAAAAGAAGTAATAGACGATTAATATCTCTGAAAACCATAGTTAAAAATATAAAAGGAAGGAAATGGAAGATGAGAGAAAGGGAATGAAGGAAATGGAGATGGTTGTTTTGGAGGGAGAGAGAAGAGGAGAGGTGGGAGAGAGAAATATTACATGAGTAAAAAATAAAAAGTTTCTAACTCAACTTTTTAAACTATGGTTAATAAAATGACCCAATTTTCACACATACAATAGTTGGAGGGTCTAATTTTCACATGCCCAATAGTTGGAGGGTCTAATTTTTACAATTCAAGAATAGGGGCGAAATTGCAACCATTATTATAATTTAGGGGTGGTTTATGCAATTTGTCCAAAGAAAAAATTGTAACACTAATCAAAGTTTAAGGTGCAATTTAATTGAACTAAAAAAATTGTGCAATTTAATAAAATTGAAAGTTTAGGGTACAAATCAATACACCTTGCCAAGTATAATGTAAAAATTGATATTTTTTCTAAAAAATATACTATAATTACAATTACTTTTATATAAATACATATTTATAAAGGTTAAACTATAAGTTTAGTCTCTCAACTCTTAAGTTTTTGTCTAATAGGCCTTTAAATTTTAAAAAGTGCTTAATAAGTTCTTGAACTTTCAATTTTTGCGTTTAATATGTCTCTAAACTTTCAATTTTGTGTCTAATATATTCCTTACATATTTAAAATTTTTAAAAAAACAACTGATATTATTATATATAGATTTTAATATTATGTCTAATAGGACCTTGAAATTTCAATTTAGTGTCTAGTAGGTCCTTCAATTTTAAAAAATGTAGAATAGGTCAATGACCTATTAGACACAAAATTGAAAATTTAAAAATCTATTTAACAAAAATTGAAAGTTTAAAAATCTATTAGATACTTTTTAAAAGTTCAGAGATTGATTTAACACAAAATTAAAAGTTTGGAAGTCATATAAATACAAACTTGAAAGTTGAGGGACTTAACTTGTAAGTTAACCCTTGGAAATAAAGCCAACAAAATGGGCCCTTATAACTTTTAGGCCCAATTTTAATTGTGCATAAGTTTCTGGCCCATACTTCAATTTCTATCTCTCCAAAATTTATTTTTCTTTTTTCTTTTTTTATTTTTTTAAAAAAAGTCTTTTCCTTCTCTGCAAGTTATTTGCTTTTTAGACAAAGAAACGAGAAGAGGAGGAAACTGGCTGAAACCTCACTCGAACTCTCGCTGCTCCGCCAAGTTGGATCCTCCATATTCCTCATTTTCAGGTTCGATTTCTGCAAATCTGAATCTTCCAGTTCTTCTGTTCTTTCGTATTTAACCATTTGTTGTTGGCATTTTAATCTGTTCGCTCCTGGTTATGAGTCGCAAGGAATTGGGAATTTGAGATACAACTTCGTAGGATAATTTTCTTAGGTTTTTTTGTTAGCTCATCAAATGAAGGAATCACAACGTTTAGCTAGTAAATTCGTTGATATTGTATTGCTTGAAAGATTCGGGAAGGAACTTTAAGTATTAGGGATTTGTTTTTCTTTCTCTCTACTTTTTCATGTTAGATTTCTGGCTTTTCTTTTTTTCTTTTTTTTTTTTTTGTAATTATAAGTTAGGAATGTATTGCGACCTTCTAGTCTTGGTTGAGGTTCCGAGATTTTGCTTGTGAAATTCGTTTCGTTTATGCCATCTTTCATTTCTAGGTCCCATTAATTTCGTTCAGTGTTAGGAACAAAGATCTTGTTGAATTCTTGTAAGCATAGTGCAACAAGTTGTGGGGTTGGTTGAATTTTTATTTTGTTCATTTTTGAATGCAAGTCAGTTCGACATTTTGTTTCAACTTTGCAGGTTTACTTGAAATTTAGCTATGTCTAGCTCTGCGATTGATGTTCCTCCCAAGGGTGGGTTTAGTTTTGATCTCTGCAGAAGAAATGATATGATTGCGAAGAAGGGTCTTAAATCTCCTACTTACCTCAAGACTGGAACTACCATTGTGGGTTTAATCTTCAAGGTAATTGGCTATATTTAGGGTATTTCGATTGTTTTTTGGAGCCAAATGTTGTCCTTCCGGTCATTAATTGTGTAGAGATCCCTTACCATCTTTGTCAATATATGGAAAAATCCTGTTCCTTTCTGTCATTTGAGTTCTCTTTTATCGCTCTATCAGTTTCAGCAAATTGGCCTTTTTTAGCTTGCATTAATTGATCTTTCTGCAATAAAGTCTGAGGTTGTGAATTGACATTGATGGGCTTTTGTAAGGATCAATGTTCCTTTTAAGAACTCCAAATGTAATTTAGGAGTGTATGGGAAAGGGAAACTTGTGTTTTTGTGTTGAGCAATTTTGCCTTCCTCTAGCAGACTTGTTTTCTTCCTTGGTTTAGTGTCACAATTTCAATAATCATTTACATTGTAATGCTTGTATTAGTCTATGTTCAGTTATAAGTACACTGTGTAATGGTTTAAACTTTTGGAAGAGAAAACTATGAAGCAAGGTCAGCTTGAGTTACTACATACATTGGGAGTTATGCTATTGATATAGTAAGACTGCCCCTAATGCCTATATATTGAAGTTTAGCAGATCTGCCATATATGAAGGTATCTTTTATTGGGGGGAAAGTCTTCTTTTTTTTAATATGAACAACCAAGCTTTCAATGAGAACAAATGAAAGAATACAAGGGGTATACACAAAAACAACCCAAACAAAAGGAGCCAAGTTATAAAAAGGGGCTTTGCAAAATAGGATGTAAAGGATAGTTACAAAAAGCCTCAAATACCTGAGCTAAGCCCATAGGGAGACATGGAACCTAACAAGGAATAATGCATCATCCGACAACCACTCAATCCCTCTAAAGATTCAGTTGTTCCTCTCACCTCAAAGACAAAATCGCACAAACCTCCAAGGTCCTACAAAATTGCACAAACAGTGGCTAGCCACAAAAATATTGGGGAAAAAGTCTTAGTGGTACTAAAATAGCTAACCTTCTGGTTGTTGTTGTCTGAAGAATTAATTCGTTAAGTGTTCACCTTGTCAACATGTGCATCCTTTTTGAAAAGATAACTAGATTGAATAATCTGGTCCAAATAGTTAGTAAATGTAATACATGTCACTCCATGGTTTCTTGTTTTCAATTACGTATATTCAAATTAATGTTTTTTTTAAATCTTCCTGATTTTCTTCAGGATGGTGTTGTTCTTGGAGCAGATACACGAGCTACTGAAGGCCCTATTGTTGCTGACAAAAACTGCGAGAAAATTCATTACATGGCACCAAACATATATTGTTGTGGTGCAGGAACTGCTGCTGACACTGAGGCAGTAACAGGTATTTGGTGATATCTAGCTTCTACAAGTTAAGTTCCGTTAATATTGTTTCTTGAACTGAACTTATTCTATTATTCTTGCATTTTTTTAGACATGGTTAGCTCCCAATTGCAGTTGCATCGCTACCACACCGGTCGAGAATCAAGGGTTATCACTGCACTGACCCTTCTCAAGAAACACCTTTTTGGGTATAGCCCATTCTGCCTTCTAAGCTTTTGTCGTCTCTCATCTATCTGTTGCATGAAATTTAAATCTTCCCATCCATTGTCTTCTCCAGCTATCGAGGTTACGTATCAGCTGCTTTGGTACTTGGTGGGGTTGATGTTACTGGACCTCATTTACACACTGTGAGTTTTGTACTGGAAAGCAAATGATTCTAGGTTGTATAACTTGCCATCTCTTAATGCTATACTTCATCTGCAGATATATCCTCACGGATCAACTGACACCTTGCCATTTGCTACAATGGGATCGGGTTCTCTAGCTGCAATGTCTGTATTTGAATCAAAGTACAAAGAAGGCTTGACTGTAAGTTCATATGCTTGTATAGATGCAGATAAATTTGAATGACATGGTGTATCTTAGTTGGGGCACTGATTCTTTTTCTATCCGCCATATTGATTGGCGGCTTTTATTTCCTTGTTGCAGAGGGAAGAAGGGATTCAACTTGTAACTGAGGCGATATGTTCTGGGATATTTAATGATTTGGGGAGTGGAAGTAACGTTGATGTTTGTGTTATTACCAAGGTTTGTGATCTTAAGGTGTCTCGACTATTTCTAAGAAAATAGAGGAAAAATTGAATCTAAAAAGTATGTTGATTATGATATGTACATTTCTTTTGGTGTTGCAGGGCCAGAAGGAGTATTTGAGAAACCACCTCTTGCCGAATCCTCGAACCTACGTCAGTTCGAAAGGCTATTCCTTCCCCAAGAAAACGGGTTAGTTGCTTGTTTACTCTGTAATCTTCTGCATCTTTCATGTCTTGCTTCTCTTTCCACATTCCCTACCCCCATAGCTCTACTGATGGCTCGTGCTTTCTTTAATTACAGAGGTTCTACTGACAAAGATTACGCCATTGAAGGAAAAGGTTGAGATAATCGAAGGAGGCGATGCTATGGAGGAGTGAAAACTATAAAAACACAGGATTTCAGTTCTTGGGGAATTTCGAAGTATGGTTCTTTCTTCTTTTCTCAAGTGGATATTACTAGAAATTTCAGTTTGGCCTTGAGTTCATGTTGTCAATGACTTGATTTAAACTTTATCAATATTTCCAACCCAAGAGGGCTGTTAGATAGAGAGCCAGTTTGTTCAAATCACCTGACTTCTTTAGAATTCGATAACTTTGCTTCATATGATCTTTGGTATCGTTTACATTTAAATGAATTGAGGGTCATCGACTTGGCTTCATACGGTGGTCGATATCGGTATCGCTTACAAAATGTTGCTTCCCAATTTTGAATTTTCTGAATAGATGTGTTGCTTCTTTGGGGAAGGTGCAGCTCCCAATCCTGGCCAAATCATTTGTGAAGAACAAGGGACTCTCTTAGCAAAAATAAATCACAACCGCATTCAAGCAATTTGTTTGTTGAAACTTTAGGCAATTTTCGCCTTCTCAATTGTTTTTCTTTTAAGCAGATCCAAAACCATTTTTCTTGTACATTAAACATGCACTTTTTTCCATACTATGATGTTGGTAAACACCATCACTTCACATTATTTCTAAACCTTTTTAACTTCTTTTTGTTGTATCCTAAAACTTGATAATGTTTTTTAGCTGGAAGTATTGTCGCCCTAGAAACTCTTAACAGTTATTATTGGATTTAATCTTAATCTATTTGATTCATTATGGAAATGAACTAAATAAAGTAATAAAAATGTTGAAAAATCAAATGAAGAAAAGTCAAGGGTATGATTTCATTTAACTAGTTTTTCCTAATTCTTTTTAAATTTTCATTTAACTGATTTTTTATTTTTAAAAATTGTGCTTGTTTTTTCATTATTGCAACTTTTTTAAAAAAAATATTTGAATTCTTAGTCAAATTTTAAAAATAAAAATAAGATTTTTTTTTTTTAGTTTTCAAGAGTGAAAGTAGTATTTATAGGCTTAATTTTTAAAAATAAAATGGTACCAAACGGAGCATTAATTAATAAAATTAAAAATTTTGATGTTCACAACATTTTTTCGTAAATTAATTACTAATTTTTCTCAAGTATTAGAGAGAGAACTTAATAGATGAGTTTCTACAAATCTTTCTCAAGTGTTAGGTTGATAACTTAATAGATAAGTTTCTACACCTTTGTGGAAACTTATAACCTATTAAAAAAAACAAAGGGAAATCCATAAAGTTGCATGTTGGTCTATGATTAAATATTCAAAGGCTAATCCAATTGAATCCATTGACATGCGATGGGTGACCTGGCAATTACAAGCATTTAAGTTAAAGAATAATAAGAAGGGAATGACATTTTAAAAACACAAAAGACAAAAAAAAAAAGGTTCATAATTTAGACTCCGTTGTGACCCTTAACAAAGACATGGTTTAAACCTTAATTTTATATCATGAACTTACATATTTATTTTTATTTTAGGATATGAACTTTAAAAGAATAACTAATTTTGGTAGATATTTTATCACAAGATACATTATCTAAAGATTAAAATAGTATAAATCGCAAAAACCTCACTTGATATATTGGAATTGTTATTATGATGCCCTTAAACTTTTAATTTGATTAATCACCCTTAAATTATGGAGACTATAAATTCTACCATTATAATTCTATTAGTGACGTATTAAAAGGTAGATATCAGGATGAGTAGTTAGAGAGAATGAAGTGATTGTCCATCATGATTATGTTGAGAATCTTCTCGATCACTCCAATAAAAGAGCATCAATTATATTGAAATTAAGTTCTCAAAGAATTTGAGAATATTACTTGAAATAAACACAATGATTGTAATATTGTATTCTATGATCTAGCTGGAACAAGATCGAGATATATTGTCATGTCCAAGCCAATGTGGCACCAATTAGGACACGACCTATATATAGATGTGTTTTCAACATAGGATGTAAGCACATCAATTTGGATCCATTCTTTGGCCAAAATCAAAGTTGTACCAACAAAACCACGAGATTTAGCTACAATAATTTCATAACTTTAGAAGTAATGGATTAAATGGAAAGTTCGAGGGTATTGCCGCAATAACTCAATAATTGAGGGTGATTTTTGCAAACTTTCCATTAAAATATAAACAATTAAAGCACTAATCATGGAGCACACGCAATGGACAAAAATGGGCATCACAATATCCAGAAGTTTCCCGTCACGCTGTAATGCAAAATCCAAAATCTTACAACAAAAAACTCAGTCTAAAAACAAATTCTCTCGGCCTTCGGCGCTGGCGGGGCCATTTCCAGATAGCGTGTCGGTCATTTTCACGTCAAAAAGTTCTTCCCTTCGCTAAATTCCCACTTCAAATCTTTCCACAAACTCCTTCCATTGCATTCTCTTTGAATCTTTCCGTTCCCATTTCAATTTTCCCCCAAAATTCCGAACCCATATCGCCGATTTGATTGCAGCGTTTAGTTATGTCGTACGATTACCTCTTCAAGTACATCATCATCGGCGATACAGGTTTGTTCAGAGTCTTTGTTTTGAGGATTTTTCTTCTGGGTTTTTGTGGCTTTGTTTTGAAATTGGGATTTTTGTTTGGATTATAGGTGTGGGGAAATCTTGCTTGTTGTTGCAGTTCACGGACAAGAGGTTTCAGCCTGTGCACGATCTCACTATTGGCGTTGAGTTTGGTGCTCGCATGGTCACCATCGATGGCCGGCCTATTAAGCTTCAGATATGGGATACTGTGAGTTTCTCTTCCTTTTATCTTTGCATATGTTAGTTTCTTTTTATGTGTAGCGAGAACTTTAAGTTGATAGAACTAGATCCTAAGAAATCCCTCCAGAAACTCAATCCTTGATAATGTTTTATTGATATCAATTGGTTTTACGATGGGGCATGTTTGGATCATGTTTCCTGGGGATGTTAGTTTGCAAAGACAATTTGGAACAGATTCTTGGAGGCTTTTGGTGTCTAGGTGGCTTGTAATGGATCGTGCAGGGCTATGGTGGAGGAGGTCTTATATCATTCTCCTTTCGAAATAGAGAGATGGCTCTTTGGCGCGTTGCTTTCTTTGTGGTCTTATGGAATATTTGACTCGTGAGAAATAGGAGGGTTTTGGGCGATGTGGAGAGTTCTTGAGAGGAGGTTTGGGCCTCGGCTAGTTTCAATGCCTCCCTTAGGGTCTCACTCTTTTGAATTGACGCCTTTTTATGTAATTTTCTAGGTGGTTAGCTTTTTGTTCTTTGTTCTTAGCTCCTTTTGCCTTTTCCTTTCTCGTTTTTGTATTGCTCTTTGCGTATGCTTTCAATCCTGCACAATGGAGGTCGGTTTCTTCATAGAAGAAAATGATTTCACAGTGGATTATGAAATATTTTCTTATTAAGAATCTTTCTTGTCATCCTGTATTCCTGTCGTCTATGCCAGCCTTTATTGGTTAGGAGTTATGGGGACAAGTTATCTTTCCAGTAGTCTATGCTTCTTGAAAATCAAAGAATGTCCCCCATTGGCTTATGACATAAGGGCAAGAAAGGAAAAGATGACCAGCAGATTGATTTGTTGTCTAGTATTACTGCACCCACTACTGGAGGAGTTAATTTTTGTTGGTATGCTCTGAAAGTGAAGGCGAAGAGACCAAACAAAAGACCTTAGATTTATGTCTATATGTGTAGTGTGATGGTTGGGCCTACCCTCACTATTTGTTACATTATCTATAGGTCTATTGGAGCTAGCCAGACTGGTTCCCATACTTAGGTACCTTAGTCTTTCAAAGTACTCTACAAACAGTCAAATTCTGGAAGTGTGCTTCGTAGTCACCAACATGTTAAAGAGGGGTTTAACCATAAAAGTTCCCAAACCCAAGATGTCCAGAATCTTGATTATTAGAGGGGTGAAAGCACTCAATCTTCTGGGAAGAAAAGCCCACTATCTTCTAAATTATAGCATTTTTCTCTTTCTAAACCTTTTTTACCAAGTAATTTTTACTGTTAGTCAAGTTATGCAACCAGGGGAGAACCTTCATGCATATTTTCAAGCCACTCTTCGTTACTTCCCATAGCTAGCATATAATTATACCTCTCAGTTAACCAACTGAAATCCTTATAATGTTTGATAATTATTTTCTAGAAGTTTTTTCCCCCCTTATTTTCTTATTAGAGTGTGCTCATGGATGGCATGTTTTCATTTTTAGAATAAATGAAGTTCTTTTGGAAACTATGAATTTATGAATAGCAATTTCAATGGTACAATAATGTTTACTCTTTTTTGGAATTCAACATGTGGGGTAGGGATTCAAACACCTCGGACCTTTTTGGTTGAGGATATTACAATTGCAATAATGTTTACTTTTATAAATCGTCTAATCAGTTCTTTACAACAATCTTGCAAACAGAAATGGCAAGCCATTACAGCTGTTTGGGAGCTATTTGGAAAATAACATTTGGCTTTTATTTTTAAAACAAATTTCAGGAATTGTGATTGCATAATTCATGAGAATTAAAGTTGTTGTACTCTGGAAATCATTATTCACAACTAACGATTGATAGGTCATTGGTAAATCAAACTAAATAAACATAAGAGAAAACAACTTTAAAAAACAATTATCCAAATATAAGTTTCCGTGGATTTTTGTTCTAGAAAATAGAAAAGTGATTTTCTAAAACAGCTGTCAAACAGTTCCTTATGTTTGCCCAAACATCAGACAGTAGATTATTTTCTGGTAATGGTCAAAACAGATGATGTTTCTCTTTCTTGAAAACCCTTTTTCTTTTGGGTAGATAATGATATTTTACTTTATTGCAGGCTGGGCAAGAATCATTCAGATCAATCACAAGATCTTACTACAGAGGAGCAGCTGGTGCTCTTTTAGTTTATGACATTACCAGGTGAGTCTGTGAATGGATGGATGGATGAACTTTTAGTTTTCTTATCATCTTAAAATTTCCCCTTCTTTCTAATTATTAACTATATTTCATTTCACTTTCAGATTTTTGCATCACAACCTTTAGAGTTCAAATCGTAAAAGTTATTTTTCTTATGATTGACTGGTTTTTTTTTACCATGTGGCTGCTCTTGGTTTTAAATTCACAACCAAGCTTCATTAATGTCCCCTTACCGTTGCATTTGATTTATTCTCTTTTTGAAAACTCTGAGATCAGCCCATGATTCTGTTGGCAGGAGGGAGACATTCAATCACTTGGCAAGCTGGTTGGAGGATGCTCGACAGCATGCAAATCCCAACATGTCGATTATGCTTGTAGGGAACAAGGCTGATCTCGCTCATCGAAGAGCTGTAAGCAAGGAAGAGGGAGAGCAATTCGCGAAAGAAAATGGACTCTTATTCTTAGAGGCATCTGCTAGAACTGCTCAAAATGTTGAGGAGGTCAGTTTTGTTTTATTTGACATGTGCTTCTTCTGAAAAGGCAGATTGGGTCTTAGATCATCTTGATGTTTTGATTTTACAGGCATTCATAAAGACTGCAGCTAAAATACTTCAAAATATTCAAGAAGGTGTTTTTGATGTATCCAATGAGGTAAGTTCTATCTTTTGTGGTAAAAGAATGTAGATTATTAGTTGCAAATGCTACCTACCCATTCTGGTTGTGATATAGAACCTCTAACAAACGAAAAAGAACGATAGTTCTCATAGACAGGGATCTGATGCTGCATTGTGACTCGTGAGATTACTTATCTGACATTACTGGCATTCATAGAACTGCGGTAGGTTGTAGTAACAACCTAGTGGCACTGGGGATGTGAAAAATAAGTAAAGGGCTTTCAATAGTAACGACTTATTCAAAATTCTATGAGTTTTCTGATAACCAAAGTTGGAGGGATATATATTGTCTCAAGAGATTAGTCAAAGTGTGCATAAGTCGGTCTGAATAGTTGTGGATATTAAAAAGTTAATAGCATTTGTGGGATGATGTTTTCATTCTTTGCTGTTATTTGGGGTTGTGGTTAGAGAGGAATATGGGAGTTTTTTAGGGGTTGAGAGATCTTGGGATGAGGTGTAATCTCTTGCTAGGTTTAATGCTTCTTTTTGGACGTTAGTGGCTAAGACTTTTTGTAATTATCCTCCAGGTTTGACTCTTTTAAATTGTACTCTGATTTTTGTTTAGTATTTTTGGGTTGGGGGCGTTTCGATCTGTTGGGCTGTTTTTTTTACGTCCTTCTGTATTCTTTCATCGAGAAGTTTGCTTCCTCATAAAATATATACTATATAATTTTCATTTCTTCTGAGCTTAAACTGCTGTTAGCATAGTTTCAATTTTAAAAACCTAATGCAATCATGAAGAACAGATAAGAATTTTTACGATACTGCCGTTTCATCGAATATTGCAGTCATCTGGGATCAAGGTCGGTTACGGGCGGTCTCAAGGGCCATCAGGGGCAAGAGATGGAACAGTTGCACAGAGAAGTGGATGCTGTAGCTAATTGTAAACCAAAGAAGTACTAGTGTATATGATATGATGAACAACCCTTTTGTGCAAGTTGTTTTACTCTTGTGCAAACCGCCATGATTAAGTTTCTTGTGTATCCTTTTACAAACATAGAATGTATAGTGCCTCCATCATATAACTCAGAACCCCTACTTGGCAAAACTATTACTTTGCTGACTCTCAAAGCAATTTCTTGACAATGTTTTGGTTCAACAGAGTTTGTACATTTGGTGAGATTTTCTGTATTGCTTGTCTTGAAATGTTGCATGTAAGTTTCTATTCCTAACTTTGTCCATTGATGTTTTCTATCCTTTGCCAAACAATTTACCCTCAAAATTGTGTTTTCTTGTAGCTTTTAAGCTCATGTTCGTATGATGTATGAATCAGGTCCTTTCATTGGAAATCAAATTATATTCGCACCCTGCTTTTGATTTTAGACTAGAAAATTAAGGGTTCAATTTATACGATCTTGTTTTTCGTTTTATTTTTTTATTTTTTCAGAAAATAGGGGGAAATGTTATTTTTCTTCCTTTTATCTCAAATTTTTTGCCCAATCATAGCTTGGTTAGAACTTAGATCATCTATTTAGTATATAAGTTTATTTCAAGATTAACGGCATCCAAAGTTTATTTGATGGATGTTAGTATGTCATATAGAAAGTAATGATGTTAAACAGAATTATGAGACCTAATTAAATTAAATGTTTATAAAAAGTTGAGAAAATTTTAATGGGTAGCAATTTATATAACAGGATTTTGATTTTTACGTGATTTTTTTAATGAAAATTTTTGCTTATTCGATATCTACTAGTGATTTATAATTTGTAACTCAATGATAAACGTCTATCATTAAAAGATGCAAACGTCTATCACTGGCGATTAAAAGATACAAATGTCTATCACTGACGATGTAGGGTTGAAACATAGTTTCTTTGGATTTTTTTTCCCTTTTTGCTATATTTGAAACTAATTAGACTTGTTTTGCCACATGCAATCATCCCTCAAATAAATATAATATTCAAGACAAATTTTGTAATCCAACCTTATAACATCATCGAATATAATAATAATTTAAATAAATGACGAAACCAATACTGTTAAACTATAATGCAAGTACAAAAACAACATAGGGGCCAAAACAAATACTCAAAACCTGCTATCAAAACACTTTCACTTCTCAGAACACATAATTCTCAAAGCTTAAAAGACCTAAAGATGGTTGGATACACACCATAATGCACAATTTCAACTGATGGAAAAATCAGTTGAAATCAGAGCAGATATTATTCTGAAAGAATTATGGCAATTTCAAATGTAAGAGAATCTATCTGTTCCTAACAGCATGATTCTATGGCAACCGTAACATACATTATAATCTTTTTGAACACCGCTCTTCATCTTACAATCCGTTGCATATAAGCTTACTGCAACCTTCCCAATATGGCTATAAGGTTACTGCATAAGCTCCCCAGCATCGATTCTGGCAAATCCTGATTCTGGGAAAGAAAGACCTATGGCAACTGCGCCCTACATTGTTTGATTTTATGATCGGCCAGGTCCACTGCCACCAAATCTGACCCGAAGATTGTCGTAGGTTCGAGAAACTAATAAAAGCCTAGGGTCATCTTCAGGAATCTCACGTTCCTACAAATCAAAAGGCTGTATCATTAGGAAGGAAAACTGTAACTTAAAAACAGAGCCAAAAAATGCACATCTAGATACATAGAGCCAAAAAATGCAAATGTAGTCAATTGGAGAGCCTTTTGGTAACCCCTTGAAATATGTGACGTGCTTTGCCTCTTTTTTCATTTTTTTCCCAACAGGAAGGGAAAAATGCCCACATACATAGAGCTAAACGGAACCAAGTATATCTAGATAGTAAAATCAACCACTGTTCACCATGGGATTAGGGATCTTTCATGCAGGGGCACAAACCAAACTCGTTTATTGAACTTTCGATTAGATTCAAACTACCAAATTATTTAAAATCAAATGTAGGGATTACACTTTCAATATAATATGTACATGATAAGAATGTTATTAGGATAGAAGTGAGAGTATTATTAGGCTATTAAGGATATATTAGTAATTAGATAGGAAGGTAGTTATGGTATTTGGTAATAAATAGAGGGCGTGGGAAAGGAGGAGATTAGGCATTGATTTAGTTGGTTTAGGGCTTGAATGATCTCAAGAGAGGGAGGGTCCAAACCTCGAATGACTTGGTTTATCTTCTAGTTCCGTTGTCTTATACATTTCAATATATTTTGGGTTCTATCAATACAATGAAAATATATTCTTTCATAGTTCTCTAGGTACATAGTTACAGTTCTTTTTAGTTTACTTCAAATCATAAAGCATTTAAGGTCGTAACTTTCACTCAATTTGATAGAGTGCAAGAATACACGAGAATAAGATTGTCTTCAAAAGAAAAACAACAAATGTCGCAGAAATGAATGAAGTGAGTTGTTGGGTGAACCTTTGATGAATCTCAAGTTCTCAACTCAACCAGACTCCAACTACTACTAGAATGGACTTGTATGTATTTATTATCAAATATCAATGCCGAGGATAACAAATGTCATAACAAAAGGATTAAAGTGAAGGGCAAGAGAATCACCTTCAATCCCTTGTAATATGCTTCCACAGCTGGGAATGAAGGAGTTATCTTTCGAGCTTGCAAGAGGTCCCATATATAATTGGCAGTTGTATACCCACCGGTCTGAACGGAAATACGGAAAAAATAAACTCATTTTTTGATCATATGAACCCTATAGTGATAAATTTCAGAATTTTGAGCACCTAACTGCTACCCACAAGGCTCTTGTGAACTAAAATGTGACAAACCATCAACCTACCTTCTCACCCGCTGCTGCAAGGAGGAGGTCACTCCCCAATTTGGAGTTCAAGAAAAAGCCCCTGGAATTCATATTTACCTGCAATCATTAATCAAAATAACATTCCTTAGATCAAGTCAATTTCAATTGTAATTTTAGTAGAACTTGGAAGTTACCAGTGTTTCTTGAGCCAATTGCATTCCCTTGGGCGTATAACCAAGCATGGCTCCCTCAACAAGCGTCTACAGCCAAATGAAAACAATAGCTAAATCTCTGCAATAGTTATCTTGAATTCCTAATAGTAAAAATCTCATATCATTCGTTTGAAGTGTCTAGGCTACAGCAATCTCATTTGCAAGGGAGATAAAATATACATATATTGGAAATAGTTATCTCACAGTCTCTGTCTCTGGATTCTGAGGAATCTCCGACAGACACTCAAACATAAAAAGAGAAGATAACAAGGACAATAGATTTTTTTTTTCCTTTTTTGGATAAGAAAAGGTTAATATGCAGTAAATTTTCTGACGCAGTAAAAGCAGAAACATAGTTGGGCAAACTCACTGCATAGAGTTCCGCTGCTGGAGGACCCCCAGAATTCAAATGCTCCTCAAAAGCTTTAAGACCACGATCAATATCTCCAGAATGTAGATAGCATCTGTAAGAAGTTAGTTGTCAAATCATGAAATGAGTAATAAAATTAAAGATCCCAATATAATACAGATGACTTTGCTCATCCTTCCTATGTCCTGAATAATTAATATTTATAATCAAGCCTCTAACTCCACACAAATATTTAGTAGAAGAACGGTATTAGCAGTCCTTGCAATACATGTGGGTCCGTATTGTAATTTCAATGAAAGTAAAAAAAAAAAAAAAAAAAAAATCATCACTCAGTGTGTAGGAAATTCGATCACCAAGTAATGAGATGTCAAAAATAACAAAACAAGACAAGACAACTGCAACTTTTGCATACTGCTGATATGCGATCATCGCCACTTTCATTCAAACTACATGTCAAGTATAAAAGATATGAAAATACGGAGTAGGAAAAAAAAAAGACAAAAGCCACTAAGCAGAGCATGTTAGAAACAGAAACAGAATGATCAGACAAACTGCTACAATAAGCTCAATCCAGCCAAGTCAAGCTTCCATTACTGGTGTAATCGTAAGCCAAAAAACACTCAACTTGCAACCACATTAGATCAAGCTTGGCGGATCAATGCACAAACAAAGGGCAAATCTGTAGTTTCATTAGATCTGTGCAAACTTCATAGTTACAATAACATCGCAGTTTGATCTTTAGAATTTATGGCTGCAGTCATTGCCATCAAAACAAGAAGCAATCTAATGAACACCTAAAGAAAACCAACTCAATCAGAAAGAATTGCTGAATTGAGGTAATTGTGAGCCAAAAAATGATTCTCGTGCAATTAGTGTAATAATCCAAACCCAGTTGATCTATGCTTTGACATTTAATTATAAACTGCATGGATTAGACAACAGAATTTAGTTTTTGGACTGAGCCTTTCACCTCATGACTTGAATTACTATGTAGACATCGGGAGTTTTTCCATCCTTCTTTAACATATCCATTATGGTCTCCATCACCTACTTTAATTGAAAAAGAAACTGGTAAGAAACAAAAATATTTTATACAAAAGTTCATAATGAGGAAATTTACACACAATGCATGATAAAACAAAAATATTTTATACAAAAATTCATAACGAGGAAATTTACACACAATGCATGATAGAAATTAAGTTATAACACCGTTATAAGAGAGAACAGATGACATCTACTATGTAAGAAATGATGATATTAGATATTAGAAGACCTAAAAATAGAAGAATGGGTCAGCTAATCATATATGAAATTGCACCCAAATGAAATAAAGAGGGCCTGATCTGAATAAGTTTATCCAATAATATAAATCCAGATGTTGCTGGAATTATGAGTCAGATACCTCTACATTTCTGAGATTCCCACAAGCATGCAAAGCAACATGATAAACAGTCAATTGTCTGTTCAAAAATCCTCCACGCCTATGAACATGTTATAAAAGAGAACAGATGACATCTACTATGTAAGAAATGATGATATTAGATATTAGAAGACCTAAAAATAGAAGAATGGGTCAGCTAATCATATATGAAATTGCACCCAAATGAAATAAAGAGGGCCTGATCTGAATAAGTTTATCCAATAATATAAATCCAGATGTTGCTGGAATTATGAGTCAGATACCTCTACATTTCTGAGATTCCCACAAGCATGCAAAGCAACATGATAAACAGTCAATTGTCTGTTCAAAAATCCTCCACGCCTATGAACATATTCAGCAGTTGGAATATTGTACAGTTCCTCTTCTGAAACACCCATCATCACATTTTCAGCCGTTGCACTTGATGCATCGACCGACAACCATTCCTTTGACCGTTCAACAAATTCAACCACCTTATCATAGAAAAGTAGAATTGTGATTATATATCACCAACCAAACATTACAAGGACAAGAAGGACAGCTGAGGTGATTGTTACTTTAGTAGCAAAATCATCAGCCACAGGTTTCTTGTTCATATGTGCAGCTATAAGTCCAGTATAGCAGAACTTGTTTAAGCCAAGGCCAGCAGCAGTCATATCTCTGACAATTGTATACCTAAAATATAGATGAAATTTTTTGTCAACTATTACACCGAGTCTACAAGGTATATTTAATTATTAGGAAGAAACTAAGAGCAAGGTAAATGTGAATCTAAGGCCATTAATCTTAGGAAGTAGTAAACGACTGAATTTGGTGGTGATAATTTTTCTTACATTGATTTATAATCAGATAAATCGTCAAGAATACAGAATTATAATGCAGGAAAAATGATAAGAGGGTAGGTTGTGAAAGAAGTAGCATACACGCGATCTAATCTACCAGCAGCTGCACAAGCATTAAGTAGGCAGATGTATGTCTGTGAATGTGGCTTCACTTCACATCTTCTCATCTCATCTAAGATCTTCAATTTAAACAGAGAATAGTTGCAAATCAAAAGAAAGGTCTGGATTTGCCTTCTGTGACTTCCAAAACAACCTAAAGTTAGGTTTTAAAAACAAACAGAGACCTACCCGGACAGCCTCTTCAGAGTTATTGCATTTACCACATAATGAGATTAGCATGTTATACAGAGTAACCTGGAAAACATATATGCACATACACAAACAAAGGTCACCAAAAAGAAGAAGATGCAGAATCGAAAAACCTTAAGAGTCAAACGTGAGGGAAAAAAAGAAAAGACTCAATTCATATGCAAGAAGTACCTACATCAGGAATCAACCCCATGGCCTTCATTTCATCCCTGAAGAAAAACGCATCTTGGAAACGAGCGCCTTTCATGGTTCCAGTAATCAGCGAATGGAAAACGTCCATTGTAGGCTGCACCCCATCCAACATCATATCGTCATACACATCCCTCAACAAGAAATACCTAAACCAGAAACACATAGAGCAACACACCATTTCAAATACACACGAACAAAAAAACAAACAATCAAAAAGGCGAGCAAAGAAAGAAACAGAAAGAACACCTTCTCTGGGCAGTGATGGATCCAATTACAGTGTTGTACTCGGAGACATTGTCGGCGTAATTCCTTTTACTGTACTCTTCAGTAGAAACAGCAAAGGATCGACGCTGTCCGAGAAGACGAACAAGCGAGCGGCTGTGACCTGAACAGAAATGGAAGAACGAGAATCGTATAAGCTAAAAACAATGGATTGAGATTGAGAAATGAAGAATTTCATGGTGAAGAAGCAGTACCGGTGACAGATTGAAGAAGCTTCATTGATACTGAAATCGATCGACGGAGCGGAGAGAAATGGAGCTCAGTCTGTTTCTCCGGCGAGGTTTTTCTCACCAAAACCCTCCCGATTTTGCGCGGGTTTCGATGATGTTGGGCTTTTTAGTACATGATGGGCGGCGTTTACAGGCCTGGCCCAAATTTATTGGGCCGATGGAAACCTTTGATGGGTTAGAAAGTCAAAAGCCCAATTCAATGGGCCTGTGATAACACTAATTTAGTGTTATATTTATGCTCATTTATTGGCTAGTTTTGTATTGAATTAGTGAACTTTGATGTGTATTTATCTTGATTTTGTAGAAACCGAGCTGACGGAGCAAAATCGAGTGTTCGAGATTACTTTGATGGATATTGGAGTCTTTTAGAGCTTTGTTGAAAATTTAAGAAGGGAAGAGAAAATTAATAAAATGTTAAGTAAGAAAGTTTTCAAGTTGAAAGCTTAAAAAAAAAATAATAATAATAATAATAAAATCTTGGAGCCTAGGCGCCCAGGCGCCTGAAGCAGAGTAGTCAGACAGAATGACAGTGCCTAGGCACTGTTTTGGGCTCCTAGGCGCTACGAATACAACAGAACGCGTTTTTTTCATATCTGTTTCGATCTCTGCTATATATACATCATTTTCTCTTCAATTTTAGGAGGCCAAACCGAGGGTTTATGCCCTAAATAAGACTCCATGCTATTTTGAGAGGATTTGGGAGCATTTGTGAGCAGATTGGAGCGATATTGAAGATTTGGACCTTGGATTCTTGGGATAACACCTCAGAAACATGAGATCTCCCTTTGTTTGCAATTTCTTTCATTTTCCTTTCATTTATAGTTAATTTTGTGGTTGTAAAGTTAGGGATTTTTGGGTTGTGTTGACTGGTTTTGTATGATTTAATCCCTACTTACTTGGGTTCATTGTTAAACATTATTTTATGCTTGATTGTTGGAAACTTTGGATTGAGTTCTTAAGTAATAGATGTTTATTGCTTTTGGGGCTTTGAATCATTTATGTAATTGTTTCTTAATGCCTTTAACCATTGTTTCTCTAATTAATTGAGGTATTTCTAAGTTAAGCTCAAAAGAGGATACTTAGTTTAGCTTAATGCACAATTAATTAACTACTTGAGTGACAGCAAGATTAATAGCTAATTAATTGTAGTTGGTGATGAAGGTTAATTAGTTGGACATTGGTTAATCGATTAGTTTTCTAAGTGGAAACTCGAAGGAGAGAAGCTTAGACAATAACCCAATTGCATAACTAGTGTTTATTTACCGGAGTGACAGTCGGAATTAATAAATAAACATTAGAAGTTCATAATGAATAGTCTTAACACCTTGTATGAGTTAGCTAGCGCTATGGAGACCTAGGTTAGTTAATTGATACATTGAGAGTGGAGGAGACTGAGAGAAGATTCCACGTCTTTAGAGCTTCTAGACTTATGAGTTCGTTGTCCATTGAGTTATAATTGTCTTTTAACTTAGTAATTGATCCTTTCCCAAGCTATCCCTCGTGTTTGTGTCTCCCATTTATTTTTTGCATTTATTTTTTTTGTTAGTTAGTTTATCTTCTCTTGATTTCGGTTCTCTAAATAAGTTAAGTGAGAGTATTTGTGGTAATTAATTGACTTAAAAGCCGATCTCTGTGGATTCGTTACTCGGTAGGAATACCGTTTTATATTACTTGACCCGTGCGCTTGCGGAAACTTATTTGTACGCCCATCAGCCTGCTTCAAAGAGTTTAGAGTTCAGTAGACCTTGGGTTGCGCTCATCTATATCATGAAAGCATCGCAAGGAAATGAGACAGACATAAACAACTTAGGGGCTGTTTGGCGCACTAGTTTAGAATCAAGAACTCTGGGAATTCTTGGCTGGAATAAAAAACCATGGAGTTCCTGATTACTGTGTTTGGGGCGCAGGATTGAGTTTGGCTAGTTTGTTGAAACTTGTGTTTGGGGTGTAGAGTTGGATTGGGCTGGGTTTGTTTAGGCTGTTCGTTTTTTAACAATTTTTTAAGCTGTTTTTTTTAGATCCATTTTTTTTACTTGATAATTGTTTGTTGAATTTCATATCAATATTTTAACCAAGTATGTGGATCAATTATTTCAAGAATAGTTCAATATGAATGTGTAGTTTGTACAAGTATAATGATATCTCATTCACTCCATTCATTATGATGTAAAATTAAATAACATTAGTAAGGACATATATTTTAAATAATTAATACTTTATTTCACAAAGTATTTAGAAAACTATTTTAGGAATTCTATTTTAGAAATTAAAAAATTGGAAGTCTATTTAATAAATTAGGGAAACTCTATTTCACAAAGTATTCTGAAACCTATTTTTAGAACTCTATTTTAGAAATTAAAAAATTAGAAGTCTATCTAAGAAATTATGGAATTTAAAACTTTATTTTACAAAGTATTCATAAACCTATTTTTGGAACTCTATTTTAAAAATTAAAATATTGGAGGTCTATTTAAGAAATTATGGAATTTAAACAAAATTTCGCACAGTATTTTGAAATCTATTTCAAGGATAAATGAGTTATAAAATTTGAATTCTATTTTAGAAATTAAAATATTTGAATGAAAACTATTTCAAATATAATAAGTTGAAAATTTTGTTCAGTAGCCATTTTTAGTTTTATTTTAACCAAATTTGTTTAGTAGCCATTTTAGATTTATTTTAACCTTTTAAAAAATTGACTAGGCAGTTGGGTTGCTGGGGTGATCGTTGGAGTGGTCATTGCGGTGGTCAGGTTGATGGGTTGGTTGGGTTCTCAAGGTGGTCACAAGTGGTGGTTGCACAATGGTCAGGTCGTTGGAGTGGTCGTTGGGTGGTTGTCGGCAGTAGTTGTCGAGTGGCCGGGTTACTAGAGTAGCCATCAGGGTGGTCAGGTTGCTGAAATGGTCGTTGGGTGGTTGTGGCAGTGGTTGTCGGGTGGCTGAGTCGTTGCTGAAGTGGTCATTAGGGTGGTTGGGTCACCAGAGTGGTCACTAGAGTAGTCACCAGGGCGTCAACGATGGTTTTGGGTGGTTGAGTTGTCAGGTCGTCGGGGTGATCGTCAAGTAGTCATCGAGGCGATCGGGTCATCAGAGTAGTCACTAAGTGGTTGTCGACGGTGGTTGCTAGGTGATCGAGTTTTCGGGGTGATCGTCAACTATGGTTGCCAGGTAGTCGGGTCGTTGGAATGGTTGTCAGATGATCATTGACGGTAGTTCGGACAAGTCGAGTCGTTGGGGTGGTTGGATCATCGAGGTGTTGAGTTGTGTGGGTGGTTGAGTTGCACGGGTGATTGTCAAACTGGTCTATAGAGTTCTCATTGCAATGGTCACCGGAGATAATAATCAACAGTGGTCAGGTCACCGATGTGGTCGTCGGTAGGGGTGTGCACGGTTCAGTTCAGTCCGGTTTTGGGCGAAACCAGTGATCAAACTGACCACCTCGGTTTTCAAGGGATCTGAACCGAAGAAACCGAATATTCTTCGGTTTTCGGTTAAAAATCGAACCAATCGATTTCAGTTCCAATCGGATCGGTTCGATTTTTAACCGATTTTTCTTTCCTTTTGCAATAGCACCATGACAGCGTGAAGAACAAGAGTGAGTGAGGTGAGAAACTAAGAGAGCAAAACAATAAAAGAGAAAAAGAAGAAGAGTAGAGAGAGAGATGAGGTGAGGGATGATGGGGAAGGGTGGAGGCGTCATCCACATATTCCGGTAGATGAAGAAACAAGTGGCGGAGGCGATAGGTGGTTGTGACAAAGTGAGGAGCGGCGTTGATAGCTAGCTGTGAAAGAGTGAGGGGCGATGGAGGAGAACTTCGGGGAAGAAGGGAGAGAGAGAGGGAGGAAGGGAAGAGAGAGAGGGTTGGAGGGAGAGGAGTGTTTGTCTGGCAGAAAAAACAAAAAGAGAAAGAGAAAAGAGAACTAGGGTTAGGAATCTTTGGGCTTTTGGGTTATGGGCTTAAGTAATGAAATGAGCCGTACAATGAGATTGATAAAAAAAAATTAAGTTATTTAATAGTTTTAGTTCGGTTCAGGTTTTTCAATTTTTTAAAGTACCAAACCGTGGACTGAACCAAAGAACTCGGTTTTTTAAAGGATTAAATCGATATAACCGAAAATTTTATAAAAATCGAACAGAACCAATCGGTTCGGTTCGGTTCGACTCGGTTTTTGCACACCCCTAGTCGTCGGAGTTGTCGTTGTTGGTGGTCATCGGAGTTTTCATCGGAGTTGTTGTTGAAGTGATCGTTGGAAATGAAAAATAACAAATAGAAAAGGAAAACATGGCATAAACCCCATGGGTTTGCACTGTTGTAACCCATGGGGTTGTGTTTCAAAACCAAAGGTTTTGAACACCTTGTACCAAACATGGTTATAGGTTTGGAACCCAAAACCATGGGCCAAACACCCCCTTAATAACTCTCGAATGTGAAATTCAAAAATCTGCATGTCTTTTAATAATTAGTAGATATATAATAACTAGTAGATACAGAGTTGTCAGCATGAGCATAATTCAGTGATAAATGACATATACTCTTTCTTTTAAGGTCGGAGATTCAAATCTTCATACTCCATTTATTATAATAATATATATATATATATACAAAATGTACAAACTACTCATGAACTATAAGGCTTCGGAGAATCGAACTCTCGAATTATAGAATTGTTACAATTTAACCCAATATTTTAAACTCTATAAAATTTGAAACGTATAATATTAACTATTAAAAAATTTTGGTTTTCAAATTGATGTTGAATTATCTTCTCAATTTTTTTTTTAGATCAACAACGTGTGGGAGTGGGGAGATTCAAACCTTTTAACCTCTTTGTCGATGGTACATGTCTTAACCAGTACAAATATGCTCAGGTTGACAATTGTCATCTTGATTCAAGAAAACTAAAATTGATAGAAAAAATATGGGTTAGGTTGTAACGATCTTATTATTCGAGAATTTTGGAACAACATTTATAGTTCAAAAGTAGTTTGTGCATTTTGCAATCTTTAAGGATTTAATTGCAATAATTTCGTAAGTTTTTTAAATTAATTGATCAATTGAAAATTCAATGGTGCGATTGTAACAACTCTTATAATTCAAGGGTGTGATTGTAATACTCTTATAGTTCAAGGGGTAATGGCTTTTCCGTTCACGTCTCCGCCCCCATTTAATTCTCCGTTCGCATAGAATTTCCCATTTAATTTATCGAGGATCAAAGCAGGGATTCCTTGCAGAGAATTTGTGGGGATCGAGTCCCCTACATGAATTATTTCTTGTGTTATAATTTTTTTATTTAATAAAGTAATTATTTTTTTTATAAAATTTTTATTTAAATTGTTAATTCCTAATGAGAATTTTCAAATTAAATCGAACAATTTTAAATTTTATTTTAAAAAAATAATATTTAATAAAAGTTTAAACTTATGGTTTATTATATATATATATATATATATTAAAAAATAAAGAAATTGGGTGTAACCCCCCCCCCCCCCCCCCCCAGTCCAAGATTCGGACCAAGATTTGGAATTCGAATTCAGCACCTGATGGCCTCGACATTCCCTGCATCCCCTGCAACCTGACCACACCACCTTACTTGTCTTGAACTGCTTCTAAAAGTGAAAACTGTCCCTACAAACTAACATGGGTCCTTTCAGCATGCTTTGTCCTCACTCACATGTTTCCTCGGAAAATTTCTAAGAGGTTATCCAACATAGGATTGTACCAAGCTAAGCACACTTAACTTTGGAGTTCCTATGATTGAGCCACCGAATAGGAAAATGCACCTTGTTGGTATAGATAGTAATTGTCAATTATTTTAAGTATTTCTTAGCCATGCCTTGCATAGTCTCAGGATCCCTCTCATTCGTATGTGGTATCGGTGCATTCATGTACTCCTCATGAACTCGAGTGTTACATGCCCACCAGCTTCTGCCTTGGTTCATCTCTGAACCACATCTTACTGGGAGATGTTCCTCTCTAATACCACTTATAACGCCTCTTAGCCCAGGATTTGGACCATGATTTGGAATTCGAATTCAACACCTAATGCCCTTGGCATTCCCCTGCATCCCCTACGACTTGGCCATGCCACCTTACTTGTCTTGAACTGCTTCTAAGAGTGAAGATTGTCCCCACAAACCAACACGGATCTTTTCAGCATATTTTGTCCTCACTCACATGCTTCCTAGAAAAATTTTCAAGAGGTCACCCAACATAGGATTGCTCCAAGCCAAACACGCTTAACATTGGAGTTCCTATGATTGAACCACTAAAAAAGAAGGTGCACCTTGTTGGTATAGGTAATAACTATTAATTCTTTTAAGCCTTTCATAGCCATGTCTTGCATAGTCTCAGGGCCCCTCTCATTCAGATGTGGTATTGGTTCATTCAAGTACCCCTCCTAAACTTGGGTGTTACATCGGGACAGGAACGAGGAATGAGATGGGGATAGAGAACTCCATTTTGCCACCGTTTCCTCTCTTGTTCACTGCCTAAACAGGGATTCTCCACTCCATCAAGACAGGCCCCCTTGGGAAAAATAGACATTCCTACATGTGGGGTGGGGAATTCAAACTTTAATGGTTGCATCTAATAAATTCTTGTACTTTGAAAATTTTAGAATAAGTTTTTGACTTTTTAATGTTGTGTTTATATCTAATCTCTTTAATTTAAAAAACTTTTAATATGTCAAGTCTCGTTTAATAAGCATTTGGTTTTTGAAAATTGTGCTTATTTTTTCATCATTTCTCTACCATGAGTTTCAGCTTTCTTAAGAAACATTTGAATTCTTAACCAAATTCCAAAAATAAAACAAGTTTTTGAAAACTACTTTGTTTAGTTTTTAAAACTTGACTTAGTTTTTCAAAACATAGGTAAAAAGTAGATAACAAAAAAAGGAAACTCATTGGTGGAAGTAGTCTTTATAGACTTAATTTAAAAAAACCAAATAATTATTAAACGGGCCTAAACTTTCGATTTTTTATCTAATGTCTTCTTAACTCAGATTGGTTTAATACTGTAATTATCAAAGGCAATAATGTTGAGTACACCTAACAACAACAACAGTATAATCTTAATTTAAATCTCATTTTGATTTTTTTAAAGTTTTTAGATTTGTTTCATTTTAGTCCATAAACTTTCAAAATATCTATTTTAATTCCTCAACTTTTTAAAAATAAAGGTTAAATTACAAGTTTAAACCATGAAATTTCATGTTTGTGTCTAATACATCCCTGAACTTTAAAAATATCTAATAGATTCCTGAATTTTTAATTTTGTGTTTAATAGGTCATTGAACTTTAAAAATGTAGAATATGTTCTCAAACTTTCAATTTTGCATCTAATAGATCTACATATTTAATATTTTTAAACTTTCAATTTTGTTTCAATAGGTTCGTAATTTTTTTTAATGTCAAATAAGTCAATGACCTATCAGACACAAAATGGGAAGCTCAAGAACTTATTAGATACAAAATCAAAAGTTTAGAGACTTATTAGACACGTTTTAAAGTTGAGTGACCCATTATATACAAGATTGAAAGTTTAAAGACATATTTGACACTTTTTAAAGTTTAGGAACTTATTTAATACAAATCTAAAAGTTCAAGGACTAAACTAGTAATTTAACCAAAAAATAATCACTTGACAGCTGTCATTATAGTTTAGAAAGTTTTGAGGTCCTTCTCTAGCAAATGCCCTAACTATTCCCTCTCTTCCTTCTTATTGATGTAGAATCATCCATAATTAATGTAATAAAACCCATTTTTTTCTAAGCAACAATCAAATCATGTTTGTAACTCAATACTTGTCTCGTTGAACATTTACCTCACTCCAATGTATATATTCAAAGCCACATCATCCATATTTTAAACAAATATTTATTGAGGATAGAATAATAAGTAGTAATATAATTATTTATACATAAGTTTATCTGACGTAATATTTAAAAAAAATCAAAGACTATGAGATTTAAACCAATAATCTTATACTAATTTTGTGACAAT
The DNA here is from genome assembly GCA_033996785.1 of Trichosanthes truncata. Taxonomy (NCBI): domain Eukaryota; kingdom Viridiplantae; phylum Streptophyta; class Magnoliopsida; order Cucurbitales; family Cucurbitaceae; genus Trichosanthes; species Trichosanthes truncata. Next base: position 3,336,168 of record MU867261.1, read on the forward strand.
TTTAATCTTTAGAATTTTAAAATATTTTATAAAACTGAGTTACAATCCTCATCCTACAATCAAATAACAAGAATATCATTTTACATCTTCACATTATAAATATCTTTTTTTCTTTTTTGAGTTCATGTGGGATAGAAAATTTGAACCCCTGATCTCATGGTCGAAGGTATATATCTTAAACAGTTAGCTGTTTTTCGATGGACAATGTTATAAATATCTTAATTTTATCAACCATAAAAAAAATCAATTAAATCTTTAATAACTCCATTGAAATTAAATAAATAAATGATAATGTAGCATATATATCTACCTTATCCTCCCCAATTAAAAAAATCAATATGACCTTGCTAAAGAAATATTAATGCAGAAATTGGACAGGGATAGAATTAAAGAAAAATGATTCTCACAAATGAGACCCTGAGGGACAAATATTCCTTATTTTCCATTGACAAAAAACTTGTCAAAAAGTACACCAATATCATTACATTACATTACATATTTTCCTATGTACAAAGACATGTGGATAAACAAATTTTAAAAGGTAAAATCAATTCCAGTGGCCAAATTTCATTTACAACACCTCCTATCCTTTGTACATGGCTACTGGACCAAAAAAATAAAAAACTCAAACCATCAAACATTGGTAAGCATCATTTTGTAACAAAAGGAATGAATGGAATTGCTTGCCTACATTCTCACATCTATAGGGTGCAGAATCTGCTCGATATCGAGGTGTTATGCCTGTACCTTATCACGAACTTGCACGATTCTTTCGACCAGTATGACTCGATTGCTAGTAGAGATCTGGATCATGAACTTGCACAATTCTATCAGCCAGTATGACTCGATTGCTAGTTGAGATCTGATCAGTAGAGCTTTAACCGTGTGTGGATGGAACTCCGACAGAACGGGCATGTTTGAAGATCTTGTCCGCATTCGCTACACGTCTGCAAATACCGAGCACATTCGTTAGGGGAAATAACTCGGATTTCAGTAATACTTCTCAACTTGAATGACAGAAGATTACCTGATGTCCACAACCAAATGCCAAGTCCTTTGGGTTACTGAGGCATATGCCGCACAACTGTGAGCAGAAAAATAAGCTGTTTGTATTAATAAAAACTCTTAAAGGAACAATGAAAAAGGATATGATAATGTCCTTAAATCAAAATCCTAGCGACGTGGCATCGTGTCGAGATAATGACCAACAATACCAGAATTATAGGAATTTTGAAATGTCTTTCAATAAAAGTGTTTTTAATAGAAACACTTCCTTTTGGAGTTCAACAATACGTGGGTTGGAGATTCGAATCTTATTTTGATAGATGTTTTACTGCCTTAACTAGTTGAGCTATGCTAAGTTAAGTATAACACTTCTTTTGCAAACACCTTTGGTTTTTCAAAATCACTTTTGATAATCTAACCATGAAAACGCTTTTGAGCACTTCTCACCATTCTAAAAATCATCCCAAACAAACTAAGACAGATAAAACTAGTTTGCAACCGTCAGAGTCGGAAGGCGGTGGTCAAGAAAATACCATCACAAAAAGAAAAACATTACCTTGTCATCGTAAGACGAAAGATCAATAGAACGAGCGGTTTCGATTGGATTATTATCCATAGGATATGGAGGCATTGGATTATTATTCACAGGATATGGAGGCACTGGATTATTATCCACAGGATATGGAGGCACACTTGGCTGAAAATTGAAGGATTGAGGAGGTTTTGGTCTGCTGAAAGATGCCGCAACAGGTGGAGGAAGTGGAATCCTCTGGGGAGGACTGCCTTTCCGAGTCCTGAGATAAGATTGAATAAAACGATTGTGACAATAAAGATGATGATTCCCTTTTGAAAATATCTCCTACTAAAATGACTTGCAAAATAAACGCTTCTTACCCCAGTAGATTATGTTCCAAAGTAGCTTTATATTGAGAAGGAATCTCCATTAGAGCTGCAAGTGCAAATTCTGTCTCTTTCCGAGACTGGGGAACGTTCTTTGACATGATTGCTGTAAAATTCACAAACTAAAGAGTGACAAGGACGAAAAAAGAAAAAAAAATTAGTCTCTCTCAAATTTGAAGCAATAGGTTAAGCAAACAGATTTTAGATAACCTCCACTTACTTGAAAATTATCGAAAGATCGGGCGGGGATATTGTCGTCGAATTCTTTCATTGTATCCCATGGTCCATCCCCAACACCAACTAGAACAATGGAAAGAGGGAAATTGCTGAAATAAAAGCATATAAAATTGTTACAGTCTGGACAGAATATTAACTAAATTCAATACGTATATGAATTTCATACTCACCTTGCTGCTACAATGGCATCAACTGGTTTCTTTTCTTGTGGACTTAGCCTTCCATGTTCAGTGTCCACACTTCTAGTCACCTGAGATAATTATCATTTCAGAAAAAGATACAGGAACAGAAGAACAGATATCTTGCTATACTCACATATGAATTCTCAATCAAATTGAGTTTCATATTGTTTTTCATTCATGAGGAACGGTTTCAGAAAATGTAGCGTGTTCCAAAAAAAATTCCACCATTTTTTTTGAAGAACTGTATTAGTACCTGCCCATCAGCGATTATCAACAGAACGTGATACTGGCCACCACTCTGCTCCACAATTGTCGTTGCCATCTCAATAACAGGTGCAAATGAAGTTGGTCCTGTCATATAATAATAAACGACCGCATAAGAACAATTACATGTATGTGAGAAATATTTTGATCAAATATACGGCATGAAGAAGTATAGTCTATTCTGGAACCTGCAAGACGTAGATGGGGAACAATTTCCCTATAACGATTCAACACGTCCTCAAATCCATTACAAAATCTCCCTTCTGGATAGAAACTAAAGACATCTTGATCGTGTGTAGATGCTGCAAATTACATGAGACATTTACAATATGAGCAGGCTGGAAAATTTGAAGCAGAACAAGAAACCAATAGAGGGGCGATTTAAGGAAATACCATCTCCAAATCCAAAACATGGAATCAAATTATCGTCATCAAAAGCAGACAATGTTTTTCCAATTATGGATATGGCTTGTTCATAGGGATTGGGGCCATTTCTGATGTCATGAAGGCTTCGTTTGTTAAATGATCTCGCACCTGTCCATTCATTGCTCTTTGTGAAATCAATTCCAATAATGAGATTGGAGGACTCAAGCCCCGCACGAGCAAGAGCTCCTGTTACCTATAAACAACAATTATCATCTTATTATATGATATTTATAGAGATGCATGCACGAAACTGGATAATGGATATAACATACTAAGCAAGAAATTCTTTGTTTCCTATTCACTTTTAAACAAAATTTAATATTGAAAGAAACTGTTCGAACATTCCATTTTATCTTACCTCCTCCAGGGATTTGTAATTATCAGCAATTCTTGAGTATCTTCTCTCAAACTTTTTTCCATTATCAGCAGCAGCACCACCATAGTAGTTTTCAGGAGGAGGGTAACGCCGCGGTGAGGAATACGATTGCTGTGGCACATAACTCTGACTTTCCTGATCATATGGGGATTGAGCATATGCTTCCTGAGTGTATGGGGATTGAGCATAAGGGGATTGAGTATATGGGGATTGAGCATATGCACCACTCCATGACGACGAAACGGACCGAACCGATGGTTCCTCCCTTGAATTTGCAGCCCCCATCAATTTCTAACTTTTTATCAAACTCTTCCAAATCCTAAGAAACTCTTCTTATCTGATTAACAAAGCAAGGCAACAAAATCAGCCAAAATTAATCAAAATCCTCAGCTACAAGGCAGATACCAGTATATCCAAAAGGGTAAATCCAACAGGCCAAAGGATATAAATTATTCTTTCTCACAAAGGAAGTTTTAAAGAAGATTTCAGGCTTTTTATTCAAACCAAAATAGCTTTAGTATTCCATTACGTCACGCCTCTTGACCGACTAAGAAAACAAAAAACAAAAAAGAAACTAAGGTATGAAAACCAGGAACTTTTCAAACAAGAAATGGCTGCCTGTCAAAATTGGATAGCGAAAAAGCCAAAGAGAGGAAATGAATTCGCTAAAGTCCCAAAAAGTAAATAAAGGCATTTTTCTCAGGAACAAAATTACGTAATAAAGATTTACAAGCAAATAAACAACACGATTTCATTGACAACTTCCAATCCAGGGCACCAGTCGAAATAAGCTGAAGTTTTCAAACTTACGAGTCACAAACTATTCAGTTCAAATCTGCATACTCCGAAAACTATCAAACGCCATATATAAACCCCAAAACTCGAACGATTCTAGACGAATTCAACAACAGATTATTCAACTTATTTCGTAGAAATCGATGAAAAAGCTAAAAGGCATCTCGAAAAGGAACGAAAATGAAATCCGTGCCATCGTTTCCATTTCTTGAATTGCTTGCACTTTGCGCAATTGACAAAATTCACTTCACTTGAAAGGAGGAATGCACAACGAAGACAATAAAATCAAATCGTTCTGCAAAAAAGGGGAAAAGGGAACTTTAAAGAGGAACGGATTTTTGACTTCTGGATCGAACGGGAATCTCTGAAGTTTGTTAATCTGGTATAACGATTCCTTGATTTGGCATTAAAGTGAAGTTTCGCAACAAAGCAATGTTCAATTATTGCTTGAAATTAGTGGGATCTGAAGACTTTTGAGAACGGAAAAGAAAAAAATTCATGCAATCCAATCAGTTCGCCATTAACGAACGACTGAATCTTCTTTATTGTTCTTTCAAACAAAGAAAAGTAAAAGAAACAGAATCTTCGTTATTAGTCACTTTCATTTCATTAAAATTCTTAATTTTCAAATATTTAAACTTGTCGTGTCAATTCCTCACAAAAAAATGTCGTGTCAATTATAAATCTAATGGCACTTCTCTTATTAAAAATAAATAGAATACGACCTCAAGTTGCATCAAATATTTTAAGTTAAATTATGTGTTTAGTTTCTAAACTTAGTAAGGTTGTGTTATTTAGTTTTTGAACTAGATCCTTATTAGACATTTTTTAAAATTTAAGAACTAAATAAACATAAATTTAAAAATTTAGGAACTAAACTTGTAATTTAACAAATATTTTATATTTAGATCTTATTTTGATTCATAATTAGTTTTTTTTAGTACAACAAATGTATTTATGTTTTTTAGTATAATAAATGTGGAGTATGAAAATTTGAACTTCCGACTTAAAGAGAAAGAGTACATGTCAATTATCGTTAAATTATGCTCACTTTGGCAAGATATGGATGTTGGTTGATACAATTTAGTTAAATTTCATGAACTAAATATTTTTTACCCACATGAGATTTTGTCCTTTTGTTTGATTTTCTCACTCATTCTTAAACTTTAATAAATGATTAATTAATACAATTAGTGAATTGAAAATATTAAATAATTGCTACGTAAATAGAAAAACTGTTGGTGTATATAATTCATCAATATTTTCATCTCCATGTCATAAATAATAATAATAATAATAATTATTATTATTATTATGCATAAATACCAACAATTAAATAAATCCATTTCATCTTTTTAGTTTACTCAAATTTAAACTCCCCCCCCAAAAAAAAAAAAAAAAAACTCAAATTTTAGTGGTAAAATTTGAATTTTGTTATAAATGTTATCATAATATAGATATCCAAGTACTCATTCTCCCCCATGACTCTCTCTCTTAGAATAGCTAGGAGACCCAGCTAAATATAGCCTGAAATTGCTTGTGGTCTACACATTGTAATCAGTATAAATATGGGGTGTGTGAAGCTTTGAAGACACCACCAACACATGATAATACAATTGCTCTCTCTACATTGCTCTCTCTACATTGCTCCCTCCATCTCTTCTTTGTGTTCTTGTTGTTCTTATTTCATAACATGTTATCAACACGAGTCTCTACTATTTTTGTTCAGTTAAACGTAGGGTTTATTTTCATCTTTGTAATCAGTGACAAATGTCTTTTATACGTTTCATATATACAGTGTATATGTACTATATACCTCATATATACATTGTATGTTGAATGTTGATAACATATATTTTATACAAGATCAACATGTTATTTGTTATTTTATATATTATGCTCAATAAGTTCATGTTTGTTTATCATGATTTTGTGCTCGAATCTATTTTATTATTCTAGATTCTAGATTTGAGCATAATATTTGTTATAATTAATATAGTTCAAATAGAACTTATTTATCGTTTCTTTATATATGTAATTGTTATAAACTATTTGATCTATTTCAAGTATTGCATTGACATGTTGAGTTTAAAATGCTTACTTGTTTAAGCATCTATATTGTTAAATCAATATTGTTATTAATGTCTAATAAAACATGCTTTAATTTTGTTTAAATAATTGAGATGTTGAGAGTATGTTTAAAATCTTATTACTTGTGTAATGATCTAGAATGTTTAATATATCGTTGATAAACATGATGCATATATATACTCTATATATATCTCAATTCTGCATCATACACATCATCTAATTTTTTTTTATTCTGTCACTGTATGTTGATTTCGTTCTTTTTACATTCTCTGTATATTTTCATGTTATGTGCATATAATATATATACACAATATATATATATTTGATAAACTGTTTACTGATATTTATATACAATGTGTTACATATTCTAGTTATATATTTTTGATAAGCCTCAGTATTGAGGCTTATTTAGCTCTTATAGACTTAAGTTATGCTTGAAATTCCATAGAAATTATATGAAGAAATTAGCAAATCTTAGAAAACATCAGTAATTCTTTGGAAAATGCATTTAATAAGAAGTTTGAGTAAAAAAAGGGAAATTAAAGACTAAAAATGGTGTTTGAATGTAGGGCATTGAAGAATTGCAATTTCAAATTGCAAAATCTGAATTTGCAATCTGATTTGGCAATCAAACAGTAGCAGATAAGGAAAGTGCTAAAGTCCACAGCTGGTCCAATTAAGGAAAGCGCCTTGATTTCTGCACAAATGTTGGGACGAATTAAGGGAGCATTGGAGAATTGCAATTGGGCAGTGACAGTTATGGAAAAAATATGCTACTTTTTTAGAAAAGGAAACCCACGATTTTTGCTTGATTCCAACACAATCCATGGAGATTATTTGGCCAATGGAATGAGACATAAACCCTAGCCACCATATTCTATAAAAAAGGGAAGAAAAACACACAAAAGAGAGGAAGATCGGACGTTTGTTTTAGGGTTTTTCATACGGACATTTTCGTAGGTTTCTTTTCTACTTCGGTTTTTCAACTGTTGTCCAATGATTCCATACTTGTTTTCTTCCTTAGTTCTTAGTCCAATCCAAATGAAAGTTTGGATCGTGAAGATTTACCCCTTGACAAAGAAAGGATTGAATCGATCGAGAAATATAAGAAAAACAGTGGGTTTTATTCATGTTTTTTTTTAAATTTCAGTTTGTTCTTCGTTTTAGTTTGAATATTGGTTTTTTTTTTTCATTTAGTTTGGCTGCATTATTTCAGTTTATGTTTCATTCTCAATTGTATCAAGCTACTGGGATTTAATTTTCATTGAAGGATTACTTTTTGCAAGTTGAATTTGAGTTTTCTAGAGATGTTGATTCATGGTTTTTATTTCCAGTAAAGAAGTTCTTTGAATAGTTCAAGTTGTTGATTTTTTTTTATTTCTACTGGACCTTGTTATACAACACTTAATTTAAAGCCTTCTCAATTTTGGTTTTGAGTTACTATAAGTTTGATTTTTTTTTTATCATGGAAAATATTTTCAAGTTTTATTTAGGTTTCTTTAAGTTAATTATGAGATAAATCCTCTTTAGTGGTTCAAGGATGTGAATTCTCTAAGGAGTGAATTGAGCTTAAATTGAAAAAGTGACCAAACTTACACCTAAATTGTTTGTTTGTGTTGAGTTGATGGATTTTTGTAATTCTAGTTTGATCAACTAGGATTGCATACAAAGCTTGGAGATAATACCAAAAGGATTAGTAAAAAGCGGATTTCACACAAACAATGGAGACAAGAGCTTAGACATAAGTCATTATTTACCCTTGATATAGGGCAAAAGACTCCAATACCACTAGAATTGTGTTCTAAATTTATCTAAGTTAGCCATAGACATATAGGTCCAATCACTTAGCCTCCTAAAGATTTTGGAATCAAAATTGAATAGGAATTTGAATTTGGTTTACAATTGTTTGTGTAGGTTAGGATTGCAATTGCAATTTAAAATGACAATTTACAACTTATGGCAATGAACATTCTTGAGCCCCATTCTATCTTCATAAAGTTATTCATTTGCATTTTATTTTCTTTGCTGTTTTGCACCAACTTGCAATCTGATGTTGCAATCTAGTTTTTGTTTCCTTTGCTGTTTCACACCAACTACAATTTGATTTTGCAATTTAGTTACCCAAGTTGCAATTTTTGAACAACCTTTGCTATTTCAAATCTTTTTGTTAAAACCGTTCCCTGTGGGATCAATACTCAGGAATACTCCTGTTTATTACTTGCGTCGATAGTGTGCACTTGCACTGGGGTTGAAATTATTTCTTTTATTTTACCCACAAGTTTCACCCGACCAATCTTATATATGAATTGCAGGATTTTGCTTGCCAACTATCTTTTTGTGATTATTTTACCATGAATACTTGATGATTGAAATATATTTTGGTATCATATATTTGAAATATTTTCATGTGTATGAACTTTCGAAATTCAAAGTGTGATATATATATACATATTTGTTTGAATTATCTTATGGCATAGTTTGAAAGATATATAGTTAATTATTCTTCTTAAAGCCAATTTTGATTTGATGCACTCAAAATTGCATAAAAGGTGCTCATTTTGTTTTAATGCACCTAAAGTTGCATGATTTCAAATCAAGAATTGTTCACGATTAAATGCACGTGTAGTTGCACAATTCTTAAATCGAGAAGTGTTGACTTTGATTAGTTGCACCCGTAGTTGCACACTTTTTAATCAAAAAATGATTATAAACTAAAGTGCACGTGTTAAAAGAAGACATTTCCTTCTTTTCATACATTGAATATGCTCTTGCAGTAGCAATATAAAAAAAAGAAGTGTTTTCTTTTATTGTAATGAGCAAATATCATGTCTTCTTGAGATTTGATGAAACAAAGAGCATTTGATGAAAAATCATAAATCTCGACCAACTATCAATATCATTCCTTAACGTGAATGTTGTAATATTTAATAATTGTGGTCAATGCTGAGGTTATGATTATAATAGAGGAAGAAGTAAAATTCTACATTTTAGATGTGATACAAAAGAGACATTAGTCTTGTACATGTTGTGCATTCAATTTTTTTTAACTTTAAAATACCTCAATAAATAAAATTAAAGTAATATTTGGAAGCAAACTTTGCAAATCTCCTGAAAGGATAATTAATATTTGAAATATGAAATATTTGTATATTGCAAATCTCATTAAATCTCCTGAAGAGAAAATGAACATCATTGAACGAGCAACAAATGCTACATTGGATGATGAAAATGTCCATTTTTTTAAAAGTTTATTATGTTTCTTTTATATGTATTTGTTAAGTCTAATTTTACATTTAATTTTTTTTACTCAAGCTTACCATGTGTTGTTTTATTTTACTAAAGAAACACAAACATTTCACATATTTTGGCTAACTTCAAGATGAACAATGAAGATTTATGCATGGCGGATAGTGCAACAACGCATACTATACTTAAAAGTAGAAAATATTTTTCAAAATTGACAATGCTGGAAGCAAAAGTCAATGTTAGGTCCTGCAAACTTGATTGAAAGTTTTGGGAAAACAAATATTATTTTGCCTAGAGGAACACAATTTGTAATTGATTATGCTTTGTTCTCTAGTAAATAAAAAAGAAACCTACTAAGTTTTAAAGATATACGTGGTAATGGTTATCATATAGAGACTGATAATAAGAATACTATAGAGTATTTATAAATTAGATCTACTGTCTCACATGGAAAACGCATATTAGAAAAACTACATGCTTTTACTTATGGATTATATTATACACACATTAGTGTTATTGAAACATATGCAACAATAAACTTGAAGTTCATTAATCCAGATATATTTTCTTTTTGGCATGATCGATTAGGTCATCCTGGATCAATAATGATGAGAAAAATTATTAAAAATTCACACGAACATCTATTGAAGAACCAGAAGATTCTTCAATCTAATGAATTGTCATGTGTTGCTCTCAAGGAAAATTAATTATTAGACCCTCACCAGCTAAATTTGTGATTGAATCCGCTGCATTTTAAAAATAAATTCATGGTGATTTATGTGGATTTATTAATCCACCAAGTGGACCATTTAAATATTTTATGGTATTAGTCGACGCATCCAGTAGATGATCACATGTTTATTATCAAGTCGAAACACTGCATTTGCAAGATTATTTACTCAAATAATTAAGTTAAGAGCACAATTTTCTGATTATGGGATTAAGAAAATCTGTCTTGATAATGCTGATGAATTTACATCCCAAACGTTTAATAATTATTGTATGTCAATTAGGATAAGTGTTGAACATCTTGTACCTCATGTTCATACACAAAATGGTTTAGCGGAATCATTTATAAAACATTTGTAATTAATTGCTAGACCAATGCTTAGGAGAGAAAAACTTCCGATATTTGTATGGGGTCATGTGATTTTTCATGCAGCATCACTTATACACATTAGACTAGCAACCTATCATAAGTACTCCTCAATGCAATTGGCTTATAGCCAAAAGCCAAATATTTCCCATCTGTGAATTTATGAATATGCAGCATATGTTCCAATTGCTCTACCACAACATACTAAGATGAGTCCTCAAAGGAGGCTAAGAATATATATTGGATTTGATTTTCCATCAATTATTAGATATCTTAAACCCCTGATGGGTGATATATTTACTGCACGATTTTCTGATTGTCATTTTAATGAGACAAAATTTCCAACATTAGGGGGAGAAATTAAGAAGTTGGAAAATGAAATTACATGGAATGCATTGTTATTGTCTCATTTAGATCATTGTACAAATCAATGTGAACTAGAAGTTCAAAAGATAATTCATTTACAAAACATTGCAAATCAAATGGTAGATGCATTTACAGATATTAAGAAAGTGACCAAGTCACATATACTAGCTACAAATACTCCATCTAGAATTGAATTCCCAACACAGCAAGTTGTTGCAACTAATGTGTCTGAGACATGTCAGAAGCATGGTTGACTAATGGGTTCCAAAGATAAAAATCCTTGAAAAAGAAAAGTAGTCAATAATCAAAATGATTCAATTAAAAATGTGGATATTCGAGAAGAAATCATGAATATGACTACTTATAAGAATATCGAAGAAGGTTAAGTACCTGAAGATAATAATAAAATTTCAATAAACTATGTTATGACAGGAAAAAGATGGAACTGAACTGATATAGTTGTTGACAATATTTTTGCTTATAATGTTGCCCATGATATTATTCATGAAAATGATGATTCTGAGCCAAAATCCGTCGAAGACTGTTGACATAAAAAGGATTGGCGTAAGTGGAAAGAAGCAATCCATGTATAATTAAACTCACTTTCAAAACGTGAGGTTTTTGGACCAATAGTTTAGATACCAGAAGATGTCAAACCTATGTGATACAAATGAGTATTTGTAAGAAAAAGAAATGAAAATAATGAGGTCACAAAATATAAAGCGAGACTTGTTGCACAAGGATTCTCGCAAAGGCTTGGTATTGATTATAATAAGACATATTCTCTTGTGGTGGATGCAATAACATTGAGATATCTAATTAGCCTGACTGTGTATGAAAAGCTCGACATGCATCTTATGGATATAGTTACAACATATTTATATGAATCTCTTGATAATGATATTTATATGAAAATATATGAAAGATTAAAGATACTTGCATCATATAATTCTAGATAATTATATTCGATCAAATTACAGAGATCTTTATATGGATTAAAAAAATCTAGACAAATGTGGTATAATCGTTTTAGTGAATTTTTGTTGAAAGAAGGGTATAAAAATAACCCTATTTATCCATGTGTTTTTATAAAGAAATCACAGTAAGGATTTGCTATTATTGTTGTATATGTTGATGATCTGAATATAATTTGAATTCTTGAAGAGCTCTCAAAGGCAATAGAATATCTTAAGAAAGAATTTGAGATGAAAGATTTTGGAAAAACAAAGTTTTTCCTTAGCTTGCAAATTGAATATTTAGTATATGAGATATTTATTCATCAATCATTTTATACATAAAAAAATCTTAAAGAGATTTTACATGGACAAAGCACATCCATTGAATATTCCAATGGTAGTTCGTTCACTAGATGTAAAGAAAGATATGTTCCGTCTTTGAGAAGATAATGAAGAGCTTCTTGGTCCAGAAGTACCATATCGTAGTGCAATAGGTGCACTTTTGTATTTTGCTATAATACACGATATGACATAACATTTTCAGTAAATTTGTTAGCTAGATATAGTTCTTTTCCAACAAAAAGACATTGAAATAGAGTTAAGCATATCCTCCATTATCTTCGATGAACAATTGATATGAGTTTATTTTACTCCAATAAATCGAACTTTGATCTAGTTGGTTATGTAGAAGCATGGTATTTATCTGACCCACATAAAGTTAGATCTCAAACATGTTACTTATTTACATGTGGAGGAACTGCTATATCATGGTAGTCTATGAAACATACAATATCAACTACTTCCTCGAACCATGCCGAGATCCTGGCGATTCATGAGGCTAGATGAGAATGTGTTTGGCTAAGATCAATGACTCAACACATTTATGGAACATGTGGCTTGTCTTCTAACAAAAGTCTTCCAACAATATTATACGAAGACAATACAATATGTATAGCACAAATCAAAGGAGGATATATTAAAGAAGATAGAACAAAGCATATTTCACCAATACCCATGATCTTGAAGAAAAAGGTGATATCACTGTTCAAAAAATTTCTTCAAAAGACAACTTGACAGACTTATTTACAAAGGCATTACCTGCTGGAATATTAGAGAAGTTGGTGCACAACATTGGAATGTGAAGGCTTAGAGGTCTCAAGTGATGTTTCCATGAGGGGGAGTAAAAGTACTGCACTTTTTTTCCCTTGACTACGGTTTTTCCCACTGGATTTTCCTAGTAAGGTTTTTAATGAGGCAATTGTTAAAGTATATGAATAGTGTACTCTTTTTTCTTCACTAGAATTTTTTTCCATTGGATTTTTCTTAGTAAGGTTTTAATGAGGCATATATTTTATATACATTGGATATCTATGGGGGAGTGGTATTAATGTTATCATAATATAGATATCTAAGTACCCATTCTCCCCATGACTCATTCTCTCCCTTAGAATAGTCATGAGACTCTCCCACTTTAGCTAAATATAGCCTTAAATTGCTTGTAGCCTACACATTGTAACACTATAAATATAAGGTGTGTGAAGCTTTGAAGACACCACCAACACTTGAGAATGCAATTGATCTCTTTACTTTGCTCCTTCCATCTCTTCTTTGTGTTCTTATTTCATAACAAATTTATAATTGTTATTTATTTTTTTTTATTAAAATATATTTTTTCCAAACTTATTATTACATTATTGTGGGGTTTTTTTTACATTATTGTGGGGTTTTTTTTACAGTACAATATTGTAGTTTTTATTCCATATTTATAAATCGTCTCTTCAAGAGACAACCTATAACACGTGGCAGCATGTCGTCTCTTTAAAACATTACATGTTACCATCTTGTGAGAGATGACCCATAATAAAAAAATTGTCATGTGTAAATTGTCTCTTCATAATTTTTTTTTTTAAAAACAAAGCGTCATATCATATAATAATTTAAACTCATGCCTGAAATAACGATTTTGAAGATTTAAAACCCAAAATGGACTAAAAGTTGTATTGAAATAGAGATTTTAAAAATGGAAGAATTAAAATAGAATAATCTTGAAAAATTAGAACCCAATGGAAGATTTGAACCAAAATATAATAAGATTAAATTTTCACTTAATCGAATAAATTTAATATGCATTCCATAAATGTTACAACTTTTTTTTCCCAAATATAGTTTTTCAAGACATGAAACTACGCTTATGTCATTTACACTCATTTTAATCTTGTTAGAATTAAAACAAGCTTGGTATCCTATACTAAGTTGATCACTCTTAAGAAAGATGAAAATAAATGAGTATCCATAAGCAAACTACAGTTCTATAACATTTTCATAACAAAAAGGACCCTAAAAATAGAGTTAGGGTTCCATAAATACCAGCCTAAGAAATTAGTTCACAAGTTTTGGAAAGAAAATAAATGAAAACAAGTCACTACTCATAAGCGATTCAAATAGAGGCTCACAAACTATTATCACTAAAAACAACTCAACCTAGCTACAAGATATCAATATCAAGTAATTAAGAGCAAATATACACCTAAAGAATAAAACTAGAAATTAAAAAGAAAATGAAAATGGGTAGTTGAAGAAAACTAATGAAGAAGCCTCCTTCGATTTCCTTCTCTTCCCTTTTTCTTTTTGTCGATTTTCCTTCTCTATTGCATTATTTTTCTTCCTCCCCCTTTCTCTATGTGTGCCAACTCTCCTAATTGGGTTCTTTTCTTCTTTCTTTCTTTTAGTCATTGTTGTGAGCTTTCTTTTCTTTCCATTTAATTTATGCTAGTTATTTAAATTCCCCTAATAATAATTGGGCTAAATATATCAAATGGTAACTAACTTTAGATCATTCTCAATTTGGTATCTTTTAAAATTTTCAATTTTACCAATAATATATTAAAAGTTATCGATTAAGTTCTTCGATAGAAAATTTGTTAAAACTGTTAATAAAAAGTTGATATATCTTTAAATTATTGTAATTTTATCAATACATGTGAACTAGTAGACACGTCACTCAAATACTACTTGATACGTGAAATCCAACTTGCCTATCACCAAAATTCAATCCCACCCTTCAACAAAAAATTTACTTCTAAATTTTTTATTCTAGTACAACAAATGTGGGGTATGATGATTTGAACTTCTGACCTCAAGGGAAGAAGTTCATGTCAATTACAGATGAGTTATTTCTTTATTCAATCTTTCCTATAATTCTTTTCTTTTAAGTTAACATGTCTAAAAGTGACATATCCAAATATATTAATAAAGTAATAATTTAATGACACGTCATCTTTTATCATAAAGTTTTGACAATTTTTTTTTTATAGAACAACTTATAGTTCAAAAGAAAAAAAAAAAGAGTCTTTTCCTATTTATTATTATCCATTTGTCCATAAAGTTATGTCCAACACAACACGTGGGAGTGACATGTCGTCTTTAGCCAACGAAGCAAAGGGTTGCGTGGATTGCCTCTCATTCTTATCAAACAAGCAAAATCTTATCCTCAAGTTTGGTGTTCCTAATTTTTTTTTCATTTTATATAATATAGTATCATTTCATAATTAAATACACCATAATTGAAATAATTAAAAATCCAAGTTTGACCCATAAACTCAACTTTCAAATTTTTTTTATTAAAAAAGTACAAATTCAATAAACAAAAGCAATGAATTATATTATGTCAATTTTACCAACTCCCCTCAATTATTGGAAAATTATAATTTGACTTGTCTACTTGCTAGAATAAAACTAGGCAGTTCACCTACCTAATCTAAGAGAACGAATAAGTGTCATCACCCTCTTTTTGCTAAGAATTCGAGTTGGATTTGCTTTGTAAGATATCAAAGTGATTGAATTGTGATTGTGTTGGTACAATTTGACTAGCTAAGGTCCCGTTTAATAACCATTTAGTTTTTGGTTCTTAGTTTTTAAAAATTAAGCTTATAAATACTTTTTCCACATATGAAATTCCTTGCTTTGTTATTTACTTTTTACCTATGTTTTCAAAAATCAAGTCAAATTTTAAAAACTAAAAAAAATAATTTTTGAAAACTTGTTTTTGTTTTTATAATTTGGTTAAGAATTCAAATATTTTCTTAAGAAATATGAAATTCATTATAAAGAAATTGAGAGAAAAGAAGCTTAATTTTCAAAAACTAAAAATAAAAAACGAACCGGTTATCAAACGGGGCCTAAATTATTTTAAAAGTTGTTTTTACTTGAGTTGTTTATTACCGGTGAACTAGTACAATAATCATGCCTTATCTTATTGCCCAATCTTTTCGATTCAATAGGTAAAAGAAAAAGGCTAAATATGAAGATTAATCCCTACTGTTTATATCATTTTTTAATTAAATCTTTATTATTTTAATACTTTTTGATTTCTTTAATATATCAATTTCTTTCAATCAAGTTCCTCTATGGAAAAAAAAATAGATTATAATATGTTAACAAATATATGACGTAGAATTAAAATATGAGTTTATCATCTAAGGTGATTCATATAGTTCAATAAATAATTTACTTGAGATACTTAATAAATAAGTCAGATAGGGAAACCATGCTTACATGCAATAATAACAAATCAATTACCTAACCCCATTGTTTTTTGTTTTTTGTGTTTTTTTACTTTTATTTGATTTCATCCTATTTTATTATTATTTTAATTTCTTGTGCACGGATTAAGCATTACTCCATAAATAAACCAATTTTATGACGAAAGAAAAATAAAAAATTGTGTTTAAAAAAAAAAAAAAAACATTCACTAGAATCCATTCTAAAAATCCAGAGCAAAATTATTACTTGTTGATTTCTGATTTAATATATACTTGTTATCTAGTACATATGCATATATATGTTATATATATTAGTTGTAATCAGAGTATGTTTATATGTATAAGAATTTTTCCTTTTATGTATTGAATCTACTATTGTAAATATGAAAGATTTATTCTATTCAATTTCTATTTTTACCTTGATATTTAGCATTACTATTATCATGCATATATGAAAAGTTATTGAATTTCCATTTTGTTATCTTCAATGGGAGATATAGGCTTAAAGTCTATACCAATCCATTTGAAAAAGCATGTACTCTAAAAAGGTGAAATTCTTTATTTGAGAATTAGGCCACACATGCTCAAAATATAAGACAAGCTTTAGAGACGGTTTCTTTGGTAATCCATTTTAACTAACTGTTGCATCTTGTGCAAAGTCAATGAGGAATCTCATAATCATCTCTTCTTTTGGTGTAAACAAGCTAGAACTTCTAAGACTTCATTCCGTTTGAGTTTGGGTGGCAAATTTCCTTTCCTCTAGATGTTCGAGATAGTCTCCCTCTTGTGTTCATTGGTCATCCTTTCAAGGAGGAAAAGGATCTAAATTTCACTCAAACTTTTTTGTGGTCTATTTGGTTGGAACACAACTCTCATATCTTCACATATAAGGAATAAGTCTTGTTTGAGTTTAGGTGGCAAATTGCCTTTCCTCTAGATGTTCGGTGCATTCTCCATCTTGTATTCATTGGTCATCCTTTAAAGGACGAGAAGAAGATCTTTTGGTTGAACTTCACTCGGACTTTTTTGTGGTCTATTTGGTTGGAACATGTATCTTCACATGTAAGGAACAAGACCTCCAATTTTTTCTCACATCTATTATTTACTTATCCCTAAACGAGTGTAAATTGAGCCCCTTTTGTGTAATTATAGTTTATCTAATCTCATGACCAATTGAAGTTTTTTTTTGTAATCCATTGGATAGGATCTCACCCTTTTGTAATTTCATCATACCAATGGAATGTTATTGTTTCCTATATATATATATATATATATATATATATATATATATATATATATATATATATATATATATCGAGATACATTTCATGATTTATCTCTTATATAACCAACAGTATAAAACTACTAGCCATGTTATGATAGCTTCCAATAATTTTTCAACCATCGGGTCTAGAATCTATACCTTATGTTCATCGTTCAGCCAAAACATCCTCTCCTCCTTTCCCACTTGGCTAGTGCATATGTCAGTAGCTGACAAGACACTTTCTTTGTCTTAATGTTTGTCTGATCTCTGCTTTTTACATTAAAAAAAAGGGCAAAATACATTTTTAGTCTCTCAGTTTTGCATTTGGTTCCCTTTTGGTCTCTCAATTTTCAACTCAACAAATTTACCCTCAAGTTTTGCATTTAGTTACACCGTTGGTCCTTCCATCCAATTTTTCATTAGTCCCAAACCGAAAAGTGACGTGTCACCTATTTTTTATTAAAAAAATTATTTTATCATTATTTAATTATTTTCAATTATTTAATTAATTTTTTTTTCTTTTTTCCTTCTCCCTTCATCTTCTTCCTTCCTCATCCTCCTCATTCTTCTTCAACTCAGCTCATCGCCGTTGTCGCTCATCTACCGCTGCTGTCGCTTGCTCGCCGCTGTCGCCCACGCCCAAACATCGTTGCCATCTTTCTCTTCTTCTTATTCTTCTTTCTCCCTCTTCTTTCCATCAATGGCAAACTCACACATCGCCTGAACGCTGCCGCCCACCCCCAAATGTTGTTGCCGTCACCGAATCGACCATTGCTTGTTGTCGCATGCACACCTCTACAGATCCGCAAGCTGCCTTCAACCCCCGATTTTGCGCTACTTGTTGTGCAGATCTACACCTTCGTTCTTGAAAAAGGCTGCCACGTCGGGCGAGTGACGACGACGACGATCAATCCGGTGACGGTGACAGCGGCGACAGTTGATCCGGTGACAGCGACGGCAACGACGTTTGGGCCTGGGCAGGCGAGCAGACGGTAGTGGCGAGCTGGGTTTAAGAAGGAGGAGGAGGATGAGGAAAGAAGAATAAGAAGGGAGAAGGAAAAAAAAAAGAAAAAAAAGTTAATTAAAAAATTGAAAATAATAAAATAATATTTTTTAAATAAAAAATAGGTGCCACTTCACTTTTCTATTTGAGACTAACAGAAAATTGGATGGAAGGATCAACGGTGTAACTAAATGCAAAACTTGAGGGTCAATTTGTTGAGTTTGAAAACTCAAGGACCAAAAGGGAACCAAATGCAAAACTGAGGGACCAAAAATGTATTTTTTCCCAAAAAAAAAAGAAAAGAAAATCTCCCCCTCCAAACTGTTCACATGACCTAAAGAGAAGATCTTGAACAAACAAAAATCTCCATTGCAACAAACAAAGATGACTTTCATGGATTGAACCAAGTATATTGTAGACAACTTAGCAATAAAATTCAACAATTCACAAGGTACAAACCAGAAAAGGTTCAATGAAGCATCAAGAAGTTCAACAGAGAGAAAAAGGCTAAAGAGATCATATTTAAAGCATCCTAATTATTTTTTTCATGAAGCATTGTACCTACCTCCATGGTTGATGCTTCCTTTAAGCTTGTTTCAAAATCTAAAAAAAAAAAAAAAAAAAAATACAAATAACATTAACAAACCATAATGCATTAGTAGATATGAGCATGTACTAAAATTTTCATACCTTCTTCCATGCAAATAATGTCCTCGAGATGTTTTCGAAGATCAATACTCGTAGCATCCTTATTTAGCCAATATAGCATGCAAACGAGAACCTCAACTAAGTTTGGAGCCAATGTGAAGCACACTGAATCAATCACTTTCCCACTATAATTAAATATCGATTCAGAAGCAATATTAGATACTGGAATTGCTAATATTTCTTAGGAAATTTTACCGAGAACTTTTTTTTAATGAGAAACAGGTAACTTCATTTCATTGATTGTATGCCATGTACAAAAAGAGGGGTAATGAGAGCTCCAAGTTACAAAAGACGATTCTAGTTTGCTAGGAGAGATTTAAGACTGTATTCACAAAAGTATGGAGAAAATTTACACCAAGAGAGGGCTATGTAAAGCAAATGATCAAAGAAAGCTATGAAATCTTATGTCTTGTCCTCAAAGATGCGATGGTTTCTTTCGAGCCAAATAGACCAAAAGAAAGCTTTAATGATGTAAACCCACATACAAGCCTTTCCTTTGATAAATGGATGACCCAAGATGAGAGATTCCAAAATGGTGATCATGTTTCCAGGGAGAACAAGATAGAGTTGGAAAGCCTTAAGAATTCTCTCCCAAAAAATACAAGCGTAGTTGCAAGTAGTGAATATTGTTGGGATTTATGCCCTAGAGCCTCGTAATTAATAATTTATTTAATAATTAATAATAATTTTAATTATTTTATTTGCAATTTAATATTATCCATTATATGAAAAATCCAAGGTTATTAGTGTAATCTTGAACAGTATGTGGTTGACATACGAGAGGATCATGTTCAAGAAATAACCTAAAGGGTCATAGTATATGGATAAGGTTGGGTGTCTTATCCTGGTAACACTATTAATACGGCCCACTTTGTAATAGTTACAAATGATTTGATCCAAATCATTCATGTGGAGACATGTGAGTGGGGGTATCTTATACAATGAGTTTGTATAAGACTGGACCACGAAATATTTAATCTCTCTTTATAAATCCGTTAATTGAGAAGATTAATATTTCATCAGGATGATCATATGCGACTCGATCTTAATCCTGAGTGAGTTATGAACTCCTGTCTGTGAGGGCTTGTCCTTTGATTTGCATGGGTGAGAGTGGCTTTTGTAGCCGATTCAATATGCCTACCATTTTGGGGACTTGACCAAATAGGGAGCTGGGAACATAATCTCACAAGATGGAATTCACTCATTCCCATATAGAGTAAGTAGATGAGTAGTTCCCTTAAGTGCTGATTTCGGGACTTGAACAATGGGGCCCCACCCTCTCATTGGCCCGAGAGGGACTTAGTTTATAATTAGATTATAAACATATTGTTCATTAGAGAATCAGTGGTACTTAAGGTGCAAGATGTAATTATAGGGGTAAAACGGACTTTTGACCCAGCTGTAATTACGAACAACTCGTGAAGGGTCGACTTGCATGTAATGATTATATCTATGGACACAACTTGTCCTACAGTACATAAGAGTGCAACTCTAGGTCTATAGTGGAGTGACCTATAGTTAATGAATGAAAATTAATTAATTAAAGAGTTTAATTAATTAATTTTGTATCATTGGAGCTTATAATCTGTAGGTCCATAAGGTCCCCTTGCTAGCTCATAGTAACACTAAAAGATCAATTTAGTTGAAAGAAAAATTTGAAATGTTCAAATTAATATTTAATTTGAAGTGTTCAAATTAATATTTAATATAGTAGATATATTAAATATAAAAGAGGAAAATATATTTATTGTATTTGATACATTAAATATTAAAATTTGAAATGTTCAAATTTAATATTTAATTTGAAGTGTTCAAATTAATATTTAATATATTAGATATATTAAATATAAAAGAGGAAAATATATTTATTGTATTTGATACATTAAATATTAAAATAATTAATATATATTTGATATATTAAATAAAAGATATTTATAGAATTTGAATAAGATTCAAATAAATAAATATCGTAGGAGATTTGAATGAGATTCAAATAAATATAAGATATATTTTAATATATTAGATATTAAAATATAATATTTTAATTATGGCAAAGATTTTCCCTTGGTCTCTATAAATAGGACCCTTGGGTTGAGCCATTCTGAACAACACATATCTCCTCAATAGAGAGAATTAGAGAATTCTCTCTAGACATCTTCCTCTCCAATCCCTTGTTGATTTTCTTTCAAGAGGCTCCCACAAGCCTTGGTCCTGTGTTCGAGTCATAGCCAGGAAGACTTTGTGGAGGAGATAAAGACCCGCCAGAATATTCTCCATATTTTGAAGGTATTTATTGCTTAACCTTTTTATTTTAGTTTAATTCTAAATAAATCAAAGACGATTCCTATGCTTTTCGCTGTGGGTTTAATTCGATTATTCCCTTCAATGTGTTGGATTCACACCACTTTGTCGGCATAGCACACACCAATTTGGAAAGGAGACTAACCAGGGCGTTTTTTTAAGCAACGTGTCTGTTGTATTGATACATTCGTGACTCAATTCCCATAGGAAAAAACGAATCTTCTTAGGAATGTGACCCTTCTAAATATTCTTGTAGAGTTCCCTGTGTGGTTCAGACCCACTGGAATCGATCTTAAAAGTAAGAGATTTGATAGAAAAAGTTCCTTTATCACTCAAGTTCCACTTTCAAAAATCATCTGAATTTGGCCACGAAGGTGTTGTGAGGATGGAGGAGAGATTTGATTTCATCTTTAGTGAGGCGTCGACAGAAATGTAAGTTCCAAGAAGAGCCATCAGCATACCAAAGCTCATCTATCGAGCCCAATTTCCTAAGGGAGAGAGCAAATAGCCGAGGGAAGGTTGGTTTGAGAGGAGAAGAACCAATCCATCTATCATTCCAAAAGGAAGTGTGTTTCCCGTTACCAACAACAAGGGAACGAGTTAACAAAAAAAATTATAGTAGTAAAAAGTGTTTGAGACTTGTAACTAAATTGCAAAATAGGATTGTGGTTGTAGGAAAAGCAAAGAAAAACAGAATGCTATGTGGCCTATTGTGACTTGTAACTTAACTCTAGCTGTGGATGGTATCTTAGCCATGTTTTACAAAAAGTATTGGCCTATTGTGGGAAAAGATGTGGTAAGTTTTTGTCTTCAAGTGCTGAATGGTGGAAAGTCTCCGGATGATATTAATGTTACTGCTATCACGCTCATACCAAAGTCACCTTCTGCAGCTTTTTTTAAAGACTATAGGCCTATTAGCCTATATATTGTGCTTTATAAACTGATATCTAAGACAATAGATAGTAGATTGAATGAGATCCTCAAACTTATAATATCTTCATCTCAAAGTGCTTTTGTTATAGGACAGAATATATCTGATAACGCTGTTTTGGACTTTGAATGTATGCAATGTTTAAAGAGCAGGAAGAAAGGTGTTCAAGGCTTGGCAGCGTTAAAACTTGATATGAGCAAAGCTTATGATAGGGTGGAATGGTTCTTTTTAGAGAAATTCATGATAGCCCTAGGCTTTGAAGGTGCTTTTGTTGAGCTAATTATGAGGTGTGTCACTTCTGTTTCATATACTTTCTCTATAAATGGAGAATTGAGAGGCCAATGAAACCAACTAGGGGATTGAGACAAATGGATGCACTACCTCCCTATCTTTTTCTCCTATGTATAGAAGTCCTCTCAAGGATCCTAAACGACTTAGAGAATAATAGTGAGATCATGGGTCTAAAGATAGCGAGACAATCCCTTCAATCTCCCATCTGTTTTTGCTTACGATTGTCTACTCTTTTTCAGGGCAAACCTTGCTGAAGCAACTAAAATGACATCGGTCCTCTCTCTATATACTACTCTAACAGGGCAAGAGATAAACTATGCAAAATTTACAATATGCTTTAGTCTCAACACAAATGCTTCACTCCAAATTCAAATTCTTTCTCAAATAGACTTCACAAGAGTGGAAGCACATGAGAGGTATCTAGGGATTCCTGTGGCTTTTTCAATGTCCATGAGGATATCTTTCAAGTTTCTTAAGGATAAAATTTCGACATATTTGATGAAGTGGAAACATAAAATGTTCTCAACAGGGGGAAAAGAGATATTAATTAGGGGCAGTTGTAGATGTAGCAAAATAATTAAAGGCAATTGCAAGCCTGTCATCTGTATTTTTTATGTGCAAGTGTAGCAAAAATAATAGGCCCAACCCAATTGGGAATCGCAAAAAGACGAAAAGCTCCTTCCTATGTAATCCCACATGTTTTCAATATTGAGTACATTTGTTAGGAATGAACACTTCATCCTACAAATGAAGCATTGGATCATCTTTGATTTTATTTAAAATTAAACTAAAAAAATAAGATTAAGCAAACTTACTTAGAGTAAATATTGAAGTATTTCTGGCAGGTCTTTATCTTCTCCACAAAGTCTTCCTGGCTATGACTCGAACATAGGACCAAGGCTTGTGAGAGCCTCTTGAAAGAAAATTCACAAGGGATTGGAGAGGAAAGGTCTAGAGAGAATTCTCTAATTCTCTATTGATAAGATGTGTATTATGTCTAATGATTGGAGAGGAAGGGTCCTATTTATAGAGACCAAGGACAATCTTTGGCATAATTAAAGTATTAAATATATTAAAATATATCTTATACTTATTTGAATCTCATTCAAATTTCCTACGATATTTATTTATTTGAATCTTATTTAAATTTTGTAAATATCTTTTATTTAATGTATCTAATATACATTAATTGTTTTAATATTTAATGTATCAAAAACAATAAATATATTTTCCTCTTTTATATTTAATATATCTAATATATTAAATATTAATTTGAACATTTTAAAATTTTCTTTCAACTAAATTGATCTTTTAGTGTTACTACGAGCTAGCAAGGGAACCTTATGGACCTACAGATTACAAGCTCCAATGATATAAAATTAATTAATTAAACTTTTTAATTAATCAATTTTCATTCATTAACTTTAGGTCCCACTATAGACCTAGAGTTGTACTTTTATGCACTGTAGGACAAGTTATGTCCATGGATATAACCATTACATGCAAGTTGATCATTTACGAGTTGTTCGTAATTACATTTGGGTCAAAATTACATCTAGGTCAAAAGTCTGTTTTACCTCTGTAATTACATTGTGCACCTTAAGTACCACTGATCATCTAATGAACAATTTGTTTATGATCCAACCATAAACTAAGTCTCTCTCGGGCCAGTGAGAGGGTAGGGCCCCGTGTTCAAGTCCTAAAATCAGCACTTAAGGGAATTACTCATCTACTTACCCTATATGGGAAGAAGTGAATTCCATCTTGTGAGACTATGTTCCTAGATCCCCATTTGGTCAAGTCCCCAAAAATGGTAGGCTTATTGAATTGGCTACAAAAGTCACTCTCACTCATGCAAATCAAAGGACAAGCCCTCACAGGCAGAAGTTTATAACTCACTCAAGATTAAATCGAGTCGCATATGATCATCCTGATGAAATATTAATCTTCTCAATTAACAGATTTATAAAAAGAGATTAAATATTTCGTGGTCTAGTCTTATACAAACTCATTGTATAAGATACCCTCACTCACATGTCTCTACATGAACGATTTAGATCAAATCATTTGTAACTATTATAAAGTGAGTCGTATAAATAGTGCTACCAAGATAAGGCACACAACCTTATCCATATACTATGACCTTTTAGATTATTTCTTAAACATGATCCTCCTGTATGTCAACCACATAATGTTCAAGATTACACTAATAACTTGAATTTTTCATATAATGGATAATATTATATTGCAAATAAAATAATTAAAATTATTATTAATTATTAAATAAGTCATTAATTACGAGGCTTTAAGACATATATCCCAACAACATCAACATTCTAACATTTAGTATATCAATGTATATCAGATACACCTAAAATAAAGTACATCAGATATACTACTGATATACTTTATTTTGGTATATCAATCAAATTAAATTCCTTATATTCGGTAAATCAGGAGTATATAAAAAAGAACTTATATGGAGTATATCACGAGTATAACAGTAACTTTTATTCAGTGTATCTGATACTATTGATATACTTTATTTTGGTATATCAATCAAATTGAATTCCTTACATTTGGTATATTAAGAGTATATCAAAAAGAGCTAATATGGAGTATATCACGAGTATAAAAAACGAAAATCAGTTTTAAATTTTTTTGCTATATTTGCAAATCTCCAAAAACCATAGCTAGATTTGTAAATATCATAATATTTTTTTGCTACCCATTACAATTCTCCTATTAATTAAAGTTGTTTTACAAGCCATCCCAACATATTCTATGAATTGTTTTAAGCTACCAAAAGCTTTGATTGAAGATTGCCATCATATTTTAGCAAAGTTTTGGTGGGGGGATGAAGATTCACACCGACGGATTCATTGGACCACTTGAAAGAAGGCTTGTACCTCTAAGCTCGGAGGTGGACTAGGCTTTCAAGATTTAGAACTTTTCAATCAATCGTTGCTAGTGAAACAAGGATGAAGGTTGATGGAGTTCCTTGACTCTCTCCTTGCTCCAGTTTTGAAGGGAAAGTACTACCATTCTTCTTCCTTTTTTGACTATAAAGTGCAAGGCAATGCTTCTTACATATGGAAAAGCATAAGTTGGGGAAAATAACTGTTAAAGAAAGGCCTTAGATGGAGAGTTGGAAATGGAAGGCTTGTGTATATCACTAAGGATAAGTGGTTGTGTCGACTTCCCTCTTTACAATTAATTCATAAACATGGTGTGGTCCCATAGGCAAAATTGAAAATTCTCTTGAATAATGCAGGGCTTTGGAATGCTGATGCAGTTATGAGACTTTGTAATGAGAATGATGCACAACAAATCCTTAGTATACCAAAGCCTAGAGTAATGGGGGATGATAAACTGATCTGGCATTATGAAAAGAATGGAATCTACTCAGTTAAGTCTGGTTACCACCTAGCTTGCTCCTTAAAAGGTATGGCTACGACTTCGAATGTGGAGAAAACAAGTGGATGGTGGAATATTTGTGGAATTGTAATATCCCTAAGAAGATTAAGTTCTTTGTGTGGAGGGTTTATCATGACTTCATCCCTACGTCACAAAACTTAAGTTGAAGAGAGATGGAGGTGGAGAATTTATGCCCTAGATGTCATGCCGCCCCAGAGACATTGATAACTCTTCAAATGAGAGTTATTTAGGATGAAAAGTGGTAAATTTAGGAGCTAGTTAGTGCTAATTGTGTCGGAATCTCTACATATTCAATGCTCTTATATTTACTATCAATTGATATTGGCTAATTGAGTTCCTTGTTGAAAATAGGTGAAACATGCCAAAATTAAAGGAACAAAATCAAGTTTCAATGTTGAGACTTAAAGGTTGAAGATTGCTGAAGCTGTCTGGTTTGTTGGAGCATATTTTGGATCTAAAGTTTGTACGAAATTTTCACATGTTGAACGCTTCATTAAATGAGCTAGAATTGAATATTCCATAAGGGATGCGAAAAGCCGTAGAAAAGTACCATGTGTCCATATTGTCCACTCAACCCTTGTTTTTGCAAATAGGCAGAGCTATTTAAGCTGTTATTTGTCATTTGAGAAGCAGAGTTCGATGGAGGGAAGCATTGGAGGAAAGGAGCTCTCAACATAGCAGAGTTGCTATGATGGAGTGTAAGGACTTTTATGTCTTTTTGTTTTAAAAAGAATAAATAAAGATTAAAAGTATAATAAATAGATAAATAAATAACAACAAAAAATTGTTGCATTAAGTGAAGGCCACGTGGGAGTTGAAGTTTAAGTAAATTGTTGTGGAGGTATGCCAACACGTGTGAAGAGTTCAATTTTTTATAAAAAGAAAAGCAGAAAAAGGAATGGAAAGAGAGAGAAGAAGTCAGAAAGTGGTTTGTTCCTAAATTTCCAACCATGGCCATGAAACTCATAAAAAGGGGATGAAAGAAGGGCTGAAATTACACTAGAATAAAGAGAGACAAGAGATTGGTATTGGGGAGGCCGAAATCAACTAGAAATTTAACGAAGGTACGAAACCTCGCAAATCTTTAGAATTCATTGGTTTGGTTCGTGTACAAAACAAGTGGGGGCTAAGACTATGTTAAAATTTGTTAGTTCAGATTAAATTTCAGTGCTATAGAAGAAGTTAGCTTCGTTTTTCATGGTGAATGGATTGTTGGAATGAAAAGGGATAAGGTTGGAGAGAGGAAATGAATGAAAGGAAGAAGAAGATGTTGTAATGGGAGAATAAGATAACTAATTGATAATAACAAGTTTTGGGAAAGGAAAGAAGTTGAGACTTGGAAGAAGAAGAAGAAGAGGAAGGAGAATGCGTGGTAATGGTGTTTTTCTTTTCTCTTTCATTTAAAGAAAAAGGAGAAAGATGGAAAAAAGCATTAGTGGGGTCAAATCAAGGAGGAAAGTTGTTGAGAAGGCTATTCACGTTGAGAAAAAGAAGTGGGCCATTTTGGGAAGTTGGAAATTAAAAAGAAATAATGAAAATAGTACAATGCATTCAGGTGGAGAGAGATAATAGTTTAACATAAAGTAGTATGTAAAAAGTGAGAAAAGGACAAAAGTTGTAGTTGGAATCAAGAAAAGAAATAATTTAAATTGATTTAAGTTTGGAAAATTATATTATTTAAACTAAACATTAAGTGGGTATGTGTCACATAGTGTTTAATTAATATTTCAGGTCAAGCGGAGATTGGAAAAATTTATGACCCCAACATATTAGCCCCACCATAGTTTGTGAGTGGTTTATTTCATTAAATGTTTTATTATTTAATTAATATTGTGAAATTTATGATTATATAATTATGTATGAGTTGGAGCAATTATTGTGAAACTTTCAGAGGAATGACTGGGAATTCTAATATTATATATTTTTTAATCGAAATTATGATTTTAGAAATGTTTGAGAGCAATTGTCATGGATTTTCAAATTTTGATATCAATTCCCAGTAATTTTACAATTTTTGCTTAGGTTATCATTTTAGAAGTATTTGGGAGATTTTGATTATTATTTGAGAAAGTGTACATGTTTATTTTTATTCGAGAAATCTCTCAAGTTTATGAAATGTTGATTTAAGAAAAAGAGCATGATTTTCAAGAAGAGTTTGAGAATTAAGCATTTTATGTTGAAAGTTATTTTCAAACTACTAGATCTATGTACCCATGGTGATTAAAATATGCTATGTGAATGTGTTTCCATAGTATACTAGAGAGAGAGGTCTTTGGGACCCACTCTAGCACACACATAGGCTTTGGGCCGTGTGTTAGGGTGCTTAGGCCTTTGGGGGATAGCTCTGCGTGCACGTATGACAGAGATTTGTTCTGCTATATACCTTGAGATTACTCGGTACATAGTATGACAAAGATTGTTTTGCTGTGCATATGGAGATTACTCCACGCCAGTAGGATATAGATTTGGGTACATGTTTGGTGATGAGTTTTACGGGCTTATACGTATGTTTTTAAGAGTTGTAACTACATATTCTCTCACTATACATATATATACTGTTATTAGCGAACGTTATGTTTTAAGAGGTATTGTTATAGATTTTACTGTTTTTTTAGTGATCGTGAGAACTTAAAAATTGTTCTTGATTTTTATTATGATTTTTTATAGAGTATTGAATCTGAAAGTTATTTACTTATGAACTTACCACTCACTGGGCCTTTAGCTCATTCTTTCTTCCTACATTTTTCTACCAGGTAGCATTTGAGTTTCGGGTGAACCTACTGAAGTTTACATCTGCCACCAGGCTTGCTAGATTGCATATCATTTTTGTATGTACACATGCTTTGAATACATCTTTTGTAACCAGAGTGGCTAATACGAGCTTGAGCGCACCACGTTTTGTGTTTCACGTTGGCTTGGGCTTAGTACTTGTAAATTGTTAACGATGTTTTAGGCTTTCTAAAGTTACTTTTGAATGGTTGGAGTGATGCTAAATAGTGTGTTTGAGAAGGATTTGGAGAGAGTAGCGAAGTTATATATACGTAGGCATATTTTCTATTTGGGAGAGTAATGTTTCAAAATTTCAGATTGTTCATCCATTTTTCAGGGGAAACTCTACCGAAATTTTTGTGGACTTTATTTCAATAAAACCTTTGCTAGCCACCTATTATCTCCAAAACGTGTTTTGTATTGTTAAGTAGGACAATGGGTTTCATTTGTAGTTGGGATTGTTTGTCAACATGGCACGTCTTAGGTTAGTTAGAGTGATCTGGGACAGGGTGTGTCATGGAGTGTTTCGAAAGAGGAAATATTCTTGTCAGAACTGTGGAAACGACATCAGCACGGAGTCTCCTTTTCCGTTTTCTTCTTTTTCTCTTAGTCTATCAATTTAGTTTCTTTTTATTACAGTATTATGTATACCATTTATTGTTTTATTGTTTTTCTTTCTTGTATCATGAACTAAATCACCAAAGGGTGAGGATTAGGGGTGATGATTGTTTTTAGTTAATGAAATTATGGAAGAGCGTTTTCTTTTTCATTTGGTTTTTGAGAGTGCTTTATTTTTGTGCTCAACTCCGTTTGGCCAATCGGGTTGCAGTAGTGTTTCCTTGATATTCGAGAGAATAATTAGGAAAAGTTGAGAGCTCGTTAATCACATTAGCCTATTTGGGTTAGAAGCTTTCTAAGTGAGTCGATTAGGGATAATGGCTCACCTAATGCACACACAAAACAGTGGATATTTTTGTAGAAGACTAATGAGAGTTAGCTTGTACAATGAAGTAACTCGGGAGAATACTTAGTGAGCTGTTGTGATTGAAGGAGTTTAATGTGCTTCAGATGTTTAGTTAATTAATACACGAATTCCACCCTAATCCGAGCCCGTTTAGGTTCACAATTACAAGACTCCGCTATTTCTACTAGTTACTCTGTTTTAATTTGCATTAAATTCTGTTTGAGCATTTAGTTTTACTTCTTCATGATTAGTTACAGTAGCATTTACCTAATGATATTTGAGTTGGTTACTAATTGAATTCACGGAGATTTAATTCTTGTTAGTGAGAAAAGTTGCTAATCCCTGTGGAAAATGATAATTTACTTGCTGCTTGCTACAACATTGTGTACACTTGCACAAGAATACCTTCCATGCCCTTTGGGATTGCCGTCTTTCGAAAAGGAAATGGAAAGAAACTCCATTTTATCAGTTGAATTGGCTTAGAAATCTCACTAACTTTGCAAATATGCTCTTTGTTCAAGCAGAAACTTTCAAATGAGAATTTTGAAGAGTTCATGGTGATGTGCTGGTATTTGTGGAATGCTAGAAATAGGACGGTAATTCAGGGAAGGATGGAGGAGAATTTAGCCACCTCCCCCCTAGTGATTGGCCTCTTTGTTTATCGTATCTACAACAGTTCAGAGAGTGTAATAAAAGAAGCATAACAGATCACATAGGTTGCCATCAGATATGAATACCCTTAAATTTCCTAATGTTAAACTCAGCACAGATGCTGCAATTAGGAAGCATGAACATAGAAGTTGATGTGGTGCTGTGATCAGAAATGAAAGAGGAGAAGCGATGATTGCCTTGGCAAAACCAACGCTCTAGATTACAGATGTGGATGTGCTTGAAGCTCCTGGTGTGAGAGATGAAATTGTCATGGGGATACAGATCGGTTTTAATCGTGTAGAAATGTAGATTGATTCGGCTACGATCATGCACCTTCTACAACAAAAATCCAAACATCAATCGGAGCTAGCACAAATAATTTAGGAGATACTTTTGCTAACAAAGAATTTCACTTACTACTCTTTTAATTGGTGTCATCAGCGAGCAAACCAGCTAGCTCATGGCTCATGCAATGGCAACAACAGTGGTTGATTTTCACTGGGAAGAATGCTGGATGGAAGGTGTACCTGACGTCTCGAGGAAAGTTTATTTAGAAGAACTGTGCGTGGGTGACTCAATTTCCTTTTTAAATGAGCCCACTATGTTTTAGTTGTATTCATTCCTTTCAAAAAAAAAAAACTTAAATTTGTGCCAAACTTGGATATTATTAAAATTAGTGACTTTACGAAGATTTTTACATTGCTTTTTTTTTGTTTGTTAAAATTAGTAAGTGAATTAGTAGAAATTGAATAGAGAATAAAAATTGCAGCATTTAACTAAGTCTATAGTCCGATTTGATGAAATTGAAAGTTTAGGGTCAAATTTGACACAACATGACAAGTATAGAAGTAAAAAGTGATTTTTTTTCCCTAAAAGAAAATAACTTAGTGTAAACATCATAAGTAAGTATTAGTGCTAGAAAATTTTCCAAACTTTCAAATCATTAAATGCAGTTTTTTTATTAAAAAATATGTAGAGTGGAGAATTTGAACCTCTGACCTTTTGGTCGATGATACATGTTTTATGCCAGTTGAGCTATACTCACGTTCCATTTTTTTAGTTTTTTTTTAATTTGACAATGTTATTGAAAATATTTTTATGTGTGTTTAATTAATATTTCATAAGTCGTAGGAGCTAAAAATAAAAAATAAAAAATAAAGCAAAGTCTAGTAAGAAATTAATGAAAATTTAAAGAAAAACGAGATTATAACTGAATTTTTATTATAATTTATGAGTTATGAAAGATTTATCAATCACCCATCTTGTTAATTTATATTGCTCACTTTTGAGCAAGACTTGATTATTATTATTTTTTTAATTTGTGAATTTTCAGAAATTTTTACTATACTTTTTGTTAAAATTAGTAGATGAATTTTGCAAAATTTGAATATAGAATAAAATTGTAACATATGTTTAAGTTTAGGATTCAATTTCATGAAATTAAAAGTTTATGGTGAAAATTCATACAATTTAGAGGTAAAGATTAATGGTTGATCTAAGCATTGCTCCCGAATATTTAAACCCATTCAGTGAAAGAAAAAAGGCTAAATTATATAAACTACTCCTGAACTTTATACTTTGTTTCAAAAATACCCTTGAACTTTCAAAAGTTTCATTAATACCTTTAACTTTTAAAAAAAAAGTTCAAAAATATCCTTACCGTTAGTTTTGGATGGAAACCGTTAGTACTTTGTTTCAAAAATACCCCTGAACTTTCAAAAGTTTCATTAATACCCTTAAACTTTCAATAAAAGTTCAAAAATACCCTTACCGTTAGTATATGAACAAAAATCGTTAGTACCTTATTTTAAAATATCCATGAGCTTCCTTAACTTTTAAAAAACAAGTTAAAAAATACGTTTACCGTTAGTATATGGACAAAAAATATTTATCTACACCTTATTACCTTCTTCCATTTCTTCTCTCTCTTGATTTGCTTTAATCTATGACCTAACATTTTTCTATTTTTCCTCTTTTTTCCCCTTTCTTTTTCAATACCCTCTTTACTCTCTAATTCAATTTTTCAATCTCTAAAACTACCACCTTCAATCAAGATATATAGACTATAGCCAAAAGACCTTAGGACTTAAATGCTTTAACAAAGTTGTACGTTAATAATTTGAGTTAGCACGTTTGGGTTTAATACATAAAAAGAGAGACATGTTAAGAATTTAGGTCATAATTTTGAAAACATCTAGTGGTAAGGGCTTTTTTTAACCTTTTTTTTAAGGTTATACAACTTTTGAAAATTCATGAGTATTTTTAAAATGAGGTACAAACGATTTCTGTCCATATATTAACGGTAAGGGTATTTTTGAAAGTCTAAGGATATTAATAAAACTTTTGAAAGTTTAGGAGTATTTTTGAAATAAAGTACTAACGATTTCCATCCAAAACTAACGGTAAGAGTATTTTTGAACTTTTTTTAAAAGTTTAAGGATATTAATGAAACTTTTAAAAGTTCAAAAATACTTTTGAAACAAAGTACCAAGTTCATGGGTATTTTCGATAATTTAGCCAAGGAAAAAAAAAGCAAAAGAATTAAAAACTCACCAAGCTAATAGTTCTTGAGAAACAAAAGTCCTGAAACTAAATAAAGCAATCGACTAATGCTTTCTGCTGTATTGAGAGGCATTGCAAAATACTATAGAAAATAATTTTACAGATTAAAATCTATGTGTTCCTAATAATTATTAGATACAAATTTGAAATACATTTTATAATTTCTCTTATCCACTCAACGATGTAAGATTACCAATCATTTGTGACTACCTCCACCAATAATTTCTCGACGATACGATTTTGATAATATATGTCCAAGACCCATATAACTTTGGGTTGGGAGGATGCATAGATAGACCTTAAAAGGGGACCTTCTTTTATGGACTTTATTTTTGTATTCTTTCATTTTCTCTCAATGAAAGTTCGGCTAAAAAGCTTAAATGACTTCCTCCTTCAAACTGTTCACATGACCTGAAGAGAACATCTTGAACAAACAAACAAACAAACCAAAATAGATAACTTTTAAGGATCAAACCAAGGAAATTGTAGACTACTTAACAATGAAGTTTTAACAATTCACAAGGTACAATCCTGAAAAGGTTCAATTCAGTACCAAGAAGTTCAACAGAAAGAGCAAGTCCAAAGAGTTCATATTTGAAGCATCCTAATCATCTTTTTCACCAAGCATTGTCCCCACCCCCATGGTTGATGCTTCCTCTAAGCTTGTTTAAAAATCTAAAACAGAAAAGTTAATACAAATAACATTAACAAACAAATATCACATTATTAGATATAAGCATATGCTAAAATTCCCATACCTTCTTCCATGTGAATAACGTCCTCTATGTGTTTCTCGAAGATCAATACACATAGGATCCTTATTAAGCCAATTTTGCACACATACAAGAACCTCAACTAGAGTTGGAGCCGATGAAAAGGACACAGAATCAATCACACCCCCACTAATATTAAAGGCAGATTCAGAAGCAACTGTGGATACTGGGATTGCTAACACTTCTTGGGTAATTTTACTAAGAACCTTGTATCTAACAGAGTTATACTTCCACCATTTTAATATGTCAAAATTCTATCGCATCAAACATATCCTTAAAACGAAAAGCCTTTGAAACGTCCTTTGAAGAACTTTCTCCAGCATTTGAATATCGGGCCATGTCTTGACAATAGACAAACTATACTCAAACATCTTCAACCTTCTTACACATCTCTTTCGCCACATTGGCCTCAAACAATTCACTACAGCAATATGACAGAAATCTCAACTTGTAACGAGGGTCTAAAGCAACGGCAACACATAACAAGTAATTTGCATTTTCATTATTCCCCCAATACTTATCATACTTGGCTTGCATTTTCATTGCTATGTCTTTAAGAACAAGATTATCACTATTGGAAGAACACTTTTTGATATAATTTTGGATACTGCTAATCTCATCAAAGACCACATTTGCAGGGACATGAAGAGAACCAGAAAGTCTTAAGTTGCATTATAAAATAATGATAAAAATTGAACAAGTGCTCGACAACCTCCCAATCTCTGCTAAAGGGAATATCCTCTTCCAAATAAGCCATGTCACGGATCCCTAGTTTCTCAAATGCCTTTTCAAACTTCTCTGCTCCCTCAAGCATCATGTAGGTATAGTCCCACCTAGTTCGAATCGGAACATCAAGGCACACAACACTCTTGCTAGTGAAGTTCTCCTCTTCGATACATTTTTCAAAGCTACTAAATCGTACCAGAGTAGATCTCACAAATCTAACCACATTTTGAATCTTAGATATCAACTCATGAAAATCTTCCATAACATCACATACAATCAAATTCAGAATACGTCTAATGTGCACAAATTTACCATCCAAAACCAAATCATTCTTGAAATGGCAAACTAAATAAGCAATAGCAGCATCATTTGAACAAGCATTGTCCACCGACCACCGACAATGTCAATATTTTTTTGATGCCCCATTTTTTCAAATATCTTACTACTTCTTTTCCAATAGTCTCTCCATCGTGATTCTCAATTGGACAAAAATTAAGAATCCTCTTCTGCATTTTCCAATTGACATCAACGAAATGTCCAGTAAGAACAATATAGTTTATATCTTGATCCGATGTCCAAGTATCGACTGTGAGAGAAACTCTAGGACCTTGTTCTACAAAAATGTTTCTCAAAGATTGTTTTTCTTTCTTGTATATTTCCAATATATCCTTAGCTACCGTGGCTAGAGGGGAATCTCAAACTCTGGGCATGTGCACACACAGTCTGTTCCAAAAGCCTTCTAAACCCTTCCTCCTTCACAAACTTGAGGGCAATTTATCAATTATGATCATTTTTGCAATTAGTATTCTTGCAACTTTTGCATCAAAAACTCCACTAGTGAGTGTTGAGTCTAATGACTTTGAATTCTCACCTACATCCTCCTCCTCCTCATCCTCTTCACTTTCTAAAATCAAATTCTCTTTATATGCATCTTCTGCCCCACTACAACAAGTACGAAGAAAAGGATACTCGTCACAGTGGTTCTCGGGATGTGCTTCCATCTTTTCCATCCTATTTCTCTTTGTATGGCTGGTATATAAAGCACCACAGTATTCACACTCAGCATAAGGATCATCGACGTCACCTTTTGGTTTCCTATCGTTTTGATCTTTTGTAGTAGCATTTTCATCCTCATTCGCAACCTCGACCTCGTCTACATGTGGGGTATTCATGATGTTCCCTAGAAATGTTTGAAAGAATTCGTTAGAGTGAATCTAAATCAATAGAGAGAATATACAATGAAAGGAAGATAATGTACATTGTCTCTACTTCTAAGGCTAACAAGAAGATCCAATCAAAACTAACATCACTTTCAGTATCAGTCAATGTCAAATGTTAGTTTCACTT
This sequence comes from Trichosanthes truncata, assembly GCA_033996785.1. Lineage (NCBI taxonomy): Eukaryota > Viridiplantae > Streptophyta > Magnoliopsida > Cucurbitales > Cucurbitaceae > Trichosanthes > Trichosanthes truncata. The sequence continues at coordinate 3,372,377 of MU867261.1, forward strand.
TCAATTGATTTTTGTTTCATCAAAAGAAACAATAATGGGGAATAAATCCAAGCTCCCGACACTAGCCGTTCAAATTTTAGTGAGTTTCAAATTTGGTCATTATCATCGAGATCTTTAATGAAAAAGTAATATAGACTAGTCTTTTTTTATTGTTTGAGATTTTTGTTAACCTTCAAACTTCTGTTTCTTTCTTTATTCTCTTACAACTTCACATGGTTTGGAGAAAAAATATCGAAATATTGTAGTAAGAATAAATATTCAAAAAGATAAGGTAGTTTTGATTGTTGAAACTAACGACAGAAACAAAAAGTCAAAATAATGGGTTCAAAACCGATTTTCATGCCTACGTGGGATTTGACCAAAACTTAAATCAAAATCAAAGAAAGAGGATGTCGGCGACTTCTTAGGGAACAAAATCCGCGTCGAACGACGGCGGAAACAGCGGCTTGCGGTTGGAGGCTTAGGAACAGTCGAGAAAATAAACAACAAAGCAACGGGGCCGGATATTCAAGCATCTTAATCTACCGAAATAAAAATACAACGATCAAGCCTTCGGAAACTACCGATATAGGAGGACGCCGGCGATAATTTCGGGCGGAAATCGGCAGCGGGAACGACGGAGGAGCAAGTGGCAAACGGGAGAAGAAGAGGACGTTGGCCAGTTCCTAGGGTTTATTCTTTACACCGACATTGCATAGATTGAAAATTTTGTTCTCATTTCTAGCGCGGTTGAACATCAAGAACAATAAATGCGAACATTTTTGCATTTCTTTTATTACACGTAGTCTTATGTTCATACCTCATCTAGACTACGAATATATTTTTCATACTAGAATTAAACATGATTGAGTTCCACATGTATTATGTGTAGTTGTTGATGGTCATTTATATACTTGGTATATATTCATTCTACAAAGATGGATGAATTGTAATAATATCATGTGTTCTAATTAGACCATGATATATATAAAAATTATTTATTTCATTATCGATTATCCTCAACTAAACATCAAAATAAATGTATTATCAAAACCATCAAACATTCTAAATACAAGAAAGTGAAATCAAACTTTTATCCAATATTCAAGAATAATTGATTTGCAACAAAATCTCTTAAATACTACAACTGTGATAAAACAATGAATATTGATCTAATCAAATCTTTGGCTATTGACACTTTTGTCCGTCTTCGTTTCTTCTGCCAAACCAAACTTAGAAGTGAACGGTAATCTTGATATTATCTTGGACGGCATGATAACTCTATGTTTGGTCTTTCTCAACCGCTATCGTGGATTAACAAATTGCAAACCTTTCACATTATTATGTTTCTTCCCAAGTGAACTCACCCCTCTAGCTACACAGTAAGCATATATATTATACATCCATATGTATATTACATATATGGTTTTATATATACAATATAATCAAATACTCACAACATGTGTATATGTAGTTTCACACATGGTTGGTATGTTATTGTTACACCTATTTCTACATTTTGGAAATATATATATATAATTGGAAAGTATGAAAATTGAGAAATTAGGTATTTGGATAATTATGGTTTTAGTTTGGAAGATAAGGATTGGTTTCAATTTATTAATTAAATAATGGAAATTAAAGAAAGAGAAAGTGGGATAAATATATTTATTTATTAAATAAAAACATGTGACTTTAATAAATACATATTGTTTAATAAAACAAAAAGAAGGGGTTTTGTTGGACAACATATCACATAAAGAGAGGAAGAGGAAGAAAGTGAAGAGAGGATTTCTTGATTTTGGACTATTTTAGAGTGTGAAAATCAAGAAGGGGATCTCACAACATTAGATTGAAGTTTTGGGTAAGTTATCTAACTTTTGATTGAAGTTTTTCATGAGTTTTAGAACCAATTAGTGAGTTTTCTTTATGAGTTTTCTTCCTTTAGTTGGAAATTCCATAAAATAGCTTGAAAACAAAGATGAGGGTGATGTTTGAGTAAAAGAGGGAAAAATGATGAAAGTCATGAGTTTTATCAAAGTATAGATTGAAGGGGATTAGTTGTATGTAGAAATTTCAAGCTTTTATGGAAAATAAAACCAATGAATTTGTTCATGGAGAAGAAGAAATGAGAAGAATGAGATTTCTTATGGAGAGGAATTACAATGGAGTTATTGGAAACTTTATTTTGGGTTATGGTCTCAATTTCTTGGTAATTTGAAGAGTAAGATGATGAAAAGAATGGTTAATTCTTGGGTTAATGAGAAATTTAAGAGCTTGGATAATTTAGCGTTGTTGCGCCCTAATTTTGGCATTAATTTAAGGACAAATGGAGATTGGAACCATTTACAACCCAAACAAACTTCACCCATAGTACTAGTGAGTGATTCTTTTATAAAGTATTTCAATTATTTTAGTAATTTATGAAATTGTGAGAATTGAAAATCAATTGTCATTCATACATGAATGCAAATGATTTAGTTATTGAAGATTTTGATAATTGGAGGAAATTATGTGTATTTCGTAAATTGTTTATTATTGAGATTGAATGATTTACTAATTTGATAAGAAAGTGACATATGCTCACTAAATTGAATTCATGATTTAGCATATTTGAATTTGAAGAGATTTATGTTTATATGAAATTTTAGCTACAATGACTTAATTATTTGTATTATTTAAGCTTATGAAAGGTTAATTTATAGAAATCTCTTGATTTTAGCCAATTGGCAAAAGTTCAAATTATTGGAGATGAAATCAAGTATTTGTGAGTTTTAGAAATGACTTGATTTTGAATCATGGTTTTAGCTAATTTTTGAGTTATGGCTTAAAGTTATGAGACCTCACGATTGAGAAAGTTTATGACTTTAACATGGGTTGGATGATTATCATATAGAAATTGTTTTCAAACCACTAAATGTTGTACCCATGGTGATTACCCCGTATGCTATGAGAATGTGTTTCTATTGTATGCTAGTGTGCTCAGGCCGCAGGGGAATGCCGGGGCCATTAGGTGCCGAATCAGAATTCCAAATCCTGGTCCAAATCCTGGACCTAAGGCATTACAGGTGTTAGAGTTTGCTCTACGTGCACGTATGACATAATTTGCTCTGCTATGTATCTGGAGATTACTCGATGCATAATATGGCAGGGATTTGGGTACAAGTTTGGTGATGAGTTTTGTTGGCCTATTATTTTGTGCTTTCTTTAAACAGTTATTGCTGCAAATCTCTATGATGTTTTATTTATCTTGTGTATTTAGATTGGGCTCTATTAGCTCATTCTTTCTTCCTAAATTTTTCCTTCAGGTAGCGATTGAGTTTCTAACACCAGACTTGATAGTTTGCATATCATTTTGTATGTACATATTTACAAGTACTTCTTGTGTAACTGATGTGACTAGTACCATTTTGAGATTTCCTTTGGTTTGTAATATAAAACTCACATGTTTATCAACTAATAAGTTTGTCAGATTGTGCTGAGTTTCTAAAATAGTAGTTGGAGTTTGAACAGGTTAATTTGGGAGTGTATATGTTTTCTTTTCAGGTGTGTTTTACTCACTTTTCAGGGGAAACTCTGCCGAATTTTTTTTTAACAAAATTAATTAATTTTGTATCAACAAGTTTTGGCTAGCCACTTGTGATTTTCAAAACTAAGATTTATTTTGCAAAGTTTGACGTTGGGTTCCATAGTAGTAGTAGGGATCTAATGTCGGCATGCCTCATCCCAAGTTAGTTAGGATAATTTGGGGTGGAGTGTGACAGTTATGTACGCCATATGCATATATTTATACATAGTATGTAACATATACATTAGAGTCCATTTGCAAATTTGTTTTACTCTCACCATTGTCTAGTATTGTAACTATATACACAAGGAACATATATTTAGTACTTGTTTACATATTAAACAACTACATGGTGGAAACTACTATTTCCAAACTACACATTTACTATTATTGATTTGTTCAACAAATATTTCACGAATTTCTTCAATAAACCTTTAGAATATTTATTTTGCACTAATATATATTCAAAAACAAAGTCATCCAAACAAAGTTTTCAATGGAAAAATATAAATTACAATGGGGATAATCTCAAATGCATGATTCTAAACATAATCTATTTCCTTTCTTCATTCATATACCTTCTATAATATTCTAGAACTAATGTATATTTGATACTTTGAGCTCTAAAAAAAATAATAATGTAAAAAATTGAAGGAGAAACAAAGGATCATCAATCGAGAATGGTGATCAAGAATCGCGTGCTTGAAAATACTATTTCGACTACTGTAGCACCCAAAAAATAGGATGCATTCAATATAGTAGTGTAAATCATTGTTTGGACGTACTTACAGTAGGCTATATCCGGTGTATATTTTATGATTTGGAGAGTTAAGAGTGAGAACCTTCAATTTTCAGAACTGTTGAGCAATCGCCGTTGAATGATGGAGAGAAAAAAACCATATTCCTCTGTTGAACGATGATCATTCAATGTTTAGACCAGTAGAGAGAGATTTGGGAATGAATAAGAGATTTGAGATTTGTTAATTGTTTTTTACTGTTTCCACTTTTCATATAAGATGTGGGCAATATGGTAAATGAGCTATAATATTGATTTTGATATTTTAAAACTAGTGGACAATGATGTTAATTTTGAAACTTGTGGACACAATTGAAACATGAATGCCCTTTATGACCCATTCATGCAGTTTACCTATTTTTTTGTCAATTGGGTTTTGTATTAAGGTGTGGGGTGCACCTCGGGTTGTGTGAAAAGGTAATTGGTTTGATCTTGAACTAGTGAAAGATCTTGAGTTTTTCTTTAGATTAGGAAAAAGAGGGTCGTGTCAGTTTGGTTCTCACCCACAAAAGGATCAGTTAGTGAAATATTCAATAAGGAGTCTTAGGAAGTGGAGTAGGCACCACTATAAATTTTCGGTGTCTTCTTTTCCTTTCTCTTTAATTTTTCGCACTTTTAATTTTTGCACTTTATTGTTCATGTTTTTTCAAATTTCATAGATTGCATGATATAGATTTACTTTGCTTTATTTAATTTCTATTTGTATTGGTTCATTAAGTGCCTATTTGTATTATTCCTATTGTTTGGTCTTTCTCAACCGCTATAGTGGATTAACAAATTGCAAACCTTTCACATTATTATGTTTCTAGTCCACTCCCTCTAGCTACACAGTAAGCATATATATTATACATCCATATATATATTACATATATAGTTTTATATATACAATATAATCAAATACTCACAACACGTGTATATGTAGTTTCACACATGGTTGGTATGTTATGTACGCCATATGCAAATATTTATACATAGTATGTAACATATACATTAGAGTCTATTTGCAAATTTGTTTTACTCTCACCATTGTCCAGTATTGTAACTATATATACAAGGAACATATATTTAGTACTAGTTTACATGTAATACCAAATACTCACACCATGTGATATGTAGTCTCACACATGGTTGACATGTTATATAAATCATATGCAAATATATATACAAAGTATGTAATATATACTTTAGAGTCTATTTGCAAATATTGTTTTACTCTCACCTTTGTCTAGTGTTATAACTATATATATGTCAGGAACATATATTTAGTACTAATTTACATATTAAACAACTACAGGGTGGAAACTACTATTTCCAAACTACACATTTAGTACCTTTGATTTGTTCAACAAATATTTCACAAATTTCTTCAATAAACCTTTAGAATATTTATTTTGCACTAATATATATTCAAAAACAAAGTCATCCAAACAAAGTTTTCAATGGAAAAATATAAATTACAATGGGGATAATCTCAAATGCATGATTCTAAACATAATCTATTTCCTTTCTTCATTCATATACCTTCTATAATATTCTAGAACTAATGTATATTTGATACTTTGAACTCTAAAAAAAAATAATAATGTGAAAAATTGAAGGAGAAACAAAGGATCATCAATCGAGAATGGTGAATCAAGAATCGCATGCTCGAAAATACTATTTCAACTACTGTAGCACCCAAAAAATAGGATGCATTCAATATAGTAGTGTAAATCATTGTTTGGACGTACTTACAGTAGGCTATATCCGGTGTATATTTTATGATTCGGAGAGTTAAGAGAGAGAACCTTCAATTTTCAGAACTGTTGAGCAATCGTCGTTGAACGATGGAGAGAAAAAAACCACATTCCTCCGTTAAACGATGATCATTCAATGTTCAGAATAGTAGAGAGATTTGGGAATGAATAAAAGATTTGAGATTTGTTAATCGTTTTTTACTTTTTCCACTTTTCATATAAGAGGTGGGCAATATGGTAAATGAGCTATAATATTGATTTTTATATTTTAAAACTAGTGGACAATGATGTTAATTTTGAAACTTGTGGACACAATTGAAACATGAATATCCTTTATGACCCATTCATGAAGTTTACCTATTTTTTTGTCAATTGGGTTTTGTATTAAGGTGTGGGGTGCACCTTGGGTTGTGTGAAAAGGTAATTAGTTTGATCTTGAACCAGTGAAAGATCTTGAGTTTTTCTTTAGATTAAGAAAAAAAGGGTCGTGTCAGTTTGGTTCTCACCCACAAAAGGATCAGTTAGTGAAATATTCAAGGAGTCTTAAGAAGTGGAGTAGGCAATTTTTCGAACCACTATAAATTTTTGGCGTCTTCTTTTCCTTTCTCTTTAAATTTTCGCACTTTTAATTTTGCACTTTATTGTTCTTGTTTTTTCAAATTTCATAGATTGCATGATATAGATTTACTTTGCTTTATTTAATTTCTATTTGTATTGGTTGATTAAGTGCCTATTTGTATTATTCCTATTTTTGCAATTAGAAATTAATTTAGATTTTTTTTTGGGTGAAATTAGTTGTTAAAGTTTAAAATTTTAGATTAAAATTAAAATTAAAATTTGGTAGATAAACCCTATTCACTCCCCTCTAGTGTTGTCTTCAGATCTACAAGTTAAATTACAAATTAAAATTAGAATTTAGTCTCTATGATTTTAAATGTTAGAACTTCGTCTCTATAGTTTGATAAAACCTTATAAATAGTCCTTACAGTCACGTATTCAATATGTTAGTAGCTTTTAACGGCAAAGACTATTTACGAAGTTTTATCAAATTATAGGGACGAAATTCTAACTTTTAAAATCATAGGGGCTAAATTCTAACTTTCTCAAAATTATAAAGATCAAATTTGTAATTTAACCATTTAGGAGTGAAGATTGATTTATTTTTTTCCCCAACAACAAAACAAACCATACAGTTTATTATTATTATTATTATTCTGAATTATCAATTCAAATTTTAATGGTAAAGACTCAATGTGGGACCATAGGAAGAACTAATATAGAACCTTTTAAATTTTAGAAATCAAATAAAAAACAAAGGTAAACTTAGGAGCCCAAAATTATTTTTCAAAAAAAAAAAAAAAAAAAAAAAAACTAATTTGTAAACTCAACTCTCAAACATGTCTATAAATAAAATAACCACAAAAAAAATAAGATAAAATAACCATTTCAAACGTCGATAGTTTATTTGCACACCCCACAATTGTTGACTAAAAAATAATAAAATAACCACTGAAAAAGTCAACACATCTTTATGCTAAACAATTATTCATTTGGCTGAGTATAAGTATTTTTCTACACTCATACAAAAACAACTATTATTTTCATCATCTGTATTAACATAAAAGCAAGCACAATACGGTAGCCAACATGAGAATCGACAAGAGGTTAGATGTTTGAATCACTCACTCCACATATTGTCCAAAAAAAAACACAGCACTATATGTGAGAGTGACACATCGAGAAAAAAATTTAGGTCGTTAAAATACCATTTTGGTCCCTGTACTTCGGACATTTGAAAGTACAATGACTAAAATAAAATAAAATCTAAAGTACAAGGACTAAAATGATATTTTTTAAGTTTTTTGGGACTATTGTAGACTTTGGAATATGGATATTATTCACATTTATTGTCTATCAAGTTAGTATTAGTTAAAAATGGCACTCGAAGTCAAAGAAAAAAGTTAAAATTGGCATCTAAGGCCCCGTTTGATAACGTTCTCGTTTCTCGTTTCTTGTTTCCTGTTTCTGTTTCTCGTTTCTTGTTTCTGTTTCTTAAAAACTAAAAACAGAAACATGTTTGATAACTATTTCTGTTTCTTGTTTCTTGTTTTTTGGTAAAAATAAAATTTAGTACATATACTATAATAAAACATATAACATGCATTAAAATAAATCTAAACAATTATAAAGATGTTATAGTATTTTATTAAGGTCTAACACCTAATTAATAATAATAATACTAATAATAATAATAAATTTTATCCCTTCAAATGTTGTTCAAATTTGATTTGCAATGTTATTTCTTACTTCAATCAATTCACCTTGAACGATTTTGACTTACAAGAGTTAGTTAAATTAGACGAATTTGTAAATTGTCTAAGGTTGGACAATCGAACATACCCACATTTCTTTAATTTAATAATAAACTTTATTTTTATTTTTTCTTTAAAAATGCATTAGCCAATAATACATGCAAGTAAAATCAGAAAAAGAGAGAGAATGTATATATTTTTTTACATTTAATGGTAAACATGAAATACATTATTAGTTTATTATTTAATAAAAAAAATAAAATCGTACCAAAAGGAAAAATAATAGAGAATTAAATAGAAAATAATAACTATAAGCTCGTTAATGTAAAGTAAAAGAAAATAAGAAAATAAGAGAAAATAAAAACATAAACGAAAAGAGAAAAGCAAAAAGGAAAAAAAACAGAGATAATGAACTATTAAAAGAAAAAAGATTATGATGAAAGAGAGAGAACGAATAGAAAGAAATAAATCAAAAAATAAAAATAAAAAAGAAGAAAAAACCAAAAAGATTAAAAAGTATTAAAAGAAAAAAAAATAGAATGGAAGAGAGAGAAAGAAGAGAGAGAGGAAAGATGGGTAAAAAGAGAAATAAGAATATGCATGAACCCTGAAGAAAAAAAACAGAAACAGAATTTGAGAAACTACTTTTTGAAGTTTCTCAAAATCTGCCTTTTTTTCAGAAACGTTTCTAAAAAATTTAGAAAGAGGAAACAGGATGGGTTATCAAACATGTCTGTTTCTTGGAAAATGAGAAACAGGAACAAGAAACAGGAAACATGAACGTTATCAAACGAGCCCTAAACTATCCAACCACATAAAAGAATTATTTATGAAGAAAAATTTAAAGTGGGAATGAATAAAGTAGATATTACGAAAATACTAAAGAATTCTCCAACCTATTTTATTTAGCCAACGAAGGAAGTGGTTGAGTACATTGCCTCCTATTCTTCACAAGGAAGCAAAGTCTCGTTGTCCTTCAAGTTTCATGTGTTTTCTTTTAATATCAAATAGGGGAAAAAAAGTCAAATTTGACCATAAATTTGTGAGGTTGTATCAATTTAGACCCTAAACTTTCAATTTCATCAAATTGGACCCTAAATTTAAATAAGTGTTGTAATTTTTACCCCAGTTCAAATTTCGCTAATTCGTCCACTAATTTTAATAAAAAAAAAAATAGTGTAAAAATCTTCATAAACTCATTAATTTCAATAAAACAAAGTTTTGCACAAAAATAAGTTTAACAAATGCACAAATTAACCATTAAATAGCTTTTCCAAAATTCATGTATTTCAACAAAAAATTTAGCTCTAATGTCATTTTTTCTCTAAAATTTTGTCAATTTCATATCATACATATGTTTTATAGTTCATTGAATGCATAAGAGAAAACTTTTTTAACGATATTTGAAACGAGAACTTATTTTAGGGTTAAAAAATTGCACACTTTTTAAAATTTGAGGTTAAGATTGCAACACTTATCTAAGTTTGAAGTGCAATTTGATGAAATTGAAAGTTTAGGGTTTAAATTGATACAACTTGACAAGTTTAAGGATTAAAATTGATTTTTTTTTCTCTATAATATTTAGTATAAGATCAATTTTGACCCAAAGCTCATTTTTCAATCTTTTATTTTTTTTAAAAAAACAACAACAACAAACAACAACAGCAAACCATTTTGGTTAATTATTGTGTCATTCACAACTCTCTCAATTATTGAAAAACCAAAATTGACTTATTTGCATGCTATAAAAAAGCTAGGCGCTTCACCTATCATGCATTAAATAACGTAGATTAAGTCGTCTAAAACTTATATTTTTCTTAGAGTTCCAAGTTTTAATTTCTCTGTATCTCTAGAAGCAATTGATTGTATATTAATGCATTTGTTAAAATGTCGAGGTCTCCGGTCTATGGAAATGTCGATGGATAAAATATCGATGTTGATAGATATTTTTGAAAAAAATACTTAAGGCAAACAAATTAAAAAATATATATTTAAATAAATAAATAAATATTTTACCTTTTTAAAATAAGTTAAAATATTTATTATTAGTATTATCTTCACATTAATTATATTTTGTTGCTATTTTGTTTATATTTTATCGATTTTTTTAAGGTATAATGAAAATGTCGCTTCACCCCTCATGTCTATGTCGAACTCATAGATATGTGAAAATGTCAATAGAAATGTCGACGTGTTGATGAAAACTTAATTCATTGATTTTAACTAGCCAATCTTTTCAAGATGGATTGTACCCACAATTTACGTTTTTACTTGAGTTCTTATTACCGGTCAAAGTAGTACAACTACATCTCATTTTCATTGCCCTATGGGTGAGTTGCTTCCATAAACTCGATAGGTAAAAGAAAGCCTAAATATAAGAAACGATTATAGTCGTCAATTTTTCGCCACTACTTAAAAACTTTCAACTTTTCCTTTGATTAATTAAAAAAAAAATTATCATTTGAAGCGATAAACGAAAATAATGAAAATATAGAATACATGAAATTTCTTAGGCCCATTTAATAATCATTTTGATTTTTAAAAATTAAGCTTATAAATATTACTTCTATCTATGGGTTTCTTTATTTTGTTGCCTATTTTTTACAAATGTTTTCAAAATTCAAGCCAAGCTTTCAAAACTAAAAAAAAAAAAAAATAATAGTTTTTTAAAAACTAGTATTTGTTTTTGGAATTTGACTAAGAATTCAAATGTTTCTGAAAACTATAGTAAAGAAATTAGGAAAAAAAACAAGCACACTTTTCAAAACCAAAAACCAAATGATTATCAAATGACAAATTCTCATTTTTGGATAACCAACCAAATGTACCCTTAATAACTAATTCACCTGCCACCAGCATGGAATAATAAATTAATTGATTACATGACTCTTTCTTATGTGTGATAATTTTTTTCAAGTCCCCGGACAACACCAACCACCTCATTTTTCAATCCATTTTTAATCTCACATCAACACAACTTTTTTTTTCCTCAGAAAAAATTTGGAACTAAAATAAAGTGATACATTAAGAATAAATTTGAAAGTTTTACAAGAATAGGGACACAAGTGAGAAATGTAATAAATATTATGGACCAATCTATATATCTAAGTTCACAAAAGAAGGAACAAGAGAGTAAAAACAGGCTATATAGAATCTATCAAGTAAAACAGGCTAAAGCTATGAAGAGTACAAACATTAAGGAAGAAGACAAAACAAATGGTGATTAAATAAGCAGACGCTAAAACTGGAAAATTTGGCACCTATGAAGATGCAGCATACCGGAGATGGCGAGCCGAGGTGTCCGTGCACGCCTAAGCAACCCGGATATGGTTGAATTATCAGGGAATAAGAAATGTCATTCACACAGAGCTTTTCTTACTCTTCTTCTTTCTTGAAGCAAAGCTGCTGGGTCCAATCTCTATGGACATTCTTTTGGCCCTGTGATCATCAGCACATTCAGTAAATATACGATCAATATGAGACATGGACATAATTTGGAACAGAATGGAAAAAACGATACGTATGTTAGCTATCGGTTTCTTTTACATACCGCTTAGACAATTCATCAGACTCGTTTTCACCATGTTTATCTTCACCTGACTTGTTTTCACCATGTTTATCTTTATCCTCGTCGTCTGAAGAGAAAAAAAAAAAAAACAATTTTAGTAAAGTGAAATAGTAAGTAGCCATAAACAGAATGTCTCCAATGTCATGGCAGTTCATAAAAAAGCCAATCAAGATATAGCAGGCACGAGATCCTATGGGCCAGGATGAAGAATTCTTTTTCATTGAAAAGGATAGAAGAATAAACCGTAATTCATTTTTGGGTAAGAAACCGAATTTTCATTGAAAAAAAAAAATGAATGAAAAAATAAGGGCATACAAAAAACAAGTCCACAAAAAGATTCCTCAACAAATTACATGAACCGACTCCAATCCAAAAGAAAGTGGGCAGTTTCAACAAGCTTCTATGGATTTTTGTTCTTTTTCTAATATCTCTGCATGGAGACTTCGTATGTCTCATCGGCCTCTGACAGACAACACGGGTTTTCTCTTGTTACGTTCTACTTACTGGCTTGAACCCAAAACCTTGGGGTAAGTGGAAACTAAGAGCTCGAAGACTTTACCACCATGATCACCCTTATACTAAAAATTAATCATGTGTTGATAGATCTAATTTGTCCACGATCAATCACACTCCAAAACATTTACTCCTTTTTGTTTCAAAGAGGCCAGAGGAAAAATGAGAAAGAAAAATGGAGTAAAAAAAAACCCTTTCGCCGAAATGCTCTCATCTCATAATTTCATCAATAATGGGTTAAAATACAAAAACTATTTTTGTCCTTGTACTTTGGTTTCTTTTTTAGTCCATGTACTTTTCAAATGTTCAAATTTAGTCCTTGAACCTTCAATAAATTTTAAAATTGGTCCCTATTGTTAGTTTGAAGTTATTTTTATCAAAATTGGTTAAATAATAATAATAATTTTCATGCCAGAAAAGATAATGTGGAACATATTTCTAAAATTTATAGAGAGAAGGAAAATAAAGACGATCTTTTTTTAGAAAAGTTAACAATAAAGTAACAATAGGAAGAGATTTTAAGCTTTATTGAATGTACAATGACTAAATCGGACATCTGAAAGTACATAGACTAAAATGGAATGAAACTTCTAAGTATAGAGACCAAAATGGTATTTTAACCTCAATAATGTATTAACACTTTTAACTATTTCAATTCACCCTCAAGAATCCAGAGTTCATAAGAAAACCAAAATACTGAATTTCAAGCAATTGGACTAAAACCGAACTAATTAAAACTAGCATCAAGTTCAGTCAATGTCAAATGTTAGTTTCACTTTTGGCTGATTTTGTTGATTAGAGTTTCATCTTGCACCTCCGCTCATGGGCAACAGAGAACAAAAAACTCTCTCCGTATCAGTATCCCATCTTCAGTGGAAAGAGAATTCCCAAGCTAACAAACGGGGAATGCCACAATTTTTCTCAAACAACATGGATTGTGCTGGTGGCATCTGAAAAATAGTCTCAAAGGGACCCCTCGATAGCTCTTGAAGTTAGACCACTGAAAACCACCCTTTTCCAAAGTAAAGGCCGATGTAGAAGAGGAAGTAGACTATAGACATGTTTGGGAGTAATTTTGAAATAGCCAAAATCACTTTTGTCATGTCCTTTTAGTTATTTTGGGATGACAAGAGTGATTTTGGTCATTCCAAAATCACTCCCAAACATGCTCCAAGGAAAAACTCACTTCCATGTTGAAATTGAAAAAATTGGATGTGTGCATCATCCCCATCAAAAGAAAATATTGCAGGAAAAAGCCCAAGCTCCTCTAACAGCTGAAATGTATGATAACGACTTGTGAACAGACCATGCTTTAAGAGAACTTAAGGGATCCCCATTTCTTTATCAAGATCCTAAGATGGAAAATCAATGGCCTAAAGCTAAGTATTGCATCATTAAAGGCACCATCATGCTGGTCTAGGCCTCGTTGTCTTGGAAGAAACCGAAGTCTCATCATGTGATAGAAAAATAATAAAATCTCTCTAAAGTCCAAAAGCATCGGTTAGTGCTCTCTGAACTCTTGAAAAACTTAGAATGAATAAGATTCAATTTCATTAAGAAGAGAAGCATCATGATGAGATTACAAGGGATATTGAAAGAAAGTACAGACAAGATACATAATGATAAAAGCATGGCATAAAAGAAGTGACTTATTGTCTTGGGCGTGATCGGTCTCCATTTCTTCACCTCCAACATTTCCACCTCCAGATGGCGCAGGATTAGAGTTGTTAGAATCCTCATCAAGATTATCATGCATGGCAAGGAATTTAGTATGCAAAAATTCGAAGTCTAGACCAGGATAACGATGAGCAGCCATCCGAGCCACCCAGGTAATTCCGTATTTCATTATTTCATCTAGCATGGTAGAGAATTCTGGTGTTCTTCTAAACGCATCAGCCAAATATTGGACATTACCAAGGCAACCCTCGACCTCAGCCAGTCGAGCCTTTAGATTGTTGATTTCGATTTGAGAGCTTGCTCTCATAGTAGCAAGCTCGGCTTGGACCCCTGCCAAAAGTTGATTGGCATGGATCAAATTGGCTTGAGCTATGATTTAGCTCAGATCGAGGAACGTAGTTGATAATCCCATGAAATGGTATTAATTTAGCATCTTCTCTTGCTTATTCTCAGTCAAAGTTGAGTTGAGTGCGCATTTTAGTCTTGTTTTTAGTTAATTCCTTGTTAAGTCTAGTTAAGAGTTGGGTTTCTTGTTTAGTTGGTCATTTTCTTGTTTTCTTTTATGCCTTTCTTAGTCTTTTAGAAAATAGTTGGTTTAGTGTGTTTTGTTTGTCCTTTGTTTTGGAGTCTAAGGAGTGAAAAAAATGCTCGTTGAGGTGCTGATGTTGCAGCATTGCTCATCATTGTGTAGCATTGACTTTCTGGCAGAAAAAGGAATTCATGACCCACTTTTGATGACATAAGAACGAGTTTATTCCAGCAATATTTGCACCCATTCTAATGGGCCGAAAGTGGAAAGAAAAGGAAGATGAGGGGCTATTGGGTAAAAAGAGAAAGAGAAGCCCTAATTTAGGGGTTTTTTGTGACGTAAAGTTGGAAAGAGAGGGGGGATTGATCGAAAAGAAGAAAGAAGTACGGAGAAGAAGAAGAAAAACGCAGCAGGGAAAAGAAGCTTCTTCGGGGATTTTCTTCAGCCACCCATTCTCATTCTCTTCTTATTCTTGAGTTAATGTATCTTGCTCTTTAATTTTCTTAAAGTTTTAGTTAGGCTAAGTTGTTCCTAGTATTGTTATTTTGTGAATCTTCATTTGAACCTAAGATGTTTATGAGTAGTAGCTTGTTTCAGGTTTTTTTCATTGTACAAGTCATGAGCTAATTTCTTTAGGCTGGAATTTATGGAATCATAGCTCTATTTTTGGATCCCTTTTGTTATGGAATGCTATAGAAGTGTAGTTTGCTTATTGGTTTTCTATTTCTTATTGTTCTTCTTAAGAGTGATCAACTTAGGAAAGAATATCAACTTGTTTTTATTTTGAAAAGATTAGAATGAGTGGAAATAGCATAAGCAATGCAAGTAGGTTCATGTCTTGAATTAGGGATGAATTCAAAGGTATAAACATATACTTTTGGCTTGTAAACTTAGGGAAATTGGGTTATCCATGTGTTTGAAAGCTGGGTTTTCATAGACACGTGTTAAACTTTGCTTTAAAACTGAAATTCAAGGATTAGAAATAATTTTCAGAATTTATTCTCAAGTTTTCCCGTTACTACACAGTACAGTAATGTTGCACAATGTTATAGCATCACACAGCATCTAGGAGCTAAAATTAGCAGTGAAGTTTCATAAATTCTAGCACCTTAGTTATTCGATTCTCGACTTGTTTATTATCAATTTTAGCTGCTTATTTCCTTTAGATTGCTAGAATTTAATTTCCTTGTGTCGGGTTTACATTTTGTTAATCTTAGATCGTTTAATTGCTTTAGAATTAGTTCTTAGTGGTACTCAATTTTATAGAATTTGCATTATTTAGTCCTCGTGGGATCGGCCCTGTCTACCAATTATTATCTACGATTCCATATGCTTGCGTAGTGAGTTTTTGCACAACAGTAGTTCTACTGAAGATAATTGATGTGGTTTAACATGCTCAAACTGGAAACAGACACTTAGGTGCAAACGTACATGAATAAGTTGATAAGTCAATAAGGCGATGTGAAGTCATGAGGCTCACCTCAGCCTCAACCACAATCATATGTCTTCAAACCTGATGAAGCTCATACAAAGCTTGAGTGATTGCTTCAGAAGGATCGATAGAGCCAATATCTCATCCATCTTGGCTCTCACTGACACGTTTCCATGAGCAAAAACTCTGGCTCAACAAGTCTACTTCGTTGTTGGATTCAGGATAGTCTTTAGGGAGCACAAAGGCCTGAACTTGAGATGACGATCAAATCCTTGGTGACCCCCCCATGAGGTCAGCTCGGTTTGTAGTCGAGGAGATCAGCTGGTACCTCTCGACATAAAACAAGGAGGCAAGAGAGGCCAAATGGGAATTGTCTCGTCCTCAGTGAAATCAGTCACATCACCTTCAATAGCAGCTTGTGAGGATGCTCTAGCATTCCAGGAATTCTTCTTTCTATGTTTAAACACAGATGGAACGCAGTTCTCCATTTCTGAAAGCAACAAGACGAATTATAAATTTTTTTTGAAAAAAATAAGTGGTGAGGCACGCTAGGTCAATCTTGGTCAGCCTCTTGCCCCACTCGCTGGGGTGTGTTGAACACACACTCGGCACACTCCTTTAATCAACCCTTTTTGCCACGTGTCCCATTGTGTGTTGTACTTGAGTTCACCATGTGTTTGACAAACACTTAGGAAAAGTCATAAGTCTACTATGCAACCCCATTGGACAATTTTCCGCCACGTGGCACCAAGGTTCCACATCAACTCCAATTCGGGCTTGGCTCATTTTAGAAAAATTAAGATGTCATCTACATGAAATTGATCCTCAATTTTGGGACAAATAATCATTTATTTAAATCTTGAAAAGCCAAAAAATCAGCCCAAAAGGCTTGATGAGTCATTCCAAGGCAAGTCTCTGAGGCCCACCTCAGATAATTGTTTATTTAAATCTTGAAAAGCCAATAAATTAGCCCAAATGGCTTGATAAGTCATTCCAAGACAAAAATCTGAGACTCACCTCATAGAATTATTTATTTAAATCTTGGAAAACCAAGATATGAGCCCAAAAGGCTTGACGAGTTATTCCAAGATAAGAATCTAAGGTCCACCACAGAGAATGACATATTAAGTCTTGGAAAACTAAGAAATTAACCCTATAAGCTTGATAGGTCATCCCAAGGCAAAAGCCGGACACAGACTATGCAACCTCGACAAAAAATTTATACTCCCAAATTGGGCTCCTTGCATCCTACTCATAACAATCAAAAGCTAAACATCGAATCTCAACTTGGGAGTGAGGGCTATTGTTATGGGTAAATTTGGACTATAGGAACAAACCCAAAGAGGAAGAGAAAATTTAGAGACAAAACCAAGGTTTAACCCTAACCCAAGGTTGGATTGGGCCAAAGGAGAGATGAGCTTTGGGCTAAAAACCTAAATATGCTCACCTCAACCCAAGCCAAAGTGGTCATAGCCGAGGTGAGCAAATCATCTCGCGAGTGTGCGTTATGGACGCCCAAGGCCCAAGGAGACTCGAGAGAGGCCCGACTCAACCTTTTATCGATCTAATTCGAAGTGAAAGACGAAAAACCCTAGGTTAATCTTCATATAAATACGTCATGATACTTTCATTAGAGGTAACTTCTTTCTCATTCTCTACACTTTATTCCTCTCTAATTTAAGCATCGAAGTGTGTGGCAAGCATCACACCGGTGTGCAATTCTCACCGTTTTGTAGGTCACCTCTTTCCCCTACCAAACAAATTTACCATTGAAGCACGTGCAAGTCAGGTGCGTACCCTATACCCAGATTTGCGCATCAACAGTATCAATATTATGCAGATGCTTGGGGCTAACTTTTTCTTTTGACATGGAAACCTTACTTTTCATGGATAAAATGAAAAGTACAAGTGAAATACAACAATTGATAGAAAAGAAAACCTGCCCAACAAAGCACCCAAAATATACATAAAACACTTCAATACCCAAAATAAGCGATAGACATAAAAAACATAGCTTTCCATCCATACAAGGAGGGCACCATCTTTAAAATCACCCAAGAACTCCACAAAAAGACCCAAAGCATGCAATCCTGAACAACCCACAAGTAACGTGAACAAATTTGTTAATGGTTGACTCACAGAGCTATATCAGATCCTCCATTAAAAACATAGTAGACAGCCTTCAGGATTCAATTGCCAATAATTGATAGCTTTTACTCCTTATGACACGGATAGAGGTTATGGTTATCCTCATCCCCCCCCCCCAAAAAAAAAAAGGAATCTGATTTCAGTTGTTAAATTGCAAATAAACAAATTAATTATGATATGGTGCTACGCTAACAGAAGTCACAGCAATCGCACACGTCCATTAAGAATAAGATGCTTCCTCCATATGGATAATTTTCAAATTTTCAAATAGTTTTGATAATAATTCTCGTCAACTATGTACGTACTGTGTCTTTTAACTAGATGAAAATCATTGTATTGCTGATTGCCTCAGGATAACATTTACATTCATGATCCCAGGAAGATAGGTTAAGAAGATTAAAGCACCGAATGAAGGTCTACTTTGATGGTTCAAGAATAGACCACCAGGTTTGCTTATATTTTCAAATTTCATGCCTAAGTTTGGTACTCAGAAGATTCCTCAACGCACAGCAACTTTAGTTCATATGTGGAGTAACTTCTAAACCATTAATAACATTTGCTTCTAATGTAATTTTACAACAATCTTTATGTTATTAGTTCTATGTGCACACCTTGTTTTCTAGGATACTTATTATGAAATTTTCACCAAGGACAGGAGGCTCTAAGAGGTCAGTGGTATGCAGCTTATCCTGGTCAAGAGCTTCAGGCGTTGGTATCAGATCAATGGAAAGAAATGGGATGGGAGGGAAGAGACCCATCGACTGATTTTAGGTTGTTATTTTGCTATATGAGTTGAGGGCTGCTTCTTTATCTCTTGTATTACCTTTTGGCACGTTTTCTCCTTTCATTGCTCTAAAAAGCTTTTACCTAATCCAGAGGAGCTGGATTTATCTCCTTGGAGAATTTGTTGTTCTTTGCAAAGACATTCTCAGTAAGATCCTAAACTTCATTTGATTCCTCATATAAATTTCTAGTTTCTTTTCACCTAAATGGGCCTAACTCCTAAGGGGCTGTTTGGGGCACTGAGTGGGTTATAATAACATGGGTTATAATAGTCTGTGGGTTATAATAGTCTGTGAAATAATATAATATTGTTTAAAATGCAGAGTTGTTTAGTCTGGGGTTATAATAGTCTGCGTTTGGGGTGCAGAGTACTCCACAGGTTATTATAACCCTTACCCCAAACAGCCCCTAAGAGTTTATGAAAATTGGGTTAAAGACTCCCAATAGATCACTAACTGTATCATGTTATTACGCTTTCACTAATCCTAGTTGTCTTTTTATCGTTTCAGACATCTTTCCAACGTCTGTTAAGAAAACAAGAAGGAAATCCAGCTGCTTGGGAATACCCCATTGCTGTTTCTGGTGTAAATATCACATTTATGATTATGCAAATGCTTGATCTAGATGCTTGTGAGTAGCAAATTCATTTCTTCGTACTGTACTAACATACAAATATACCATAGAGGTTGCAATACACCAGTATACTATTAGAGCTTCATTGGTTAAAAGTTTCTTAAAAAAAAGTGAAGCACTGCCGATTTGATATTTTATGGCAACTTTTAAATTCTTCGAAAAAGAACTAAGGCAGCTTACCTTTTCAAACCAGAACCAAATACCTCAAGCCATAGACCAAACCCAAGAAAGAACTCCCAAGATCCCTCCACCACAACCATTAACCCCAACCTAACTCACTGCCCTACTTTGAAAATAACGAGAGAGTAATCACATAAAGGGTTAGACTATTTCTAATATACATTAGATTCAAACTTGATGTCATTGTCATACTACCCAACTTATTCTAGATTTTTTTGCATTCAATGGCCTACTACATTTCCTCTTTAGCACGCATATGATTTAAATGAAAATGTAAATATAATGTCAAGTTTGCAAAATTGACTAACATACCTATTGCAAGGACTTTATCACTTTCATGCTCCGAATCTGATCCTGAACCCCATCGGTCTCCTCCATTGTCACAATCCCAACGCTGCCCTACTGGAGGCATCCAGAAGGCGTCCTCCGGGTCCCTCTCCCCATTGGATTCCCGGGCTTCAGAAATAGTCTTCTCCTGTTCCTTCTTCTTCTTCTTCTTTGAATTTTCTGTACTGGGCTTCAAAGCCTTAGCGGCCTTCTTCTTGCCTTGCTGCTCATCTGATTTAGCCATTGAGTCCTTCTCTAACTCCTTTTGCTCTACAATGAAAATACAAACTTCGTCAATAGTACCAACGGGGATTCAACTGGTTCCTTGAGCCTGACGAGACTCGGAGAACTTTCCATGATCACATCATTGATAAGATAAAAAAATAAACATAAACTGAGAAGTACAAACCTAATTTGTTGAGGAAACGTTTTCCATTAATGTGCTTCCATATATGTTCCTCTGTTTTGTTGATGGTATCACCAGTCAGTTTGCATTTTAACTTGGAACTGCAAAAGAAAAAACAAATCCCATTGTTTTCCAACTGAAACTGAAATGACTGACAAGAGAAAGGGGAAAAACCATTCAAAAAGACCAAGATCACCAACTTAGAAGATTAATCGAGCTCACATTGCAGCTCATTAAAAAACAATAGCAAGCAAATAAATACTACCTACTCATACTTCAATTTCATCCTAACTTTTCAGTTCTCAAGCTGCAGTCCATCAAACACAAGATGTATTTCAATGTAATTCCTATGAATTTCCACAATATCAAAGCAATTAAACAGGATCACTGAGCAAAAATTTCTCATATATGACGATCAATTGTATGTGCACATAAGAAGGAAGTTTAGAGTACCGGGAGAGAGGGTCCTGCTGGAACATATTGAGAGGAGCTTTTCGATGGGACAAAGCGAAATCGATGAGGCCGAGACGGCAGCGCTTGGTCCGAGAGTAGGAGTCCTTATCCTTGGCGAGGACTTCGTGGCCGGTCTCAACGCACCGGAAGCGGCCATTGTCGAGCTCTGTGAAGGTCGGTTGTCCCAGAAGGTCGGCCCCTTCCACCTTCGCCGCCGCCCTCTCCTCGGCGGTACTCGTCGCCATTGATGGAGTTTAATTTTGTCGAACAATTCGGGAGAAGTATCACAGTGGGCTCGGCTTCGGGGGGTTTGCTCAAATAGGGTGATTTAATAAACTATGATATTTTTCCTACACAACTATTGGTGTGGATATTTATTTTTCTTAAAAATTTTGGCTAAATTATAAAAAAAATGGCTTTGTGTTCCAAAAATACCTCTATTTTTTCAAAAGTCCTAATCTTTCATAAATATTTCAAAACTACCTTGCTAGAAATTTGTTAGAATATTAGACAGAAAATCAACATGACGGTAACTGAGACGCTTGTCTATATTAAATTCGAAATAACGGCATTTTGTCACGTCAAATTTTCATCTAATATTCTAATGAATTTTATACTCCGAAGGTAGTTTTGAAATGTTTATGGAAGGTCAATAATGATATTATAACTTTTGAAAGAATATGAGATATTTTTTAAACAAATGACAAAATTTAGAGGTATTTTTTATAATTTAACCTAAAATTTTGATTTTTTTTTAAGCAATGCATTTTTTTTCATTTTCAAAGTTATACCTATGAACTTAATATATATGTACTAAAAAAAATTTAAGATATACAATTTCACATTTTATTGTGAGTTTACTTATTTGATTTTGAGTTATGCTTTAAGCATTTTCATAGTTGGATTTGGACATTATTATTCTTTACTTCTTGATATTTTGTTCATTAAATTTTGTTTTTTTAGTTCAATGTCCGTGACAATGGAGATTCGAATCTTCAACTTCAACATTAGATATTGATGTTTTAATTAGTGAGTTATGTTCATGTCGACTAAATTTTATATAGGTAACTTCTTAGGCAATTTTATAATTTATTTTTTTAAATGTATTATTTTCACCACTCAATCAAGTTTGAGATAAATATATAATAATACTTGCCTACATTACACACTAGTTAATAAGAACTCCTATTTATCTTCTAATGTAGTTCTATTTTTAGTGGTTAAAAAATATTAGTGGAATCCACTTATCCATCAAGTAGTGTAGAAATAAACCATTTAAAACAAAAATTAGATAGTCAATAGGAGTTCTAGTTGATTGATTTGCAAGCAAGCATTGTCTTTCATATCGAGTACGTTAAAGAAAACTACAAAAAGATTCATAATTTTTATAGCATTGATTTTGTCGATCTTCATCTTCGACATCATAATCTAGCTCGAACCATAACCATACACATCATCATTCTAGGCATCATCATGTGCTTCGTAGTAGTATTAATTTGGAGAATCGCATAAGTTTTTATTGGCTTACTTGTTTGTATAGTTTGCCTAATAAGTTCTCCAATACTCAAATTAGATAATTGTTGCTATTTTTTAGTTGCTTTTTGTTTTTACCCTTTCTTTCTCGTCTACATGCTTAACAATTTTTTTTTTTGACATGCTTACTAGTATAAATGCGTTTTAATTTAAAGACTTGTCTGTTTGGTTATATCTTCTTAAAAGTGATTAACTCAACTTTGTTTGGTTGCATAAAGTGATTCCACAAACGTTAAATTGCTACAAAGAGAAGATGAGAATTTTTAAATTTGAAGTCAAATTCGTAATTTCAACATTAATTGAGTTTTTTTCATGTGAATTTTGGAATTATGTAATGTGAAGAGTTATTTCTAAAATGATTCTAAAGTGATTGATCATGAATCATTTTATAATCACCTTTTTCTTTTTTATAATCATCCTTAAATTAATTATTGAGAATGCAATTATTAATCAATCTAGTTAATTCAAAAGTGATTATTTTTTTATTGCCAGACAATTGAAGAATATAATCAAATATTACTTGTGCAATATTCTTGTCTTTAGTGTTTTTTTTCCCTTATGGGGTGGTAGGGTTTCTGAAGGGTAAAAAATCTACATTACCAGTGAAATATTCTCATCTTCAAACGATTTGTAATATGAATAAAAACCATATATCTTAATTTTTTAACTATTTTCAAAACTACAGTTTTTTTTTTTATTTTTAATAGAACTACATTATAGTCAAGTTTAGGTATTAATTGTCCTTAATATATTAAAAAAATAGTAAGTAAATACTAATTTAATTACACACTAAGCCAATATTCCAATTCATATATTACATTACAAATCGAAACAAAAGACGACTTAAAGTCATTTATATTGAAAAATTTGTGTCACATAATAGTCATCTCCTCACACAACTTGTACAAGAACACCTAGACATATCATTGTCTTGGAGATGATGGATTATAGCATCAATGGGAGACAGAAATGAGGAATATCCCATAGGCATGGCTACCATCAACAAAGGTGTGCACGATGCTCGAGTGCGAGAACAAAAATGGGTGAGATATCCCTCGAAACTCTTGGTGTAGGTACCATTACAAAAGATTAGTGTGTCAAGATCCGTACTTACAAGGGATAGTCAAAATTTAATCATCGACTCTAGAATCAAGGTTGTCCTCAACAATTGGTTGTTGACGTCTACGAGAAATTTGTCGCTTGTTGAGATCATTAGGTCTTACACTATTCCTACCATGAAGATCGTCCATTACTTTGAAACAACTCTCACATAGAGACTTTATCTCGGCTTGAGATGAAATATTATATATTTGTTTAATAATATTTCCCTGTAAAACATAAAATAATTAATTAAAATTACAAAATTTAGGCTCAATTGAATATATATACGTATATAGACCTTACCATGTAGTCATAAGCTGCTCCTTCAGGTGTAATGTATCTCCTTGTGATTGAGTTGTACCAAGAAAAGTAGTCATCTGAAACATCTAACCCATCTAGTATTACCTCACCAGATGCACAACACTCTCGACGTAGACCCCATGCTAATATATATTGTGCATGTTGGCGTCTCCAATCATTGTCATGCTTACCTCTTAAGTCCAACTGATGCAATTGTGTATCTGTATTACAATATGGTGGCAAACATTGTCGGAATCTAAATTGTCTTAACACGCGATCTGGTCGATGCCACTCTATAATATGAAAGCAAATGAGAGGACTTATAGTCAACCAAATATCTTTCCCATTATGACAATATTCTGGTAACATAGACATAATCTCAGGCGTGTAGGGTGTCCAAACAATCTGAATTTGATAATAATATATCAAAATTTAATATTACTGTGTAAATGAGGCAAGACTTTACAATGGGCAATAAAAAAAAAGCTTTCATTATACCTCATTTGGTGAAAGTCGATCAAATGTGTACCGATATTGGCTTAGCACATGTGTGGATACCTTGGTGGCAGTTAAAGAGCCACTCCATCTGCAAGGTGAATAAGAATCCAGTTATTTATTATTGCAAGATAAAAACAATAAGTAAACAAAATACATACCGAGCACTAAGGGGGCATCCAACGTATTCATTAGGCATTGTTAATTTGCGCTGTGGTGCAATGATAGGAAATCTATCCCAAGCCCACACTTGCAATAATATGAGTGGGCCTGCTATCTCCAATGAGTCGATTTGACTGGCTCGACATAATTCTCTATATAGCCATGCAAGACATGCACTACCCCAAGAATATCGTCCCGCCTCTTCAAAGTCATTTAAGAGAGGGAGAAACATTAGATGAACAAGCGTGTTAGACTTGTCTGCAAACAAAAACCCTCC
This sequence comes from Trichosanthes truncata, assembly GCA_033996785.1. Classification (NCBI taxonomy): domain Eukaryota; kingdom Viridiplantae; phylum Streptophyta; class Magnoliopsida; order Cucurbitales; family Cucurbitaceae; genus Trichosanthes; species Trichosanthes truncata. The sequence continues at coordinate 3,397,285 of MU867261.1, forward strand.
AATAAGTTGCATTATGTATGCTCTTGTATAACGTTTGATCATGACCTCATCTGCTTCGAGGGGTAGCTTTGTGAATTGCGATGCTAGCCAAGGAAGGCTTAATCTAGACCCCTTGAGCTGTGGAGGTCGTACCCCTAACAAATCCTCACATACCGCTGGCCAATCATGTTGTAATGATCCAGTTACTGCTTCTCCATCAACCGGCAATCCAAATTGGATAGCTACATCCTGCAATGTAATTGTGCACTCTCCTCCTGGCATATGAAATGTGTGGGTTTCGGGTCTCCATCGTTCCACTAATGCAGTAATGAGATGCCAATCTAATTGGGTGAATCCAATACGTGCAACCCCCCAAAATCCAGATTGTTTTAGGTAAGGCACTATTCGTGGATCCAAATCAATTGTCCGATGTAAAATAGCTTCTCTCCTCCGACATTGCAAACAGTTAGCAGATTGTTCCGTCCACACCAATTGTGAACGGTGTGTAGGTTGTAAATGTAATATAGTCGAGTTAATAGGTCCCGGATCCATTTTCGATACTGAACAACAAGAACAAAATAATTGAAATATTAGTCAGTATGCAGATACATATACAATTCAACCCCCTCCCCGGTGAAGTCAGACCATCGAAAACCACCTTTTCAAAGCATAATCCAACGCAAAAGAGGAAGTAGACCTCAAAAAACTCACTTCCATCCTAAAAGAACTGAACATGTGCATTGTCCCATCAAATGAAACAAACTGCAGTACAGGAAAAAACCTCAAAGAAAAAGCAAAAGCACCAGCCTTCCTTGAGAATTGAAATATGATGTGCTTGATAAATTTCGAAAATAACCATGCTTAGAACCAAAAAGTGTCCTATACCATTTTACCAAATTCCAGTTAATTCCCTAAGAGGTGCTAAGCGCAAAATATGAACCATTATAAACACCATCCTACCAACCCAAACATCATTCTCTCGGAAGAAACCAAAGTCTCAATAAGAAATAGGCAACTTATAGAATCTCGCTAGTCCAAAAGCATTGGTTAATGCTCTCAGAACTTTTGAAGAACCTCTTGTGGAATCATTGTTATGTCATATGTGGATGCCTGGCGCTTACATTATTGCTGTTCTACATTAGGTTCACACTTGATGCCATCGACAACTATTATTAACTTATTCCCAACTGACCAACAACACTTCCTCTTTAGCATGCATGCAGTTCAAATGAAAGCATAATGGTGTGTCTGGGAGAGCTCACAAAAGTATTTTAATTATAAGTACCTTAGTTAAAAAGTGTTCAATAACAAATCACTTTAATGTTTGATTCTAGTACTTTTTTGGGTCAAACATTCAGGTCAAAACACTCTGCAATGCTTTCTCATAGTGTCCTATAAGGTACTTTCGACTTTTTCCAAAAACACTTTATGTTACTCTAGGATATGATGATTGATTTTGAGTGGGAAGGGTTTTTGGCATGACCAAAAGCAATTCCTAAATAAAATGTCAAGTTAACAGAATTTACTGACTAACATACCTGTTGTATTGGCCTCATCATTTACATTCTCTGAAACTGATCCTAAAGCAAATCTGTCTCCTCCATTGTCACAATCCTGACGCTTCTTTTTACTTTTCAAATTTTTTGTACTTGACTTTGAAGCCTTAGCAGCCTTCCTCTTCCTTTGCTGCTTTCCTGATTTAGACAATGTGTCTTTCTCTAACTCCTCTTTCTCTGCGAAGAAGATAAAAACTTTGTCAATAGTACCAACGTGCATATTACTGGTTACTTGAGCGTAACAAGTATCAGAGTACTTGCCATGAATACTGTCGTCCATGTCATTCATAAGATAAAGGCTTAAACATAATATTCCACATACTCCGCAGAGAACAGACCTAATCTGTTAAGGAACCGTCTGCCATTAATATGCTTCCATATATGTTCCTCTGTTTTGTTGATGGTATCACCAGTAAGTCTACATATTAACTTCGAACTGCAAAGAAAGAAAAGGAATGCCATGGCAATGACTGACAAGACTCAAAAAGACAGAAACCATTCAAAAAGAATGAAGTCATGAAAGTTCATTTTGCATCACTCAAAATTTTCATGTTTGAAGATAAAGTAAAGTGCTTAGAGGACAATCAATACTCGGTAAGAAATCACTTGTAGAGTGTTTTTAGCTCAATCGAAAGGCACTCAAAAACATTTCAATGAATGTAGAACCAAGCATCGAGATACTTATCAAGCATTTTTTCCTAAAGTGTTCATGATTAAAGTCATTAGTATATTTATTCTAAAACCATTCCCAAATGTACTCCAAAATTAATACCACAATTCCTAAGAGACCTAGAACACCAACTTCCATGATTAATCAAGTTCTCATATCAACTCACGAAAAGAACAACAAGAAGCAAATAAAAAGTACCCAGTCTCTAAACTTCATTTTCATCTTAATTTCTCAGTTCTCCAGCATCAGTCCACCAAATCAAACACGAGCCACATTTCAAAATATAGTTTCAACGACGTTCTACACTATCCAAGCGATCAAACAGGACCGATCATCGAGCTTAGAAAGACAGAGACAATTAAATCAAAAGAAGGCAGTTTAGAGTACCAGAAGAGAGGATCCTGCACGAACATGTTGAGAGGAACTTTTCGATGGGACAAAGCGAAATCGATGAGGCCAAGACGGCAGCGCTTGGTCCGAGAGTAGGAGTCCTTATCCTTGGCGAGGACTTCGTGGACGGTCTCAACGCACCGAAAGCGGCCATTGTCGAGCTCTGTGAAGGTCGGTTGCCCCAGAAGGTCGGCCCCTTCCACCTTCGGCGCCGCCCTCTCCTTGGCGGTACTCGCCATTGATGGGGTTTGATTTTGTCGTACAGTTTGGGAGAGATATCAGTGGGCTCGGTGGTTTTGCTAAATAAATTTCAAATTTAGTTCCGGATGTTTAAGGTATTTGTCTCGTGGTCCTCCACGGGTAGATTGCTTGGTTCTACATAATGATATCAGATTTTTATATAAATAAATGATATTTATATTTATTTGATGAAATTAATATATAAATCTTATGTAATTATGATAAATTAAAAAATAAAATAATATTTCAATAAATAAATACAATTCAACTAATGTACTAACAATATAGTTTAATTGACATGTCGGAAGTTTAAATCTCCATACCATATAAGAATATAATTTTTTTTAAAGAGTAATAATTAATTGTTACATGATGACAAATAACTCATGAATAATTAATTATAATGATTATCCTTACCATAAATTAATAATATTTATAATTAATTGATTAAATATAATATTAATTAGTGACTTAATATTTTCATAATAAATTTTATAATGGAGGTTTATGCTTGTTTTATGAAATTAATCCTAAAAATATTATTTTGGTACATTATTTTATGAACTAATCAAAATTAATTTCAACCAATAGAAATAAATAAATAAATTATAAATATTTTTAATTAAATAAATAAATAAATAAATAAATAATTAATTAATTATATATATATATATATATATATATATATATATATATATATATATACACACGAAATATTAATAAAGAAGAGAGAGAAAGAGAGAGAGTGGATGGGTATAAAGAAAACCCACCATTCTTGAAGGGTATAGAAAACTCATCCATCATGGGAAAAAGTGATGCATGGGAATAAGTGATACCCATGCCCATGCTTGCAAACCTTGTTCCAAATAAGGAGATCTAAAACCATTACCCATTCTCATCCTTATTTCCCTCCATCCAAACACCCGTGGGCATTTGGAGCACCGTTTTGGAATCAGAACCCTTGGAATCGAAACTCGGGGGGTTTGTTCTAGGGGGTTTGAAACCCTGGGAATCAGAAAATAGTGTTTGGGGTGCACTGTTTTAAAGCATAGAAATCAGAAACACAGTGTTTGGAGTGCACTGTTCAAAACCATGGAGCTGTGTTTGAACACAGTGGTACAAATAACGTTTTGGATTTCGATTCTAAAACCATCGAAACTCAACACAGTGCTCCAAACGCCCCCTTACGTTATAAACTTAATCCATGAGCTTTGGAAATTTTTAAAATTTATGGATCTACTCGACATGAGATAAAAAATTTAAAATTTCATTAGACATAAAATTTAAATTTATATCAATAGATCAATTAAATTTTAAATTTTTAAAATTTTTAGTGACCTATTAGACATAAAATTGAAAGTTCAAGACCTAATAAACACAAAATTGAAAGTTTAAGGACCTATTAGACACAATTAAAAGTTTAGGCACCAAATAAATACAAATTTTAAAGTTTAGGGACTAAACTTGTAATTTAACCTTTAATAAACGTTAAAATACCATTTTGGTAGTTTACTTTGATTTCATTTCATTTCAATCCTGATACTTTTATATATCCAAATTTAGTTTTTGTACTTTTGATAAATCTTAAAATTAATCCCTACTGTTAGTTTAAAGTTGATTTTTATCGAAATTGGTTAAGTAATAATAATAATTTCTATGCAAGAAAAGACACAATGTGAACATATTTCAAAAATTTATAGAGTAAAAGTTGATAGAGACTAAGTTTTTTTAGAAAAGTTAAGAAATAAGCTAATAATAAGGAACAATTTTAAGCTTATAAAAATACCGGGACTAAATTTAGACATTTGAAAGTACAAGAACTAAAGTGGAATGAGACCTAAAGTATAGAGACCAAAATGATATTTTAACCTTTAATAAGCTAGGATATTTTTCCTACACAACTATTTTTGTGGATATTTATTTTTTAAATTTTAATGCATTTTTTTTTTTAATTTCCAAGTTATACATATGAACTTCATATATAAAACTTTCACAGTTTATTGTTGAGTTTATACATATATTTTTTACTTATTTGATTTTGTGGTTATGCGTAGGTATTTTCCAAGTTGGATTTGGACATTATTATTCTTTATTTTTTGGTTTTCTTTTTCTAATATCTGTGAGTGTTTGGACAAGTTAGGCACACCTTAACATTATTATTCTGTACTTTTTGGTATTTTGTTCATTCAATTTTTTTTTTAGTTCAACAACTATGAGAATGGAGATTCAAACCTTCAACCTCAATAATAACAAGCACATTTATACCCCTTTGATTGGAATTGCGGTCTAATTACAATTGCAATTCTTTGACTCAACACTAAAGGTAAACCGAATTCAACACCTATTTGATCTTCTATGAAGTATCTTTAGGAGGCTAAGTGATTAAACCGATATTTCTATGGTTAATAAGAACTTAGTTAAAAATAAACACAGTCCTATTGGTTTTGGAGGTTTTGTCATATGTCTAGGGTCAAAATCAAGGTCTTATTTCTAAGCTCATTTCCTAAATTGCTTTTATGAAAATCCAATTTTATCTAACATTTTCAGTATTAGACTCAATCGTTGTATGCGAAGCTAGGTGATTAAACTAGACTCACAATGCGAATTTTAATCAATAAAAGCAAACAATGCTATAAGATAAAGCAATGTTGCTTTTACATATAGGTATTTATTCCTTTCTCTAGGGCATTCACATACTTGAATCCAAAAGATAGGCTTAGCTCATAATTAAAGAAGAGAAAAAGAATGATTTAAATGAAATAAACTTCATATCTAAGAAAGATTAAATTGTTGTAAATGAAGCTAAACTTAAAAAGAAAAAGAAGTTTGTATAAACTGAAATTTAAATCTTATTGAAGTACCTTTTCAAGAACAACTAAATAAAAACTAAAGGTTCAACTTGAATTCAAATACTAGAATGAAAAGGAAAATATTACAACACTTAACATAAAAATTACAGCCAATGAAATTGGAACAAAACTGAACAAAACTTGAAAAGAGTACACGAAATACAGCGTAGTAAAACACTCTTCTCGCCCCTTTCATCAATCAAACTCGATCTCACTTCTTTCAAAGGGAATTGAGTCTTTACAATTTGAGATTTTCGTATAGATTGGACTGATTATCAGGGCTTAAAGGTCCTGGAAACAAGAAGAAAACAACAAAAAATTAAATAAAAAAACAGCAGTAGTTTTGTAACGAGGAGCTACTTCTTTGTCCCCTTTTATAGGTCTCCATAAGCTAGGTTTTTGTCAAGTGTTTGGAAAGACCCATGGGATTAATGTCGAGAATTGGGGAGAATATCTCCAGAATATCTTCAAAATCTGAAATTTTTGTTTTTTCTATGTCTGCTCAGTTTGCAATTGCAATTGCAAGTTTTCACTGTCACCCATTCTTGCATTATCCAGAATTGCAATTGCAATTGCAATTTTTCACAGTTTCCCTTACCTACACAAAAAAAACAGAAAAATCAACAAGTTTATGCATTTTCTAGCATTCTCTTGCTATTTTGACATATTCCTAACATGTCCAAGTGATTTTGTTTAAACTTGTTTCATTTTACTAAACTTTGTGGATCTAAATAAATGAATTCTCAAGAATAACTTGAATTTAAAGGCTAAATAATCCTCAATAATGAGCATTATCACTTAGGTATTTTTAAAGTTCGGTTTGGACATTATTATTCTTTACTTTTTGGTTTTTTTTAATATCCATGAGTGTATGGACAAACTTGCACGCACCTTAATATTATTATTTTGTACTTTTTGGTATTTTGTTCATTAAATTTAATTTTATTTGGTTCAACAATAGGTATTGTGTGTCAAATCTACCCTTTCATTATTTAATATTTCATATTTGCCATTTCATTATTTTTTTTTTGAGTTCAACAATATGTGGGTTGGGGGATTCGAACCTCTGACCTCTTGGTCGAGGGTACATATTTTATGCTAGTTGAGTTATGTTGATGTTGACATTCTTTCATGGTTTTATTATATTATAAATGGTAAATAGTCAAATTTCAAAAGATAGTAAATGGTGCTTATTTTAAGGGATTTAAAAAAAAAATTGAAACAACAAGATTATTATTATTTCAAATTGCATTAAATTTTAAACTCTTCAAATTCTAATAAAATCAACTTTGCTCATACAAATTCCTAAAAATACAAAATGAAAGTTGTTGCAATAGATTTAAATTTTAATAGAAAATGAAACAATTGTGGTATTTGTTGATTCAAATTTCAAATCCAATAAATGGATTGTTTTTTTTTAACAACAATGAATTGAGGAATTCGAAGGATATCTTCAATCTCATTACGATGGAAGGCTTCTCTAAGATTTTCTCCACTTCACTCTTTTGCCTTTGAGATTAAAAAACTAACGTACTTTCCTCTAGCACTATTTTTCACATATAAAGGTCTGCTATTATTCCTCCTTGCGATCCAAGGGTAGTCTTCCTCAATGTAGATACTTCGGCCATTTCCCACCCTCCACCTATAACTTTTATTTGAAGAGCTCTCTACCCCATAATATGCTTCTCCATGTGAAAGACAAGTTATTCCCTAGGTTTGCTCGTAAGAAGTTTCAATCTATGTAGTATTTACCTCTATAAATTCTAGCTAAAAGACTCGAGGGGTCCCAAGGAGTCTCCAGGACAACTTAGTCAACATAGCCTAGTTAAAAACTTTAAGGTTCCTAAAGCCAAGAACCCCATGTCTTTACTCGTGCATGGCCTACTCCATTTTCTCCAATAGATCTTTTCTCTCTTTTGTAACAAACCCACCAAATCTTTGCACATAGCGAGTCAATCTCTACACATAACTTGTTTGGAAGGCGGAAGTAACTTATGGAATAGGATTTCTTCGGTGACAACTTTTAACTCCATTCCCTCCGGCTGAAAACAATTTTCCTTTCCAATTCTAAAGGATCTTCCACACTCTGACCTTTATCTTCTTAAAGACCTGATGCCTATTCCTCCCATTTTGCGAAGGAAAACTCAAGTACTAACCCATAGAGTTTGTGTGAATGATTCCAATGAGCTCATTGATATCTTTGATCGACCCTGGTTGACGTTTTTTCTAGTCATAAATATAGATTTCTCAAAGTTTACTGTTTATCCTGACGCTTTCTCATAGATGTCCAACATTCTCTTTAATGTGTAACACTCCTTTATTAACACTTTGAAGAACATTAAGCTATCATCTGCATAAAAAAGATGAGTTACAGAAGGAAAATATTTATTTATAAGTAAACCTGAAAACTTAGAGCTTGAAATTTCCTTTTTAATAAGAGCCAAAAGTTCCTTAGCACAAAGGAGAAAAAGGTAAGGAGACAAAGAATCTCTATGTCTCAGTCCCCTTTTAGGCATAATCTCGCCTTTAGTGGCCCTATTGATGAGGACAACGAACGATATCGATTCAACACAATCCATGACCATTGAGACGCATCGGTTATTGAAGCCCATTTTCTCCATGACCTTTTTTTAGATATATCCATTCCCCATCCCCATTTATCTTGTAGAGATTTTTTTTCCCACTCCATCCCCTATTCTCTACCTAAACAGAGATTTCTAGCTTCATTTGGGACGGGTCCCCATAGAGTAAATGGATATCCCTAATCAAACTGCCTATTTAATTCTAATATTAAGATTGGTATAAAATATGGAAAATTAGAATCTACTAATCTAAATAAATAAATAGGAGCAATTAATTTCAACACAATAAAACATAATAATAAATTAATTGCAAAAATAAAATAGGAGAGAGTTAGAGAAAACAACATAAAAATTTATAATGGTTTGGTCAAACTTGACCTACTCCACTCTTCAAGCTCCTCTTGGGTATTTGAATAAAAATTTCCTACTCTTTCCACTATTTAGAGCCAACTGCTACACTGCTCATTTCACGAGTTCAAGAGCAAATCTAATCATTTCCATAGGTAAGGATCAAATCGTTACAAATGCTCTTTTTCCAAATCAAAAGAACCCTTACAAAGGATTGGAAATTGAAGGGCAAGAATGGAAAAAAAAAAAAGAAAAAAAAAAGAAAAAGAAAAAGAAAAAACTCTCTCAAAAAGCACTCAAATGACTATGAAAAATAAAAAATAATAAAAAATTAAAGCTCAAAACTGTTCTAAAATGGTGTCAAAATCTTTTAAAATGTTGCCAATTGTACTTACTTTTCTAAATTTTTCTAGCAATTTCAGGTTTCAAATAGAGGAGGAAGAACAAAAACTAGTCGTTATGCCACGTGTCAGCTTCTGATTGGCTGCAAAAAAATTAAATGAAAGGTCTACCCAATTTTGCTCAACTTCAAATTCAATGTCACGTGTGGTCACCCAATTCGTTAGTTTCGCCATCATCCACCTCACGTGATTTTCCATCAAATTTGTTTTGGCCATAGTTTCTTCTTTTGAGCTTTAATTTGAGTAACTCAACAAGCATTGGAATCTTTGTTTCGAGCTCTACGTTATGGACACATCAATATACCCAAATTTTCAAAACAAAAATTATGTTTGTTATCATCAAAATATTAATTAATTAATTGATTAGTTAATTAGAGATTAAGGGCAAAAAGGCCAACAATACATACATACATACATTTAGGGGATGGAGAATGATGAAGAATCTGATGAGGTTTTGATAACCTCATTTATGAGGGTTATTTAGCTCTAAAAATCAAGCTTATTGTTTAGAAAGCGAGTGTTTATTGTCATAATTCATGTCATTTAGAGTGAATTTAAGTAAAAATAAGTTAAGCATCTGTTCGTGATCATGAATTTGTAAAAGCTAGTAAATAGATGTAAAAGAAGTCATTTTTGTAAAGAATTTGTTAATTTTTAATGCTTTTTGATAAGCCTCAGTATTGAGGCTTATTTAGCTCTAAAGACTTAAGTTATGCTTGAAATTCCATAAAAATTATATGAAGAAGTTAACAAATCTTAGAAAACATCAGTAGTTTTGTGAAAAATGCATTTGATAAGAAAATTGAATAAAAGAAGAAAATAAAGACTAAAAATGGTGTTTGGATGCAGGGCATTGGAGAATTGAAATTTCAAATTGCAAAATCTAAATTTGCAATTTGATTCAACAATCGAGCAATAATAGATAAGGAAAGTGCTGAAATCCACGGTTGGTCCAATCAAAGAAAGCACCTTGATTTCTACACAGATGTTGGGATGAATTAAGGGAGCATTGGAGAATTGCAATTTCATATTGCAAAATATGAATTTGCAATCTGATATTGCAATCGGGCAGTGACAGATATGGAAAAAAAATAAAGATTACGGTAATGAAGGAAACCCACGATCTGTTGCTTAATTTCAACTCAATTTCTAGAGATTTGATAGTTCTCATTCATGAGGTTTATTTGGCCTTTAAACTTAGTTATACTTGTGAGTTTTATTCATATTATTTGATGAAAAATAGAAAAAGGGGTTTAATTTAATCACATTATTGTTGGAAGACCCTTAAATTAAATGAGTTGAGAAAAGAGAACAAAAGAAGAAGGAAACTCACACTTACTTAATGTTTTGGTACAAAATTTTTGCGGAATGCAACAGCATTGCAATTGCTATGCAATTACAATTTTGACAGATCTGGAAATTAAAAGAAAATGTAAATCATTGGATTTTGGGCTAGAATATACCCACGAATTCAGTAAGATAATTAGATATAATTGTCCATCAACTAAGAGGGAAACCCTAGCATGCAGTCTTTATATATTTTGGAGAAGAAGGCCGTGAGGAGAGCTCGATCTTGGAGAAGAATTTTCGTTTCTATTTTTGGATTTTTTGAAGAAGTTTGCAGTTTTTATTTTCATTTTTTTAGTTGCTGATCTGGTTGTAATTTCTTCTACATTTCAGCCCCTAACTCTTCCTCAATCCCATCTCAACGTGAGTTGGAGGTGGTGAAGAACGATCTTTTGTTCGATTGAGTTAGGAGCAACAAGTTTAGTGTAGTTTTTACATTCTTAAATTCTTGTAATTTTTCATTCTATTAGTTAAATCTCAGAACTTTTAGCTACTGTTTTGTTCTTCTTTTTCCCTTGAAATTTCTTCTTGAAGTTATTTAATTGTTTGAACTCTTTTGGGTATTGAATACATTATTATCCTTTTGGAAAAATTGGTTGTTTCTCATCCTCATTCTCTTTTGTTTCAATGAATTGTTATAATTTCAAAGCACTTTTTTTTTTTTAGTTTCATTATGAAGAGCTAAATATTCTTAGGGATTCAAGTTTGTGAATGCCCTAGAGGAAATATGTAAGGCTCGATAGCAAAAATAATTTAGCTATCACTTGAACTTTGTTTGCTTTTGGTGAGTTCAATGTTGGGTAAACCTAGTTGGCCATCTAGTGTTGCTTGTCAAGCTATAACTTAATACCAAAATGGTCAAGGGAATCAGATGTCGCAAAAGCAATGGAGGAAAAAACTTAGACATAAGTCCTAAAACATCGACCCCATACATAGGGCGAGACTCCAAAACCAGAGTTATGCGCGGATATATCTAAGTTAGATTAGCCATAGAAATATAGGTTTAATCACTTAGCCTCCTAAAGATACTTCATAGAAGATCGAATAGGAGTTGAATTCGGTTTACTTAGTTATTGAGTTAGCTACGATTGCAACTTCCTTCTTGTTGCATTTTCTTTCCAAATGGGCATTAGCAATCTTGAATCCCTTCCCCATTTCCATTGATTTTTCAAACAATTTCTCTTTTAGTCAAAACACCTCACAAATCATTTACACCCACGGTTACTTTAAGTTGCAATTTGTCAAAAATTTCGTGCCATCTTAATAAATTTTATTAAAACCGTTCCCTTGGGTACGATACTTTGGAGTACTTCTAGTTTCTTATTACTTCAATCGCGTGCACTTGCGTGTAGCACCAACCAAGATTCCTTGGCCAATGGAAGGAGAAATAAACCCTAGCCACCATAGTCTATAAAAAGTAAGAAAAATACACAAAAGAAGGGAAAATCGGACGTTTGTTTCATGGGTTTTTCATACGACGTTTTCGTGAGTTTCGTTTTCTGCTTCAGCTTTTCAGCTGTTGTCCTTTGATTCCAGACTTGTTTTCTTCCTTAGTTCTCAGTCCAATCCAATCGAAAGTTTGGAGTGTGAAGATTTACTCCTTCTTGACAAAGAAATGGTTGAATCGATTGAGAAATATAGGAGAAGCAGTGGGTTTTATTCAAGTTTTTTTTTTTTTATTTCAGCTTGTTCTTAGTTTTAGTTTGAATTTTAGTTTTGTTTATGTAGTTTGGATACATTAATTTAGTTTCTATTTCATTCTCAATTGTATCAAACTATTGGGATTGAATTTTCATTAAAGGATTACTTTTTACAAGTTGAATTTGAGTTTCCTAGAGATGTTGATTCATGGGTTTTATTTCCAGTAAAGAAGTTCTTTGAATTGTTCAAGTTGTTAACCTTTTTATTTCTATTGGACCTTGTTATACAACACTTAATTTAAAGCCTTCTTAAATTTGGTTTTGAGTTACTGTCAGTTTGATTTCTTTTTAGCATGAAAAATTTTGACAAGTTTTGTTTAGGAGATTTTAAGTTAATTATGAGTTAAATCCTCTTAGGAAGTTCAAGGATGTGAATTCCCTAAGTAGTGAATTGAGTTTAAATTGCATGAACAACCGAGCCTATATTTCAATTGTTTGCTTGTGTTGAATTAATTGCTTTTGTGATTCTAGATTGATCAACTAGGGTTACAAACTAAGCTTGGAGCTAATATCGGAAGGGTTAGTAAAAAGCGAATTTTGCACAAACAATAGAGACAAGAGCTTAGACATAAGCCATCATTTACCCTAGACATAGGGTAAAAGACTCCAATCCACTAGAATTATGTTCTAAATTTATTTAAGTACGATTTGGCCATAGATATATAGGTCCAATCACTTAGCTTCCTAAAGATTTTGGAATAAAAAATGAATAGGAATTGAATTTGGTTTACAATTGTTTGTGTAGGTTAGGACTACAATTGCAATTTAAAATGACAATTCACAACTTAGGGCAATGAACATTCTTGAGTCCCATTTTATCTTCATAAAGTTATTCCCTTGCATTTTGTCTTTGCTGTTTCACACCTGCATTCTGATTTTGTGTTTCTTTACTGTTTCGCACTATTTTGCATTTCGATTTTGCAATACTAGTTTTTGTTTCATTTGAAGTTTACACCAACTTACAATATGATTTTACAATTTAGTTACCAAGTTGCAATTTTTGAACACATTTTTTCTATTTTAATCTTTTTGTTAAAATCATTCCCTGTGAGATCGATACTCAGGAATACTCATGTTTATTAGGAGTGTGCACGGTTCGGTTCGGTCCGATTTTTGGCAAAACCATGGACCGAACCTAACATATCGGTTATCCAATGTAATGAATCGAACAAAACCGACCATAATTGGTTTCGGTTTTGGAACCGAACCTCCTTGATTCGGTTTAGGTCGGTTCGGTTAAACCTTTTTTTTTTTTTTTAAACTTTCACAGCCCAGCCCAGCCCAGCCCAACATTACTTAATCCTTTATTAAGCTACTTGATGGCTCAATAATAACTTGTTCAAACATGCATAACATAATTCAAATTTCTTTAAAAATCGAAATACAATCAAATACAAATACATTCAAAATTCAAACATAACCATCTAAAATGAAAATAAAATAAACAAAGTTTCCACCAAAATTTCAAAGTCTAAATGTTACAAATTAACCTGCAAATTACATACAATCCATCCAAAGTTCAAACACAACATAAAATGATTTTAAACTACATGAACAACAAAGTCCTCATCAAAATTCATGAAATTTCAAAACACAATCCAATTTTAAATTACAAACACAACATAAAATGATTTTAAACTACATAAACAACAAAGTCCTCATCAAAGTTCATCAAAGTTCAAACACAATCCAATTTTGAATTACAAAAGCAAACATAACTCTACTCCAACTTCATTCTTCAATCATCCAAAGTAGTTATAGTTGATTCTTTGTCTCTACTCATAATTTCTACAAAAACAAAAAAATATGTACACAAAAGATTAATGTATAAAATATAAATACTAAAGATATATTAAAAAGGAATGCTTAAAAAGAAACAATTACCTGTCTCAATCACTTGAAAATAATCTGTTGTTGTCTCAATTACTTGAAGAGTATGTACAATTGGTGTAGAACATATCCAATTTTGTGTACAAACTAGAGCTTGAAATGTTCTTGGAGATAATGTACTACAATATAAATCCAATATTCGACCTCCTGTGCTAAAAGCCGACTCTGAAGCCACTATTGAGATAGGAATGGAAAATATGACCCTAGCCATTTTTGCTAGAATCTTATACTTAGTAGAATTTACCTTCCACCATGCTAAGATGTCAAAATTATTGTCTATGTCAATATCATCGACTACTAGTTCACAAGGCTCAAATATATACTTATCAAACTTCTTACTCTCTTGGTTATCTTTCTGACTCAAGTGTTGAGCAAATTTTAGATAATTACGACGAGCTCGAGTTTCACCAACAACATCAGTGACAACCTTTTTCTTCTCATCCACCAATTGAAGACTCTTCTTTTACGCTCTATCTTCCTCATCATAAATAGCATTTTTATACTCATCATACATTTTTCTAACCAAATCTTCAACTTTCTTCCCAATTTCATTTGCAGTCTTTTCATCATATAAATCTGTAAGCATAAACACCACAAATTCAAGCTTATAATGTGGGTCTAGCAAAACAGCAACATACAAGAGAAAATTTGTTCTATCATTGTCCTTCCACTATTTGTCAAATTTTGTTTCCATCCTTTTTGCCATGGCACACAACAGAGGATTATCACATGTTGAATAATCTTGAATTTGTTGTTGAATTAAACAAATTTCATGAAAATATAAGTTCGATGTCACAGACAATGAAGCAGACACTCTCAAAGTAACATCATGGAATAATTTCAAAAACTTGGTAAAAGCACGTGCATTTTTCCAATCGTCACTCGAAGGAGTATTATTCTTCTTATCCTTTCCCATTCCCATAAACTCTAGAGTATATTGTGCATCATCCATTTCTAGCCTTTCAAAACTTTTTGAAATTTCTCAGCAACATCTAACATGATATATGTGGAATTCCATCTAGTAGGGACATCCAAACAAAGCGAATTCTTACTAGATATTTTCTCAGCTCTCACACAACTTTGAAAAGTAGCTAGTCGAGATGGTGAAGATCTAATGTATCGAATTGCATTCCTAATATTAATGTTGGTTATTTTTGGTTATGTTCCTTGTATGGTTAATCAATATATTTGTATTTATTGTATTATATTGCTGGAAATTTATTTCCTTACTTGTAAATGGGTGTTTCTCTTATTTAAGAACCCCTTTCTTCTCATAATAATACATAACAGAGAATTATTATCTTTCTCATGGTATCAGAGCAACCCTAAAAAATTTTTTTGAAACCCTAATTTTTTATTTGACCTAGCTACCGCCGCCGCCTCCGTTGCAGGTCATTCCTCACCCAGTGCCGACCACAGACGAAGCCGCCTCCCTTTGTGCTTTACGATTTCGTGCTACCCGGATCTGCGTCACAGACGAAGCCGACCACAGATGATTTCGTGCTACACAGGCCACAGACTGATCTGCGTCAGACAAGCCTCGCGTGCGTGCAACGTCGACTGCCGCTGCACTGCTCCTGCGCCGCTGCTGCTATCGACGTCAACAGCCGCTGCCCTGGACGCCAATAGCCGCTGCCCTTGACTCCGACCAACGCTCCTCTGACCTCCGAACCCTTCAATTTTTTTTGCCCTGTTTTTTGGCTGTCTGTCACTTTGTTAGGCTACTGGTTGTTTTTTTTTTGGGTTTGACTTCTCTCTGTTTTTCAGAACTATGGTAGAAAATAAGTCTTCGATTCCCAAAGTCTTAGATAACCGAATTCATCCCAACAGTCCTACTGTCCAAATTATAACCATTCAACTTAATGGAGACAACTTTCTTCGTTGGTCCCAAAGTGTTCGAATGTATATCCGTGGACAAGGAAAGATTGGGTATCTTACTGGAGATACAATACCACCCGCCAAAGATGATTCATCATTTGCTGTGTGGGATGCTGAAAACTCCATGGTTATGACTTGGCTGGTTAATTCCATGATAGAAGACATTAGTTGTAACTATATGTGTTACGCAAAGGAACTATGGGAGAGCGTAACTCAGATGTATTCAGATTTGGGAAATCAGTCACAAATATTTGAGCTGAATCTCAAACTCGGCGACATACGACAAGGAGGTAACTCCATTACACAATATTTTCACTCCCTAAAAAGAATTTGGCAAGACCTTGATCTCTTTGATGCATATGAATGGAAGTCTACAGAGGATCAAACACATTACAGGAAAATAGTTGAGAATGGTCGTATCTACAAATTCCTGGCTGGACTCAATGTTGAGTTTGATGAGGTTAGAGGCAGAATACTTGGTAAAACAAACCTCCCTACTATTAATGATGTTTTCTCTGAAGTACGCAGGGAAGAGAGCCGCAGGAATGTTATGATTGGGAAGAAGCCCAATGATTCAGTTGAAAGTTCTGCTTTGGTGGTTGAAGCTACTGCACACAAGGCCTCTGATCAATCAAACAGGACCTATGAAAAGCCTCGTGTCTGGTGTGATTACTGTAACAAACCTCGGCATACTCGTGATACGTGTTGGAAAATCCATGGAAAACCTGCGAATTGGAAGAGTAAGCACGGAGAGAAAAGCACCATCCAACATCCATCCAGTGCTAATGTTGCTGATTCCAATCCTTTCAACAAGGAGCAAGTTGATCAAATCCTGAAACTGTTAAAGGCCACTTCATCATCTGGTAATCCTAGTGTTTCCTTGGCACAAACAGGTAATTATCCTCAAGCCTTCTCTTGTCTCAATTCATCTCCGTGGATTATAGATTCCGGAGCTTCTGACCATATGACTAGTTCCTCAAAACTATTTGCATCATACTCCCCTGTGTACGGTCATGAAAAAATTCGAATTGCCGATGGTAGTTTCTCTTCTATTGCAGGAAAAAGAACTATTAAATTGACCTCACTCATTCATTTACACTCTGTCCTCCATGTTCCTAAATTAACCTGTAATTTGTTATCTGTTAGTAAAATCTCTAAGGATGCTAATTGCCGTGTTACCTTTTTTGACTCCCATTGCATCTTTCAGGATCAAGACTTGGGGGAGATGATTGGACGTGCTAGGATGCTCGATGGTCTCTACTACTTTGATGAATCTTCATCTAGTCATAAAAAAGTTCAAGGCTTGAGTAGTGTTAGTTCTTCCTCTGTTAAAGAAACTATAATGCTTTGGCATCGTAGACTAGGACATCCCAGTTTTTTCTACTTAAAGTATTTGTTCCCTGATTTATTTAAAGAAATTGATTGCTCTAATTTTCATTGCGAAAGTTGTATCTTTGCAAAAAATCATCGATCTACTCATTTGCCCAAACCCTATAAGTCTTCCACACCTTTTTACTTAATTCATAGTGATGTTTGGGGTCCATCTAAAGTTTTGACACATACTGGAAAACAGTGGTTTGTCACGTTCATTGATGATCACACCCGTTTAACTTGGATCTATTTGTTAACAAAAAAGTCAGAGGTGAAAGATGTTTTTATTCGGTTTTATAACATGATCAAAACTCAGTTTCAAACTAAAATTAACATTCTGCACTCTGACAATGGCACTGAATATTTCAATGAATACTTAACTGATTTCTTACAAATAAAAGGCATTGTCCATCAATCTACGTGTCGGGACACTCCCCAACAAAATGGTATTGCTGAAAGAAAGAATCGACATTTACTCGATGTTGCTCATGCCCTTATGTTTTCTATGCATATCCCATCTTATTTGTGGGGTGAAGCAGTTCTCACAGCTGCATACCTTATTAATCGAATGCCTACAAAAATTTTGGATTTCAATACCCGTCTGGATCACTTTAAAAGTTTTTTTCCCACTGTCCGCCTCTTTTCTGATTTACCGATCAAAGTTTTTGGATGTACAGCTTATGTTCACATTCCTAGCTTTTCTCGGTCTAAACTCGATCCTCGGGCTGTTAAATGCATTTTTTTGGGTTATGTATCCCATAAGAAAGCTTATAAATGTTTTGATCCTGTGAACAGAAAATATTTTGAAAGTATGGATGTCACCTTTTTCGAAAATCACTCTTTTTTTCACCAAAATTCTCTTCAGGGGGAGATAATACCTAACTTCGATGATAATTTCTGGGATATTTCTCCCCTTCCTACCATCATTAGTCCTGAGGTTACTAGTTCTAGTTCTTCAATGCCAAGTATGGAAAATTCTTCGTCAGGGGGAGAAACACTACAAAGAGATCTAACTGATCGAAATCTTGAACTTTAGGTTTATACTAGAAGGGCGGTGAATCAAAAGAATCAGGACCAGACAGTAGACTTATCACAAAACCAATCTAATACTCCGATGAATGATCCTGAAGATCCAGGTAACAGATCCTCTATTCCTACTTCTTCATCTATTCATAATAGTTCATCTGATATACTTGATCTTGATATTCCAATAGCCCATAGGAAAGGTATCCGAAACTGCACCAAATATCCTATTGATCGGTGGTCACGCAAGCGCACGCGATCGAAGTAATATAAAATGGTATCTGAGTACCAAGTATCGAATCCCACAGGGAACGGAGTAACAAAAATATTGTAAAGCAAAAGTGTAAGGAAAATTGCAACTAGAAAACTAAAAATGCAAAAATGATGTTGGGTGGGTGTGTTGGTGAAAAACAAAAATTGCATAATCTAATTGCAGAATCTAAAATGACAATAATTGAAAGAACAGAAATTGCCGAATTGAATTGCAGAATCTAAATTGGCAATAAGCGAAATGACCAAAAATTGCAGAATTAAATTGCAGAATCTAAATTGGCAAGATTGGATAGCAAATTAGACAAACTTAGAAAATGAAATGATAAAGGATGGGGCTCAAGAATGTCATTGCCCTAAGTTGTAATTGCAAGCCAAAATTGCAATTCCAACCTACTCCACACTCAATTGTAAACCAAAAATTGCATCTCCTATTTGCCTTTAATTTAGGTTTTTAGGAGGCTAAGTGAGAGACCTATATGTCTATAGTCCCTCTATCTTAGATAATTTGGCTCACAATTTTATGGGTTTTGGAGTCCTTAATCCTATGTCTAGGGTAAGGAATTGGCTTATGTCTAAGCTCTTTTTCTCCATCACTTGTGTGAAATCCGCTTGTCACTAACCCCGTCGGTATTAGATCTAAGCTTGAGTTGATACCCTAGTTGATCAATCTAGGATCTCAACGAAATTTTAATCAACACAAGCAAACAATTGAGATGTAGGCTTGGTTTTTATTGAAATTTTGGCTTCATTTACTTCTTAGGGAATTCACATCCTTGAACCCCCTAAGAAGTTTTAGCTCCTATTAACGATAAAAATATTAAAACTAATTCTTGAGGAAAAATTCATAATACAAATGATGTAAATTGAATAATTAAAACAATAAATTATGAGATTGTTTTCGGCAATTATTAGAAATTCAAGAAAAGGATGTTGATGGGAATAAAGGAAAATTTCAAGGGCAATTAAGTAAAATGTCAATCTTCTTCCTCATACCTCTTAGAAAACCTGGACATTAGATGTGCAGAAGAAAAAAAAAAAAAAACAGAGGACAAACTTAAAAACAAAACCCACCAACTAAACCTTGAAATTAAACTTCAAATTCAATCAAAATACATCAAATGAGAACAGAAAAAAGTTCAAGCAACACTTCTGTAATACAAACTGAAGAAAAACCAAAATTAAAATTGAAAATCTTGGCTAAAACCGAAGAAGAACGAAAAAAAAACAGAGGTTTCGAAAAAAAACGTAAAACCCACGAAATTCAATCTAAATTCGCCTCCCAATCCACATGTTTAGGTCCAATTATTCTTCCCCATTTATAGGCCTTCATTAGGGTTGAAGAATGCCCAAATTTCGTGCTTAAATTCCTCCAAATCGGGCTGTAATTGAAGATTTTTGGAATGGGTTTAATGCAGATTTTTTTCCTTTTTTAAAACCCAAAAACCCACGAAATTGATCCTTCAAATCGCCCTCAAAATCCGATTAATAGCTCCTCTTCTTCTTCCCCATCTATAGGCCGTCATTAGGGTTGAAGATTACCCAAAAATCATGCTCAAATTCCCTCGAATCGTGCGGAAATTGATCTTTCCATGTATGGGTTTCTTCGTTTGCGCACATTTTGGTTTCCATAATTTCTCTGCCCAGAATTGCAAAATCAGATTTTGCAATCTAATTTAGCAATTTTCACACTCCCTGCTCTAGAAACAATTGCAAAATCAGATTTTGCAATCTGATTTAGCAATTTCCATAATTTCTGCAAAAAGAATCAATTTATTTAGAATTCTTTTCCAAATGCTATCACATTCAATTATTCCTTAAATTCAAGCAATCTTCCACTATTTTCAATTAATCTTAGGACAAACACGAATATTTTGAGCACTTGGGA
The DNA here is from genome assembly GCA_033996785.1 of Trichosanthes truncata. Taxonomy (NCBI): domain Eukaryota; kingdom Viridiplantae; phylum Streptophyta; class Magnoliopsida; order Cucurbitales; family Cucurbitaceae; genus Trichosanthes; species Trichosanthes truncata. Next base: position 3,417,667 of record MU867261.1, read on the forward strand.
CTTAAATAAGCCTTAATTCTAAGGCTTATCACCTATTGCAAACTATCTGTCTTACCATAAATTGTCCGATAGTCATAGAGTGTTTACCTCCAGGATAAATAACTTGTTTGTTCCAAGGAATATACAGGAAGCTCTAAATGATTCGAATTGGAAGTTAGCAGTTATGGAAGAGATGAACGCTCTTAAACAAAATCACACATGGGACATAGTGGAATTACCAAATGATAAGAAGACAGTAGGTTGCAAGTGGGTGTTTACTATAAAGTGCAAATCCGATGGTAGTGTTGAAAGATACAAAGCCAGACTTGTGGCTAAAGGCTTCACTCAGACCTATGGAATTGATTATCAAGAAACGTTTGCCCCCGTTGCTAAAATTAACTCCATTAGAGTTCTATTATCTGTTGCTGTTAATGCAGATTGGCCACTTTATCAACTTGATGTGAAAAATGCATTTCTTAATGGGGAACTTGAAGAAGAGGTATTTATGGACTTACCACCTGGTTTTGAGGAAAATCTTGGGATTAACAGAGTTTGCAGGTTAAAGAAATTATTATATGGCCTTAAACAGTCTCCTAGAGCGTGGTTTGAACGTTTTGGAAAAGCAGTCACGAACTATGGATTTATCCAAAGTCAAGCAGATCATACTATGTTTTATAAACATACTGGAAATGACAAAATTGTTATCTTAATAGTGTATGTTGATGACATTATTCTTACAGGGAATGACGAAGCAGGCTTGACTATCTTGAAAGAAAGGTTAGTAAATGAATTCCAAATTAAAGACCTGGGTGTCTTGAAGTATTTTCTAGGAATGGAATTTGCTAGGTCAAAAGGTGGTATCCTTGTTAATCAAAGAAAATATATCATTGACTTACTTGAAGAAACAGGACTACTTGGTTGTAGACCAGCAGAAACTCCCGTTGAACCCAATTTAAAATTACAAGCTGCAACAGAAAGTGAGGTAAAAGACAAAGAAAAATATTAGAGACTTGTGGGAAGACTCATTTATTTGTCTCACACACGTCCTGACATTGCATTTGCAGTTAGTATGGTAAGTCAATTTATGCATGCACCAGGATCAACTCACTTTGAATCTGTTTATAGAATTCTAAGATACTTGAAAGGTACCCCTGGAAAAGGTATATTGTTTAAGAAGCATGGTCATCTGAATGTTGAAGTCTATACTGATGCTGATTGGGCAGGTAGCACCACAGATAGGAGATCTACTTCTGGCTACTGTTCCTTTGTTGGAGGAAATCTAGTTACCTGGCAGAGCAAAAAACAAAGTGTAGTGGCTAGAAGTAGTGCTGAAGCTGAGTTTAGGGCCTTAGCCCATGGTATTTGTGAGGGTATATGGATAAAGAGACTATTGGAAGAATTGAAATTTTCTCAGAAGATACCTTTGTGAATTTATTGTGACAATAAAGCAGCAATTTCCATTGCCCATAATCTAGTCCTTCATGATAGGACAAAACATATCGAAGTTGATAAACACTTCATAAAAGAGAAGATTGATGCAGGAGTAATATGCATTCCCTATCTTCCTACGACAGAGCAAATTGCTGATGTGTTAACTAAAGGGCTCCCAAAGTTAAAATTTGACAAGATGATTAACAAGCTGGCAATGGAAGACATCTTCGAACCAGCTTAAGGGGGAGTGTTGGTTATTTTTGGTTATGTTCCTTGTATGGTTAATCAATATATTTGTATTTATTGTATTATATTGCTGGAAATTTATTTCCTTACTTGTAAATGGGTGTTTCTCTTATTTAAGAACCCCTTTCTTCTCATAATAATACATAACAGAGAATTATTATCTTTCTCAATTAACAATCGATTCATGGAGTTCTTTAAGAGCATCACCCACAATAAGATTTAGAATGAGCACAACATCTAACATGCAAATACTCACCATCCAAAACAGTCCCATTCCAATTTCTTAATTTACTTCTCAAGTAATTAATAGTCACATCATTAGAGCTCGCATTATCTACCGTCGTAGCCAAAACACTTTCTATCCCCCATTATAACAAACATTTCTCAATATTTTTCCCAATGGTCTCTCCCTTATGATTTGGAATCAAGCAAAAATTTAAAATTATTTTTTGCAATTTCCAATCATCATCAACAAAGTGGGCTGTGAGAACCATATAATTGAGGTTTTGGATTGAGGTCCATGTGTAGGTAGTTAAACTAACCTTTAAGTTTTTCCTACCAATAAAAGCTTTCAAACTTTTCTTTTCATCCATGTAAAGTCGAAGACAATCTCTTGTAACAGTAGTTTGAGAGGGCACAACAAATTTAGGCTGCAAAGTAACCGAATACTCTCAAAATCCTTCTGATTCCACTACTCTAAACGGCAACTCTTCAACAATAATTAACTTTGCAAGTGTTAGCCTACATTTTTCCAAACTAAACGTCGTAGCAACCAAATTAGAACTTGCTTCTCCTTCCTTTTATGTTTTTCCAAGACTCAAAAGTTTTTGTTTGGCCTCATTTATTTTCCTAGGATACTTTTTGCACTTAGTTCGTATGTGTTTTAACATATTTGTGGTACCATGCTTTTGAATGTCACATGCATATGTAATACCACAATAATTACATTTTTCCCTAGGAAAATCAGAACTTCCTTCAATCGTTTTAAAATGTTCCCATGCACCTGAAGTTTTATTCGATATATTACTTGGCTTGCTCTTATTTGCAATTTGTGTTTGTTGTGAGGTGGGTGGTGACTTTTTCTTCTCCTTGTTCTTTATGCTTGGACTTGTGGTATCTTGACTTTCACCCTCCATAGTAAACAACTATTTTTTTAAAAAAATAGAGTAAGTTAATAAACACATTTTGATAGCCTACCCACAATCCTCAATAGAGTTTCCTTCAAATTAAAAGTGGTTGACAATGCTAAAATAAATTTGAAGGAAATTGATAATCTAGATAAAATTCAATAACAAGGTATACATACCTTATGCCAAATGAACAAATTGATTGTTTTTATCGAAAACTCGTGCAAAAATTAAATTGATTACAATGAGAAAATTATAAGTTAAATCGTTTGAGAGAATTGCTACTCTTCGAAAGAAACAAAGATGATGTTGTTGGGATTTATGCCCTAAAGCCTCGTAATTAATAATTTATTTAATAATGAATAATAATTTTGATTATTTTATTTGCAATATAATATTATCCATTATATGAAAAATCCAAGGTTATTAGTGTAATCTTGAACAATATGTGGTTGACATACGAGAGGATCATGTTCAAGAAATAACCTAAAGGGTCATAGTATATGGATAAGGTTGGGTGCCTTATCCTGGTAACACTATTGATATGGCCCACTTTGTAACAGTTACAAATGATTTGATCCAAATTATTCATGTGGAGACATGTGAGTGGGGGTATCTTATACAATGAGTTTGTATAAGACTGGACCACGAAATATTTAATCTCTCTTTATAAATCCGTTAATTGAGAAGATTAATATTTCATCAGGATGATCATATGCGACTCGATCTTAATCCTTAGTGAGTTATGAACTCTTGCCTGTGAGGGCTTGTCCTTTGATTTGCATGGGTGAGAGTGGCTTTTGTAGCTGATTCAATATGCCTACCATTTTGGGGACTTGACCAAATAGGGAGCTGGGAACATAATCTCACAAGATGGAATTCACTCCTTCCCATATAAGGTAAGTAGATGAGTAGTTCCCTTAAGTGTTGATTTCGGGACTTGAACAATGGGGCCCCACCCTCTCATTGGCCCGAGAGGGACTTATTTTATAATTAGATTATAAACAGATTGTTCATTAGAGGGTCAGTGGTACTTAAGGTGCAAGATGTAATTATAGGGGTAAAACGGACTTTTGACCCAACTGTAATTACGAACAACTCGTGAAGGATCGACTTGCATGTAATGATTATGTCTATGGACACAACTTGTCTTATAGTGCATAAGAGTGCAACTCTAGGTCTATAGTGGAGTGACCTATATTTAATGAATGAAAATTAATTAATTGAAGAGTTTAATTAATTAATTTTGTATCATTGGAGCTTATAATCTGTAGGTCCATAAGGTCCTCTTGCTAGTTCATAGTAACACTAAAAGATCAATTTAGTTGAAAGAAAATTTTGAAATGTTCAAATTAATATTAATTTGAAGTGTTCAAATTAATATTTAATATAAAAGAGGAAAATATATTTATTGTATTTGATACATTAAATATTAAAAATTTGAAATGTTCAAATTAATATTTAATTTGAAGTGTTCAAATTAATATTTAATATATTAGATATATTAAATATAAAAGAGGAAAATATATTTATTGTATTTGATACATTAAATATTAAAATAATTAATGTATATTTGATATATTAAATAAAAGATATTTATAGAATTTGAATAAGATTCAAATAAATAAATATCGTAGGAGATTTGAATGAGATTCAAATAAATACAAGATATATTTTAATATATTAGATATTAAAATATAATATTTTAATTATGGCAAAGATTTTCCCTTGGTCACTATAAATAGGACCCTTTGGTTGAGTCATTCTACACAACACACTCATCAATAGAGAGAATTAGAGAATTCTCTCTAGATCTCTTCCTCTCTAATCTCTTGTGGATTTTCTTTCAAGAGGCTCCCACAAGCCTTGGTCCTGTGTTCCAGTCATAACCAGGAAGACTTTGTGGAAGAGATAAAGATATGCTAGAAGAATCTTCATATTTGAAAGGTACTGCTTAACCCTTGTATTTTAGTTTAATTCTAAATAAATCAAAGACGATTCCTATGCTTCCGCTGTGGGTTTAATTCGATTATTCCCTTCAGATGCAACTAAGACAACTAAAATGGATACTCTTTGAATCAAATGCTAATTTTAATTTTTAACCAACAAAATAAAAATATATGTTCTAATACACCATCATAATTCATCAAACATATGGATAAAAAGGCCATTAAATTATGTTTACAACATCATGGGAATTTAAAGCTCACAATAATTCTTCACAACGTAACAATGTTGTTATCTTGTTTGATGACCCTTGTGTTCATGCAGGAGCAATTAGTATTTCTATTCTTCTTGTTTTTGCCCTCCCCCCCCCCCCCCCCCCCCCCCCCTTTTTTTGGTTAAGAAACAAAGAACAATTCATTAAAGAGGGTCAGGACTAAAGAATACTAGATTAGAATTTAGTGGGATGGACGAGAGTTCAATTCTTAGAGAGGAAGAACTGGCCAGCATACCCTAATAGAATTTCAGTTAACCCCTTCTCTCATTTATCTTTAATAATTGACCAATTCACCCTAATGGAATTATCTCAAGAGTACTGTTGTGTTCAATGGATATTGATTATGAACTTGGATGTCAATTTAGTACAATCATCCTAGGATCACAACGTAGATGAGCTGGCCTATCTATTTCGTTTTTCTGTGCTCAATTATTACGATTTTTTACCTTGTCTAACAAGTCGTATAACGATCGTTCTGGTTGTTTCTCAACCTAAGGCTGATCAAGAAATCATCCTTTTTACTAATCAATCAAATTCAAGAGAACATATTCATTATTTATGTCAACTACTTTTACTTTTATCTACCCACTACTAAAATAAATTTGAAGAAAATTGATAATCTAGAACCAAACAAGTTTAATTTTTAAATAAATAAATTTGAAGGAAACTGATAATCTAGAACAAAAAAAAAATCAGAAATCCACAGCCAATGCAACATTACTATACTCTCCAAACAAAAATAAAAAATATATTGGAACTCTTTGTTGTACACAACAAAAAAATAAAGGAAGAAAATGGATTTTCTCTTTCTTGTACCTTTGATTCGAAGACTACACAGGAATGGAGGCCGTCGCCAGTGAATAACTGACGGAGAAGGCGTTGGCGTTGAGTGACTGATGGAGGGGAGACGTTGGTGTGGGCGTTTGATGGGAAGGGAGGTGTTGCAAAGGAGGGAAGAAGAAGAGGATGAACCCTCTTATAGTCGTACTGCATGAGCGTGAGGAGAACTAAGTTCGAGAGATGTGAGTGAATCGTGATTTAGCATTAGGGTTTCACTTTCAAACTTAATTGAAGTGGGCTTGGGCTGTCTTTTAAGTTGAGCCATTTTTTGGATGGGCTGGGATGGCTTACAACTTTTAATTAAAGAGTATATATATATATATATATATATATATATATATATATATCGTGGTCGGTTCGATTTTTATCAGTTTTTTAAGTTGGTGAACCGTGAACCGAACCGAACCAGTCGATTTCTATTGCAGTGGAACCGAGAAACCAATTTTTTTAAAAGAAAATCGAACTGAACTAGTCGGTTTCTACTGTAGTGAAACCGAGAAACCGATTTTTTTAAAGAAAACCGAACCAAACCAAACCAGTTGGTTTCTACTGCAATGGAACCGAGAAACTGATTTTTTAAAAGAAAACCGAACCAATCCAGTCTGTTCTATTCGATTCCTCGGTTCGGGCCGATTTCCATACACCCCTAATGTTTATTACTTGCATTGACAATGTGCACTTGCACTAGAGCTAAAATTATTTCATTTATTTTTACCCACAAGTTTCACTCGATCACTTTTTTAATACTTTTGTGTAGAAGCTGTAAAAAGGACCCAAATGCGCTCAATGTTGGGATTTGTGCCCTAAAGCATCTTAATTAATGATTTATTTAATAATTAATAATAAATTTGATTATTTTATATGCAATACAATATTATCCATTATATGAAAAATCTAAGGTTATTAGTGTAATCTTGAACAGTATGTGGTTGACATACGGGAGAATCATGTTTAAGAAATAACCTAAAAAGTGATAGTATATGGATAAAGTTGGGTGTCTTATCTTGGTAACACTATTGATACAGCCCACACTACAAGATTTTGGACTTTTGTCGACGCAATAAGGCTTCTGGAAAAGTACCAAAACGCGTTGGGAAAGGTTTTTCTTACGCAAAAATCCACGTCGGCAAGGCGTCAACATAAACTTGTCGGGAGAGGCTCTGCCGACGCTAGAATAGGCCGGCGTTGGCAAAAGTAGCCTTTGCAGACGCCACATTTCTGGTGTCGGCAAAGGCTACTTTTGCCGACGCCAGTATTCTAGCGTCGGCAAAAGTAACTTTTGTCGACTCCAGCAAGGTGGCGTCGGCAAAAGGAAGTGTCAGCTTTTTTTGTGTTTTTTGTTTTTTGTGCCTTTTGAATATTATTGTAACCCAAATTTTTTGTACCTAAAATAAATTGTGTACAAAATCAATTATTTTCCAATTTTCATTCAAATTAGCCAATGAACCAAATTTGCTCTTACATTATATGAACAAAATTACAAAGTTTTCATACAATTTTCGTTCATACAAGTTTGAGATAAAAATTAAATTACAAAGCACCTACTAAAAACAAAACTTCTCAGTACATGCATCTTAATTTTTTTCGGCATAATCTTGCTCGTACATCGACCTCAAAGCACCTAAAAAAGTAAAATTTCATTAGGTGCAATACTAACTCAGTAATTTAAAACTATCCAACAATTAAAGTTATCAGAACTTAAGTAACTCTATAAACATAAAAACTAAACCAAACTATTCGAAACAAGAACAATATATCCCTTAAACTAATCGAGCTAATCAAAACTTATAAATTTATCTAAATTCATCAAAACTATCTTAACGTACGAAGTAGACAAAGTTCCATGACAATAGAAATTCAGCTAAGCATTCACGCACCACCCACCCCCTACACTAAAACTTATAAATATAACAAGTAAACAAAAACATAACTAAAACTTAAACTCAACTAAAGCTTCCGAAGCCTGGAATTGTCTCAAAGAGAGGTCATCATTATGCAAACAAGGATGCAATTAAACTAGTTCTGGAAAGAAACAGAAAATCTTTTCTTTTTCTTCACAATATGCAAATGCAAGGAAACATAGGAAGAAAGTTGTGCAACCATATGAACATTATGCTTTAGTTCTATCACTTAGCATATATAAGCCTTAGAAAAGGAACCAACCCATTCATCAAAAAAACATACTTACCAAGGCCAATACCATATTGTCATCACTTTTGCTATGAATTGATCTTAAACTTCTAAAATTGGATGAAAGAGACATAATGTACCTAAGATATAAAAGAGCCATTCATAAGTAACTTATTACCTGAGAGTCCTTAGTGGAATAAACGCTCTAGCTTGATTCATAGGGTCAACAATAGGAGGTCGACGGGGCTTCAGAAGTAGAAAATATGAATTAGAAAATAGAATTTGAAACACAATGCAAAATAAAACGTATTTTCAATTTAACACAATTTAATAAAATCTCTAATTGTGACGATTCCAATGATTCTAATTAAACCATTCCATAACAAGGTTCTCCAATTACAATCTATCATTGTACAAAATCAATTAATTTTGTGAAACGACCCGACTTTTCCTGTTAGACTTTCTAGGGACGTTACTACATGCATGCTAGTAGAATTTAGAAATCTTTGGTACAAGACAAAAAGAATTAAACTTTTTTGCTAAACAATCAAAATCTTTTTGTTCGGGATCCCTTTAAAAACCATTGCAAAACATAATGTGAATCAAAACGTTAAATCAAATGAAATAGTTCACTTCAATTAAGTTTACTTAACAAAATAATTTTAGTTAAAACATAAACTAGATGCGGAAGCTATACTCCTCATGACACCCATGACCCTTTCAGCAAATCACCTTGCCACTCGCCTAAAATATGTTCTTGCCCTTACCTGAAAAGAAAAACATTTTGAAAAAGGATGAGTATTTAAAATACTCAGTAAGTGACCTCACTACCGGGTCAGGATATGTATACACATACATAATGAGTTTTCGAAAACATTTTCTTTCTTTCCTTTGGTGGGACCTAAATTCCTTTCATAGCGGAAACGTTTCTCTTTCAACTTTTCTCTTCGGCTTAATGTGGACAATTAACCCAACCTAACATTTCCTTTTCATTTAACCTTTTCAGGTTTCTTTTCATATAGCCTCGTAAGGCTCCTTTTCATATAGCCTCGTAAGGCTCATTTTCATATAGATGTACATCAATAATTTTAGGGGATAATTGCCACAGCCTTCGAAATCATTTTTATCATGAAAACATAATGTATGCATGAGGTCCCAAAGCATTTTAAATTTTTTCATTTCATGATGCAACATAAAACAAAGTTCTCATGTCATTCCTCATATCATAAATCATATAACATGCATCACATTCATAAGAACATATGTCAATCATACATGTGCAACTCCATTTTCATATAAAATAAAGTATTTTAAAATTCATCAGAAATCACAACTAAAAACATTTATAAAACTTTTCATTTGAAATAATTTAATTTTTTTTTTCAATTCAGTTCCTAACTTGTATTTAAGCATACCGGCGTAAGATCCTTTACCTTGACTAAGTTCAAGAATCTAATTCACCCAAATGCTCACCAAAAATTCTACTGCCTTGAACCTCGGTCAAATGATTTAGGGCCTAATCAAAGTCATCCTTAAGGTTAGTAAAGATCCCTAAAATCCATAATTGAGCCCAAAGTTTCTTCCACCAATTAAATTCCCAAAATTAGAATTAATTCTATAGCATTTAACTTAATCGCAAATTGGTGGGTAAATTTGAATTTAAGTCATAAGATCCATTGATTAATCTTATTTTCAATTGATCTATCATACAGCCCAAAACTCAAGGATCTTCGTGACTTACCGAAAATTTCGCTCCAACAGTCCAAATCCTACTGGACAGCGACACGCTCGTGAGTTTGATGCCGGAACGAAATGGGTATCCTTGAAACAAAGTCAAGATTCATGAATTAAATCTTACCCAACCAAGATCATCAAAGAACTATGTAGAAACCAATTGCTTACCCACAATTGAAGGCTCGCCGGATTGGAAGAGGCTGATAGGAACGGCGACTGCGTGAACAGTACCCGCGGTATGAACAGTGTGCGTCGTGAACAGTAATCGCGGTGTGAACAGTCGCGGTATGAACAGTAACCGCGTGATGGATGTTTGTTGAAGAAGAAGAAGCTTTCGAATGGATGGGTCTCTTGGTAGTGAAAGGGAGAGAGAGAGAGAGGGATTGATGGTGGAGGTTGTTTTTCATGGAGGAAGAGGAGAAGGTTGAAGAAGATGACGGCTTGGCTTGACCTAGGGTTGCGTGCTCTATAAAAATAATAGAGAGGGATATTTGGGCTTGACTTCTCCTTGGGCTTGGGCTTGGCTCAAAGTCACCTAATTAACAAAAGTTGCCCCCAAACCAATTAATTCCCTTTTTCCCTTCTTTCTTCCCTATTCACCCTCCAATTTCTCAAATTTCAATTATGCAAATTTCTAAAATTAACTTTCAACACAACTTTAAACATGAAATTGGCCTTACAATTAATTCAAATCTCAAAATTAAAACTTTAATTAATACCTGAAAATGTCGGTCGTTACATTTTCTTAATCACAAACTCCATTCTACCTTTATAACAACATTTTTGTATGAACTTTCCAAAAACTCCATACATTCCAACATCCAGTCTAATTGCTCAAACTTCAATCCGGATTCATATTCAATTTGACAAATATACAAATACAGAACTTTCACAGGACAATCTTTTTTTCCTTATTATTGTATGTAGTGAACGAAAGAAGAAACTCAAAAGACCAAACCAAACTATTTCAAAAAGCTAGGTTACACCATACATTACAAAGACTAAAAACTAAATAAATACAAAGGAAAAAACTCAAAGATTGATAAAATTGAATATAAATCTGAATAAAAACTAAATAAGTGTCCAATTTATATGAACAACTATATAAAAAAATGGATAAAATACAAAGAAACAAAGCAAAAGAACAAGATGAAAAGTTAAATCAATAACAAAATGTGAAGATAATCCCAACAAAATTTACACCAAAAATGCACCAAAGGGGGGGATTTAATTTGGATTTACTGGCAGTGGCGGCTAGTTGTACGAGACACTGGCAGCAAGACAGAGGGGGCGGCGACTAGTGGATGAGAAGACGGCAACAACGAGTAGATGAGAAGACTGCGGTGTATTGCAACACGATGACACAACTTCACGTAGATGGCGACGACGGCGAGACGATGGTGACTGAGGGTGGTTGACGGCGGGAGACGCAGAGGGGGAGCAGGGAGAGAGAGTTCAATCATTTGGCGAGATAGTAGAGACATACGAAAATGAAAATCAATTAGGGCTTTTATTGAGTCTTTGCCGATGTAGGAAATTATGGCGTCAGCAGAAACTCCCTCACCCGACACCATCACGATGGCGTCGGGAGAGGGGGTCTGTCACACCCCGCCCCAGATTAACACTACCAAACCTAGGATGAGCTGTGATGGCAGTAGACCCCAAATTTGCAATGGAATCTATTGCCAAATCTTTATCTCTTTTCTCATTATCTATCTTTAACTATGGATATCTCATAAACAACGCAGTAAAAATTTTTCCCTTTACTTACACTAGATGATATGTAATGACCTGATAAGACTGGTGGAAGATTTTGATTAGCTAACTCTGATTGAAACTCAAGAGCAACCTGGTGGAAAAATTAAAAACAAAAGAATGAGCTAAAAAGCCTAGTGAGTGGTGATTCCATAAGAAAATAAATTTTCAAGAAAAATAATTCTCTTACTAAACAGAAGTTCATAACTCTATGAAATAATGTAAGTCATGAAAATTTTTGAACTTCTCAAGATCATGAAAATAGAGTGAAATTTGTAGCAATGTCATTGTTACGAAATCTCTTAAAAACATAAGCTGCACAAACTGAGATTTCAACTCTTAGAAACAACAACTCTTTAAACAATAACTCTTGAAACATAAATACGGGCCAATAAAAACATGTATAAAGAAATCTCATAATTTCAACTATTGAAATGTAAGCATAAGCTCTAATCACCAAATTTGTACCCAAAACTCTGTCATACTGGCGTAGAGTAATCTTCATACGCACAGCAGAGCAATCTCTATCATACGTGCACGTAGAGTAAACTCTATCATCTGTAATGCTTCAGGACCAGGATTTGGACCAGGATTTGGACCAGGATTCGGAATCCGGATTCGGCACCTAATGGCCCCGGCATTCCCCTGCATCCCCTGCGGCCTGAGCATGCGAGCATACTATGGAAACACATTCTCATAGCATATCGGGGTAATCACCTTGGGTACAAATATCTAGTGGTTTAAAAATCCACTTTTAACATAAAACGTCTCTTGATTCTCAAACTCTTTCCGAAAACCATGCTCTATATTTAAACATCTCATAAACTTGAGAGATTTTCAAATAACACTAAACATGTATAAATTCTCAAATAATAATCAAATCTCTCAATAATATAAACATTTCTAAAGTCATATTTTCTTTGAAATTACATCCCATGAAAGTCATTCATTTCTCAATAAACATTTAAACTCTTCAAACATCTCAATAATCATAAATATCTTGAATATCTCTTAAAACAATAATTCAAGCTAAAATCACAAAATTACTGAAAATTTATACAATTTTTCTCAAACATCTCTAAACCATAACTTCAGTAAAAATCATAAAATATTGAGAATCTTCGACAATTCTCTATAAATCTCATAACAATTTCTTTAGAATCATATATAATTAAAGAATTCTTGAAAATTCCATCATAATAATTAAATGATGAAAATATTTCAAAAATAAACCACTCACAGAAATATCAACATCGGCTCTTCAGATCATAAGCTAGTCCAATTTCTGTCCAATCTGAAATTTCCAATAACCATACCATAACTTATGAATTATTTCCAAAAAGGAAATAAAAACAAACTTTTGATTTTAACCATTAAAATCAATTCTTCATCCTTTAATATCACTAATTAATCAAATATTCAATTTACACATTTTCAACGTACATTTTTGTTCTTTTCCTTCATTTATTAATATTTCCTTCTCTTCCCTCACACATCACTTCCTTTTCCCCTAATAAAATAATATTTAATCTCCCCAATATCCATTTTCCAATCACGTGATATACCTCCAATGCACATCTCTCTCCTCATTAAATCCTTTGTACTACTCTTGTGTCATGTCTTTTCTTTTTCCATATCCCAATAATAATTAATTAACTTATTTCCCAATTACATCTTCTTCTCTTTTCCTCTATTCTTTCTTCTTCTCCTTCAAACCCACGAAAAACTTTCATCTCCTCTTCTTTGTTTTAATGTCTTCTTTCTTCTTTTCTTATTTAAACATCACCAAACTGCAAACATGAATGATAAGCAAAGAAGAAAAACCCACACATAAATCTAAAATTTTTCCATGAATTTCTTAATAAAAACTTACCAAACATGTAAGCTTTACTCAAAACCACTATCAACTCCCAATTTCAAGTAATTGGAGCTAAAACTTCCAAACCAAACTTCTTTCTTCAAACTCCCATCTCTCTCATATGGTACAAATGTAGTATAATCTCTGTTTTCTCTTAGAACTCAATAAACTTCAAGCTTCCTCTTAAAAAAATGTCCTAGCATCTTCCTTAAAAAACAAAGCAAGACTCCATTAAAATCAATACATAAATTAAAAAAAAAAACCCAAATTACATTCTCCATAATTAACCAATTAGCACCATAATCAAATCTTAGACCCACTCTTTTCTGTTTTTTAAACACCCATAACAGATTTACACACCATGGCAAGAAAACCCACACAATCCTCTTTTAAAACCCATTTCTTTGCAAGAATTTACTTGAAAAACTCACGAGATCCAGCTCTAGTCTTTGATTAGCAAGTTCCTCAACACTGAAATTAATTAGACCAAGTGTCAACTCTCCAAATCAAATGGTAAGATCTCCATCTTTCTGAATCTTGACCCCTCTCTGCAATTTCCCCCATCTCCCTCGACTTCTCCCTTTTTCTTTTTCTTTCCATATCATTTCCTTTTTCTAAAACAAATTGGCCACCACATCCACTATCAACACACGTGCCTTAATTTTCCCCTTTTTTTTTTAAACCAAAAATTGCCACATGTCAAGGCTTAATTCCACCACATCACCATACTCTATAAGTCCAACACCTCACCTCCCAATTTTTGGTTGTTCTCTTATTTTCCTTATTTTCTCTTCTATTTTCTCTTTTTATTTATTTATTTATTTTATTATTATTTTAACCAACAATAGGTCCTTACAAGGTCTTTGGTGACGCAGGAAATTATGGTGTCGGGAAAGGGTGTTTCTACCGATGCCATAATTTCCTACGTTGGCAAAGACCCCTTCTAAAGCTTATCCCGACATGATGGCGTCGGGAGAGGGTGTTTCTCCCAACGCTTTTATGTGCATCAGGAGTTTCTACGTCGGGATAGACGAATTTTCTTGTAGTGCCATTTTGTAATAGTTACAAATGATTGATCCAAATTGTTCATGTGGAGATATGTGAATGGGGGTATCATGTACTATGAGTTTGTATAAGACTAGACCACGAAATATTTAATCTCTCTTTATAAATCTGTTAATTGAGAAGATTAATATTTCATCAGGATGATCATATGTGACTCGATCTTAATCCTGAGTGAGTTATGAACTCCTGCCTGTGAGGGATTGTCCTTTGATTTGCATGGGTGAGAGTGGCTTTTGTAGCCGATTCAATAAGCCTACCATTTTGGGGACTTGACCAAATAGAGAGCTGAGAACATAATCTCACAAGATGAAATTCACTCATTCCCATATAGGGTAAGTAGATGAATAGTTCCCTTAAGTTTGAATTTTGGGACTTGAACAACGGGGCCCCACCCTCTCACTGGCCCGAGAGGAACTTAGTTTATGGTTGGATCATAAACAAATTGTTCATTAGAGGATCAGTGGTATAAGATGTAATTACATGGGTAAAATGGACTTTTGACCCAACTGTAATTACGAACAACTCGTGAAGGATCGACTTGCATGTAGTAATTATATCCATGAACACAACCTTTCTTACAGTGCATAAGAGTGTAACTCTAGGTCTATAGTGGACTGACCCTAGAGTTAATGAATGAAAATTAATTAATTAAAGAGTTAATTAATTAATTTTGTATCATTGGAGTTTTATAATCTGTAGGTCCATAAGGTCTCATTGCTAGCTCATAGTAACACTAAAAGATCAATTTAGTTGATTTTTTTTTTGAAATGTTCAAATTAATATTTAATTTGAAGTGCTCAAATTAATATTTAATATATTAGATATATTAAATATAAAAAAGGAAAATATATTTATAGTATTTGATACATTAAATATTAAAATTTGAAATGTTCAAATTAATATTTAATATATTATATATATTAAATATAAAAGAGAAAAATATATTTATTGTATTTGATACATTAAATATTAAAATAATTAATGTATATTAGATACATTAAATAAAAGATATTTATAAAATTTGAATAAGATTCAAATAAATAAATATCGTAGGAGATTTGAATGAGATTCAAATCAGTATAAGATATATTTTAATATATTAAATATTAAAATATACTATTTTAATTATGGCAAAGATTTTCCCTTGGTCTCTAAATAGGACCCTTGGGTTGAGCCATTATATGTAACATACATTTCCTCAATAGAGAATTAGAGAATTAGAGAATTCTCTCTAGACATCTTTCTCTCCAATCCCTTGTGGATTTTCTTTCAAGAGGCTCCCACAAGCTTTGTGTAAGATCGTATGGCAACACTAAAGGGGGGTGAATAGGGTTGCTTAAAAAAATTAAAACTTTTTTTAAATAATTAAACTAAAATAATGTAATCCAAAATAATCAAAATAAACACCCTAAAAATTCTAGAAATATAGACAATTTTTCCTAAGCATGCAATCTACTCACAAAAATATTAAGCAACGAAAATTTAAAAGAATAGAGAGGAATAGATAATACCAAATTTTTTTATAGTGATTCGAAAATCCCTACTCCACTCCCCAAGACTCCTTCTTGGGTATTTTATTGCGATGGTCCTCTTACAGGTGAGAACCAAACCGATTGACACCCTTTTTAAGGGTTCAAGAGTCAATCCCCAACTGATCCTTTTGCAGGTTCAGGATCCAACCTATATCGATCCTTTTAGCGGGTTCAAGATCAAACCACTACGATCCTTTTACCGGGTGCAGGATCAAACCACTACAAATCCTTTTTCGGGTTCAGGATTAAACCGCTCACTTAAAATCCCAAGGTGTACCCACACCTTAATACAAAACCCAATTGAAATAGTGAAATAATGTAAAGACCTACAAAGAAACTCTCACAAAGAGTAGGTTTACAAGTTTTAGCTCAAAAGGAACAATCTAATCTCTCATATAAAATTCTCTCACAAGAAAAATAGAAAATGATGAAGCTTTGAAGAATGATCAACAATGGAGAATGTTGGAGAGAAAATTTCAGCAATTTTTGGGGATGAGAGTTGTGAAATGAGAGAGAAAATGATGTTTAAATGGAGTTGTAAGGAATAAGTTTGAGCCATTAGATCTAGGTTAAGATGAATCAAGGGTGGAGGAAATTTGGGAGGAAAATGACAAAATAATGATTAAAAAATAATTTTAAAATGACTCTAACGACTATTTTAAAATGCCATGTGTCGCAATATTATTTGTCCACGTCATTGCTAAATAAGAGTTTTGCTCAATCTTCTTTTGCCCTTAACTTTCTCATTTGACGTCCGATTTGAGCAATTCAAAATGCGATGGAATCGTCTTTTTGAGCTCTACACTATGGATATTTTAAACACTAAAATCATTAGTAATTCATAGGTTTTTTATCATCAAAATATATAGTCGTATGATTGAAGCTTGTAAAGCTAACACCATGGTCCTGTGTTCGAGTCATAGCCAGGAAGACTTTGTGGAGGAGATATAGACCCTCTAGAAATATCTTCATATTTATTCCAAGTAAGTTTGCTTAATCTTATTCATTTTAGTTTAATTTTAAATAAAATCAAAGACGATCCAATGCTTCCGCTGCAGAGTGAAACGTCCATTCCTTCACTCAAGTATGCGACCGCATATTGAGTCATAAGACAAAACTTAACTAAAGCTCGGAAACAGGCGAAAGGCGCCTAACATGCAGCCGCAACTAGACCTAAATCGACAAAATTCCAAAAATCACAAATTTGACATATTTTTTAAAGATACTCCATCAAATCTCGTCAAATCAAAGAATTATGGTCGGTTATAGATCCTTACACTGATTTCGGCAGAAACCCTAGACCTTGAGGTCTATAAAAGGCGACCAAAGCTTCATTTCAAGAAGCTCGGATCCTAGAATTCTTCCCACACTTATGCAAGTTTCTTTTCAAGTTTACTAGTTGTTACACTGAGTTTTTCTAGTGTTTTTTAAGCTCTGTTTGGACATCCTATTAGAAAGAAGAAGGTGTAAACAGTCACTTTTCCTTGAAAAATGTTGAACAAGTTAGAAGAGAGGAACAACACTAGGGCTTTCTTTTATTTCTTTTCCAGTTTAGTTGTTGTTTTTGTTCAAGTTGTAGTTGATGTTTTTGTTCAATAGTTGTAGTTTCTGTTTGTGCAATTCAATTTAGTTATGGAGTTCAAGTTGTTCTTTTGTAATTGATTTTAGTTTCGATAGTTGTAGATTCAATTTTATTCTTAACTCAAGTTTTGTTTTAGTTCATCTCCAAACTCAAGTATATTTCAAGTTCTCTTTTATAATGAAGTTCATTTTTACTCATTCAAGTTCTTTACTTCTCTTTTGCAATTTTGTTTCTTTTAGTAGAATGAGCTAAATTCCTCCTCGGAGATTCAAAAATATGGATACACTAAGAAGGAAGAAAGGCCTCACCTTGTGCTTAAGCAACTTTGCTCATCACTTGCACCATTTACTTTTATTGAGTTTAAGTTTTACTGTTAGTTTAAACTGATCACTTATGTTAGCATAAAATGTGTGGAGTTCAACACTAAAAAGGTTGGATGAAACATGATTTTCATAAAAATGATCTACGAAAAGTACCTAGAAATAGGACTTTATTTTTGTACCTAGAAATAGGGCAAAGCCTTTAGAGTCACTAAGTTGTGTGCTTCTTTACCTAAGTTCAATTAACCATAGACATATGTGTTTAATTACTTAGACTCTTAAAAGCACTTAGAAAAAGGTTGAATAGGTGTTGAACTTAACTCATGGTTTAAGTGTCAATTACGGCAGGTTGCATGTGCAATCAGAATGCATTATGCTCGAACTGTACAGAACTTGAAAGAGTGAGATGCGAGCGCATATGGGTAGCAATTGCTGATGATCCTCACGTAGTTGAGCAATTTGCAGGCGCAAAGTGGGCACATATTCCTTAGGGTTGAAACAAATTTGGATCCCTCTTCTCTCTTTATTATTTTTCTCATCCATTTTTATTTTAGTTTACTTTTACTTTGCTATTTACAAAACCCTCCAAAATCATCATTATTTTTTGGTTACCTCGATTAAAAATTTAGAAGAGGTATTTGTTGTTTAATTTGATTTTTGTTAATAATGTTCTCTTGGGATTCGATACGTGGAGTACTCTCCACTTTATTACTTAATTAGATAATGTGCACTTGCTTTGGATTTTGACCTGCTCATCAGGTTTCATGGTCAAAGTGATAGGAATGAATGTTTCACTTTGCAGTGGAAGCATTGGAATTGTCTTTGATTTATTTAAAATTAAACAAAACTAAAGCAAACTTACATCGGAGTAAATATGGAGAAAGTTCTGACACGGGTCTTTAATCTTCTTACTCCAAATCTAACAAGGTTGAATCTCCAAGGCTTCCACAAAGTATTCCTTGCTATGACTCAAACACAAGACTAAGGCTTGTGGGAGCCTCTTGAAAGAAAATCCCAACGGGATTAGGAGAGGAGAAGTTTAGAGAGAATTCTACAATTTCTCTCAAGAGGAGATGTGTCAGAATCTATTTAGCTCAATGATACCAGCTAATAGTGTAATAATTTTGGAAATAAATAGTGTGGTATTCTTGTGCAAGTGTACACAATGTTGTAGCAAGTAGCAAGTAAATTATCGTTTCTCCACAGGGATTAGCAACTTTTCTCAATACATAAATTAAATCTCAGTGAATTCAAATAGTAACCAAGTCAAATATCATTAAGAATAATGTTGCGGTAATATAACATGCAAAAGTAAAATTAAATGCTTAAACAAAACTAGATGCGATAAAAATAGAGTTAATAAGAAATGAAACAGTGTCTAGTATTTATGAACTTAATCGGGCTTGGATTAGGACAGAATCATGCATTAATTAACTAAATGGCTAAAGCAAACATTACACTCTCCCAATTCACAACAGATCACTAAGCACTCTTGATCGAACTAAAATGTGGAGACTTTAAGAAAAGATTTTCAATTTAAAAACAAAGTTGCAGTCTAGTGCAAGTGCACACTATCGATGCAAGTAATATAAAATTGAAAATACTCCAAAGTATTGATCCCATAGGGAACGGATACAATAAAATTCAAAAGATAGCAAAAAAATTTCTCAAATTGCAATTTCAGTAACCAAGGTTATAAAAATGTTGAGAGGTATTTTTGGTTAAAGAAAATAATTGAAAAACCAATAAGTATGAAAAAGGAAATTCAAGTTGCTCATGCCCCTTTGGAAAGAAATGCAACTAAAATGCAATTGCAATCATAGCTAACACAAGAGAATTAAGTAAACCGAATTCAACTCCTATTCAATTTTGCTTCAAAATCTTTAGAAGGCTAAGTGATTAAGCCTATATTTATATGACTAATCTAACTTAGATAATTTTGTGTACAAATTTAGTGATTTTGGAGTCTCGCCCTATGTCTAGGGTCAATGTTCAGGACTTATTTCTAAGCCTTTTCTTCCATTGATTTTGTGACATCTGCCTTCTCTTAATCCTTTCAATATTAAGTTCAAACTTGACAAGTAACACTAGTTGGCTAGCTAGGTTTACCCAACGGTAATTCAACAAAAAACAAACAAAGTTTCAAGTATTAACTAGATTGTTTGTGCTTTTAAGCTTTACATCTTTTCTCTAGGGCATTCACGAACTTGAACCCCTAAAAGAAAATTAGCTCATCATTGCAAAAGTGAAAAACAAAGCTTTAAAGTAATAAAAATGCATAATTGAGAATGAGAAAAAGAATAGATAAAATTGCAGAATGTAGAAATGAAAATAACTTAACCAAAACTTAAAGAACATAAACTAGAATAAAACTTTAGTAAGAAGAAAATTAATTCGAATGAGCTGGAAATTCTATTAAGAACTAAGAACTCAACGTCGAAAATACAATGAAATTTGAAAAACTAACTTGAATATTGAAATACAACTGAATGAATGAAAATACAATAGCAACTAAGTTCCTAAAACATAAGAAAATAACTTAAATAGAAAAAAATAAATAAATTCTAAAAATGGAAGAACACATCTCCTTTTTGACACACCCCATCCCAAATTACCCTAACTAACCTAGGATGTGGCGTGTCAACATTAGATCCCTACTAAACTATGGAATCTAATGTCAAACTTTGTAAGACAAAACTTATTTTTGAAAACCACAAGTGGCTAGCCAAAACTTTGTTGATACAAAATTCATTCAAAAAAAAAGGGCAAAGTTTCCCCTGAAAACTGAGTAAAACACACCTGAAAAGAAATATATACACTCCAAAATTAACATGTTCAAACTCCAACCACCATTTCAGAAATTCAGCACAATCTCACAAACTTAAAAGTAGATAGACATGTGGGTTTCAAATTACAAACCAATGGAAATCCCAAAATGGTACTAAGTCATTCAAAACATGCTAGCCACATTAGTTACAAAAGAAGCATTTGTAATTATGTACACACATAATGGTATGCAAACTATCAGGTCTGGTGGTAGATATCGACTTCTGTAGGCTCGTTAGAAACTCAGTCACTACTTGGTAGAAAAAAAAAATTAAGGAAGAAAGAATGAGCTAATAAAGCCCAGTGGTGGTAAGTTAATAAGAAAAATAACCTCTCGACAAAAACCTTTTATATTAAAAAGGAATTCAAAGTTCAATAAAACTTCATATACTAAGCACAATCTAAATACACAAGATAAGTAATATATCATAGAGATTTGCAGTAATAACTCTTAAAAGAAAACATGAAATAATAGGCCAACAAAACTCATCACCAAACTTGTACCTAAATCCCTGTTATACTATGCATCGAGTAATCTCCAGATACATAACAGAGCAAATCTCTATCATACGTGCACGTGGAGCAAACTCTAACATCTCTAATGCCTCAGGACCAGGATTTGGACCAGGATTCGGAATTCGGATTAGGCACCTAATGGCCCTGGCATTCCCATGCATCCATAGCTACACACTAGCATACTATAGAAACACATTCTTATAGCATATGGGTAATCACCATGGGTACAAGCTCTAGTGGTTTGAAAACAATTTCTATATAATAATCATCGTAAGTTCTCAAACCCCACACATTCTCAAATTGATGTTTCATAACTTTAAGCCATGATTCAAAGAATCAAATGTTGAAATTAAAATCCTCATATTCACATTTGGGTTACATAAATCCAAAAACTCATATCTCGACTAAAATCATGATTCAAAAATCAAGTCATTTTTAAAACTCTCAAATACTTGGTATCATCTAAAATAATTTGAACTTTTGCCAATTGGCTAAAATTAAGAGATTTCTATAGATTCACCTTTCATAAGCCCAAAATAATACAAATAAACCAATGTAGCTAAAATTTTCCATAAGCATAAATCCCTTGAAATTCAAGAATGCTAAATCATGAATTCAATTTAGTGAAAATATGTCACTTTCCTTACAAATTATTAATCATCAATCTCAATAATAAACAATTTACGAAACACACGTAAATTCCTCAAACTTGTCAAAATTATCAATAACTGAATCATTTGCATTAATATAAATTGCAATTGATTTCAAATCTCACAAAAATTTCATCAATTACTAAAATAATTGGAATACTATATAAAATAACCACTCACTAGTACTATGGGTGAAGTTTGTTCGAGTTGTAAATGGTTCCAGTCTCCGTTTGTCTTGAAATTAATGCCAAAATTATGGCGCAACAATGCTAAATTATCCAAGCCTTTAATTTCTCATTAACCCAAGAATTACCCATCATTTTCATAATCTTACTCTTAAAATTATAAAGTAATTAAGACCATAATTATAAAATAAAATTCCCAATGAACTCCATTGTATCCCTTTCCATAAAAAAAAATCTCATTCTTCTTATTCATTCTTCTCCATGAACAATTCTATCACAAATTTTCTCAAAAAGAACTTGCAATTTCTACCTACAAATAGTCCCTTTAATCTATACTTTGTTAAAACTCATGATTTTCACCAAGTTTTCTCTCTTTCAACTCAACCATGACCTCCACCTAAGTTTTCAAGTTAAGCCATGGAGTTTCCAATTAAAGGAAGAAAACCCACAAACAAACCCCTTAATCTAGCTTCTACAACTCATGGAAACTTCAACCAAAAGTTAGAAAAATTACCAAAAGCTTCAATCCAAGGTTGTGAGAGGTTCTCTTTGATTATTTTTCTTTTTAATTCAAAATAACCCAAAAATCAACACCCCCCCCCCCCCCCCCCCCCTAACTTTCTTCTTCCTTTTCTTATTTATGTGGGTGTCTTCTCCAACACTTCTTGTTTTATTTAATAATAATTATTATTATTTATTTTCTAGACAAACAATCCTTTCCTTTTGTGTGGCTTCACTATAGCGACATGTTTTTATTATATATATATATATCCCACTTCCTTTTCTTTTTCTTTCTATTATTTTTTTTTTCAACCAATCTTTATCTTCCAAACTAAACAATAATATATCAAAATATCTATTTTCCAATTCATACTTTCCAATTCATTTTTTTTATTATTATCAAAATGTTGAAATATGTGTAACACTTTTTCACTTCTTACTCAATTAACTCAACTCCATTTTTTTCAAAGGGAATTGAACCTTACATTCCTTCAACTTTCGTTGAGAAATGACTAAGTTTCGAAGTTCAAAGGGGCTGGAAAACAAAAGAAAAAATAACAGCAAATAAAAGAAAAAACAACAGCACGAAGGTCTTTTCCGTGACACAAACCCGCACATTATTACTTTCGTTTCTTCCTTCTTTTATAAGATTTATGAGCTAGGGTTTCTATATTTGTTCATGCGTTGCTTGGGTCAACTTGCCTTACTGAATTCGTGGAGAAGAATTACATAAAATCCCTAAAATTATGCTAATGCCGTGTTTGATGAGTTTTCCAGATTTTTGCAGACATACAATTGCAATGCAATAGCATTTCTGTTACATTTTTTAAATTCCTACACAAAAACATCAAGTAAGTGTGGTTTTTATTTTCTTTTACTTTCTTTTCTCCACTTACTTAATTTAAAATGCTTCCAAAAATAATTGATAGTTGACTTGTCAAAGGTCATATCAAGATTAAATTTATAAAATCAAACCTCTAAGTATTTTGCAATAATAGTGGCTGGGGTCATCCACATGGATTGGAGTTCTTAAATTAATTAAATACTACAGTTAATTGTGCATAATTTTATTTAGAGAAAAACTAATTTAGATTTGGTTTGAAAGCATAAAATCTATCCTACTATATACAAAGTTGGAGTCCAATTTTAGAGAGACATTCGTTAATTGCTATTCAAGAAGCCCGACTATGAAATTGACCACTGAATTGTGAATCATGCAAACGTTCTAAGTCAAGAATTACTAAAATATTCAATTGACTCTCTCGAGCCCAATTGAACTCATGCAAGAAGTAAATCAATCATTTGGTCTATTTTCATAACTAAACATGACATTATGAAATTCTTTTATTAACTTCTAGTTTTAACCTATTCATTCTCATGCAATAGATTAATCCTAGTTATGCATCTAAGTTCTTAGTTAAATTCACTTTCTCAAGCTAAATCTAACCTAACATACAAGGCTATGGCCAATAGCTAAAATATTAAATTAAGATGCATAAAAAACGTTACAATCACATTCCATAAATCAATACATAGTTTTATACAATCAAACAATTAACTAAAAAGTCTAAACGCTCAAATACATGCAATTTCAGTCCACTAAATCCTAAAATTTAGAAAGCAAAAGAAAGGGAAAAGAGAAAAACTGGGAGTGCCAACACTCGTTCTCGACGTGATGTCTCGCGATCCCGAGCCTTGAGTCTCCTCCTTAGCTCTCCAATGTGCTCTTTAAACCTCTCAAACACTGCTTCTATCGAAATTAGGGTTTAGGTCTCTCCAAAACAGCTCCCCTTGCTCGAAGTATAACATTCCCTTATATAGAGTCAAGACAGCACTACAACGCTGTCCATAACATTTTTTTTAAAAAGGAAAAAATCTTCTTCGGCTAGCGTTGCAACATTATGCCCTCGGGTCTTCAAGGTTGAAAGGCTTCTTCTTTGGCGTTGTAACACTATACTCTCGGGTCCAATTGCCTTGTCCTTCTTCTTCAACACTTGAATCTTCAAATATAGTCTTAAGTTGCTCAAATTTGTCCAATTATCTCACAGTTCTCCAGTTTTGTTCCAAATGCTCGATTTCTGAGAAATAAACATAGAAATACATGAAAGCATACAAAATCATAGCAAAACTAGCCAAAAACTAAGCCTAAAAATAACACACTTATGTATGCTATCAATGATTCAATTTAAACCAACTTTTTGCTAGCCTTTTTATCTAATAACACACATAAAATAACAAGAATAACTAAGAATAAAGGCCAAATAATCCTCATAAATGAACGTTATCAATTCTCTTGAGTCACCTCATTGTAAAAGCTAACTCCCATTAGTCTTCTACATAGATACCATTTGTTTTGTGTGTGCATTAGGTGAGCCATTCTCCCTAATAGACCCACTTAGAAAGCTCCCTAATTTGGCTAATGTGATTAACGAGTTTTCGGCTTTCCCTAATTCTTCCGAATATCAGAGAAACGCTACTACAAACCGGTTGGCCAAACGGAGTCGAGTACAAAGATTAAGCACACTTGAAAATCAAATGAGAAAGCAAATGTACTTCAGCAATATCATTAATTAAAAACAGTCATCTCCTTAATCCTCACCCTAAGGTGATTTAGTTCATGATATAAGAAAGGAAACTAATAAAACAGTAAAAGACATGCATAATGTTGTAATGTAAAGAAACTAATTCACTAGACTAAGAAAAGAAGAAGAAAATAGAATAGAGGACTCCGTGCTGGCGCCGTTTCCACAGCGCTGGCAAGAATCTTTCCTCTTTCGAAAAACTCTGTCACAGCTTCTTTGTTCTGTCAAGAGCTCCTCCTATGGTTCCCTTTCTTTTCTGATTCCCTTGAAAAAATGACAACAACAGCTTATAAAGCTCTGTCTATTTGCAAAAACGATGGCTGAGTGGACATTCTTGACATGTAGCAATCTCCTACATGCTTCCACATCTGCTTTGGAATATTCCAATCCAACTCATTTAATGAAGCATTCAACATGTATGAATTTCTCACAAACTCCAGATCTAGAATATGCTCCAGCGAACTAGTCAGCCTCAACGCAATCTTCAACTTCTCAATCTCTTGCAATGAAACTTGACTTTGTTCCTTCAATCTTGGCATGTTTCACCTACATTCGACAAACAACTCAATTATCCAGTACCAATTCAATAATAAATGTAAGAGCATCAAAGATGTAGAAATTCTGACACAATTAACAGCTCCTAATTTCACCACTTTCTATCCTAAATAACTCTCCTTTGAAGAGTTATCACTCAACCCAAGAGTCCTATTTATAGGGACTTAGGGAGAATCTTTGTCGAAATTAAATAATATATTTTAATATCTAATATAGTAAAATATGTATATTTTACTTATTTGAATCTCATTCAAATATCATAAAATCTACTAATATATATTCAACCTATTTAAATCTCATTCAAATTTCAAATATATATTTTCCTTTAATGTATCTAATATACATTAATTCTTTTAATATTTAATGTATTAAATACAATAAATATATATTTTTCTTTTATATTTAATATATTAAATATTAATTTGAACACGTCAAATTAAATATATATTTTTTTCATTTACATTTAATAAATATATTAAACATTGATTTGAACATTTTAAATTTTTATTTTAATTAAATTGGTCCTTTGTTGTTACTATGAGCTAGCAAGAGGATTTTATGGACCTATTGATTATAAGCTCTAATGATACAAAATTAATTAAATAAACTCTTTGATCAATTAATTTTCATTCATTAACTCTAGGTCACTCCACTATAGACCTAGAGTTGCACTCTTATGCAGTGTAAGACAAGTTGTGTTCATGGATATAACCATTACATATAAGTTGATCCTTCACGAGTTGTTCGTAATTATAGCTAGGTCAAAAGTTCGTTTTACCCCTATAATTACATCTTATACCTTAAGTACCATTGATCCTCTAATGAACAATTTGTTTATGATCTAATCATAAACTAAGTCCCTCTTGGATCAGTGAGAGGGTGGGACCCCATTGTTCAAGTCCTGAAATCAACAATTAAGGGAACTACTCATCTACTTACCCTATATGGGAAGGAGTGAATTTCATCTTATTAGATTATGTTCCCAGTTCTCTATTTGGTCAAGTTTCTAAAATGGTAGGCTTATTGAATTGGCTACCAAAGTCACTCTCACCCATGAAAATCAAAAGACAAGCCCTCATAGGTAAAAGTTCATAACTTACTCAAGATTAAGATCGAGTCGCATATGATCATCCTATGAAATATTAATCTTTTCAATTAATAGATTTATAAAGAGAGATTAAATATTTAGCAGTTCAGTCTTATACAAACTCATTGTATAGGATACCTTCACTCACATGTTTCCATATGAATGCTTTGGATCAAATCATTTCTAACCATTACAAAGTGGGTCATATCAATGGTGTTACCAGGATAAGACACCCAACCTTATCCATATATTATAGACCCTTTAGGTTATTTTTTGAACATGATCCTCTCGTATGTCAATCACATACTGTTCAAGATTTCACTAATAACCTTGAATTTTTCATATAATGAATAATGTTGTATTGCAAATAAAATAATCAAAATTATTATTAAATATTAAATAATAAATCATTAATTATGAGACTTTAGGGCATAAATCCCAACAATTTTCCACTTGCACTAAAGCTGGTGAGACATGTATCTTAGGGCATACTCTATACCCAACACAAAGCTATTCACAAGTAGCCTTGTTTCTAAAATTGAGAAGTCATTAGTATTTGTGAGCTAAGATGAACTTTTAATAGAGGCCAATGAAGGACATATGATTTTGTACAGTATTAAAACTAGGGGTGTTCACGGTTTTGTTCGGTTTGATTTTGTTCGAAATCGAAAATCGAACCGAACCCTTTGATTTGCAAGGGACCTGAATTGAGGGAACCAATTTTTCCCTCAATTTTGGTTTGAACCGAACCAAGTCCGTTTTGGTTTTAACTAAATATGACGAAGCTTCTGCAAATCTATGGTTTCAGGGCGATGACCAGGTGATAACTCCTCAAATAAAAGTTATAGGGTAGTATTTATGGCTTAATATTAGTGGTTTTAGGAGAGCTAGTGCGTATTTTCTTATCCGAATTCTCCTATTTATGGTCATTTTTGCTTGATACTTGCTAATTATAGTTAATTGCCATTTGATTGATTTTCTTGATGAATTTAGGTACAATTTGAAGATGGTAAATTGGATGAAGCCAAGTAATAAAGCATGTGTCAAGAGGGTGGAGGATGCTGAAGCGTGTATGTTTGCTGGAGCAAATTCTAGATCTAGGGTTCGTACGAAATTTGCATGTGAGAGCAACTCATTAATTGAACTAAAATGGTATATTCCAGATTAGATGCTGGAGCCAATGGGAAGCCGCCATTTTTCATAAAATGTCTAATCATCCCTGATTTTCATTTGGAAGAGCTTCAAAAGAGGGATGCATCAGTTTTTGGAGAGGATATCAAGAAAGAGGAGGCAATGGGTTTTGAGGGAGCAGTCGTGACATGAAGCTTTCCAAGAAGGAAATAGTGCCATTGGGGTGGAATCGTGGAAACGTTTACCTCATGGAGTCATTTTTCCGTTTTCTTTTTTTTTCTTAGTCTTTTAGATGTTATTTTTATTACATTACGGTCAGTATGGATGTTTTGTTTAGTTGTATTGTTCTTTTTACTTGTATCATGAACTAATCACCATAAGGTGAGGATTAGGGGATGATTGCATTTTATTGATTTTGTAATTGAAGCTTTCTTTGCTTTCTCATTTGGTTTTCGAGAGTCTTTAACGATTAAGCTCGACTTCACCTGGCCAATTGAGTTGTTGCAACGTTTTTCTAATTTTCAGGAGAAATAGGAAGGGCCGATAGCTTGAAAACCATGTTAGCCTACATTGGGTTAGAAGTTGTCTAAGTGAGGGTATTAGGGATAATAACTCACCTAATGCACTAGTAAAACATTGGGCTTAATATGGGGGTTTAATGGGAGTTAAACAACCAATTTTAAGTGATTCGGGAGAATACCACGATACTGTTTTGAATCGAGTAAGTTTAGTGATTGTTTCAGCTATGATTTCAGTTAATGCATGAATTAACCCCTAATCCAAACATGTCTTAGTTCGTAATACAAGCCCCTTATATCTTAGTTTTTTTTTTTTACTCTATTAAACCTTGCTTTGCTTTCTGTTTTAGCATTTATTTTTACTCAAGCATGTTAGTACTTGTTAGCAATTACCATCTACATTTGGATACCTATTGAATTTGCTGGAGATTAATTCTTGCTGAATCAAAAAGATGATAATCTTTGTGGATACGATAATTTACTTACCACTTGCTACAGCTTATGTGTATATTTGCGCATATTAGAACACAAAGTATTGCTAGAATAATTCTACACATCAGCTTGTATCACCAGGGGAAGGTGGCATCAAAGAAGAAAGACGCTAGACAAGAATACGCATAGACTCAGACAACGACAAGAGTAAGATAAAAAAATGACGACGATAGTAAGACAATGAAGGCGACGACGAGGCTGCACAAGAGAATGAAGGATGAAAGTGAGGGATGACGATGTTCAACAATGAACGAATACTCATTGAAGTAGGAACTCTTTAGCGTATTCGATTATTGCATGTTTGCTTCCTCTTCTAGTGGCAGACAATTTTGCATCGTGGTTATTAGGAGGCATAAGGAGGTTGCCACATTGTGGTTGAAAATTTTGCACTGTTAGATGTAGGAGAGATAAACTATAAAAGTATTGTGATTTTGTATCTAGTAGTTATTAGAGGGAATGAAAATTTTCAAATCTATATCCTACAGTGATTAAGAGGCAGCTACATTGTGGCGGCCTCATCGAATATTTTTTTCTTCTAATGTGGATTTTGTATGCGAAGATGTTTTTCCTAACTGGCTCTCCCTTCTTAATGAGGGGTGTTGGGAGGTTGCTGTATCTCTTAATCGCCATTTAAAAAAAAATACTATTTAATATCTAGGTTAAATTACAAGTTTAGTCCCCAAAATTTCAGGTTTTTGTCTATTTGGTTCCTGAACTTTGAAAAGTTTCAAATAGATCCAGTGTCCAATAAATCCTTGGGTTTTCAATTTGTGTCTAATAGGTACTTGGCATATTCAACATTTTTCAAATTTTACAAACTTGTTAGACACATAATTGAAAGTTTAGAGTCCTATTATACATAAAATTCAATTTCAAATCTAATAGATTAGTTAATTTTTAAAGATTTAGAATATGTTGGGGGCTTATTAGACACAAAAGTGAAACTTTGAAGACTTATTAGACATTTTTAAAGTTCAGATACCTATTAGACACAAAATTTAAACTTTAGGGACTTATTAGACATGTATAAAGTTTAGAGATTTATTAGACACAAAATTGAAAGTTCAGGGGCTTGTTAGACACTTTTCAAAGTTTAGGTACCTTTTTGATACAAACTTGAAAATTAAGGGCCTGCTTGGTAGGCAATCTGGATTCTGTTTTATGTTTTCGAATTAACCGAGTTCAGTGAATATGCGTCTAGCAAATGTGTTTTCGAAAACTATTTCCATATTCTTTGATCTAAATAGTGAAAATTTTGAAAACAACATTTTTATGTTTTTATTGTATCCAGATTTTGAATTTGAAATTTTAAAATGCAGAATTATATTAAAAAAAGATAAAAACTTTAATAAATATAGTATTTTAGGTTATAAACTCAATTTATTTTTACTAAATTAAAATATGTATAATATAATATATTATAAATTATATGATATTGTAAAATAATAATTATACAAAATTTATAACATAATTAATAATAGTTTATATTCAACATAATATTTAGTTTTGCAACTACAACTAGTTTCATGGTTTATAAACATATTATAGAAGACATTTTGAACGATTGTTTAATTGGAATCCAATTTCTAAATTTGCTACCAAACACATATCTGAAAACATGAAATACAACTTTATTTTCATTGAATCCTTTGTGTTTCAAAATTATGTTTTCAGATTGCCTACCACCTTAGGGTCTAAACTTGTAGTTTAACCTAATACTATGTTAAAACTATAGGTTAAGAATAATAGAAAATGTCATTGTGTTGCTAACCCAAATATAATTCAGTGGGTTAAGATATCTCTATCCCCTCTAGGAGGTCGAAAGTTTGAGCCTCATTCCTTAGTTTTGATGTAATATTCTAAAAAACAAAAAATGTTGGGAGAAAGGAACACAATAGTATTAAGCCAAACGAGTTAGTAAACACAATGACAAATAAATAAGAAGAGAAAGGGAAAGATAATGACACCAAAAAAATATATTGGTTTTCTCCAAGCTCTGGACTACGTCCAATCTTTTGCAACTACGTGTTTTACTATAATGGAGATCACAAAAGGCTTCTCAAACTCACGATACAAATTGACCCTCAAATAGCCCAACAAAAGCTACTTGACTTTCAAGTACCACAATCCAGTAACTTGGTGAAGGGAATAATCGAATTAACCCACAGCGGAAGCGTTGGAATCGACTTTGATTTTATTTTAGAATTAAACTAAAAATTAAGGTTAAGTAAACTTACTTGGAGTAAATATGGAGATATTTCTTGCATGTTTTTATCTCCTCCACAAAGTCTTCCTAACTATGACTCGAACACAGGACCAATGCTTGTGGGAGCCTATTGAAAGAAAATCCACAATGGATTGGAGAGGAAGATATCTAGAGAGAATTCTATAATTATCTTTTGAGGAGATGTGTGTTATATCTAATGGCTCAACCTAAGGGTCCTATTTATAGAGACCAAAGGTAAATCTTTGCTAGAATTAAAATATTATATTTTAATATCTAATATATTAAAATATATCTTATACTTCTTTGAATCTCATTCAGATCTCCTACGATATTTATTTATTTGAATCTTATTCAAATTTTATAAATATATTTTATTTAATGTATCAAATATACATTAATTATTTTAATATTTAATGTATCAAATACAATAAATATATTTTCCTCTTTTATATTTAATATATCTAATATATTAAATATTAATTTGAACATCTCAAATTTTAATATTTAATGTATCAAATACAATAAATATATTTTCCTCTTTTATATTTAATATATCTAATATATTAAATATTAATTTGAACACTTCAAATTAAATATTAATTTGAACATTTCAAATTTTCTTTTAACTAAATTGATCTTTTAGTGTTCTATGAGCTAGCAAGGGGACCATATGGACCTACAAATTATAAGCTCCAATGATACAAAATTAATTAATTAAACTTTTAATTAATTAATTTTCATTTATTAACTATAGGTCACTCTACTATAGACCTAGAGTTGCACTCTTATGCACTATAGGACAAGTTGTGTCCATAGATATAATCATTACATGCAAGTTGATCCTTCATGAGTTGTTCGTAATTACAGCTGGGTCAAAAGTCCGTTTTACCCCTATACTTACATCTTGCCCTTAAGTACCATTGATCCTCTAATGAACAATTTGTTTACGATCTAATTATAAACTAAGGCCCCCTCGGGCTAGTGAGAGGGTGGGACCCCATTGTTGAAGTCCCAAAATCAACACTTAAGGGAACTACTCATCTACTTGCCCTATATGGGAATGAGTGAATTCCATCTTGTGAGATTATGTTCATACCTTCCTATTTGGTCAAGTCCCCAAAGTGGTAGGCATATTGAATCGGCTACAAAAGCTACTCTCACCCATGCAAATCAAAGGACAAGCCCTCACAGGCAAGAGTTTATAACTCACTCTAAATTAAGATTGAGTCGCATATAATCATCATGATGAAATATTGATCTTCTCAATTAACGGATTTATAAAGATATATTAAATATTCCGTGGTCCAGTCTTACACAAACTCATTGTATAAGATATCCCCACTCACATGTCTTCACATGAACAATTTGGATCAAATCATTTGTAACTATTACAAAGTTGGCCGTATCAAAAGTGTTGTCAGGATAAGACACCCAACCTTATCCATATACTATGACCCTTTAGGTTATTTATTGAACATGATCCTCCCATATGTCAACCACATACTGTTTAAGATTACACTCACATGTCTCTACATGAACAATTTGGATCAAATCATTTGTAACTATTACAAAGTGGGTCGTATCAATAGTGTTGTCAGGATAAGACACTCAACCTTATCTATATAATATGACCCTTTAGGTTATTTCTTGAACATGATCCTCCCATATGTCAACCACATACTGTTCAAGATTACACTTATAACCATGGATTTTCATATAATGGATAATATTATATTGTAAATAAAATAATCGAAATTATTATTAATTATTAAATAAATTATTAATTACGAGGCTTTAGGGCATAAATCACAACACTTGGGATAAACAACGAAATAAACCCTCAATCTGACAAAGAGTAGTTGCCAATACAGTTTGCAACTTTCACAAAATGCTCACTACCGCACACCATATATTCAATGAAATTTCCAACTACATAAAAGAGGAACTTCTCAAAACAGTCGCACAAACGGTGAAATCGAGAAAGGCCACACCTCACAAATGGTTGCCGTCACACAAAGGTTATAAGTCTTCAACGTCGTAGCTTTATTTCAGCTCCACACAAAGCCTAACAAAAAAAAAATCATTGTGTACCTAAATAGGGACCTCTCGATCCTCAACTATAGGTCGGGAATTATACCCTAATAGAAAGGTTCACATGCTCCCACAACTCACAATTGATCAATTATTGGCATTTTAGAATAATAACTTGTTAAACTCCACTCTTTTGCACGAGGAGAGACACAATACTAGTAGGAGTTCATGCCTTGTCACGTCTCTTGAGCTCGTCCACCTATATGCCCCTAAGTGCTTTTTAGACAAGCACTTACCTTACTTGTTGCATGGAGTGCGGTAATCTTACCTTCCTTTTTCAGACAGGGATGAGGGATGTGCTCTTGAGTTGTTGGACCTAACTATCCACTTAAGCATGGGATACACTCATCCTACTCTTTGAAAAATAAGCACTTACTTTGTCTCCCCTTTTACATGCTCCTCAATTTGACACATAGCAGCATAATTATTATCTAAAGATCACATTTATAATCATGAAAGGAAGTAGTTTCTTATATGGTGGAGGAAAAAAATATTCTTTTTCAAATATACCCTAAATGAGAATATAAAATACTAACAAAGATTTATGTGACTTATTTAAGAAGTCAATAACTTTATGAATGGTTGTAATTTTCATAATTTTCTCTAAAATATTCATAAATACTAATATTATTTCATAATGTTGGAAATTCAATACTTTTGTTGATACCAAAAGCATTTTACTCTTTGCTATAACAACACGACCAAAGTTTAAAATGTCGATATCGACGGAAATGTTGAAGTCTCAATTTTATGAAAATGTCGATGAAAATATCGATAAAATGTTGATGTCGATGGATATTTCTGAAAAAATTTTAAAAATAAAAAATTCAAAAAAAATATTTAAATTAATAAATAAACAGTTTACACTTTTAAACGAGTTAAAATACTTGTTACAATATTATATTCACATTAAGTTACATTTTCTTGTTATTTCCTTTTAATATTTCATCAATTTTATACGGTATAGTAGAAATGTCGATTTCCCCCTTATGTCGATGTCGAACACATGGACATGTAGAGATGTCGACATGTCGACGGAAATTTAATACTACGAACACAACGTTAATAAATTTATTTTTTAAAAGAAAATTATTAGTTTTTAACAAACGAAAGACTACTATTTTTTTCAAGAAAAAAAGTAATTATAAATATTGAAATAGTGGTTTAATTAGCCTTCAAATATTCAAATAGGCCAACATTTGACTGTATTGAGCATGCTAATCTTACCATACTTTTTCAAGGATGAGCTTTCGAGTTGTTGGGTCTAACTATTCTGTACAACATGTGATGGACTAATCCTATTGTTCTGAAAAATAGGCACATTTTTTTGTCACCTTTTATAGATTTTCATGTAATGTAGAAAAATATGATTTTTTTTTTTTAAATTTACCAATAATGCGATTAAAAAATACTAACAACAAAGATTTTGCTCAACAACTTATTTTAGAAGCCTTTAGTTTTTCTTTCTAATTAAAATTTTTTTTATGACATATATGAATTTCATAGGTTTCTCTAAACGTTCACCAATACCAACAACTCTAGCAACTTATTAGGCTTTTCAATATTTTTTTGGTTGATGCCAACACTTAACTTCTTGCTACAACAGATTATTAATAAAAAAAATCTAACAATAATAAATTTATTTTTTTAAAAAAAACCATGCATATATATGTGAATGTATATAAACTTGAACAAATTATACTTTTGATTCCAAAATTTGAGTTTGATTTGCATTTCATCCTTGAAGTCCACACTTTAATTTTTAAAATTTAGACAATCGTTTTAAATGGTTTCAATAAAGCTCAATTGATTATTAGTTGACCTACAAAAAGATGAGAATATAAGATGATAGCGATTAAAATGGTTGTTGCCTCCTTTCTTTTTGTGTTTCTCACGTCCCTCCAGTGGACTTCGTTGTTGTAAAATTCAAAAATCATGAATGAAAAACACACAATTTGCCTAATAAACTTTTCACAAACAAGAGACTACTAATTCTTTAATAAAAAGAAAATTAAATATTAAAAAATAGGTTAAATTACAAATTTGGTCATTGTAATTTAAAGAACGTTAGAATTTAGTACCTATAGTTTTAAAAGATAGAATTTCATCTTTATGGTTTGATAAAACTACATAAATAGTCTCTATAGTTTGATAAAACTCTCATAAATAATTTAGATTTTAGCAAATAATAGAGACGAATTATAACTTTTAAAACGGACTAAATTCTCACTCTCTCCATATTATATAAGGACCAAATTTGTAATTTAACAAAAAAAAAATTACAAATAGGGGTTTAATTTAATGAACCCGTGAAACTGACCTAAAAGAGTGAAACAATCTTGGACTCTCAACTTACAATAATCATAAAAATTTTGTCCTAATATATGCCCTTTTCAAATTTCAACCCAAGAATCATGGTGAAAATAGTTATTTACTTTTTCTTATTAAAAAAAACGTTTATTCAATTTTTTCCCCCAAAATAATGTTTATTCAATTCGAATAAAATTAATAATGTCCCAAATAAACAATTCAATCAACCCAACAAAGAAAAAGGATCTTACCTCCACTTTCAAATTTTCTGTAATAAATTTCGCTAATGCTCCAAACGAGGCATTGACCATTTTGAGAAGAACAGAGCTGTTCCTCCATTGAAGATGAAGATTCAAATGGCTCTTATTGCAGCTTCCATTCTGATTTCAATGGCGGATTCGAGAGCTTGCGATTTTCCGGCGATTTACAACTTCGGCGATTCCAATTCCGATACCGGCGGAATCTCGGCGGCATTTTACCCTACCATTTTGCCGTGCGGCGAGACGTTCTTCCACAAAACCGCCGGTCGAGGCTGTGACGGCCGGCTCATAATTGATTTCATCGGTTAAATTTCATTTTGTCCTTTCAACTTTCTAAGTTTTTTATTTTTTTTTATTTTTTGCTAAATTAAAAAATACCTTGCCCCTATTTCAAAAATATTCATATTCTTTTTCAAGTTGTAATATTACTTTAGATCTTTCATAAATGTTTCAAAACTACTTTTAAACTAGAAAACTTGTTAGAATGTTGAACTAAAAGTCGACATGTCTAAATGTCGTTCTTTCAAACTTGATCCATGCAAGTGTCTTAGTCACTGTCAAGTCATTGTCGTTTCAAATCATCACTTGGTCGATTTTTCCTCCAATATTCTAACAGATTTATACTCTAATGATAGTTAACATTTATGAAAAGTCAAAAGTAATATTACAACTTTTGAAAGAATAGAAATATTTTTGAAATAGAAGTAGAGTGTAAGGTTTTTCTTTTTTGTCTTTTTCGTTCTTGGACTTTTCAAAGTGGCAATTTTGATCAAGATGCTTTTATTCTACCCTAATTTCTGAACTTTTATGTTTAGCATATTTTCGTCTCCAGACTCTCAAAATTCTTATTTTAAGTCACTAAACTTTTAAAAGTAATCATTTTGGTCCTCATTTTTATCTTGAGCAAAGATCAAAATTATTAAATTTAAATACTATTTTGGTTTCTACACCTTCGATTGCGATTCATTTTTGTCTATGTGCTTTCTTTATTTTGGTTCCTAATACTTTTAGCTTTGGTCCATTCCAATGACTTTTTTAGTCCATTTTATCCATTTTTTTCTCAACCACAACTTCAACACAAAGCTACACATGAGACCAAAATGGTCACTTCAGACGTTTGAAAGTATCGGACCAAAATAAATAGAATTTGAAATATTTTGAAAGTATAGAAACAGAAAAAAAAATTGTATTTAAACCAAATTACTATCTTGAAAGTTTATTGGCGAAAATGTCAATTCAAACCTTGCTTAGCTATTCAGCCATTTATTGGCGAAAATGTTAATACAATCAAAATGGTTTATAAATTCGTTTTGCTAATCTTTTAAAAAAAATTAAAACAGTAATTTTCGTTCCTTTAAACTCATTTTTCTTTAGTATAACACATTTGTAAGTGGCTGAAAAAACATGAGTTTAATTTGAGTTTTAATTTGCAGCAAAGCATCTCGAGTTGCCCTACTTAACCGCGTACCTCAATTCAATCGGAGCAAATTTCCGGCACGGTGCGAATTTCGCGACCGGCGGATCGACGATTCGGCGTCAGAACGAATCAGTATTCGAGAACGGAGTCAGTCCGTTTTCACTCGACATTCAAATCGTTCAATTTCGTCAGTTCAAGAATCGTACAATCGATCGATACGGCGAAGGTTGAGTTTCAACATTTCTGGTTGATTTTCAGAGATGTTGCGATCTTCTTCTTTCTGTTTGTAACTGTTCGTAATTACGAAACCTGCAGCAGCAACAGAGGACGCCATTAGAAGCACTCTTCCGGTACCGGAAGAGTTCTCGAAGGCTCTTTTCACCATTGATATTGGCCAGAACGATCTCTCCGCCGGATTTCGGAAAATGACGAACGAGCAATTTCGGACGGCGATTCCAGATATCATCGGAGAATTTGCGGCCGCCGTTGAAGTAAGTCGATTTTTGTCAATCGAATTGCGATTTCGTTACTGAGAAATTTTGGCTAAAGTAAGTGAATTAAAACAAGCTCAGCAGTGGAACAGAATGTAGAAGTAAAAACAAATAGATATAAATTAGTTTTTTTTTTTTTTTTGTTGGTTTAATCTTTAAACACTATTTTTCTTCCCGAGATTTCAGTTTTGGTTCGTAGAGTTATTGTATTTTCTATTTTGGTTTTTGTATTTTCAACTTTTGTTTTGTCACCCCATTTTTCAAAAGGCATAATTTGAGTCTTTTTTTTTTAATATATATTTATAACATTTTAGTATTACATTACACTTCTATAAATTCTTTGAAATATAGTCATAATTTTGTACTATAAGAAAAACAGTCACTTTTTAAAAATATGAAGACTAAAAATTTTTTTTTAAACAATCACTTATTAAATGAACTAAGGTTGAAAATACAAAATCCTAAATAAATATTCTAAAAATTCATGGACTAAAATGAATCAAAGTTGAAAATATAAATATCAAAAAAATAGTTTGAATTATTTTCTTTACATTATTTCGATCGCTAATCCAAACATAGTTTGGATAAGACACCAATTTTTATTTTTTAGATTGATGGTTCGATCTCTCACCCCTACAATTTTTGAACTCAATATATATATATATATATATATATATATATATATATATATATATAAACGATCTCAATCAAATTTGATAGATTTTAGGTTAAATTACGATCTCGATCAAACTTGATAGATTTTAGGTTAAATTACGATCTCGATCAATCTTGATAGATTTTAGGTTAAATTACAAATTTAGTCTTTGAACTTTGAGGTTTGTGTCCTTTTAGTCCCAAAACTTTCAATGTGTCTAATAAGTTCCTAAACTTTCAATTTTATGTCTAATGGGTTCCTGAACCTTAAATTTTGTGTCTAACATGTTCCTAACAAATTCAAAATTCTTAAAAACTAATTGATCTATTAGATGTAAATTTAAATTTTATGTCTAATAAATTTAAGTAGATTTGTGTATTTTAAAAATTTTGAAAGTTCAAGGACTAAATTTTTAATTTCGAAAGTTTAGAGACTAAATTTGTCATCTAATCATGATTTTATTAATTAAAGTGATGATCAGTCTTGTAAAATATTTAATATGGTCAGTTTTTGTATATTATGGTAAAATGTGTAAATTTGGCTGAATTTTTTTGACAAAGAGTGTGAATTGTTACTTAGGACTAATTTCTTTCCTAGGTCAAAGTTGGGATCTCATCCAATATTTGTAAGGTTATCTACTTTTTTAATATTTTTTTTCAGCATACTTCCTTTTTTTAAGTATTAATAACTTTTACTTCTTTTCAAGGTTGGAATTCTCATTTCTACATCTATAATATTATATTCTAAAAAATATCACCCCAACATAGATGTACCAATAAAAATTGTTATCCCTTTATTTATTCATTTAAGAAAAATTCTAAAGCCAACATGATTTCTTTAAATCGAGCTAGTCAAAATTGATCAAACCATTTTTTTTAATGTTTTATTTTGTAAAACTAAACCGACTATCAATTTGATCGATTTTTTAAGATCAAAACACCATTTTGATTTAATTTTAGTTCTTATATTTTCAATAAAACTTAAAATTGTCTCTATAGTTAGTTTATTGTTAATTTTTTTTAAAAAAAATTAGTTTCTATTAATTTTCTCTCTATAAATTTTGAAAATATGTTCATACGGTGTCTTTTCTTGTATTAAAATTATCATTATTATTTAACAAATTTCAATAATTAAAAAAAAACTTCAAACTAATTAGAAAGATCAATTTTAAGCTTTATTGAAAGTATAAAGACTAAAATTAGACATTTAAAAGTACATGAACTAAAATAAAATGACACTCAAACTACATGACTTTGGTATTTTAACCCTTTTAGAAACATTCTTATAGGAACTATATAAAGAAGGAGCAAGGGCATTTTGGGTACACAACACAGGTCCCATTGGCTGCATTCCTGTGGCGATTCGCAGCGTTTTCAATCCAGTCGCCGAAGATTTTGATCAAAACGGCTGCGTTAAGTACCAAAACGACGCCGCTTTAGAGTTCAACAGACAACTTAAAGAACGAGTCATTAAACTTAGAGCAAATCTCTCAGATGCTTCTCTCGTGTATGTGGATGTGTTTGCAGCTAAGATCAAACTCATCGCTAATGCAAACGAAGAAGGTAAAATTATGTGCATTATGTTACGTTGTTTTTATCGCTGTTTTTCTTTTTCTTTTTTTTATTTAAGATATGAAATAGTGTTTTATAGTAACTTATATATATACCCTTTCTCCAAATAATTTTGAAAAATAGGGGAGTGAATTTGAAAATCATTAAATTTTTGGGACTAAATTGAAATTGATATTAAAAGTTAGAGATTAAAAATATTATTTAATCAATATTATTATTTATCATTTAAATTAAGAAGAAATACATTTTTGGTTCTTGAATTTTCAAAATTTACCTTTTTAGTCTCTAATTTTGAAAAATAGGTTTAAATAGTCCCGTTACTTTTTCCGTTTTCTAATATAACAATTTAATTTTTTTTTATATTATTTTGAATACTGAGTTAAAAATAAAAAATAACAAAAACCCCTCCTCCCCTTTCACTCACGCCCCTACTTCCCCTTCTCCTCTCTCTCTCCTCTCACTCACGCCCCACCCCCTCTTCGATTTCTCTTGATTTCGGCCGGAACAACCTTCGAAGGGGAGGAATGCTGCTCGAAAAATCG
The DNA here is from genome assembly GCA_033996785.1 of Trichosanthes truncata. Classification (NCBI taxonomy): domain Eukaryota; kingdom Viridiplantae; phylum Streptophyta; class Magnoliopsida; order Cucurbitales; family Cucurbitaceae; genus Trichosanthes; species Trichosanthes truncata. The sequence goes on from MU867261.1 coordinate 3,458,094, forward strand.
TGGGTATCGCGTCGTCGGACTTGATCGCCGTCGAACAGGACCTGCCGCCAAACGAAGAAGACCTTGACCACTGTGAAGATTGCCGTCAAAACGAAGAAGAAGAAGAAGATGTCGACAGCAAAAATCATTTTCAAAATTAAACTCAAAAGAGAAAAAGAAAGAAATCATTATCCAATGGAAGATGATCTTGATCTTGAGGCCCTAAAACCTCAACAGAAGAAGAAGCAATCAAAAATTGAGGTTGAAGAGTTGAGATCTAATTTATACATTGGAAGAGAGAGAGATTTGGGAGTTGTGGGTGTGGTTTGGTTCAAAATCAAAACCCCCATTTTCATCTCTGCTCTGTTTTCGTTTGTTTGTTAATTTTGTCTTTTCCACTTGCCGCCTGAGAAGCCTATAGCCGGAATCAAGAGAAATCGAAGAGGGGGTGGGGCTCAAGTGAGAGGAGTAGGGGCAATGCCTGAGGTGAGAGAAGGAGAGAGGGAGTTTTTTTTTTTTTATTATTATTATTCTTTTATTATTTGTTTTTATCTGTCAGTATTCAAAATAATAAAAAAAAATGATAAAAAAAATTACATTGTTACCGTAGAAAACGAAAAAGTAACGTAACGACTATTTAAACCTATTTATCAAAATTCATGGACAAAAAGGTACATTTTAAAAACTCATGAACTAAACACACCTATAGCTGAAAACTCAGGGACCCAAAATGTATTTTTTTCCTTTAAATTACCATTTTAACCATTATACTTACGGAAACTTTGTTTCAAATAAGTAAATATCGTAACTGTTGAGCTAAGCTTAGCTTCTATAACTTGATTAAATCTCTCAAAACATATATACTGTCATGATATGTTTTTTTTAATCTGATAGAGAGAGAAAATTGATAGGTTTTGAGGATTATTATTCTAAAGTTGTAATTTTGAGATTTCAACAATATGTGGGAGTAGGGAGATTCAAACTTCTAATCTTTTAGTCGAAAACATATGTTTTAATCAGTTAAGCTATGCTTGCTGGTTTTTAAAAATGCAATTTACTCACCCCATTTTTTGCCCTAGTAGTTCTCTTTACCCAGAGATTTACTTGATTTCCTCTACTTTTTAACCAACTCAAACTGTACTACAACCAATCAAGTTAACCTTCATATAAATTTAATATTGAAAAGTTGGCTCATCACTCCTTTCGACTTTTACAGAAAACTATTAATTAACATCATGTAGTAATGACAATGATATTTTAGAAAATTTAACTAGATGGAGTCCATAATAAAACTTTTAAAACTACAGGAACCAAAATTGAAACTAAAGTTCATAAACGAATATAATTCTTTCAATAAATTTTTCTTAAAACTCACGTACATTTTTTTTTTTGGGTGTTAAAAATTAGGGTTTATGGAGAAGGGGGCAATATGTTGTGGGCATCATGAGGGCAATAATCATGTGTGGTGCGGGAATAGAAAAACCATAAATGGAAGCGAAGTGTATGCTGGATCTTGTGATGATCCTTCCAAATTTATCAGTTGGGATGGGGTCCACTATACCGAAGCTGCGAACCATTGGATCACCAATCAGATTCTCAAAGGCTCCTTCTCGGACCCACAAGTTCCCATCACACACGCTTGTCGTTCATTGCCTACAGTCTGATCAGGTTTCAACGGTTGTGATCTTTTGACACTCATATGGGGCTGTTTGGGGCACTGAGTGAGTTATAATAACATGGGCTATAATAGTATGTGGGTTATAATAGTCTGTGAAATAATATAATATTGTTTAAAATGCAGAGTTGTTTAGTCTGGGGTTATAATAGTCTGCGTTTGGGATGCAGAGTACTCCACGGGTTATTATAACACAGGTTATTATAACCCTTGCCCCAAACAGCCCCATAAAGTCTTATTTACAACATATACACATACTGGACCAAAGGTTTATGTTTGATAACAAATTTAAGGATAAGTTAACTTGAGCATAGTGTAATTGTCAAGATAGATTGTAGGCCTGAATTCTTATCTAGTTGAACTAAAAAAATGTCTCAACTCTTACCATTATTTCACTTGTAATACTTTACATGGCATTTTCTTTGGAAAATTTGTAATGATGACCCAAAATACTAGGCCGATCTTCGATGTAACCCACCAGTTCAAAATAAGGGTATGTAACCTTTTGTCGGTGTCAACATTCAAGGTGAAATGTCTGAATTGCCCTTGAGTGTTCTTCTTGATTCATCATCTTCTCCTTATTATCGTCCCTCTCCTCTATTTTCTCCCTCCTTTGCTGTTCGTCTTCATCGGCTAGCATCCCAACTCCGACAAATTGATCTATTGCATGTTCGGCAACGACGAGCCTCGTTCGACAGTGATCCCTCTCTTCCCCTCCCTTCGTTGTTCACACACAGTCCTAACCTGCGTCAATCAAGACCCAAGATTGGCGCTCCCTCCTCAAACGACGCTAATTCCAAAAGGCCCATGCGAGCTCCAGCTATTTGCAACAATAAGACCCACATGACAACCCCTCTTCCTCTCGTTCACTTTCCTTCCCTCTCACTCACGTTCTCGTTCACTTTTCTCTTCATCTCGCTCTAGCTCTCATTCATTTCCTCTTCCTCTCGCTCATTTTCTCTTCCTCCCGCTCTCGTTTCTTCTCTTTCTCTCACTCTCTTTCTCGATTTTGTTCATTTTAAATTGAGGGTAATTCAGATATTTTGCCTTGAATGTTGACGTTGGCGAAAGGTTACATACTCTTATTTTGAACGCATGGATTACATCGACAATCGGTACAATATATTGGGTCGTCCGTACAAATTTTCCCTTTTCTTTTTAGAAAAAAGATCAACTTAGATAGATTAACATTGTATTGTCTGAGAGTTATGTTTAAAAATATTTGGTTTAAGTTATTTTGTGATTTTTAAAAAAACTTTTATGTTTATTTCATTTTAATCCTTAAATTTTTAAATGTTTTGCTTTTATGTGTATTTTGTTTTGGTCCTTAAACTTTTAAATACTATGTTTTAGTTGTTTTCACTGTTAGTTTTGTATTAGTCTATCAAACAAACTTAAGAAGTTTTTTTTTTAATAAAATATTTAGAAAATACCGTAGCTTTGAAAATATTTGGATAAATTATAAGTTTAGTCCTTGAACTTTCAGATTTGTATTTATTTTAGTCTCTAAACTTTAAAAAAAGTGTCTAATATAGGTCCCTGAGCTTTCAATTTTGTGTCTAACTAATAGGTCCATGAACTTTAAAAATGTCTAATAGATCTTATAAACCTTCAATTTTGCATCTTCTATTAGATATAAAATAGAATTTTATGTCTAATGGGACTCCAAACTTTTAATTTTGTGTCTAGTAGGTCTGTGAATTTTAAAAAATGTCTAATAGGTTAAGGATCTATTAGATACAAAATTGAAAATCTAGAGACCTATTGGACACAAAATTGAAAGTTTAAGGACCTATTAGACATTTTTTAAAGTTCAAGAACCTATTCGACACAAAATTAAAAGTTCAAGAATCTATTAAACACTTTTTAAAGTTTAGGGACTAAACTTGTAGTTTAACCAAGGTTTAAATCTTATTTTGGTCTCTGAACTTTCAACTTTTGTCCATTTTAATTCCTAAACTTTCAAAACAATCATTTTGGTCCTTAAACTTTTGAAAAAATAATTATGTTAGTCCCTGCTGCTAACCTATGTTAGGGGACTAACAGATTGGTAAGGAGGTTGTTTGTGTTGCCATGAGTAGACACCAATATGGTTGTCAAATGGCTGGGATGAGTCTTAAGTAATGGGTCAAACCTAGGGATGTCCATTTAACCTGCGGGGCCGAGGCCCCGCGGGGACCCACCCCCAAAGGGGCGGGGAATCCCCGATTACACGGGGAATGGGGGAGGGAGCGGGGAGGTTTTTTTCCCCGTTGGCTAAACGGGGACGGGGACGGGGAATATATTCTCCGCCCCGCCCCGCCCCGATTCCCCGCCTCGCCCCGCCCCGATTAATAATATATATATATATATATATATATATATATATATATTATTACCTATAAATAGAATTTTTTTATAAAAAAAAACTATAGTAGGAATTAGTTTAAGACTATTTCGTTATAAAAAAAAATTAAAGTCTATGTTGTAATATTGAAATTTGAATTTTTAGAAATTAAGTTGTTTCGACATTATAGTATTTTTACTTATGGTATATTATTGTTTTTATTAGGAAATTTTATAACATTTACTTTAAATAGAATTATATTGAAAATTATTCATTTAGAAATAATTTTTATTATGGTTGAAAATAAATTTAAAAAAAACAAAAAAACAAAAAAAAAAAGAACGGGGAAAAATTCCCCGCGGGGAACCCGATCCCCGCGAATTCCCTGCAGAGAATCCCCGCCCCGATCCCCGCGAAATTAAACGGGGAATTTCGCGGGGACGGGGAATGAAATGGGGGGAGGAGACGGGGACGGGGAATCTATTCCCCTGCCCCGCCCGCCCCGCCCCGTGGACATCTCTAGTCAAACCAAGTGGTCATTGGAGTAGCTAGGAAAAAGTTGCAAATTATGACTATTATCGCTGAAACCCATCTGGTTTTATGCTTGTCAAAACTTGAAGAAGTCATAAAATGGAGCCCTAAAAAACATAGAGGAGGCTGACATCCAGTATGCATGCGAAATCATGACCCAACAAATCTCCCCTAAATCAAAACATCAATTTGTTTTCAAAACAGATGAACTAGGTAAGAGCAAAGAAGAAGAAAATATTCATCTTTTTTTTTTTTTAACTCGGGTGAAATTTTATCATCCACAAAACAAAGCTAGGAAATTTTATGTTCAGATAGAGGTGTCTATTTTTCCCGCATGGAGCCCCGCCCGTAACAGGGTGGGGAATCCCCATTTAGGTGGGGGGAATCCCGGCGAGCTAAACGGGGATATTCCCCATCTCCATTCCTCACCCTGTTTATTTTTATTATTTTTTTATAAAAAAATTATATATACATACACAAAAACATGCATGTGTTTAAATCACTTTTGATTATGAATTGTAATCTTTACATTTAAGGTTTTATTAATGGTTTAATGACCTATGAGATATTGTATGAATAATTTGATATGTTTGAACCATTTTACATTCTTATGTATGGATAATTGATCGGCTGTAACACGCAAGCGCACGCGATCGAAGTAATATAAAATGGTCTTTGAGTACCAAGTATCGAATCCCACAGGGAACAGAGTAACAAAAATATTGTAAAGCAAAAGTGTAAGAAAAATTGCAAATGGAAAACTAAATTGCAAAAATAATGTTGGGATGGTGTGTTGATAAAAAGAAAAATTGCAGAATCTAATTGCAGAATCAAGAAATGACAATAATGGAAATAAAGAAAAATTGCAAAATTGAATTGCAGAATCTAAAATGGCAATCAACGAAATAACTAAAAATTGCAGAATTAAATTGCAGAATCTAAAATTGGCAATATTGGAATAACAACTAAAAAGACTTAGAAAATGAAATTGCAAAGGGAATTTTAGATAAAGATGGGGCTCAAGAATGTCATTGCCCTAAGTTGTAATTACAAGCCAAAATTGCAATTCCAACCTACTCCACACTCAATTGTAAACCAAAATTGCATCTCCTATTTACCTTGAATTTAGGTTTTTAGGAGGCTAAGTGAGAGACCTATATGTCTATAGTCCTTCTATCTTAGATAATTTGGCTCACAATTTTATGGGTCTTGAAGTCCTTAATCCCTATGTCTAGGGTAAGGAATTGGCTTATGTCTAAGCTCTTTTTCTCCATCACTTGTGTGAAATCCGCTTATCACTAACCCCGTCGGTATTAGATCTAAGCTTGAGTTGATACCCTAGTTGATCAATCTAGGATCTCAACGGAATTTTAATCAACACAAGCAAACAATTAAAATGTAGGCTTGGTTTTCATTGAAATTTTGGCTACAATTACTTCTTAGGGAATTCACATTTTTGAACCCCCTAAGAAGTTTTAGCTCATATTAAAAATAAAAATCCTAAACTATTTTTTGAGAAAAAGTTCATATTAAAAATTGTGTAAATTGAATAATTAAAACAATAATTTGTAATATTATTTTTAACAACTACTAGGAATTCAAGAAAATGATGCTTAATGGGAATTAAAGAGAACTTCAAGGGCAATTAAGTAAAATGATGGTCTTCTTCCTCATACAAGCTTTAACTTGAAATTAACTTAGAAGCTTAGAAGCTTTAACATTCAAACTTATAATTTCCTTGAAGAAAAACAGGGGGTTTACAAAAATTCATTTCAAAACTTAATCCATCCAATTTGCTCCACTAAAATTGTAGAATAAGTGAAGAAATCAAGCTAACAATGAATGGGTAATGCTATCCCAAACGGTATTATAAGAAATTTCAAAGAAATATGGAAAACAAAAACTACACTCAAAACCCACCAACTTCCAGTAAGTAAAAAAAAAAAAACAGAGAACAATTTTTGAAATAAACCCACCAACTTAACTTGAAATTAACTTAAGCTTAATTCAAAAATACATCAATTGAAGAATAGAGATTGTTCAAGCAACTCTCCATAATACAAAATTGAAGAAAAATCAAAATTGAAATTGAAAATCTCGGCTAAAATCGAAGAAGAACGAAAAACAGAGGTTTCGAAAAAAAACTTAAAACCCACGAAATTCAATCTAAATTCGCCTCCCAATCCGAATTGATTCTTCTTGCTTCTTCCCTCCTCTTTTATAGATCTTTCTAGGGTTGAAATTTGCCAAAAATCGCGCTCCAATCCCTCAATTCGTGTGGAAATGGATTTTCCCATATATGGGTTTCTTCGCACAAAACCCACGAAATTGATGTCTAAAATTGCTCCCAAAAATCCGATGCTTAGCTCCAATTCTTCTTCCCCATTTATAGGCCTTCATTAAGGTTGAAGATTGACCAAATTTCGTGCTCCAATTCCACCAAATCAGGCGGAAATTGATCTTCCCATATATGGGTTTCTTCGTCCACGCGAATATGAAGTTTCCATAAATTCTCTGCCCAGGATTGCAAAATCGGATTTTGCAATCTGATTTAGCAATTTTCACATTCCCTGCTCCAGAAACAATTGCAAAATCAGATTTTGCAATCTGATTTAGCAATTTCCATAATTTCTGCAAAAAGAATCAATTTATTTAGAATTCTATTCCAAATGCTATCACATTCAATTTTTCCTTAAATTCAAGCAATCTTCCACTATTTTCAAATGATCTTAAGTCAAATCAAAAATATTTTAAGTAATTGGGAGTTACTTAATATGAAATATTATTTTGTTTCATTTAAGAGGTTTAATAATTTTTCATGAGGCCATTAAAGTGAAGATTCATAGTGGGGAATTAACTATTTAATTGAAAATTTTCTTAAGAAATCATTTAATTAATTTTTTCTAAAAAATTAAACAAAAAATAATTTTTCGTAGGAAACCCAACCCTCGTGAATTTCCTGCAGGGAATCCCCGCCTTGATCCCCGCAAAATTAAATGGAGAATTTTGCGGGGATGGGGAATGAAATTGGGGGTGGGGGAAGCCATCCTCGTTCTCTCCTTGCCCCGTAGACATCTCTATTTTCATATTCAATTTCACTCTTTTAGGAAAATGGTGAAGATAAAACATGTATGGTATGATGAACAAAATGTAGATTCTAATTTTATAGAAGAGAGAGATTTAAAAAAATGGCCCCGATTTAATGTTACATGAGAGATCACACAATGCCGGAGAATCTATGTTCCGACCACTTCGATGGAGCCATGAGGGTGGGCATGAGTGTCGTGAATGTGAACATGAGAAGCAAGCAAAAATGGATCCACATTCTGGGCAATGACAAAAAGAATAGTGATTGGGTCGCCTGTAAATTACAGAGAATTAAGTTTAGAAAGGGAGAAAAATGGTTAAGAATTTGGTGAAACAGAGCTTGTATAAGAATATGGAATTGATTATTGAACGAGCCAATGCGGGAATGAGGTTGATTTTTGTGCTCCATAATTTTAAATCATGAAATCGTGTATTCAACCCACAATTTCATTAGAAAAATATGCAATTACCTCTTGACTAGATAAACAAGCTATGTTATGTTAATATTAAATTATTAATACATATAATTGAAAATTTTAATACAAAATATAAAGACTAAAATTATAATCTTGAAACTTTGAAAAATAGAAATGTGAAATTATAAATTTAGTCATGAAGTTAAAAACGGTTAACTAGGACCCCGTTTGTAACCATTTGGTTTTTGAATATTAAACTTATATATGCTACATTCTACCTATAAGTTTTTTTTTTGTTTTGTTCTCTACTTTCTATCAATGTTTTCAAAAAACATGCCAAGTTTCGAAAACTAAAAAAAGTAGTTTTTAAAACTTGTTTTTGTTTTTGGAATATGACTAAATATTCAAATTTTTACTTAAGATAGATGAAATTCAAAAACTAATAACCAAAAATCAAATGGTTATCAAATGAGGCCTACATTCATGATTTTTTTTTATTTTGATTTTAATATGTATTTACTTTTAATATTATTATTTAAATGTTAACGTGACATGCTAATTGAACTAACGAATGAAAATTTAGTTTGATGGGATACCTACGCTCTAGATAAACTAAAGGCATGTGGACCAACAAATTTTAAACTAGCTCTTCTTTTGTCCTATGTATTCTTACTTTATCCACTAGCCTACACCATTTTGCTACCCATTTCCAACCTCATGTAAAGTTATTACTCGTTTGTCAATTGGTATGTCCCATCAATATTTAACTAAAGCACCAATTACCATTATAAAAGTTAATAATTCAAATTTTTACCTTGTACTTATTAAACTAAAAAAAACGACGTGAAACATATATCAAAATCAAAACTAAAAGTTCAAGAATGTAATTGAAATTTGAATAATTATGGACTAAATTTATAATTTAATAAAATAAAATAAAATGAACATAGAAGTTCATTAAAAGAATTAGAATTTCAACCCAATAAGAATTTAAAGTAACAACTAACTTTGAACAAAACTCAATTGGTTAAAGCATTATAACTTTGACCAAAATATCATAAGTTTGAATTCCCACTTCTAAATGAACTAAAAAAATTGTTTAAAAAACACTTTTGGTCTTTGAACTTTCATGGAAGTAACAATATAGTATCTGAACTTTCATTCGTAACGATTTAATCCGTATACTTTCAATTTTGTAACAATTTAGTTCCTAAACTTTAGTATATAACAATTTAGTCCTTATACTTTAAAATTTGTAACGATTTATCCCCTAACATCAAAATTGTAGTTAATATTTAATAGGATTTCTTATATATGTAGATCAATAAACTAATTAGGAACCAAATGTGTTTATAAGCTACAAATACTAAGGTGTTACCTAATAAAAATTGACACTAAATTTTGATGAGATTTGTCATGGTAGGGATTAAATTATTACAAATTTTTAAGTATATGAACTAAGACCCCATTTACCAAACTGTAATGAAAATGGACTGCAATCGTAATGCAATCGATCGCAATGGGAATGAGATTGATTACATTACTGATTGATTGTGTTTACTTTACTTACCTCTCGAATTGGAATGAAATAGATATGATTATCATAATGTCCTTTTATATTTTTAATTAATTAAAATGCAGTAATGAAGCTACCAAAATTAAAATGCACTTCTTCATTTTTTATTTACTTATTCAAATTTTTATACTTGAAAAAAATTTAATACCTAAATTTAAATGTAAAAAAAATGTAGGATTTTAAAAAATAAAATAGTAATTATGCTAAATTTCACTCATTTAATGCAAATTCAAGTTTCAATATGGGAAAATACATAATCTTGATATATATATATATATATATATATATATATATATATATATATATATATATATATATTATAGTTATAGTTATTTTAATTTAATTAGATAATATTCTATAATTTATTCTAAAATGATATTTTGTAACAGACCAAACAAAAAAATCACATATAAAAGAAATGATCCAAAAAAAAGCATAAAAGACAAAACAGATCCTTGTGAATATCGATCTCGATAAAAAAATATTGATCTTGATATCGATCTCTCGCAAATATGGCCTAGCCAAAACTCATATAAAAAAATATTGATCTTGATTTCAATCTCATCTAAGTATTGATCTTGATTCGGACAAAAATGCCAAATCATTCTCGCAAATATTAAAATATGGCAAAAAAATCTCGTATTGATTTAAGTATGACAAAAAATCACAAACAATAACCCTTGACAATGACAGTGAGAATCGTCCAATTCCAAATCCCTTGGTGCATTTCATCCAACTTTGTTGTGATTTATGAAAACTGCAAGACCAGAAATTTACGATACTACAAATGGCAAACGCTTTTCGCCATGGGCAAAATGATGGTCAAAAGTTTTTTGACATGACCAAAATGATGGCTGAAAGTATTGCGCCAACAAATGAAAAATATGAGAGGGACAAGAATTACAGAAAAACGGATAAGAAATTTTTTAGTAAAACCATAAAAATAATTCTGAGTTTTAATGTTTTTTTATCAACCTGAAGAAATTTAGAAAAATAAGGAAGAAGGAAAGAGGAGGAAAGAGAAAGAAAAAAAATGTGGAGATTAGAAGAGAGAGAAAGAGAAAAGAGTGGAAAGTAAGCCAAGAAGGTGGGTGGGTCCACGTAATATTCAATGATAATTGACACTACAACAAATCTTAGATTTAATGACAATCTTAAAATTTCACTGGGAGAAACAATGACGGACATAGAAAAATAAGCCGAAATTGCTAATTTTCGAAAATGGGCCTATTAATGACCGTCATCGAAATAAAACCATTCTCTGGATATTTTGTTTTCTTTCTCTCGCAAACCCTCACGAAGAGCTGCTCCACCTCTTTCTCCCTAAATCCCTTGCATTTTCTCAACTCTTTCACGATTGCACTCAACTCACAGCCGCAGTGCAACATCGATGGAGAATATGATGAATCGTTTCGGTGGTGTAGCTAAACTGCTTCAGTGAAAACTCGCCTTGCAACATCGATTAAACAGTCTCCGATTTTCAAAAACTCACCTCCGAATTACTCCTCTGCTTCAGCGATTTGGCCTTCATCTTCTTCCCCTGTTTCTTCGTCTTAACCCTAACCTTCCTCTGCTTCCTCGTCTTAATTAACCCTAGGTTTTGTGTGTTTATGGGTTTTTTTAGGTTGCCGACACGACCATGAGCAACGCGACCACAACTTGCAACCCCACCTCGCTATAGATGAGACCCATGATAGGTGAATACTCATCTCCCTACGGCGGCGCGAATCTGGGTGCACACTTAGATCTGTAGTGATTTCTTCCTAGGCGAACTCCTACCAGTGTGGATCTATAACTCCAGGTGACACCCAACCTGCAAATTATTTTGTTCTCTTACAAGTGATAGGTTTTTTTATAAAGGGAATGACAGGGATGATAGGTTTCTCATTCTACTCAAGTTGGGTTCTTGTACGATTTTCTACTTCGGGTTTCTCGAGAAAATTCTTGTGTGATTCTAGGGATTTTTCTGCTTTGTTGGTATTCAATTACGACTGCGAGCCAAAATTCTTTACGGGTAGAAATTTCATTATGTTTGATCAATATAAACAACTGTGATTGATTATCATTAGTTTTCTTTTTCAGACCTCGTGGGATTTTATTGATGTTACTTATGGTTATTCTGTTACTCTCTGATTTTTTTTTACTCTGTTGTGGGGAAATTTAGTAGAGAATTAGACTTTGAATTGAATTTGTGATGATATTTGGGTGATCTTGTGGGGTAGTCAGTTTTTATGGTTATGGTTGAGTTGTGTTTTCCACTGACAATGGATAGTTCCTTGATTTTTGTCATCGGATACGACTAGCTTGTTTATTATATCAATTTTATTGGGATGAGCAAAAGGAGTGAAATGTTTCAAGAGTTTTGGCGGATGACTAAATTAGATTTCTCTTTGGTTTTTACTAGAAAGAACTAATTATAAATTAGATAATTGATGATAGTGTTTAGCTGAGAATGAGCTAAATTATAGTAATTAAGTTTTTACTCGATGGATTTCAGATCCCTTCTCATTCGGTTGAACTAAATTAAATAGTTGCAAGGCAAAGTATGGATCGATTCAAAGGCTGGTTGAACTTTTACTGGCTTATCTTTGACTTGGTACATCATTTGATACTATTACGTGCGAGCTGCAATTGTTTTTAACTTCAATGCAATGTTCTGTAACAGGCTTAATCAATACATATCTTTAAACTGATTCTGGTGTTATAGTTTGTTCAATGCCTTATGTTAATTCTTCTTAGTGGCAGGAGAAGGCTAGTGGTTTCTTTACTTCATCAGGTACTCTTTTTCAGTACACATATGAAAATGTTTTTTTTGCTTGCTCTCCTCGTATCGCCTAGTGGGAAGCTTCTGATCTTAGATGCTAAAAACAATAACATCTATAAGATCTCAATGCCATTGTCTCAATGTAAACAATATTTTGGGTTAATATTTTCATGTATTTTTCGTTGTCACATGATGAAGATTGAGCTGTTTAATTTTTTTTTTGGCCTTCTTGATAGCAAGTTTCAAATGAAAGTTTGGTTTCTTAGTTAGTTTCGGCAAGAGTGCGAATCTTCTATGTTGAGCCTCTACTTTCTTGAGCTCTTGATTAACTTTACTGATAGAACATTGTACTTTTGTTTTGAAGAAGACTATAATTTTTAGAGTATAATGTACTTTTTCTAGTTCTATCTCTTCTTGCCACTTATGAGTTGGGACTTTTTAGATGTAGCAGTTTTGAACCTTTATTTCTTCAATTGTTGTACTTCTATACAAATCCCTTGAGCTTTATATGTCATTCTCTTGTAAAAAATTGTGTTTCTAAATGAGATTCTTTTGAGCTTCCTTATGAAGGCACATTCCAATGTTTGTTTGGTTAATATTTTGATGTATTTTTCTTTACAGTTATTAATATTTCACTTTTTTGTATCCCTGAATCTAAAGCTAATACTTATAGTCTTAACACAATGGTCTTCTACAACATAATTGAAGTTTTGAATGTTCCATTTCCATGGTAAACAATGGAATTTGAGATCCCTTTATATGTTGCTTAAAACAGAACAAAATATTGTTTTGCTTGTAGGAAGTCCCGAATATACGTTTTAATTTTGTTATTTGATTGTGACTGTTCTCTGTGATGTAGTTTATGTTTTATTCAACTTTGGAAACTTGATGCTCATTTGCAAAATAATTAATTTTTAAGAGTTATGTAGAATTTATGCTTTCCTACAACAGTTTTTGCTTGGGATATAGATCCATGGTAGAATGGCTGAAAGTTTTATGTGTAGTGGTTAGGCAATCTTCTATTTTATCTTTTCATTTATGGATATTGTTTGTTGCTTAAACCAGTAAATTTACAGGTCATAAGTTCCTAGTGGAGATCTATCTGGAGAAGTTGTATGTGAACTCATTGCTTGTTGTTATGTCAAGTAGCTAAAATTTGAAAAGTCTACCTTCTATTGACTAGTGTGTTGTTGGTAACTTCAAATTGACATTGTTACTTAATTTTTGCTTAAATTGGAAATAGATACCTCAAAAATCAATTCATTTGGTGCTTAAATAAAATGGTTAGCATAGCAGTACTGTTGGACATTATGAGAAAGTTTAATTGTCCTGTCTTTGTAAGTTGCATCTATTTGTGGCAAGAATGTGAGTATAGAACTCTCACTTTATAAATATGAAATTATAATCTTTATTGAGTGGAAAATCAATTCTAAAGGCTATATATTGTAGTAAGTTTGTCTCTCAATGGGTCCCTTAGAGCTGACGGAGAAACCTTTGGGCGAGATGTTGGAGGGCAAGGTGGTGGGAAAGTGTTGAATGTTGGTCCTGGAGGTGGATCTGGTGGGACAATTCTTTTATTCGTGCAAAAAGTATCGCTAAGTGGGCCTTCTGTCATTTCAGCTGTTGGAGGTCGAGGCAGTTCAAATGGCTTATTCCAGAATGGCTTATTCCCAATCCTGACTACTAACTTTGCTACTAATACCAAACTGTGGTCTAAGAAATAGGTTAGACTGTGCTTTTGTGCATGCTGATATTTTTTTGTTTTTGATATGAGTCTAATGTGACCACCATTATACCTACATAGTTTAAATTGAGCAAACAATGTGTTGGATTTGTTAATCTTTTTGTATCAGTAAAATCATTTTAGATTTTTCTTTTTCTTTTCAGATTCGTCGAGATACGTGTAAGCTGGTCTGGACACTCATCGATATAAAAAAATGGGAGTAGAGACTGCTTGTTGTGAAGGTGCATTCTTTGTGATTTTTTTTTGTGTGTACAGTCTGTCTTTTGGGTTTAAACACTTGCATGCAGAAAAATAATAAAAGGAATGAGATCTGTCTTTTGGACAGACTAATGTGAGATTGCAGCAGATAAAGAATTGCTGAAACTCTACTCTCATAAAGGTTAAAATTTACTGAAGCTTTTCTGAGGAAATTGATCTTTTTTTTCAGCTCTTGAGTGAAGAGGTCTTTGATTTCTCCAAGGGAGAGATGAAGCAACAAAAAAAATCCAAGGAGCTTAAACAATCTTTGATGGGCTGGTTTATTTTTCTTTTTGTTTTTTTGTTGAATGCCTGCCATTTGTTTGTGATAATGTCTCACTGATGTAGGTTGAATAAATCTGGATGAATTTGATTTAGAATGTTTGTATTTCTTGATGGGTTAGTTTGTTTTTCTCTTGGTTTTTGATTTTTTTTAATTTACTTAATTTCTACCAAGGGGAGTAACAATCTTACCAGCTTACATGAATGTTTGTTCATAATGTAAGTACTCTGCCAAAATATTTTAAATTTTTATGTGCTATTAGGCACTTGTATGTAGTTCTAATTCAGCTTAGTATTATAGTTTTTGGTAGAATTGTTTTAGTTTACTATTTTGACTTTTTTATTAGATTGAGAGAGAAATATTGTTGGCTAGTCATGCTTGGAACCAACAATATAATTTTTTTTATTAAATTATTTATGAAATAATGACGGGCAATAACCGTCATTAAAACATTCATTTAATGACGTACATTGACTTTTAATGTCATACATTGACCGACATTAAAAGTTGACCTTCATTACCCGTCATTAAAAGGTGTCCGTCATCGTAGCTTACAATGACACTCGAAAAGATGTCGGACGCGCGCTCGTCATCATTTCCTTTTAATGACGCGCATTGCCCTCCATTAAAAGTCAATTTTGTACTAGTGTGAATTACATACCCTACTGGATGTAGTTGGATTACATACCCTATTGGATGTAATTAGATTACATGATAGAATTACGTGGGGCCCATAGTTGATTCCCATTGCGAAATGCGATAAACACTAATCACGTGGGACTCACAATTTCATAGGTGTTTGATTGATTACGATTCCAGATTCGTAAACGGGGCCTAAATTGTCACAAATTTAAAAGTAGAAGGACTAAACTATTACAAATTAAAGTCCATAAACTAAATTGTTACTTTTATGAAAGTTGAGGGACCAAAAGTGTCTTTAAACCCACAAAAATCAAATTACAAGTTTAGACTAGCTGTTAGGTTGTATTAAATAGGTTCATAAATTTTTAATTTTGTGTCTAACAGGTCTCTGAACCTTAAGGGGGCGTTTGGCCCACAATTTCATAATCATAACCCTAGGAATTAGAACTTTGATGGTTTGTTTGAAGGGGTTCTGAAGCTTGAAAATCAGAAAACAATGTTTGGGGTGTAAGGTTTTGAAGCCTGAGAATCAAAAAGCTGTGTTTGGGTGCAGTGTTTTGAACCCCAGAGTTGTGCAATTTTTGTTTTTGTTTTTTTTCCTTTGCTACTTTGTTCTTCTTTTATTTGTTCTTTATTTTCTAGTGGATGTTTTGTTAATTGTAGGACCCATTGTGTAACTTGGGTCACTTTTTTAAGGGCTTTTGAATGAAGCCTTCAATTTATGTTATAGTATAATAATAAGAAAATTGTTTCTAACAATCAAAACATTGGTTACCATTAAGAAGAAGAAAAACATAACATTGTAATGTTCATGATCATGAGTTCAAACATAAGGATACAAAGTCTGAAAATAAGATATGAAGAAAGCATGAACAACATAAAAAAAAAAAAAAAAAGATAACATGACAATCAATGTCCATAGAAAATAAATACCATTTATTTTTGTTACTTTGAATATTGTTAATTTGAAAATAAAATATATATATATTTTTTAATTTATGACGTTAACTTAAAATTAAATGTTATTTTAAAAATATTTATATGAGTAAGTCATCTAAAATATATTTTTTTAATCTTAAAATAATAAAATTATATGTAAAACTATGGTTAATTAAATATAGCTAAATGAAAAGAATTATGAGAAAATGGATATAGAAATGGTGAAACCCACTAAAATTATGAGAAATATAGAGAGAGAAATGGTGGGTCCCACCAAAACTATGATAAAAATGGAGAGAAAAATAGTGAGTCATACCAATTTTATGGAAGAAAGAGAAACTATAGGTTTTGAGTGGATTTGAGAGTGTAACTGACCAAGTTGTCGAAGGCTCGCCAAATGATATTAACAATCCACACCATAGATATTTTGTAATACAGTGGAAGGGTTGATCCACAGGGAGACAAATTGATCGTTTTCCAATTTAATTTGAACTAAGCCAAACTAAACTGAATGTGGGTAGGGGATTTGATTTTTTTAGAGTAGAGATTAAATGGAAAATTAAAGGCAAGAGATTAAACAGGAAAGTTAAAGGAGGAAAAAAAAAGATTTACCTACTAAACACCCGATCGGGGGTCATCGGATCTAATTTTGTGATTTGATCATTGCGTTTCGAGAGGTTGATACAAACTTCCAGATTAAACAATTAACCGGCCCCCAAAGCTAAACTATGTCAACCTAGCATCTAATAGCCCCTAATTGACCTTTTAAGCTGGGCACAATGGCATTCGATGCCTAGAGAATCAATCGCACTACACTCGGAAGTTGGTTAAACCTCGATAATACTTATATAGTCTAATTTAATTAAGGAATCGCACTACACGAAGACGTTAAGCCTCGTTCTATGCAAGCACAAGTTGGTTTAGGTGCTACTTAATTAAGCAAATGCATGAAACAATAAATTCCAGACACGTGCATAGCAATAAATGAACAAACATACAAGATTCATCACGTCTAACATGCTAATTTCATTTAATGGAGTAAAACAGAGTCCCAAACATGCTTTAACACGGAAATTAACTAGAAATTAAAAACTAAACCTCCTAAAGCACAAATTCGATACGAATTCGCCCTGAGACGGCGTTACAAATTAGTCGATAGCCTCGAAATCCACTCCCGCCAACATTAATTAGTGCAAATTCAACCCCAAAATGGTAAAGGACTAAAAATGGGTATAAAACAAAGGGGAATGTCTGAAAATTGCTGAAAGAAGGAAGAAGACGGTTGCCCTAAAAGGAAAATTCTTTTTATAGTTCTCGAAGCAGTGTCGAGACACTACAAGCAGCGTCATGACGTTGTCGCCTAAAAGACCAGCATACAGGGGCTCGTCACAGCGTCAACCTTCGTTTACTATTACAGCGTCTCGACGTTGTCTTGTATCCGTACGTTCTAACTTGCGACAGCGCCTCGACGCTGGTGGGCAATGTCTAGACGTTGCCCTGCATCCGAGGCTACTGTCTTAAGCTTCGAGCAAGGCTCTGTAGAGCATTTTGACGCTACTCTCTGGGGTAGTTTGGTCACTTTATCTCCATTTCTTCGATTAGGGTTTGAATGACTTCCAGCTAAGCCCAAATCGACCCTGAACGCTCCAAAAGCTTCGAAGATACTCCAAAATGCCCTTCGAACTAATTTACCTATAAAATAGGGAATTAATCTCGTAAAATCGCTATAAGTCACAAGGTTTAGACATAGAAAATAAGGACTATTTTAGTCCTATCAAAATACCCCCAACCTAGACCTTACATGTCCTCGAGCAAGAAATAAACAAAAGATAAGATCATCTTCAATTGCTTACACGTAACTCTAACCTCAATGCTCGAATATATCATAAGAATCAAACAAGGGAAATATGTTAAACGCTATCCGCAATGCAAGGCCTTTTCAAACTCTTTCTTGATCTCCCCCGTGTGTGTGTGAAACCTCCCTAATGCAATCCGTATAAGTCCGAAGCAGGTTTAAAGAACCCTCGTCCCATCTTCTCCCTAAACTAGCACTAAGGGCAAGCCATCAAGTCATCAAGCAATTGAAGAAACAACAAGCCACTAGGTGCCTGAGATGCTCACAACTGGGAACTTGCATCACTTTGTGTTGGAATTTATGCCCTAAAAACTTGTAATTAATTAATTATTTAATAATTAATAATAATTTTGATTATTTTATTTGCAATATAATATTATCCATTATATGAAAAATCCAAGGTTATTATTATAATCTTCAACAGTATGTGGTTGACATATGAGAGGATCATGTTCAAGAAATAACCTGAAGGGTCATAGTATATGGATAAGGTTGGGTTCCTTATCTTGGTAACATTATTGATACGACCCACTTTGTAATAGTTACAAATGATTTGATCCAAATCGTTCATGTGGAGACATGTGAGTGGGGGTATCTTATACAATGAGTTTGTATAAGATTGCACCACGAAATATTTAATCTCTCTTTATAAATCCGTTAATTGAGAAGATTAATATGTCATCAGGATGATCATATGCGACTCGATCTTAATCTTACATGAGTTATGAACTCCTACCTGTGAAGGCTTGTCCTTTGATTTGCATGGGTGAGAATGGCTTTTGTAGCCAATTCAATATGCCTACCATTTTGGGAACTTGACCAAATAAGGAGCTGGGAACATAATCTCACAAGATAGAATTCACTCATTCCCATATAGAGTAAGTATCTGAGTAGTTCCCTTAAATGCTAATTTCGGGTCTTGAACAATGAGGCCTCACCCTCTCACTGGCCAGAGAGGGACTTAGTTTATGGTTGGATCATCAACAAATTATTCATTAGATGATCAGTGGTACTTAAGGTGCAAGATGTAATTACAAGGGTAAAACAGACTTTTGATATGTGGATGTAATCATAAACAAATTATTCTCGAACAACTCTTGAATGATCGACTTACATGTAATGGTTATATCTATGGACACAACTTGTCCTACAGTTTATAAGAGTACAACTCCAAGTCTATAGTGAAGTGACCTATAATTAATGAATGAAAATGAATTAATTAAAGAGTTTAATTAATTAATTTTGTATCATTAGAACTTATATCTCCATATTTACTCAAAGTAAGTTTGCTTAATCTTATTTTTTTAGTTTGATTTTAAATAAAATCAAAGACGATCCAATGCTTCATCTGCAGAGTGAAACGTTCGTTCAGAGTGAAACGTTCGTTCCTTCACTTTGCACATCAAGGGCACTAGCTTTCCCACATCTGCCGTAGGGACCCATACTCAGAGCACTTGCTCGATGAGTGGCTTAATTGATCACGATAGAGGTAACTCTTTTTACCCACTGATTTCTTTGAACACACTACAAGTTTTTTTTTTCTTCTTTTTTTTTTCCTTTGGCTCTTCTTCTACTGTCATTTTTTTTCATCAAATAGGCAAAGATTTTTCCTAAGAAATTCATCACGCTTTCTCAAGCAAGTCGACTATCTAACAAGCCCCTACACCTATAAGGGTGACAACAAGAGTATAAGCCCTATAACTCCACCCTAAGCCTTCAAGGCCACAAAAGGTAGGCTAAGCGTGCTCAAACAGGTGGGAAAGGTTAGAAAAAATCTTGAAAAATTAGTCACAAAAGGACTTGCATCAAAATAACATTCAAATACTCCAAACAAATTCAATCAGAGTGATATATCCAGCATGTCATCAATTGTCATCATCACAAAGCAAGCAATCAAATCTACTCAGATGCAAGCTCAATAAACAGAAATACCCCACCCCTAACCTAAATAATGCATTGTCCTCAATGTGTGCTAGAAATCAGTAAACAAGGACAATTTGAAGGATGTAAGAATACTCCCTTGACTGGATAATATGTAGGCATCGGTGAGACTTTGCTTCTAAAAATAATTTCCCTTTACAATCACATCTCCTGCCAAATACAACCAAAAACTAACTAAGCTACGAAAAGTAAAGGACGGAAAGCAATAAAGAAAAGCAATAGAAGTTTGGTCGCTTGGCTGCCTCCAGGAAACACAAATTTTTATAATCGATTTCTCGACTTGTCATATGACACCATCAACCTGGCTTCCAATGGATTAGGCGTTCCAAAGCAAATGCTGAGAGAATGAAAATGGGATTTCCTTCATTAAAGACCTTGAGTCTATACCCATTCACCTTAAATATTTTTCCTGCGTCAAGACTTTGTATTTCCACTGCACCATGCGGAAAGACATTAGTAATAACAAAAGGACCTAACCAACGGGAGAGAAATTTACCTGGCATTAGTTTGAGGCGAGAATTGTATAGTAGGACTTTCTGTCCAACGTCAAAGTTTTTCCTGACAAGTATGTTATCATGGAATGACTTCGCCTTTTCCTTATAAATTACAGCATTCTCGTATAACTTAAGCCTCATCTCCTCAAGCTCATGAAGTTGAAGAAGTTTCTGCTCACCAGCTTGATCACAATTAAAGTTGCACTTCTTCACTGCCCAATACGACTTATGCTCAATCTCAATTGGCAGGTGGTACGCCTTATGATAATGCTAATATTTTACATATTTCTAGCCCTTTTTACTTATGCTATTTGCACAAATGCATGCTATTATGTCTAATAAATATAGCAAATTAATGAGAAAATAGTCAAAATTAGTTAAGAGATTATTTGGAGCTAAGAAATAGGAAATAAGAGGAAAATAGTTGATTTTTAATGAGTTTTTATGTTTTTATGTAGAAAGTGAAAATGGCCAGAATTGCGACTCTAATTGCAACTGCAATTTCGCTTGGAGACAGATTCCAAAAAATAAGGAAAAAATCTGGCAATTCGATTTTGTGCTGATATTTAAAGATATTCTCCACGAATCAAGCTCATAAATATCCGACTCTTGCCTTAAACATACATGGAGTAAACCCTAGCATTTAGAGGCTATAAATATGAAGATTCAAGCCACGAAAAAGCCATCCACGATCGTTATTACGATTGGAAGACCACTTTACTTTCTGCACTTTTTATTTTCTGTTTTCTCGACCTAAATGAGGAAGAACGCCACCCAAACTTCAATCCAGCCCTGTCGAAAGTCTAGGGTTGTGAAGATATTACTCTCCTTGAATAAGGTTGAGTTTAGATCGATTGAAGAGGTGGAAGTTATCTCTTGAAAGTTTGATTTTTCCCTTGTAATCGTAAGTTCAGTTTTCTGTTTTAATTTTAATTTCCAGTACGTTAACTTCTGTTCTTTTGAATTCAATTTACCTTTATCCTTTGTCTTTAATTTTCATAATTCTTTACTTTGCAGCAAGTTTAATTTTAATAAAGTTCATTATTATTCCTTTAAGTTATTCTTTACCTTTTAATTCAACACTTTATTTTCCAGTTTCTGTTTTTCTTACTTTTTAAAGCAGTATGTGTTTTCTTCCTTTTAATGTTTTCTTATTTATTTTCTCCATCATGAGCTAATTCCGTCCTTTGGATTTGGATATGTAGATGCCCTAAGGATTAGAAGCTTGGCCTAAGATGTAAAAGTAACTTTGCTTGATTCCATAACATTGTTTCCTTTTATTGATTATCATTCTTATTGTGAATCTAGCTTGATCACCTAGGTGAACATACAGAGGTCGAGTTTAATACTGAAAGGGTTAAATGAGATTACGTGTTCATACAAAGCAATAGAGGAAATGAGCTTAGACATAAGCACTTGTTTTTGACCCTAGACATAGGGCGAAACTTCTAAGATCAAGGATTGTTTTCTCATTAAACTAAGTTCGTATTAGCCATAGACATATGGCTTAATCACTTAGGCTACTAAAGGTTTTTCCATTAAAATTGAATAGAAGTTGAACCCAGTTTACATTGTTGGTGCTTGAGTAAAGATTGCAATTGCATTTTAGGTCACAATTCTTTTCTAAGGGGCAAAAACATGTTTGGATTCTATCTTTTTATCATTTGATTTTTAGTACACTCACAACCTTCCCGATTTATTAATGTTGGTTACCGACGTTGCTTTGTGTGAACATCTTTGCCTTAATTTTGAATTTTGTTGTATCCGTTCTCTGTGGGATCGATACTCTGGAATATTTCCTATTACTACTTGTTTGACAGTGTGCATTTGCATTAGACTGGAGACTTTTTCTATTCAACTATTGAAAAAAAAATTTCTAAAAGCCCACACGTTTTCAGTCGACCACCTTACCATACACCATCCTAAAGGGAGACATCCCTATGGGTGTCTTGTAAGCTGTGCGATATGCCCACAAGGCGTCTTCTAATATGAGGCTCCAATCTTTCCTTCCAGGATTCACTGTCTTTTTTAGAATGGACTTCACCTCACGATTAGAGATTTTCGCCTGCCTCTTCGTCTGAGGGTGGTAAGGAGTAGCAACTCTGTGAGTCACTCCATACTTCTTCATCAGACTCTCAATGGTTCTATTGCAAAAATGGGTGCCTTGGTCGCTTATTGATTGGTGTACACACAAGCGCACGCGATCGAAGTAATATAAAATGGTATGTGAGTACCAAGTATCGAATCCCAAGGGAACGAAGTAGAAAAAATATTGTAAGCAAAGTGTAAGGAAAATTGCAACTTGAAAATTAAAAATGCAAAAATAAGGTTGGGTTGGTGTGTTGGAAAAACTGCAGAATCTAATTGTAGAATCAAGAAATGACAATATTGGAATAAAGAAAAATTGCAGAATTTAATTACAGAATATAGAATTGGCAATATTGGATAGCAAATTAGATAAGCTTAGTAAATGAAATTGCAAAGGGAATTTAGAATAAGATGAGGCTCAAGAATGTCATTGCCCTAAGTTGTAATTGCAAGCCAAAATTGCAATTCCAACCTACTACACACTCAATTGTAAACCAAAATTGCTTCTCCTATTTACCTTGAATTTAGGTGTTAGGTGGCTAAGTGAGTGACTTATATGTCTATAGTCCCTCTATCTTAGATTATTCGGCTTAACAATTTTATAGGTTTTGGAGTCCTTAATCCCTATGTCTAGGGTAAGGATTGACTTATGTCTAAGCTCTTTCTCCATTACTTGTGTGAAATTCGCTTATCTCTAACCCTGTCGATATTAGATCTAAGCTTGAGTTGCTACCCTAGTTGATCAATCTAAGATCTCAACGAAAATTTATTCAACACAAGCAAACAATTGAGATGTAGGCTTGGTTTTTATTAAAATTTAGGCTACAATTACTTCTTAGGGAATTTACATCCTTGAACCCCCTAAGAAGTTTTAGCTCATACTAAAAGTAAAATTCCTACAACTAATTTTTGAAGAAAATATCATATTAGAAAATTAAGGAAATTTCTAATTAACACAAAAAATATATTCTGAATAGTTTGCTTAAAGGAATAATTGTGACAGTAAACCTAGGCAAAACTGGGCATTCAACCTCAAGATGACTAAAATTCTCAAATTAAATTAAATTTAAAAACAAATATCAAAGGCATCAATGGGCAATTCAATCTTCTTCCTTCTTCTTCTGAATTTAATGGTTTATAAACTTTTCAAAAAAAACAGAAAATTGAATAAAAATAGAAGACAGAATGCTGAAATCCTCAGCAAAACCAGAATGAACAAAAAAAAGCAGAAAATAGAGTATTAATGTTGAATAAAACCCACTGGCAGAGACTGAATTAAAGCTTAAACATAATACAAGAAGAAATTGAATGGAGAACAGAGATTGAACTCTCCATAATACAAGTAAATTTTGAAGGAAAAATAAGACAGAATTTAAATTCTCGGCTAAAAACAGAGTAAAAACAAATCTGCAGAAAATAGAGTTTTTAGTTGACGGAAACCCACGAAATAAGCTCCAAAAACGTCTCCAAAATGAATCCCTTAGTTCCTCATTTTCTTCCCCTTTATAGACCTTCATTAGGGTTGAAGAATGCCCAAATTTCGTGCTCAAAATCCCCCAAATCATGCTGTAATTGAAGATTTTTGGAATGGGTTAAATGTAGATTTTCTTTTCCTTTTTTGAACTTTTCTACTGCTCCAGATTGCAGAATCACGATTTTGCAATTTGATTTTGTAATTTCCACATTTTTTGCAAACAAGATTAATTTATTTAGAACTTTATCCCAAATGCCATCATATTTATTTCTTTCTTAAATTGAAGCAATTTTTCAACTATTTTCAAATGGTCTTAAGTCAAAACAAGAATATTTTAAGCAATTGAGAGTTAAATAAGCCTTAATTCTAAGGTTTATCACTTATGATGGCTCACGATACTCCAAACCTGCTAAAGATGTTAGATTTCAAGAAACCTGCACAGTCTTAGAGTCATCAGTAACAGTGGCTTTCACTTCCACCCACTTAGATACGTAATCCACAGCCAAAATAATGTACCTATAACCACATGATGAAGGCAGAGGGCCCATAAAATCCATCCCCCACACATCAAAAATCTCATAAATAATTATGGGTGTTTGGGGCATTTCATTCCTACGAGTTATGGCTCCTACCCTTTGACAACGCTCACAGGTTTTGCAAAAAACTAGGCATCCCTAAACAATGTTTCCCAATAAAGTCTCGAATCAAGCACTTTCCTAGCAGTCTAGGGCCAAAGTGGCCTCCACATGCATACTCATGACAAAAACCTAAAACTAACTGCATCTCACTATCAGGCACACATCTCCTAATGACTGGATCCGAACAGAACTTCCAAAGATAAGGGTCCTCCCACACATAATACTTA
This sequence comes from Trichosanthes truncata, assembly GCA_033996785.1. Classification (NCBI taxonomy): domain Eukaryota; kingdom Viridiplantae; phylum Streptophyta; class Magnoliopsida; order Cucurbitales; family Cucurbitaceae; genus Trichosanthes; species Trichosanthes truncata. The sequence goes on from MU867261.1 coordinate 3,483,010, forward strand.
GACTCACTCTTAACCTTGCTATTCCTAGATCCATTAAATGTATCAGGTAAAATCCCAGTGACTAAGTAATTAACTAAATCAGTGTACCAAGGAGTCATACCTTGTGTTTGGAATAAGTATTCATCGAGAAATGAGTCATTTAGTGGTACCTTATCTTCCTCCCTCATGATGCGACTTAAGTGATCATCAACTGAATTCTTCGACCCCTTGCGGTCTTTGATCTTCATATCAAACTCTTGAAAGAGTAGAATCCACCTTAGCAAGCGAGGTTTTGATTCCTTCTTCGTCAGTAAGTAACGCAAAACTGCATGATCAGAATAAACAATCACTTTAGAGCCAAGAATATGAGACTTGAATTTTTCAAGGGCAAAAACAATAGAGAGAAACTCTTTTTCTGTGGTTGTGTAGTTGTATTGTGCCAGATTGAGGGTTCTAGATGCGTAATAGATGACATGGCTCTTTTTTTCAATCCTCTGGCCAAGGACAGCTCCAACAGCAAAGTCGCTGGCATTATACATGATCTCAAAGGGAAGGTCCCATCGGGGAGGGTGGATGATGGGTGCACTAGTCAACAACTCCTTAAGAAGATTGAATGCCTTCTTACACACGTCGCCAAACTCAAAGGGAACATCCTTATGCAGTAGGTTTTTCGTTGGCAGGGCGATCTTGCTGAAGTCCTTTATGAACCTGCGATAGAAACCTGCATGGCCAAATAAAAGATCAAACTTCCCTAACGTTCATAAGGTAGGGAAGGTTAGCCACACATCTATTTTAGCCTTGTCAACTTCAATTCCTTTAGCTAAGACTACATGTCCTAACATTGTGCCCTGACTAGCCATGAAATGACATTTTTCAAAGTTTAAAACAAGATTATGCTCAATACATCTTTTAATGACCTTAGCTAGATTCAATAGACACTCATCAAAGGAATGACCATACACTATGAAATCATCCATGAACACTTCAATGCAGTTCTCAATGAACTCAGAAAATATGCTCATCATCCATCTCTGAAACGTACCCGGAGCGTTACACAGACCAAAAGGCATCCTTTGAAAAGCGAACATATCGTATGGACAAGTGAAAGTTGTCTTTTCTTGATCCTCCTGCGCAATGGGTATTTGGTAGAAACATGAAAATTCATCTAAGAAGCAAAAGAATGGTTTCCTAGCTAGACGCTCAACCATCTGATCAATGAAAGGGATAGGAAAATGAGTTTTCTCGTTACAGAATTTAGCTTCCTATAATCAATGAACATTCTCCATCCATTCTGAACTCTCATGGGTACCAATTCACTGTTTTTATTCCTAACTACAGTCATGCTTGTTTTCTTAGGAATTGCATGAATTGGGCTAATCCATTCACCATCAGAAATAAGATAGATAATACTTGTATCGTAGAGCTTCAATGCTTCTTTCATCACTACCTCTTTCATTGCAGGATTGAGGCGTCTCTTGGATTCTCTAGATGGTTTTGCTCTTTCCTCCAGTAGGATCTGGTGCATGCACAAAGCTGGGTTTAACCCATCTATATCAGCAACGTCCAACCCATTGCTCACTTGTGCTCTTTTAGCACGCTCACTAACTTTTTCTCCTGTTTTGATGTAAGATGTTTGGAAATGATAACAGGCAAGGTTCCTTTGTCACCTAGGTATGTGTATCATAGATGGTCAAGAAGAGCCTTCAACTCTAGTTGGGGTGCCTGTAAAACAGAAGGGAGCATTTTATCTTTCTTGGAAGATAGTTGAGCCTTAAAACTAACAAGTTGAAATGGAGTAAGTGAGGATACCTCCAAACCAGTTTCATTAAACAGTTCAGAAGTGAGGATACCTCCAAACCAGTCTCATCAAACAATTCAGACAAATCCTGCCCAATCTCATCATCATTAAAAACATCATGCACTAGATAGTCAATTACATCAACAGCACACAATAAATAAACTTTCTCGTCAGGGTACTTTATGGCATCAAAAATATTAAATCTAGCTATCTCATCGCCAAACTCAATAGAAAGCGTACCCTCAGCAACCTAAATCTTTGTTTTAGCAGTTTTCATGAATGGTCTTCCTAACAAGATAGATGTAGGCGACGCATGGGAGTTACCATCCTCATTCAGAATATAGAAGTCAGCAGAGAATATTAACTCATTCACTCTAACTAGGACATCCTCTACTACTCCTAAAGGGTGTATTGGGATCTATCAGCCAATTGTATAACTATGCTTGTTTCATACAAGTCATTCAGATTTAACTCCTTATAGATAAAGTACGACATGACATTGATGGATGCACCTAAGTCTAGCATGACATTCTCTATTTTTTTATCTCCGATAACACAAGGCAAAGTGAATATACCTGGGTCCTTGCATTTTTTTGGCAAGTTCCTTTGAAGAATGGCTGATACATTTCTTCTTACCAGTACCCTATCTTTCTCTTTTGACCTTCTTTTGTTGGTGCAAACTTCTTTTAAGAATTTCGCGTATTTAGGGATCTGCTTGATGGCATCCAACAAAGGAATATTGATTTCCACCTTCCTAAAAGTTTCCAAAATCTCATTCTCCTTTTCTTTATCGGTATCTTTTGGTCTAGCTAGCCTACAAAGAAAGGGGGCTTTAGGAACGTAGGAATTTAAGTTCAATGGTAGATTGAAAATTACCCCTCTTTGTTGTGGCGAAGCAATCTTCTCTTCGTCTTCAACCACCGAGACTAGGTTATCTTCCTGTGGTTGCTCCACAGGTGGGGTTTTGGATGAGATTTCCTTACCACTCCGTAAGGTAATGGCACTAATGTCCTTGTTCTGGCCTTCTTGAGGTTCCTTGTTTGAGTTTCGTGTCCCAAACAGGGAAACGAGCTGGGTGAACATATCTCATGTTTCCTGTCGAAATTGTTGCACATCAGTGGCTAAACTCTAATCCTCAAGAAACATACTTGAGCTTGAATCTAAGGCTTGCACTTGCACAAGTGCTTGTTGTGATTTGGTGCACCCTAAATTGACATCAACCCCTTGTTTCGTGTCTTTTCGTAGCTGGTTCATCGTATCCATCATTTGTGCTTGCCCTTCAACCAAAATTTTAACAGCTGAAGTAAGATTAGAAACTTGAGATTCAAGTTCTGTTACCTCCTTCAACTGCACAACTGGTATTAAAGATCGCATTCCAAACTGGCGGGAATTCTCCGCCATATTTGAAATGAGCCTCTTCGTGTCTGATATAGTTCTATCAGTCAAGGAACCTCCACTGGCTGCATTAATCAAATTCCTATCTCTTGGAAGAAAGCCTTCATAGAAAATTGAATGAGTAGGTTATCGGGAATTTGGTGATTAGGGAGACTTGCACACTAACGCTCGTAGCGCTCGCTGCGCTCCCAATAGACATGTAAAGGTTCCTCCTCTCCTTGTGTGATGTCGTTAATTTCCCTCTTGATGCTCCATGCTTTTGAAATCAGGAAGTACTTCTCTAGAAACAACTTCTTCATCTTGTTCCATGTCCTGACGGAACTTGAAGGAAGGTAATGCAACCAATTTCTAGCCTGGTCCTTCAAACTGAAAGGGAATGCCCTCAAACTCATTTGGTCTTCTATCACACTTTGGGGCTTCATTCCCAAGCAAACCACGTGGAAATCCTTTAGGTGCTTATGCAAACCTTCCTCTGTATTACCATGAAAAATTGGTAATCAACTAATTAAATCAGATTTAAGTTCGAAGTCACCTTGGGTTTTAGGATAAACAATGCACAGTGGTTGTTGATTCCAATTTGGAGCTGCAAGTTCTTTTAAGGTGCGCTCGTCCATAATTTTCTTCATTAAAAGCTTCGACGAGGTTAGATAATGATATCTACGTTAGGCTCTCTTTTACTCTCCTCTCGCTTCCTTGTTTAAGCACGTCTTTCCTTTGCAAATTAAGTAAGAATCTAAATTCAAGCTCCTGCAAAGAAAGAGTAAAATACAAAAGTAAAAGGAGAGGGAATTAAGAGTTCAAATTAAACGAGGAAATAATCAATTGTTGCCTCCTCGGCAACGAAACCAATTTGACCAAGCTTGTCGAAGGCTTGCCAAATGATATTAACAGTCCACACCACATATGTTTTGTAATACAGTGGCAGAGTCGATCCATAGAGAGACAAATTGACCGTTTTCCAATTTAATTTGAACTAAACCAAACTAAACCGAATGTGGGTGGGGGATTTGCTTTGTTTAGAGTAAAGATTAAACGAAAAATTAAAGGCAAGAGATTAAACAAGAAAGTTAAAGAAGGAAAAAAAACAGACTTACCTACTAAACACCGAATCGGGGGTTCATCGAATCTAATTTTGTGTTTTGATCATTAGGTTTCGAGAGGTTGATGCAAACTTCCAGATTAAGCAATTAACGGGCCCATCCAGTAAACCGGATGGGCCCCTAACGGCCCCCAAAGCTAGATTATATCAACCTAGCTTCTAATAGCCCCTAATTGACCTTTTAAGCTGAGCATGATAGCATTCCATGCCTAGAGAATCAATCGCACTACACTCGGGAGTTGGTTAAACCTCGATAATTAACTTAGATAGTCTAATTTAATTAAGGAGTCGCTTGGGTCCCAAAACCTATCATGCAAACTACACGAAGAGGTTAAGCCTCGTTCTATGCAAGCACAAGCCGGTTTAGGTGCTACTTAATTAAGCAAATGCATGAAACGATGAATTCCAAACATGTGCATAGCAATAAATGAACAAACATACAAGATTCATCACGTCTAATATGCTAATTTCATTTAATGGAGTAAAATAGAGTCCCAAACATGCTTTAACACAAAAATTAACTAGAAATTAAAAATTAAACCTCCCAAAGCACATCCGAATTCACCCTGAGACGACGTTACAAACTATCTGGTACCCTTGAAATCCACTCCCGCCGACATTAATTAGTAGAAATTCAACCCAAAAATGGTAAAGGACTACAAATGGGTATAAAACAGAGGGGAATGTCTGAAAATTGCTGAAAGAAAGAAGAAGACAGCTGCCCTAAAAGGAAAATTCCTTTTATAGTTCTTGAAGCAGTATCTCGACGCTGTCGCCTAAAAGTCCAGTGTCACAGCCACAACGTCAACCTGCGCTTATTATTACAGCTTCTTGACGCTTTTCTTGTCTCCGCACGTTCTAACTTGCGGTAGTGTCTCGACGCTGGTGGGCAGCATCTAGACGCTGCCCTGCATCTGAGGCTACTATCTTTAGCATCGAGCAAGGTTCCATAGAGTGTCTCGACACAACTCTCTGGGGCAGTTTGGTCACTTGATCTCCATTAGCTGTTGATTAGGATTTGAATGACTTTCGGTTCAGCCCAAATCGACCCCGAATGCTCCAAAAGCTTTGAAGATACTCCAGAATGCCTTTTGGACTAATTTACCTACAAAATAGAGAATTAGTCTCGTAAAATCGCTAAAAGTCACAATGTTTAGATATAGAAAAAAAGGACTATTTTAGTCCTATCAGTAACTCCATGGGCTTGTGTTTCAAAACACCCCTGAAAGATGTCTAATAAGTTCTTAAACTTTCAATTTTGTTTCTAATAAGTTTATAACTTCTAATTTTGTGTCTAGTAGGTGTCAATTATTTTAAACAAATGATCTAAATTTATGTACTTATGAAAGTTCAGAAGTTTAATTTGATAAAATTAAAATTTACACACGTATAAACTAACGTATTTCAATATTAGTTTATAGTTTTTATTCATACAATCTTCAAAATCTATGGATATGTGTAAATTAATTTTTTTGTCTAAAAAAAAAAATCTAAGTGAGAAAGAGGGATTTCCGGTGATATGATTGCCACAAAACGACAACACTGGTCCCCGTTTAATTATATCCTTCACATGGAAACAACAATCGTATTCAGCGGCCATTGCAGCACAGAACTGTTCTCCTCGATTGGCCAACTTCATCACACAGCCGCACGATCTCGATCGAACGGACCCAATTTCCCCACTCCATTTCTCACTCTCAACCGACATTGTAACGAAACGTCAAAAAACTTTATTCCCGTCGGTGCTCAGTACTCAAGCTCTGGCCATGGCCGCAGACCTCCGAAGATAATGTAGGGATAGAGAGAGAAAAGTAGACAACTGTGAAGCACTCAATCAGTGGATGACGGATGTGATGTATAAATGTCAAAACAGCCTATACAGATTGTGACAATTTGAAACCTACCGCCGAAAGCTGTTGAAGAGCAGAAATGGAGTTTCCGGCGATGGTAGTATCTGCACTTCTTGTTTTGCAGCTCGTGATCGGGTTTTCTCACGCGCTGGCTTCACCGGACTGTGATTTTCCGGTCATTTTCAACTTCGGCGACTCGAACTCCGACACCGGCGCCATCTCCGCCGCTTTCGAGCCGATTCGATGGCCGTATGGAGATGTATTCTTCAACAAGCCGTCCGGAAGGGACAGCGACGGCCGTCTGATCATCGATTTCATCGGTACGTGACGTAACATTCCGGTAATCTCTTTCAATTTCCGACGAGGATTGTTGAAGTTGATTTAGGGTTTCTGATTTTGCAGCGGAGAGGTTGAGATTGCCGTATTTGAGTGCTTATCTGAATTCGCTCGGCGCTAATTTCCGGCACGGCGCCAATTTCGCCACCGGCGGATCGACTGTTCGGAAGCCGAATGAAACCATTTATGAATATGGAATTAGCCCATTTTTCCTTGACATGCAGGTTACTCAGTTTGAACAGTTCAAAGCTCGCTCCAATGATCTCTACAACCAAGGTTTCAAAAACTCATATTTAGTTCATCCTAAATTTATGCCATATTATAAATCTTCATTTTCTCTGTGATTTAATTACAAATCTAGTTGGTGAACTAGCTTTTAATGATAATAATGACTTTAGGTAGCTTTTACTGTTAACTAAATGATGACGCTGCGCGCTTAGTATGTTAGATAGTGAAAAGAAGTTGATATCGGAACAAAATAGAGTGACACGTGCACATATCATTTTTTTTAAGCCAACGTATCGAATCTTTCCCATTTGTAACGGACCTATTTTGTTTGACTGTTCACTTTCTTTGCCATTTGTATGTGGCGATGTGCTAAATTGATTGACGGTTGTTGTTCAATAAGCATGTTACATCAATATTCTAATTTAATAGTGTGACATGTGCAACATGCTATTTTTCTAAAGCCAACATATCTAATCTTTTCCATTTTGCCAAACTAAACATAGCTTAACTGGTAGGGCATTATGTCCTTCACCGAAAGGTCGTAGGTTTGAATCTTCACACCCACTAGTTGGACTCAAGAAAAAGAAAAAAAATCTGTTCCGTTTTTTATGGATCGTGTCACTATTTTATCTATTTGTGACAGTGTGCTAAATTGACTGACAGTTGTTGTCCAATAATAAGCATGTCATGTCAACATTCTAATTAATGGTATTAATGACATAGACTAAATAAAATGATTCTATTGAAGTTTTTCAAAGACTAAAGTATAAATTGATGCAATCATCAAAGTTCGGGATTAAAGTCGTAATTTGTAATTTGACCTATTCTTTTTCTATACTGAAATTTGTTGTTGTTGATGATTCTTAGCCAAGAACCCATCTGACAGAGACAAACTTACAAGACCAGAGGATTTCTCCAAAGCACTCTACACTTTTGATATTGGGCAGAATGATTTAGCTGTTGGGTTTAGAAAGCTGAGCATTGATCAACTTCATGCTGCTTTGCCTGACATTGTTAACCAGTTTGCCTCTGCAGTTCAAGTAAGCAAAACAAAACTCACCCTTCTTTCTCACAGAGTTGTTTCCTTGCCATTCTTGACATGTCATCTATTACATTTGAAGAACAACCCATTTGGCCATATGCTGTCTATAATAAAGGCTTTTGGGCTGTTTAGTTTAGCTTTGTTTTCTGAATTAGTATTTTTTGGGAACTACTTTTACAGAGCTGTTCAAAAACGGGTGAGATTTCTCTTTTTTAAAGAAACCGAGCTTTCATTGAGAAAATTGAAACAGTTCATCAGAGGAAGAGAGCTTAAAAAAGGTCTTTTGTGGGAAGAAAGTAAGGGAGATGAGTTCTGGAGAATGATTACTCGATATGTGCTTTGAACCTAATAATGGTCGGTTCAGGCTTTTGAAGTATAAACTAAAAGAAACAGTCGATTGGTACAATTTGGTCAATTTTTTCGGCATTCAACTCGGTTTTAAAAAAAGGGTTCAGTGTTGTTTTCTTCGACATGTCTGGTAAGTCAGTCCGGTGTTGGTTTTAACAAAAAAATCAATCTGGACTGACCTATTTACACCTCTAATCAAAACAAGCTCAAACTGATGAAGAGCATAGTTTTGTTTTGTTGTTATTTCTGAGAATGTTTGTGAAATTTGTTGCCATTTGATTCATTTCAGAGAATATACAAGCTAGGAGGGAGATCATTTTGGATACACAATACAGGGCCATTTGGTTGCATGCCAGTGAACCAATTTTACACTTTGAACCCTGCCCCTGGCATCCTTGATGAACATGGTTGTATAAAAGCTCAAAATGATATTTCTATGGAGTTAAATAATCAGCTCAAAGCAAGATTGGACAAGCTTAGGGCAGAGCTCCCAGAAGCTGCCATCACCTATGTGGATGTCTATGCTGCCAAGTATGCTCTAATCAGCAATGGAAAAACTCAAGGTGATTTTTCTGTCCTTTAATCATCATTAACACTTGAAACCACCAATGAATTTCATTGTTTTTTTTTTCTTTATTTTTTTTTTTTGCCTGGTTGAGGGAACGAAAGATTGAGAGTCGATTGCCTTGAATTGAGAGGAGAGGAGTTTCCTGAGAAAGACATCCATTGTATTATATTGAAAAGGGGTCCTCGTGATTTTACGAGATGGTTATCAGAAGTGCAATGGTGAACTCGTGCTCTGTGTAGGATAGCATTAAGTGTGCTTATGCTAGATTACGTTCCAAACTCTTGGAAAGAGAGATCAAGGCTCAACCCATTAGGAAAGAAACTGAATGCATTCATTTAGAGACCGCAAACACGAACCCAAGAGGTTAGAATATAGGAGCTACTAAATAAATGGTCGAAAGCGATAGATTCTATATAAGTTAGGTAAAAGAACCATGCTCCTAGATAATACACTTGTCTTTCTCGGTTTCAAGTTTCTTTGGATATGAATTGTCTGAACCAGCGTATGTATACGAAATATCGATCCATATATATCTATTTCAAATATCAAATTTTTGCAGGGTTTCCCGATCCGCTCAAGGTGTGCTGTGGGTACCATGTGAGGTATGACCATGTGTGGTGTGGGACAAAAGCAACCATAAATGGAAAGTTGGTGTTTGGAGATGCCTGTGAAAACAGAGCTCAGTATGTGAGTTGGGATGGAGTGCATTACTCTGAGGCTGCAAATCACTTTGTTGCCAATCACATTCTCAATGGTTCATTATCAAGCCCTCCTATTCCAATCACACAAGCATGCCATAGGAGGTAAAATTATTAATATTTTTTAGTAGGCAATATTGAAGTTCTACTATTACAAATATTGAGCATGTATTTTGTGGTAGTACCCAATAAAAACTTTAAACTTTTGAGTTTCATGGTGACTTCACTATAGGTGATGTTCTTTTCTCTTTCAGAGTATTGCTTTGGGGGTACTTTTATCAAGAATCTTGGATGGCTCCTCTTGTTTGATATACATAATTGGTTTTAAAAAAATATTTAATAAACATTGTAATGTAAACTTAATTTCTTCCTCTTGCTTTTCATTATTTTAAGATTGTTTTAAAATTTTTAACCAAATTTTTACAGACAAAAACAGTTTTAAAACATTTTTTTTTTCAATATTGAATTATAAATTTAGTTTTTAAACTTGGAGTAATATATTTATTGATGAACTAGTTTTCATTACATTTATTTTTATAAATTTACAACTTTTTTTTTTCCTGAAAATGATTTACAAATTTATCCTTATATAAGTGGCAGCTGCCAATTTACATGAAGGGCATATTTTTGTAGAACGTTATAGTTCAAATACTTGGATATTCAATTTGCAACAGACTATTATTAGGGGGCTGCAAATTTAGCCCAACTTATATAAAATGTTACATAAACAGCCACTAAGAAATAATTGCAAATATAGTAAAAAGGGACAACAAGAAATATGGGTATTTTAAAATAGATCAACTTGAAAAATGGCTAAATGTGTTTTATTTTGTAATTATGTCTAAAAGCTATTTTTATCAAAATCTTGAAATTACTTTGAGATGAAAATACTCTTGATAGAGATTTAGGCTTCTAACTTTCCTAAAAGAATGTCTACAAATTTTTTTTAAAAAAAATTACTTATAAGAATAGCTACAAAGAAGCATTGCATTAAGGAGGTAAATACGTTACATTAATTCAAATCATCATTTACATTGCCCCATAATTAATCTATGAGATGAATTTACATTGCCCCATAATTAATCTATGAGATGAATTTGAATATGTTTGATTTCATTTTTGCTAGATGAACATAGAAAAAATACAATAAATCAGAACAATTTAATAACTTTGAATTTAATCTAACACTTCCAATAAATCAGAATTGAACTAGAACACTTAAATAGAACAAAAGATAACTAAAATTGATAAATTACACATATGAGAGAGAAAATTTGATGAAAATGATGAACTATCTAGAACATTGTATCTATTGGAACATACATCTTTGTTTTTTTTTTTTTTTTTTTTTAACGTAATAAATGAGTATAAATATGTGTAAATACCCACCTAATGTGCAAGAATAAACAGAAAAAATTAATCCCCACCCACATGTGCCATTAGAGAAGGTAAATAGGTGTAATTATTCACCTGAGTATGCCATTAATGCTCCACCTAAAACTCCCTTTACCATCCTTGAAGAACGAATTTGAATACCAAAAAAAATCACATGCACTGAAACTCTTAGCCCTACTCTCAATTCAATATAATTCTTCCTCCCCTTGATTCCCCTTTGTTGCATTGATGATCAACGATGAGGTAAGTATTCGAACTCATTCTTCTGTATTCTAGTTTCCTCACTGCTTCTTCTCGCATTGAGGTTTCATGGTGTAAAAGGTACCAAGATTAGTGTCTTTCTCTAAGTCTTGTATTCTTCAACTAAGATTCTTCCTGTTCATCGAAAGGGAATTGAAATGTGTGTTTCTCTGATTACATTCTCCCATTTTTTTCCGTTATTTTGAATTCACCAAAACAAAAAACATATGGTTAGATATGTATATATAAATTATTTACCTTTTTTCCATTTTTAGAATCCAATCCTATAAATTTAGGGATTTTTTTAAAGGCCTTTCGAAATGTCCCTCCCATACAAATCGGGGGCAACAAGAAGAATGTTTAAATTTAACTCATCCAACTTGAAAAATGTCTAAATAAGTTTCATTTTACAAATATGTCTAAAATAGTTTTTTCCTAAAATATACTCAAAGCATTGGGACGAAAACACCCCTGTTGTGGATATTTATGAGTTTATCGTACCTAAAAGCGTGGCTAACAAAAATGAGTGCATCAAGGAAGAAAATGTGTACGATTTTTTTTGAGATAATAGAGGGAAATAAAAACATTCTAACAATTCAAATCATCATTAAGTTTAATTCAAATAATATAGTGGCTACATGAGTTTTTAGATTTAAAAAAAAAAAAAAAAAAAAAAAAAAAAAAAAAAAAAAAAAACCCAACACACAAAGAACAATTAGAACTAGATGAATCTAAATTAGATCAATCGACATAATTGCGAGCTTAATTCAACAATTTTATTAACACAAATATAATAGCTCACAATATTTGCATATAAATGTATTAACATCTAGCATAAACCATAACAAACACACCCCAGGCAGCCCATAAATGAATGAAAATTAGAGTAAATAATACTAGTTCACCCACAAATATAAATCAGTTTATTCACCTCAACCACTAATTTATTAATTCACCACCAAAACCACAAAGCCATTGGAATACACAAAAAGGAATTAGAAGGGGTATTAGGGCACTTGGTAACAATTATTGCCTCTAACCCTCTTCGCCTTCTTCCTACCCATATCGTTCAGAATTTGAAGTTGTCCCCCATCATTTGTATCTAGAGGTATCGAAGAATCTTCTCCACCCACGCTGAAAGTTTCGCCCCACCTACCCCACTGATCACCTTAAGAACGCAAGGTATGTATACTTCCTTCCATAGCTTTTTTTCTTAATCTCTCCACATGAATGTCCCCATTTCATTCGATTAATGACCATGTATTCCATCTTCCAGCGATTTAAGTTAAAAAGGTCTATAAATCTGCATGCAAGTGATTAAATAGGTATAGTAAATGTGGATGAAAATCTTTTTTAAAAATGAAGTTGTAATCCCGCGTTTTAAGGATTCTGTTTTCTGCCGTCTGTAATCCCTTAAACCCATATACCCCTCTAATTCCAAGGTTCTTCATCTTGTCAACAATGCTAAAAAGAACTGCAGAGCCGAAACAAGGGCTAGTGCACGATTGCAGGCGGCGGGGGTAATGCCCGTAAAGAAACTGAAGAAGGACCCAAATCCAATCCACTTGGAAAGTGAGGAAGAGGTAATTTTATCCCTGCCCATCCCTACAAGATGAGATACTTTTTTTTTTTAATCTTAAATGTACATTAACCTCCACCACATCCATGGAAATGTGGTTGAAATCGCATGTTTACAGACACAAGAGTCTCGTAAGGAAGCTATGAGTACCGTGGACTCGATCCCAAGACACCCCAAGTCAAAAGGGAAGGGGGTAAAAAGAGAACAACCTACGAAAGGTAGTAAATAGAAAAGTAAGGGGACACGCAGAATATGAAAATAGTGAGGTAATTCCCTATATTTACCTGGTATGGAAGCCTAAGAAGAAAGAATTTACTTATATTAATTAGACCTACTTTTTTGTAAGGCTAAACATGAGACAAGTGAAGATAACTCTGGAGATTTTGAGAATGAATCAGAGGATAATAATGCAGATGAATCATTGGCACAAGTTTCTTCGAGCACAAAGAATGACAAGGATGGACCACCCAACAAAAAAGAAAAGAAAGGTCAACTTGTTGATAAGGTAGCTGCTTTAAATAAATTTGTATACCCATGTTACATGTATATATGTATAACATGTATGTCACATATGACAATCAAGAAGGAGCCTACGGCTAAACACAAAGGAAAAGGGAAGGTCGCCGAGGGTGGACAATCTAAGAAAGAACGCATTATTGAGGGGACTGATGAGAAGACGGTAATCTTGTAATCCCTATTAAATACCCCCTCCCCCATATGAAACACTGTGGGATGCTGTGTATGTATTGTGACATACTGTGTAACCCTGTGGATATGCCCCCTGTAACACCTTGTTTTTATAGTTATATACCTCTCCCCATGTATTCCTCGTTATATACATTTTTGTATATCCTAGTTATCTATAGATTACTACCCCATATACGTCTTGCTAAATGTAGTTACTCTATTATATATTCCCTATTATATGTCTTGTTATGTATATCCTATGTATTGTTGCTATATGCACTCTTGTGTGTATTTTAATTATATACAAATTTGCTTGACTTGACTTGAAGGATGATGACTACTTCTTGTCAGCATCGAAAAGGAGTAGGCCAATGAAGATAAACTTATGTTGCAAGAGCAGCATCATGGCACAATTCGCAAAAATCTTCAAGACAAGTATGAAGAGAAGTTCCGACAGACATGTTTCGGCCACCTTAGGGATTTCTCATTCAAAAAAACTTTTTCCCAACTTTTGGTGCACTTAATCCAGAAGCATTGCAAGCCAAAGAGGTCATCGGAGTTAAACTTCAAGATTGGAGGAAAGATTCTGACTTTTGGTTTAAGAGAATTTTCTTTAATTACTGGGTTGAACTGTGGTCCAAACACACAAATCGGCCGAGAGAAGATAAAGGGAGACAGAAAACTTTAAAATGATTACTATCAGAAAATTGTCCAGCTCAATTAATGAACCATCTCACATGTGCCTAATCTGCAATCTACTATCAGAAAATGCTCCAGCTAGCTTGATCCTTCAACATTTGTATAGCTCTAGTACTCCAAAGCTCAGATTTCCATACTTAGCCATTTTCAACCTACCAAAAGCTCATGTAAGGTCAAAAACAATATAATTCAACAAGGAAATGCACTTCAATGGCCTAAAGGTACTTCACAATTACTTTGTGACAATTAACACACGAAAGCACCAAATCATGGGGTTTCTAAAAGCTAAAATAGTAAAAAATGCATAAGATACCAAGGAATAATCACATCAAAAGCTCAATCAGAGCTCTTATTCTAAGAGCTAACAACAGTGTATGTCCCTGACAGAATGCCGTGGATATCACTATATACATTGTCTATAACACTACAAAAAAATAGGTATAAAAAGGTATATACCTGGATTTCTCGCAATTAGATTGGTTGCAAAATCAAAAATGATAGCATAGGACTCTTTCGACGACCCTCGAATACAGTTTACAGCTTTCTCTCTCTCCCTTCATGTTTTATCATAACTAATATTAACTCCATGATTCTTCCGAGCATACACAATGACATCTTTTGGCATACAATGCATCATACTGTTCATTTTTAGAATAAGCTTAGCATACTCGCTAACCATGGTTGTGGTCACTTGTTGGTGGTCATTGCGCACAATGTCAATACAACAAGTGTGCTCATCCACAAATTTCCTAAGAATCCACAATTCTCCTGCCCTCAAAACTAAAGCACGAAGGTACCATTTGCATGTGTCATCAATACATCGGATAATGAATTGTGCGTTGCTCGATTTTAAAGTTTGAATTGAAAACTCCGTGCAAGAGTATATACAATTTTCTTGAATCATACTTACACCCAAAAGTGCACCCCTCTGAAATCCCACCACCTTGTATTAGAGCGGCAATACTTCCAAGGTCAACGAAGGTGAACTCTTTGACCTGATTGTTTGAACCCTCCAATGATATTATGGTTTCAACCTCCACAACTAGACAACAATCAAAGTACATACCCTCAAATACCCCTGTAAGCATCCAAACTACATCCCTATCCTCAGAAAGGCTTATGATCAACAACTTTTTATCCCCATTCTTGATGAGTGAGAGACGTGAAATTTTGTTGATGACATCAAGCTTAATCTCGGTTGCAATGGATTCAGAGAGTTTTGAAAGAGTTGCAACATGCCCAACTACCACTGAAATGAACTTGTAATCCTTATAACCATTCTTCTTATCCCAAACACCATCAAACAAGATTAGAATACTATGGGAACCCACTAATAATTGATATGAATCTGCAAATGTGTAAATCCAAGGAAGAATGTGGGGGAAATTTTTTATTGATCTCTTCATGAACGTGGATGGTAAGAAACCTTCCAGTCTTCATACAACCTCCATAAGAGAGAATCGGCAACCCCATGAAAAATCACACCCACAAAAATCGATCAATCCAATCTATTGCAAAAGGTTAGGAGAATTCTGTTGAATAAGATCTTACGATGGACTTGGGTTGACTGTATATACAATCATACACCAAGGGTAGAATAGGCATAACGTTTTCTTCATACTCCTCCCTAAAAAATAGGTAGACAAAATTCCAATTAGAAACATTTTTATCCATTTTTCATTATAGGCTTTTTTATTAGACATTACTTACAATTTCCCTAGTAAAAACGAAATATAACTATAAGTAAATGGATGATTATTGTTAATCAATATATAGGTCAATAATAAGGAATTTTGTAAGGTAATAGTTAATCAATATCTAAGGCCCCATTTGATAATTATTTGGTTTTTGGTTTTTATTTTTTTGAAAATTAAGCCTATAAATATTACTTCCACTTATGGGTTTCCATGTTTTCTTATCTACTTTTTACATATTTTTTCAAACATCAAGCCAAGTTTTGAAAACTAAGAAAAATAGTTTTCAAAACTTGTTTTTTATTTTTGAAATTTGGCTAGAAACTCAAATGTTTCCTTAAGAAAGATGGAAACCATGGTAGAGTAGATGAAAACCATTGAAAAGAAATTGTGAGAAAACGAGCACAATTTTCAAAAGCCAAAAACAAAAAATCAAATAGTTATCAAACAGAGCCTAAATTAACGATCATTTACATATTAATCAATGACCATCACATTAATTTAGGATTTTCTATTAGAGGGCACAAGCACATATAAATCTAATTTTAGATGTGTTGATGTAATATTTTAATTAATTAATATTGTTGTTGCCAAATTTTGGACAGGAGAAATATCACCTGACCTCCACGTGATAACCACGGTGAATTTGTATTCTTGGGGGAAGAACGCAGCCTGCAATACAAGAAAAACCTGGACACCGGTGTGGTGTAGGCCACACAGGCTTGATGCTTAAGTCAGATAGAGTTTTGAGAGAATTTGAGAGTTGTAGGAGAGTGTTGTAAGCTGGAATGAACTTCCCTTGCTCTCCCCCTGAGGGAGAGCTTAAATAGCTTCCTTTCTAGGGCTTTTCGTGGGTTTCCGTCTTCGAATGGGGAAAGGAAAGGTCGAATTGGGCTGAACCGAGGGCACACGAGCCATAAGGGACCGAGGCAAGGCCCAAAATTGGGCCTTGCCAAACTGGTCGGCCTCGGCTTCGGCCGAGCCCAAGCCCCGGTCTTCTCCCCTCTGACTTTGGACCATGGCAAGGCCCAAAATGGGGCCTTGCCATGTGGTCGGCCGAGGCCGACCACAGGCTTGGGCTTCGGCCCAAGCCCGTTTCTTCGTCCCTTATCGTCCTGGGTTGGTCACCTGTCGGTTTCGGTCCGTTTGGACTTCGTATGGGTTTCTTTCCTTATTTGGCCATTCATTGCAGCCCTTCAGCCAGCCCATTCTTGTTGCTCCAATTTCACCCATAACAAATATCAATTACTAAATAATAATAAACTATTGTGTATGGCATCAATTTGTTTAATATAGAGATTAAAAATATGAATTTATACCAAAATGAGCATAGCTCTGGTAATTGGAATGTACTGCTTTTTTTTATGTTGGAGGTTTAGGCCCCGTTTGGTTTGTGATTACTTTCCATTTTTATGTTTTCGAAAATAAAGAATACCAGAAAAACTATGAAAAAACGTTTAGTATACTTATTTTCAAAAACGGTTTTAAAAAATAATTATTAAAATAACCTATTTTTGGAAATGAAAAATTGTTGTATTCTTTATTTTAAAAAATTATGTAAACAAAGGATACACTCCTCAAAAAAACACGTTTTTGTCAAACAACAAAATTGAATGTTACAATTTTTCTTTTTTCTTCAAGACTCACAAGCCCACTTCTATCTACCAAGTGAATCTATCATCAAATTTTTATGAAGAAATTTCTATTATAAAAACCACAAATAACAAAAATCAACAATCAAAGTTACTAAAAATATTTATGGATGATTATATCATTGATTTAACTAGCATAATGATATAAAAACATTAATTCTAAAAAATTGTCATATCCTCCTTTTCGATAAATGATTTCTTTTTCTTTCTCTTGCTGGAAAGAATTTCTTGCTCTTATAAATTTTACTGCTTATATTTCAAGAAACTAAAAATCTTTCCAACCCTTCAGTAATCTCTCTCTTCGCTCCCTCTACTATCTCCACTATCTCCACTATCTTTCTTTCTTTTTCTGACAACAATAAGTTCAAATTGCTATAATAAGAAATAATTATATTTAATTAGTTTTTCTTAAAGAATTGATTCTATGAAACATATATTAATATTTTTCTTGCATTTTCAAATTTCAACCAAATACAGTTTTCAAATTTTGAATTCAAATTTAAATTTTTTAAATTGGAACCAAACATATTTTCAGATATAATGAATATAAGGAATTTGTTTTTGTTTTCTACTGAATTCTTTGTTTTCGAAAACATATTTTCAAATCATGAACCAAACGGGATCTTAAATTTCCATACTCCATCTTTGTTGTACTAAAATAAATAAAAAAATAAATTTTATATTGATGTTTTTAAATAAATAAATAAATATATATATATATATATATATATATAATTGAATTATCTATATAAATATATGAGAAAAAACATAAACAAACTATAATACTCTATATTTTTCATTTTTCGTAGTTATCTAAGGATGAATTTGAATTCAAAGAAAATAAAAGTTGATTTACTGTGTAAAATAAACTATAAAAAGTCTAAATTATCTACTTTAAAAAATAAATATATCTTTTTTATTTTAAAATAAAAAGGTGTTTTTAATTAAAAAAATCAAAGTTGCCATTCAAGACTCAAACATTGTGGTGGCCTCATTGAATAATTTGTCAAACTGAGAAATTATTCATTGAGTCCGCCACAATGTGATTGACAATTTTTTACCGTTGGATGTAGAGAGAGAAGTACCTCGAATTTGTATCCAGTGGTTATTAGGGAACATGAAAATTATTAAATTCACATTCAACAGTTCTTATGAACCAGCCATATTGTGGCGGTCTCATTGAATAATTTGTCAAGCTTGAGATTGGGAGGGGGGGGGGGGGGGGGGGAAGGGAGCACACATGCGTGCACGGGAGCGACCACCAACAAACCAAAAGTAAATTTTTGAAGCATAATTGCTAAACTATATAAATATTATATACATTTTCATGTTGAGGACAAAGCGCTCCCTTTGAGTCCTACGTGGATTTGTCCCTACATTAATTAAACATAGGCTAATTAACTATATTAACTACTACAATTCTACTTTTGTTATAAAAAAAAATTACAATTCTACAAAAAAAAAAAACTTTTGTTATAAAAAAAATTTACAATTCTACAAAAAAAACTTTTGTTATAAAAAAAATTTACAATTCTACAAAAAAAACTTTCCATTGTAAAAAATCTTGATGAGAGAGAAAAGCCTTGTGCATGTATTTTTTTTTCTTTTTTAAAATTCATGTGATATTTCACCTTTTTTTTTTTAAAAAAAAATGTTACATCACACATAGGTGAGAGATTTGAACCTATGGCCTTCCTAAAGAAAATAAAAATGCCTCGATCATTAGATATATTAATTTTGTCATTAGATATATATATTTTTTTTCTTTTTAATTTAAACAAATGGTAGATTGAGGATTTGAACTTCTACTCTTCAAAAGAAGTTTTGATGCTTAAAGGTGAGAATTTGAACTTCTCATTTTTAGTCAACATGACTTGGGTATTTAAATTTTACTAGTAACAAAACATCAATGTGACTAGGGTATTTAAATTTCATTGACATTTTTATATATCCTTGAGTTAGACATCGACATGAGAAATGAATTGACCTTTCAATTATATCATAAAAAATAACAATAAAATATTATTAATGCAAACATAATATTAATAATAATGAAATTTTAACTTATGTGAGAAAATCACTTATTTGTTAATTTAAATATGCTTATAAATTTTTTTATTTTTATACTTCTTTTGAAAATATCTATCAACATTTTCACCAACATTTTAATAAAATCGAGACTTCGAACTGCCCATTCACATTTAAAACCTTTGATGTGAGAAGCTTAATAGATACAACTTTTAAGTTCATGATATGATAGGTAGATGATTGGACATAATAATTTAATTTGTCCACTTGCTCCTGCTTGTCCAACAAACACATAGAAACATAGTTCTTAATATATGACATAGTCGAAACTTTTTTAAGGAACATAATTGAAAGGAACAAAGTTTAAAGGACAAGCTCAATTGTTATATTTATAATTTAACCAAAAAATAAAACACTGAAACTTTTAAAACTTTCTTAAAAAGTTGATTGCAAAGGAAAAACAAGTTTGTTATTATTGTTATAATTTAAAGATCATATATTAATATTATTGGCATTCCTCCGAACATTAAAAAAGGATCACTAATAATTTATCATGGGTTTTCCTCACCACTGTTAGAGCTCAATAAGGCAAAGTGTGAAGATATTGAATACATTATCATCTCTCAAATTTAAAGACATAAAGTAGAGAATGCAGAATTTTTGGTCTACGATTTACAACCTTATATTTTATTCACAAATATAAATACAGGCAGCTTACTGGCGAAGCCCTTCAGGCAAAGCCACCACTTTATGGAAGGGTACTGTTCTCTTGGGCAACGTCGATGACCCGTCTTCCTCGTCATCGTCGAATTCCAACAAGTAACTGTCCAGAAGAAAACATGAGGATGAATTTGTAACGCACAACAGACCATATAGTATATGGAAGAAGCAAGTTTCAGTTTCTTCAAGATGATGGCTCTTAGGGAGAATATGGATGGAATTCGTGTTTTGTCTACAAGTGGTGAGTTACAAAAGTTGGCAAGGACGGTAAAGATCATGAACAGTCATTTCACATGAAAAATCATTATGAAAAATAATTGTGACTCGAAGGGGAGAAATTCATTCTATTGGCAAATTGGCACAAGAAAGTCAGCCGAAACCAATGGCAACACATAACAAACGAAACAGAAAAATCAAACCACATCGCCCCATCCCGGGCCAACAAAATTGACTGTACCGAAAAGTGGTACTAGAGAGATCAAAAGTGGTGGCAATATATACACCATAAATAGGAAAAAGAAACTCCAAACAGAAACAACACATTAATACCTTAAACACTTCTAAAAGCACTTCTGGGAGAAGCATGCTTTTCTTAAAGTACTTCGTAGTGTTTTTAGAGTTTTTTTCCATCCCTCTAAAAGTCATCCCAAGTTCACCCTAAGCCCTTATTGCACCACAACCCTTTCAGATCAGGTCAAAATAGCACTCAGGACCCCGAGTTCTAACAAAGGAAATAAGTTCTAAAGAAACCCTGATTGAACCCCATCTATACTTTGTAAGAGATCAAAATGGAGAGCAGAAAAGGTAACTCTCTCCCCCCTCCCCCCCCCCCCCCCCCCCCAAAAAAAAAAAAAACATTGGCAATCAGGGTCTAGGAGATGTTATTTCACAAGAGAAGTTAAAAGGAATCAAAACATCATAGTCATCAAAGGGATGATAATCAGAGTAGAAATGAAGTGATTAACTTTAAAGTACGACGTAACTTACTCGTCTGTCTTCCTCTGGTAGCGTGCAGAGTTATTAAAAGGACGCCAACCATTGCAAAAGAAATTTACTTGTCAGTGAGTTGCACATAAAATAAATAACTAAATAACTATAACGTATGTTAACACAGCCTTAGAGGTTAGAAGCAAGAGAATTGAGAGAGTTTTGTGTGCTACAAATAAAATAGAAGGTGTAGGGATGAGATGATGACCTTGCGATGACCATTGACAACCGTTGCCCTATAAAGTGCGGTTGTTCCTGGATAAACAGCTAAAACTCGTCTTCCAGGTAGGAATTCAGGGACAGTAGAAGGATCATTTCGTTTTGGAAATGGAATGATGGCTGACATTGGTAACTTGTATTTTCTGAAATTAAATTGAATTAAACATTGGTCGATTAGCCATCAAACTGAGTGGTAAGAAACTTTCCAATTAACTAGAACCCATTACAAGCAACACGATAAATAAATAAAATCTACATAATTGTGCAGAAAGAAAGTTAAAGACGAGGATATAATCACATAGCTTTACCTCTGCCCTCCACCTTCATCTTCATCGCCTGGCTCCTCGTCTAGTACTTCAAATCTGTGCATATGCATATTACATATTAAACAACGAAATATCTATTATAAAGGAGATTTGGTGTCTGAAAAAGTATCATGCTACATGCTTTAATCATTAAGGTGGTCTTTTTTTCTTTTTTCTTTTTTTCATATGCAAAATAACCATGAGATTTTGCGTCAAGATTAATGTCAAACTTGCACTTACTACAGCATGATGTAACTCAATCTTAGACCAACAACTACAAACATGAAAAGAATGCCCTACTTGAATCTAGATCGTCTAGTGCAATTATAACAATTAAGCATGTTTTAAATAATTTGATTAGTTCTAAAAATTCACAAAGTAAGCTCCAAATGATCTCAAAACAAAATAATAATCAAACATAATCAAACATGTAAAACAATAATGAATGACAAAGCAAGAAGCACAATTGAAATGTTTAAGTTGTTTGTCTGTCTGTTAAGAGCTCATATCTTTCTTTCCTCTCACAATCTTTTACATATACATCCATATCATCTATTACATATAGTTGTCTCCAAAAATGGAAATTGACACAAAGAAACTAGTCACTGATTACTAATATTGAAGAAACCTGTGAGAAGGCAATGTTGAAATTTGGCCTTCTTGAATACATGGGCATGATGAGTTCTGAGTTGTTCATGAAAGATATTTCCCACTAATGAAGTTTCTTTTCTTTTCAAATAAAATAATAATTCAACTCAACTTCCAACAAGCCTTGCTATTAAGGACTTGCTAGTACAATTTAACTTACAGTTTTGTCTCCTTATCGAAGTGCATCACTTTTACAATAAACCATTCATCCTTCTCAGCCCCATCTGGTGTCACCCTGGCTGCCACCTGAAGATAACAGTAGACACTAACTAAATAGCTACCTTTAGATGAAATTAATCAAAGCAATTGAATTACTTTTAGTCAGTTAAAACAAACAGACAGACAAACAAACTGGCAAATGACATTCAGACCTGTTCATCTTTAAGATTAGCACAGGCCTCGAGGTTTCTCATGGCAGGAGAAAGCCGAGCATTATCTGAATCTGCCTTCATTCTTTTCACTTTCTCTGTTATATACATTCAAATCAGTAAATCTTCAGATAACTGCTTCATAACATTTCTTCAAAATTTAATAAGAGGAGCAGCAGTAACAAACTAACGATTGTTTGCTAATAAGGGAAACGATAGTAAGGAATTAATGATTGCTTTATAGTTGGTAGCCATAAGTACATATAAATAAATCTAAGATGCCATTCTAGGCGATCCTTTCCCATGGTGCCTTGAAGGTGAGAAAAATATCGAGCAAACAAATACAAAAAGCAATTTCCGTTCTCCTATTATCCGTTTGCAGCAATCATAAGTGTAGAGATACTCATACCCACACAGATGCATGCGTTTGGTAATCAGAATAGGTAGAACAGAAGGACATACAGCTGTTTCCTCAATAATAGAAACTCAAAATTTCTATTTCAGACACCATCAGTATGTCCACGAGTATTAGACAACATAATATACAGTAATATTCAAAATCAATTCAATGGCTCAAATTAATTGACCATCCATAAAGAAAGCTTCACACTCAGGAACAACAAAGGAAAGAAAACACATTTAGTATTCAAGTTTCTGATAAAATCAAAAGGAGTCCAATTGTCTCGACTGTGATATCTATTAATAATGATTAGTTTATATTAGAACACAAATGAGTCTCGTCCTGTGGTTATAACCAGGTGTCTAATACTTGGACGGGAGTAAATGGAGCAGAAGAGTGGAAAATATGATTGCATCTCTTTTCATGATAATGTTTATAATTATAACATATCTTAAAAATTGTCATTTATCAAAAGCCTGAATCAAAAAGCTTTTTGAAGTTATCATTAAAACACAGTATAGTTGAATAATTCTTGCAAACACCTATCCTTCTCCTTGGTTGCCCAGGAGGTCCAGCGGGCAGCAAAGTTTCAAGTTGGCCCAATAAGGCTGTGGAAATGCTGCAATAAAAAATAATGTGGACTTCAATGCCAGGTGCAATAGTTATGATCTAGATACACTAGGGGTAGATAAATGATTTTTACTCGTATGTATTTAGACACACACAAAATGTAAAACACAATTAAACAAACTCTGAAGTATGAATTTCATGGAAAAGTAGAGTAAACCTACCTCACTTCATCCTCCGAAAGCTGTTTTGCTTGAGTATATAAATGCTTCAGTTTTGACAATGAATTGTCCCCAGGCTTCTCAACCACCTTAGGAGCTGCAAAACAACCAAATATTGAATATTAGTGAAAACAGAACTCTCTAGAAGCACCAGAAAGAAAGTAAGGTCATAAACTCCTGAACATTTTGTACTTTTCTGTTTTAGTTAACAATCCAAAAACAATTAAATTACTGAGGCTATTATCCTCACCTTCCAAATTCATAGAAACATCGGAGATCTAGAACAGATTTTTGGATTTAACATTTACCTCATTACATTTTACCTCATTGTCATCATTTAACAAACACAAGAATCAAATGTAAGATGCAATGATGCTTTTCAAATTTCCATCATAAAAGAATATGGTAGAAGCTGGCCTTTACAGAACCTACATGAAAAGATTCATCAAACTATGACCCAACAATACTACAAATTACAATGCACCATAACAATCGTGGATCAGGAAAAAGAAAACATCAAAACGTTTTTCATGAACTTGTTATATAACCTCACTGCCTTGACAACTCTAGCAAGAATCTCGTCAAGCGGCATAACTATCTGCACACCCATGATTATGACCATACATTAACCCCCCCAGGAAATTGAGAAATGAAATAAAACGAAAAACAAACTAGCCCCTGATCCTCTTGACACCATAGGAAATTGATAGGACAATAAATTAGTATAGTTTAGTTAATTAAGATAATTTAGACTTATAATTTGTAAGTTATTCTTATTCCTGAATAATTTGTTCTTTTCTTTCGAGGTACTTAAGTCTTTATTATTTAGCATTGTCTTCTCTTGTCATTGTATTGCTATAAAGAAAAGGCTTTGTATACAGCTGAATTGTTTTCAGAAAGTTTCCTCTTATTTCAGGTTTAACCCTTCAAGCCCTTCAAGCTCATTGAATCAGTCTCTTTGTCAAGATACACTTAAAATTGGGTCTATAGCAATTAAAAGGCAGGCATAAAAATTTACAGAAACCTCAGATTTTCCATCCTACACTTATTACTGAATATCAGCTCATTAACAAACTCCAGAATTGTTCCAAAAAACGGAAAAAAAAAAAAAAAAAATCAAACTCAAGTAACTTCCAGCAAAATTCCAAAATGCAACAACTCTCAGATTATTGTAACCTCATCCAAATTTCAACCGTCGGTTCATCGACTAACAAAACTAAATAAAACCAACAGCAGACCAACAGTGGACCATTTTGGCAATTTCCTACCAGCTCGATCTCAAAAAAGAACAACAAAACACCAAACTCATAAAAGAAAACAACTATGATTCGATCAAAAGCTTTAAGAACGAAAGAATACTCACTGGCGAGGAGTTTCTTGTGCATCTTGTTAATCTCAAGAACAACGACCTCCTGCTCCTTCCGGAGCCGATCGAGCTCCTTCGTGTTAACCAAAATTCCGTCAATGTCGAGCGACGACATTGTCCAGTGTTCCGAGTTGGGAATTTTACAGCTAATCAAACTGTTGAAGAAGAAGAAGAAGAAGAAGAAAAATTTAAATTCTACCTGAAAAATTGGGCCTCTGGGCTTCTCATTCAATGCCCTTTTTCAACTGAAAATTATATGTAATTTTGTTTTTCCCCTTTTTAAAGTTTCTAGAGAGAGGGGGAGCTGAGAGAATTGCATGATTGTGAAGAAGCATTACAAATTTTGTGGATGTATTTTACGGTTTTACCTAAATAAAATAAAGGTTTAATACTTAAAAATGATTTTTTTTTTAGTTCAACCACGTTTGGGATTCCAACCTCTCGTCATTTGGTTGAGCGTAGATGTCAATTATCACTTTATCAACAAAATATAAAATTAAATTAAATTACAAATCTTGTTTCTAAGGCTCCGTTTGATAATTATTTTAAATTTTGGTTTTTAATTTTTCTGTTTTTTAAAAACAAAAACCATTTATGTTGGATAATTTATTTTGTTTTTTGTTTTTTAAAAACAAAAAAACTGAATATGTTCGAGAATTCATTTCAGTTTTCTATTTTTTAAAAGTAAAAAACTAAAGTGCAATTTGATTTTTCTAAAAATAAAATTAAATCATTTTTTTATAATTCATATTTTATATGAATAAGACATGTTCATAATGTTTAATAATAAAAGTGGAAGAATAAAATTAGTGAAAATAAAAATCAACATCATTCATGAGTTGTCATTAAAAGTTTGATCAACAATTTGATCCACATATACTTGAGTTGATTTGTACCGAAATTTTGGAGAACAAACAATCATGGTTTCAAGTTTGCAAGCCTTTTTTTAGAACATCGTAAAAATACTAATAAATTGTTTAGTATTGAAACCTCTCGCGCTTGAGTCGTAATTTCGTGTCAAAATATAGTAATAAAAAAACATTTATCGACACATCAATGTTTTGTTAATAAATTTTTAAGGAATGACATGACTAAGAATTACTTTAAAAATTTGATTATTTTGGTATGTTTAGAAGAAAAAAAACATAAAATATCTTGTTTATTTGAATAAATTTAAAATATTAAAATAAATAAGTAGCAACAATAACACCTCATTTTATTTTTTATTTTTTTAGTACAACACCTCATTTTAATTTTAAAATATTGTAATATAACAATATTATAGGAAACATTTTTGTACCTCTTTTTACGTGAAAAAGAAGTTGAAGTAATAACAATAATAATAATTGTGTTAAAAAAAATAACAATAATAATAAATAATAATAATTGATAACTTTGGTATATAATGGGGCTGCTGTTGAGTGGGATTGAAGCTAGAGATGTCTACGGGGCGGGGCGGGGATAGGATGGCTTTTTCATTCCCGTCCCCGCCTCCCATTTGAATCCCCATTTATGTGAAATTTTCTGTTAAATGTTGCAGGGATCGGGACGGAGATTCCCAGTGGAAAATTTGTGTGGATCGGGTTTCCCGTGGGAATTTATTCCCCATTTAATTTTTTTCCTTTTTTAAAGAATCAAATAATTCTTTTGATGAAATTTCAAATAGTTAACTTCCATGGAAAATATCCATTAATTTTCAATTACATTGTTAATTATTCATGAAAAATCTTAATTTAAATAGTTAATTTTCTATTAAAAATATTTATTTAAAGATAAAATTCTTAAATCTCCTAATAGAAATAAAACAATATTTCATATCAAATTATCTAATTAATCCATACATATAATACAAATGTTTAACTATATAATTCAATTATCTAATTCATTAACAATAAAATTTTAAATGACATGTACACACACATATTAAAAATAAAATAAAAATAGAAAAAAAAATAAATGGGGTGGGGAATGGGGAATGGGGATGGGGAATACATTCCTCGTCCCCGTTTAGATCGCGAGAAATTTTTTTCTCCCACTCCCTCCCTCATTCTCTACCTAAACGAGAATTCTCCGCTCTATTAAGGGAGGGTCCCTGCAGGGCCCAGTCGCTGCTAGAAAAATGGACATATCTAATTGAAGCTCAATTTGCACAACAATGAGGGCAGTGGGTGTGCGCATTGTTTTTTGAAAAACGAAAACAGAGTTTTGAAGTTTGAATTGATTTTAGCTTATTTTCTTTGTATAGTTTTTTTCTACAATTTTTCAAATTTTTGTTATTTAGGATTTGTTCCCATGAATTTTAAGATTGAGATTTTTTGTTTTTATTAATTTATGTATATCTTACAAATTTCTTTAAAGAAAAAAAATTGAACAAATTCCATATTCTTTTTTCAACTTCTTTTACATTAATTATTGATTTGCTTTGGATAGTTTTCAAATAAAAGAAAGTTTTACAATAATTTTTTAAATATTACATGTGATTTGGAAATATTTCAATCTATTAATTTAAAAGGATTCAAATAAATTTCTAAATTTTTTTTTTTATTCTCTCAATTCTAGAAATAATATAGCTTTATTCCTGTCAATCATAAAATTGAGATTTTAAATTAGATTAATTTATGAATATTTTACAATTTTGTTAAAGACTTGTTTTTCGTCAATTTTAAAATTTTAATTTAAGATTCTCAATAAAAGTTATAATATGTTATTTACATAATTTAAGATTTTATTTTTCTAACTAATCAATGTAATGAATTATCTAAAGTTTGATTAATTTGAAAATAATATATATTCTTTGAAGTTTTAAAATAACTAAGTTCAAAATAAAATATCAAATATTTATGATATTTTAAAATAATTAAGTTCAAAATGAATATATATTTTTTAACACCATTCAAAATGAATATCATACATATACTTTTATTTAAAATACTATATATTTATGTTATTTATTGTAATAATTTTATTTTATTAAATTTGGAATGAGGAATCGTTTATCTTTTTACTTTGAATATGATTAACTTGAAAATCAAAATTTTTTAATATGTTAACCTTTTTAAATACTAATTTCTTAAATTGTAATGCGGGTTAGTTTAAAATATATTTTTCTTATCTTAAAATCATAAACGTATATATATTTTTGAGCTATTAATAAAAAAAATAAGCTTAAAAAAGATAAGATTGTTATTTGTTATAAGTAATTTTAGTTTAAACTTTTTTTTTTAAAAATGTAGATGAAATGTAGAGGAAGTGAGATATGGAGATTTTTATTAATTAAAAAAATTGTTATGCAGTACTTTAATTTACATTAGAATTTCAATGTAAATAATAGTATCATATCTAAAATATTTTTATACAATTTATATTAAAAAAATAAAATTATAGAATAAAAAGAAAAATATTTTTGTTAAAAATTTTATTAAAATTATAGGATAAAAATAAAAATCTTTTTGTTAATAATTATTTATATTTAATTATTAATTAGTAATAATTATGAGAAAATTTATATAAAAAAAATAAAGAAAATTTTGTAAATTAAGATATTTAAAAAAAAAATTATGCAAAAAAAATTGAGAGAGAGGTAGGAGTGATGTGAGGTAAAGAAAAAATGAAATAAGGAAGTTGTGGGGTTCACAATGGAGAGTTGGAGTTAATAAATTGTGGGGCCTACAATGGGGGAGTTGGAATAGGAGTTAATAAGTTTGTAGAGCCCACAATTGGATTAAATTATACTTGGGTCAAACAAGGAATTGGGAAGAGCTATTAACTCTTACTCCCCCAACTTCTCAATCCAAACACCACCTAAGGCTCAGTTCGATAATTATTTGGTTTTTAGTTTTTGAGTTTTGAATATTAAGCCTATAAATACTACTTCCACCTACAGGTTTTTTTGATTTGTTATCTACTTTTTACATAAGTTTTCAAAAACCAAGCAAGTTTTGAAAACTAAAACTTGTTTTTGTTTTTTGAATTTGGTTTAAGAATTCAAATGTTTTTTTAAGAAAGATGAAACTCATGGTAGAGAAATGATGAGAAAACAAGCACAATTTTCAAAAACTAAAAACTAAATGATTATCAAACGAGACCTAAACTTTTGATTTTGTGTCTAATAAATGTCTAAGCCTTCAATTTTGAGTTGAATAGTACCTTTATCTATTTGATATTTTTTTTTAAAAAAAAATCATGAATTTATTGGATACAAAATTAAATATCCTATTAGACAAAATTTAACATTATAACTAACAAATTCGCTAATTTTAAAAGATATTGAACATGCCAATGACCTATTAAACGCAAAATTGAACGTTCATAGGCTTATTTGACATTTTTAAAGTTCAAGAACTTTTTAGATACAAAATTGAAAATTCAAGAACCTATTAGATACTTTCTAAAGTTTAAGAACTTATTAGACATAAACATAAAAAAAATTGGGACTAAACTTGTCATTTAATCAATAAAAAACGACCGACATAGCTTTGGACGTTGGTTAAATGTCGGGCCTTCTAACTATTATTTCCATGTCTATTGGAGGCCTAATTCACATTATCGCTTCCGACCTACATTCTTCTGGCCCGACGGAGTAACAAGATAAATGGCTAAATATTTATAGATCAACTTGAAAAACAGCTAAAATATTTAGATATTGTAAATATGACTAAACCTCTCTTTTCCATTTTTAATAATTCGCTATTATAATTAGGACTGGACATAAATGCGCCTACCTACCTTTTCTAGTTTTTAGACAATTAAAATGAATCCTACAAAAATGGCACATTATAAGAAGAGGAAGATGCACTTTACACGACTAAATCTCAATAAACAAATTAACAAATTTGAATTAACATGGCTTCCAAAACCCCCTAAAATCTTAATACTACAAGTTGACAGTGTAAATTTTGATTAAATTACAGAAATTGATTAAAACAGTGAGCAACCCGATCAACCATCTAAGTACATGCATCCCTTTAACAATATATATTAAAACACATACTCTGACTTGATTTTTTCAAACATGTAAAAGTTAATCTTCCTCAAATCAAAGAATAACAATGATCAAAATGATGAACTCTCTAATTGTGACCATCTATCTAATGTATATACTGGAATATACATCTCTAATGATCTAAGGTCTCGTTTGGGATTGCGTTTGCAAGCGTAAAAAATCAATTTTGGAAAAATCTTAACCACTTAGGCTATTTGGTAAAAACAAATTGTTTAATAATCTATCGACAATTACTTTTTCATTTACTTTGACGTGCAAAAGTCGATAGATACCAACTTTTAGATTTAGCTTTCTTAAAAATATGCCACCTCTTCTCTAACCGTTTCAAATCTCAAATTTATCCTTCCATATTTATCTATTTTTTCTCAGCTATTCTCTATGAAATTT
Organism: Trichosanthes truncata; assembly: GCA_033996785.1. Classification (NCBI taxonomy): domain Eukaryota; kingdom Viridiplantae; phylum Streptophyta; class Magnoliopsida; order Cucurbitales; family Cucurbitaceae; genus Trichosanthes; species Trichosanthes truncata. The sequence goes on from MU867261.1 coordinate 3,513,515, forward strand.
TGATTGATTCAATTTTTTATAACAATTATTTTTTAAAACTTTTATCAAATAATTTAGATTAAAAAAAATTAGATGTAATTTAAATCATATAAATTTTTAAATAATTATCTTATAATAAATTATAAATTAGATATCAATATGAAAATAATTGAAATAATAAACCTACTTTGGTCATTATAACTAAATCACAACAATTTACTATTAATTTACCAAACACCGTACCTAGTTTTTTCTAATTTAAAATTAGAATTTACCAAATACTATTTTACTTCATTTCACAGCTGATTTTTTTACCAGCAATTATTTTGGAAGTTACAACAATCCCAAACTAAGTCTAAGTAGTTCAAAACTTTATTGGGTTTTTTTAGAAAATAAAAGAAACAAAACTTGATGATTAGGTTAGTTTTGACTTGGAATTTGGGCCTTTGGCATTTATATGTGTTGTGGATGGAAAATTGTGAAAAAAGAACGATGAACTACCACAATGATTGAAATGATGAACTACCTAAGAACTGACATGTACATAACAATATATGGAGGAACATAGCTCCCCACTGATTTTTCTAACGAATTCAAGCAATGTAAATATGTTTCAATACCCATTAAACATATAGAAACAGAATGATGACCTACCATTTTTTGATTTGAAAACTTTGATACATCAATCATCAATCACATTTACCTACCATCATTAATGACGATGTTCCACATTTGAAAACCCCTCATTCCCCATTGACCGATATTACTATATTTCTATTGATAAGCCTTAGTATTAAGGCCTATTTAACTCCCAATTGCTTGAATTATTCTTGTTTTGTCTTAAGATCAGTTGGATATAGCTGAAAGTTGCTTAAAAATAAGAAAGAACGAAGAATGAAAGCAATTAAGATAAGATTATGAAAGACTACACTTGTTTGTAGGGACTATGGAAATTGCAAATCCAAAATTGCAAGATGAAGTTGCAATTTTGGAGTAGCATAAGAATTCAACAAAAAAAGGAAAATTTTGCACGTAACCCGTATATGGAAAGCCTCAATTACCGAAATTAGGGGATTTGGAGCACAAATTCTAGATGATTCAACCCTATGGAGGATCTACAAAGGGCGGAAGAAGAGGAGTCGGCAAGCACGTTCATTTTTTTGGAGATTTTTGCTCGTGGGTTTCTATCAACTTGATGCTCTGTTTTTTTCTGCAATTTTCTCTCTGTTTTACCGAGAGCTTCAGTCGTACTTCATTCTATCTTTACTTTGATTTTTCCAATCCGATTCAAGTGAAACTTGGATTGTTAAGCTAATCGTTTTCTAGAAATAGTGAAAAAAATTGAATTGATTGGAATGGAGTGAGGATTCGAAAGTAGATTAAATTACTTCTGTTTCAATTTAATTTTGTTTCTTGTAAAAGTTTGATTTTGTTACTTGCAAAAGTTTAATTCGACAGTGTATTGAATTACTTGTATTCAATTCAATTTTGTTTTCTTGCAAAAGTTTAATTCTTGTTTCATACAGTTTATGCTTCGGTCGGAAATTTGATTATGAGTTACCCTCTGTTTCTATTCAAATTGAGAATTTTTGGAGGCCTTATTTGGTTACTTGTCCAAAATTGTGTTAATTATTATTGCTCCAATCATTCTAATATGCAATGTTGTTTATGAAAGAATTTTGTATTAATTCATTTAGTTTTGGTTACCATTAGCAATTTACTCAATTCTCTAATATGAAATTTTATTCTAAAATTAGTTGAAGGATTTTTACTTTTAATATGAGCTAAACTTTTAGGGGGTTTAAGGATGTGAATTCCCTAAGAAATAATTGTAGCCAAAATCCAACAAAAACCAAGCCTACATCTCAATTGTTTGCTTGTGTTGAATAAAATTTCTTTGAGATCCTAGATTGATCAACTAGGGTAGAAACTCAAGCTTAGATCTAATACCGGCGGGGTTAGTGATAAGCGGATTTATCACAAGTGATGGAGAAAAGAGCTTAAACATAAGCCAATTCTTTACCCTAGACATAGGGATTAAAGACTCCAAAACCCATAAAATTGGTGAGCTGAATTATCTAAGATAAAGGGACTATAGACATATAAGTCACTCACTTAACCTCCTAAAAATCTAATTACAAGGTGAATAGAAGTAACAATTTTGGTTTACAATTTGTGTAAAGTAGGTTGGATTTGCAATTTTGGTTTGCAATTACAACTTAGGGCAATGACATTCTTGAGCCCCTCCTTTATCTAAAATTTCTTTTGCGACTTCATTTACCAAGTCTATCTAGTTTGCTATTCAATATTGCAAAATTTTGATTATGCAATTCAATTATGCAATCTTTATCACTTTATTTTGCAATTTTTGGATTCTGCAATTCAGTTCTGCAATTTTTGCCACTTTAACTTGCAATTTGATTATGCAATTATTCTCTTTTTACCAGCACACCATCCCAACCTTGTTTTTGAAATTTTAGTTTCCAAGTTGCATTTCTCCTTACATTTTGCTTTACATAATTTTTGTTACACCGTTCTCTGTGGGATCGATACTCAAGATTACTCATGTTTTAATGCTTGCATCAGCAGTGTGCACTTGCACTGGGGTTGAACGTATTTACTTACTTTTATTCACCCAAAGTTCACCCGATCAAGTTTTTGGCGCCGTTGTCGGGGAATGGTAGTTTTTAACAAAAATTTTGTTTTAGCAAAAATTGTAAGACAGAGTGCAATTTCTCTTTCTATTGCAGGAGGGCGGAATTTCACTTGCAAAAAAAAATTGTAGGGTAGATCAATGTATGCGAAAAGAACCTCATCTCTTTGAGCTAGATCCTGAGATAGAGAGAACCTTCCATCGGCGTCGTAGGATCGATCGGAATATGGACCTCGAGTTAATCTACTTGGCAATGAGGGCCAAAACAATGGAATGAACAACAATGCTCAGTAACGAGCAAATCTTATGCAGAACCCCATATTTATTGCAGAAGAGTGGAACAAAGCTATCAGGGATTATGCAGCTGCTACATTCCAAAATCTGAACACCGGGATTGCAGAACCAATCATAGAGGCAAATCATTTTGAGCTAAAGCCCATGATGTTCCAGATGTTAAATACGATAGGACAATTTGCTGGATTGCCGAATGAAGATCCACACAAGCACATAAAGACTTTTTTGAGAATATGCAATTCTTTCAAATTGATGGGAGTTTCTAATGACACGTTGAGGCTGAAATTGTTCCCTTTTTCTTTACAGGGAAACGTGGAGGCATGGCTTGACTCATGTCCTCCAGATTCAATCACAACTTGCAACGAACTTGCAGAAAAGTTTCTTCTGAAGTATTCCCACCGACAGAAAATGTACAAATTAGAGGGCAAATCATCACCTCAAACAAGGAATAAATGAACGAGTAGATGCTTCATGGGAGTGTTTTAAGAAGCTTGTGAGGAAATGTCCACACCACGGATTGCTAGCTTGCCTATTGATCGAACACTTCTACAACAGAGTGACACAAGCTTCGAAAACTCTAGTCAACGCATCCGCCAACTGATCTCTACTCAAGAAAATAGTGAATGAGGTGAATGAAATCTTGGATGCCATGGTGTGCAACAATAGCCAATGGGGAGAAGAATAGCCAAACAACACCTGGAATGTTGCAAGAATGCACAAAGTGGATACAATAGCAACTTTGAGTGCACAAATCTCAGCGATGAACAACACCTTAAAATCACTGACTTTGGGGAACCAGGCCCTAATAGCTGCTATTAATCATTTTGCTACTCCACCTTATATTTATTGCAATGATAACCATCTTGCTGACAATTGTCCTCATAATCCGGCTTCTGTCTGTTATGTAGGACAATCTAGGGTAAATCCCTACTCCAACACATACAACCCGGGATGGCGGCAACATCCAAACTTCCCTTGAGGAGGAAAAAATTCAACACACCTAATGCAAATTCATATAGGAAGCAAGGAAGACCACTGGGTTTCAACAATTCACAACAGCAGACGTTTGTGCCCAAGACTGTGACACAATCGCAACCTCAACCTGCAATACATAATTCATCAATGGAAGCCTTGATGAGGGAATACATGGCAAAAAATGAAGCAAACATGGATAAGAATGATGCCATTATCTAAAGTCAGGCAACTTCACTACAAAGTTTAGAAATGCAAGTGGGGCAGTTGGCAAATGAATTGAAGAACCGACCTCAAGGGACTTTCCTAAGCACCACTGAGAATCTCAAAGAGAAGGGAAAGGACACTGCAAAGCAATCACTTTACGCAGCGGGCTCAACTATGAAGGACCAAAGATACCACAAGAAATGGAAGAAGCAATTCCCAATAAAATTGCAGAAGAGGAGAAAAAAATTGTAGAAAAGGAAAATCAAGAAAATGAGAAGATAAAAGAAGAAGAATCAAACAGTAAACAAGCCAAGGTCACAACCAAGGCATCTGAAGCAAAGGACCCTGAACCAATTTATAAACCACCACCCCCATTTCCTCAAAGACTCAAAAAGAAAAATCAAGATGCCCAATTTAGCAAATTTTTGGACATTCTCAAGCAACTCCACATTAACATTCCATTAGTGGAGGCACTTGAATAAATGCAAAATTATGTTAAATTCCTCAAGGACATCCTGACAAAGAAGAGGAAATTGGGAGAATTTGAAACAATGGTGCTGATAGAAAATTTCAGTGCATTGCTAACAAGCAAAGTACCGCCCAAGTTAAAGGATCCTGGAAGCTTTACAATTCCATGCATGATCGGAGAAACGGATGTCGGACAGGCCTTATGCGATCTAGGAGCAAGCATTAACCTAATGCTCTTATCCGTTTTCAGACAATTGGGAATAGGCGAAGCTCGCCCAACAATAGTGACCCTGCAATTAGCAGACAGGTCAATTGCACGCCCCATTGGAAAAATAGAAGACGTCCTGATCAAGGTTGATAAGTTTGTATTCCCTACAGATTTCATAATTTTGGATTGTGAAGCAGACCGAAACGTTCCGATCATCTTAGGGCAACCATTTTTAGCTACTGGAAGAACCTTAATAGATGTCCAAAAAGGGGAACTTACAATGTGAGTGCACGACCAACAGATTACTTTCAACATACTAAACGCATTAAAGTACCCAGGAGACATGGAGGATTGCTCAAGAGTAAACATTGCAGAAGCATTGCAACTTTACAAATCATAGGAATACCCTAAAGAAGAAGGGTCAGAAAAGGATGAAGCAGGTCACTAGAACAAACAACATTTGTGAATGAAATAAGTCCATTGAGAATGACCATGGATAAAGCAGCACCAATCAAACCTTCCATTCTGGAGCCACCTGAATTGGAACTGAAACCATTGCCACCACATCTGAAATACATCTTTTTGGGAAAAGATAATACCCTCATGGCAATTATTTTTGCCACACTATCTCACGATGATGAATTTTCTTTGCCACAGGTACTCGCATGCCACAAGCGAGCAATTGGATGTTCCATTGTAGACATCCATGGAATTATCCCTTCCTTCTGCATGCATAGAATCAACCTAGAAGAAGGAGCAAGGCACTCTGTGGAGAGTCAAAAGCGGTTGAATCCTGCAATGAAAGAGGTAGTACGAAAAGAGATCATTAAGTGGATCGACGCAGGAGTCATATATCCTATTTTAGATAGTATATGGGTGAGCCCAGTCCAATGTGTACCCAAATGAGGCGGGATGACAGTAGTGGAGAAAGAGAAGAATAAACTAATCCTTACTTGCACGATAACAAGATGTCGAGTCTGTATGGACTACAGATGATTGAATAAGGCAACTAAGAAAGATTATTTCCCACTGCCATTCATAGACTAAATGCTGGACAGACTTGCAGGAAAGGAATACTGCTGTTTCTTGGATGGTTATTCTAGTTACAACCAGATTACGATAGCTCTAGAAGATCAAGATAAAATGACATTTACATGTACGTATGGAACCTTCACATTTAGAAGGATGTCATTCAGATTATGTAATGCACCTGCAACCTTCTAGCGGTACATGATGGCAATATTTTTAGACATGGTTGAACGAACGGTAGAAATCTTCATGGACGATTTCTCTGTGTTTGGCGAGACTTATCAAGGATGCTTGGACAACTTAGAATAGGTGCTAATTCGATGTGAGGAAACGAGCCTAGTACTAAACTGGAAAAAATGTCATTTCATGGTACAGGAAGGGATTGTGCTGGATCACAAAATATCAAAGAAGGTAATAGAAGTGGATCCAGTCAAGGTGGAGCTAATTGCAAAACTACCCCCACCCAAAACTGTGAGGATATCCGTAGTTTCCTCGAACATGCAGGCTTCTTCCGAAGATTCATCAAGGACTTCTCACAAATATCAAAACCTTTGTGTAGATTGTTAGAACATGACTAAGTGTTCGCGTTTGACCAGGAATGCATGAAAGCTTTCAATCAGTTGAAAGAAGCATTGAGTTCAGCTCCAATCATGATAGAACCAGACTGGTTGAAACCTTTCGAGCTGATGTGCGATGCAAGTGATTTCACAGTAGGTGCAGTACTGGCACAACGACGAGACAAAATAATTCATCTGATCTACTATGCCAGTAAAACAATGAATGAAGCACAAAGTAATTACACCACTATTGAGAAAGAATTGCTAGTCGTGGTTTTTGCATTCTACATATTTCGATCTTACCTAGTAGCTACTAAAGTCATAGTTCATACTAATCATTCAGCTTTGAAATACCTACTCTCAAAGAAGGAGGCAAAACCACGACTAATCAAATGGATATTGTTATTACAAGAGTTTGATCTAGAGATTTAGGATAGGAAAGGCACATAGAACCAAGTGGCGGATCATTTGTGTAGGCTGGAAACAACCATTCTGAAAGAAGACAAGACAGAAATAAAAGACCTATTTGCTGATGAACATTGTTGGCTGTGGAAATTGGACCAGATCCATGGTATGCGGATATTGCAAATTATTTGGTCAGTGGAATGACTCCCCCAGAAGCTACTTCATATCAGTTAAAGAAATTCTTTCATGATATGAAATATTACTATTGGGATGAGTCCTACCTCTATAAATTAGATCCATATCAGGTATGGAGAAGATGCATTGCTCAAGTTGATATGAGAAAAATTTTAGAAGCATGTCACATGGCTCCATATGGAGGCCACTTTGCAGGAACCAAGACAGCAGCAAAGATTTTGCAAAGTGGGTATTTCTAGTCCACCTTATTTAGGGATGCCCAAAATTTTACAAGGATGCGACAAGTGTCAAAGGACAGGGAACTTAACAGAACGAGATGAAATGCCTATGAAGTATTTACTGGAAGTGGAGATCTTCGTTGTTTGGGGAATCGACTTCATGGGTCCATTTCCACCATCGTTTGGTAACCATTACATCTTGTTGGCGGTGGACTATGTATCCAAATGGATAGAAGCAGTGGCTACAGCTACAAATGATGCCAAGACTGTCAAAAATTCCTTCTAAAAAATATCTTCACAAGATATGGGACCCCACGAATGCTGGTTAGTGATGAAGGTACACACTTCATAAACAGAATAATGGCCAGCCTGCTCGCAAAGTACAACATGAAACATAAAGTGGCAACCACATACCACCCACAAACCAATGGACATGTTGAGCTTTCAAATAGAGAAATCAAGGCGATATTAGAAAAAATAATTGATCCATCCAGAAAAGATTGGTCAATAAGGTTGGACAAGGCATTGTGGGCACATAGGACTGCTTTCAAGGCACCTCTAGGGATGTCACCATATAGAATTATATTTGGGAAGGCATGTCATTTACCACTCGAACTGGAACACTAGGCTTTTTTGGGCCATAAAGAAACTAAACATCAACATGGATCAAGCTAGAGAAAAAAGGAAACTACAATTGAATGAACTTGAAGAACTTCGACACATTTCCTACAAGAATACTAAAATCTATAAGGAAAAAAAAGAAGAAATGACATGATCAAAGGATTCAAAGAAAAGAGTTGGAACAAGGACAACAGGTCCTATTGTTTAACTCAAGATTGAAGCTATTTTCGGGGAAACTCAAGTCACGACGGACCATTTGTTATCCAAAAGATTTACGAGCACGGTGTGGTTGAGCTAAGAGACGACAAGGGAAATATTTTCAAGATCAATGGTCAGATAGTTAAGCCTTATTAGGCAGACGAGTTGACCGAAGCAAGGTCACCATCTCTTTGCTAGAGGAGAAGTGATTATACACCAGGTTAGATGTACATAGAAGTTATGTTGACTTTTATTTTTAGATTAAAAAAATAATAAACAAAATAATTAAATAAATAAATAAGATCTAATATGCATGTAGCCCATATTAGATCGATTTCTCACATTTCACAGCTCTCAACACATCATAAGAAAAATTTCTCAATCATTAGTATCAAGCCTTGCACCAAACTTAAAAGGTCATCAAAATTATTGTAGATAGACAATTCATACAATAGAAAAGAGTAGATTTCTAGAATTTTTTTTTAACATAAATACAGCCTCAAAGTGCATGGCAAATATCTTCATCCCTTATTTTACATTGATAATTCTCATTTTTTAGAATTATTTAGCTCACAAAAGAAGATTATTCTTGTCTTTTCTATCTTGTTGAACCCCAAAAATCTCTTGAATTTGAACAACGTGTGAAGAAATCTTTAAGCATAATAAGAATCCTTAAGATTAAGAGAAATAGATAAAAATGTTGAAATTGGGTTGATTTAGTTGGTTATTGTGCATTTTTAGCAAAAGGAGATGATTGCAGCACAATAGCAATGCAATTGCAATTGCAACCTAGAAGACAGAAAATCGTGAATTTTGGGTTTTTCCATAATTAGAAGATTATTGCATCAATTCCTCCTTAATTCAAGCAACGACTTCCTGCATTAATCCATACATAGAAAATGAAGAAACCCTAGATGCTTGAAGGCTATAAAAAGAAGAGAAACATAAATAAGAAGGTGGATTCCAGCCTTGGAAGAAGATTCATTTTCTGTCGTTATTTTTCTGCTATCTTCTTTTACTAGTCAAAAGACAAGTGCAATGTGTCACAATCGTACACTTCGAAGTGGGACAAATGATTGTGCGGCACTTGCTCTAACCCGACGAGCAAGTCAGCCGTACGAAAATCGAAAATCACAGACAACTTTGGCAAAGGATCTAGCCTCCCCTCACGTCTTAAGAGAAAATGTTTTATTAAAAACGTTAGAGAAAAAGTATTCGAAAACATTTGAGAAAAATATTGTTATACACTAGTAAGCAAGTAAGGGACAACAATGGCTTAATTAGCACATAACTTTGGGTAAGAATGATGGACAACTAGTCATATCCCCCTATAGTACATTCTAGGATTTTAGTCTTTGACAAGCATGAACATGAAAATGGCGAGGAGTCATACGCCCACAAAATTGCAAGGAAACTAAACTAACATACAACATGAACAATATAAAGTTAAAGCATGTAAAAAAGGGTTGAAATGGGCATGCGGCCACAGGAAACATGCCCTGGACAAGCATGACCGTGACATTCTCCCCCACTTAAATGGTTGACGTTCCTGTCAACCTACTCTGTTAGAACTCATCTGTCTCGCGAGCAGCTGTCTTCAGATCTTCGAGGTGGTCCCAGCGGACCTATGTGTCTTGGCTTCTCTTCCACTCTTCTAGGAACTTCTTCATATTCTCACTTTGATTGGCTTCTTGAGGTGTTCTCTCGACCAATGCCTCAAAAGCATTCTTCATGGTGATCTATGGAATCATCACTTCCTGCCTTCTCATTGAATGGGGTCGTTTCTACTTGACCCATTCCCTTGTGCACCTCGGTGCTTCCTTTGAATACCTTTGATTAACTTCTGTCTTTGGCCTCCACTCCCTGGGAGGATTATAAACTTGATGATTGTTTCTCGCACAAAGATGGTCATCAACATGAACTCTGACAGTGCAACACCTGTCTTGGCTCTTATTCAGCTGGAGGGCTGATAGCAATTTTACCCCATTTGGTTGTCTTAACTTGGCATGGACCACGGTGGGGTTAAATCCAGTGATTACTAAACTTTTTGCCAAGGGCATCGGTGTTCGAGGAGAAACTCCATGCCCAACACAATGTCGAAGTCGTCCATTTTGATGACCACAAAAGTTTGCTTGTCCAGTCCAAGCACCTAGTTTCACTGTCGCCCTTCGTGTGACACCCACAATGGGTAAGGCTGCTAAATTTATAGCTTTGATCTTTCCCCGTCTCTAACCCAACGTAGGTTAAACTGTCGTGCTTCTGCTTCGGTCATAAAGTTATGTGTTGCTTATGATTCGACCATTGTATTTTTCGTGGGTCTTTGATTAATCCATGCGTCGATGTACATAAGACCCGTGGAGTGGATTCTTTGCTTTCCTCCACCTTCTTCTGCAAGGTTGACAAATATTTCAATGCTCCTATGCGAGGGTTGCCCCCGTCTTCTCCAAACACGATCTCTGGTTTAGAGGTTTCGGCCTTGGTTCCTGATGTACTCGCCAACGCGGCTTGAAAAGCATGGAGGGCTGCTTGATTTGGACATTCAGACACCCGATGGCCCCTTTACATATGAAGCAGGATGGGGGCCTTTGGTTGTAGTTATTGTAACGACCCTATAGGCTCAACACGCTACCTAAGAGTCATTACTAAGTCACGTCGCTATATTACCGAAAATTTCGGCAACATAACGGCGTAACTACGCGAAAACCAAAAATTTGACCCTTACCGGATAAGACATAGAAAAACACACTTCTAAGATTTTCAAACAACCTCCTAGCATCCAACAAACTTCTCAATATGATGCTAGGGTTCAAACAGCAGAAAGCCCAATACACGTGCACGATTTACAAAGAAAGGTTAAAAGACTTTGAAACATTCTCCTAAACATTTAAAAACTCGACATGAGTTCTATGTACATCCTGAAACATAAAAGAAGCGGAATAGCGATCGCTCGGCTCCCATGACTCAAGTTGCTGATCTCCGGTCACGCGCTAGGGCCGATCTTAGCCTCTCCTGAAAACATTTTAAAAGAAAAAGGGTGAGTATTAACGAATAATACTCAGTAAGTAACTCATAGTTTCAAAATAAGAGTTTCAATCGCATGCAACATGTCATTTTAAATCATAAAACCATCGTAAACCATCGCTTTAGTAGGGGACCTAAAATTCGTTTTATAAACCATGTACTTTTCCTCGCGGCTCTCGTGAACGATTAAATTCTCCCGAGGGCCTCGTGAATAGTCTGAAGACATAATTTTTCCATCGAATAGAGTCCTCCCCTAACTCTGAGAGTTGAGCTCGAAAGCTAACATACATCGTGGAGTCCGAAGACTCAGCCCGAAGGCTACCATCGTGGAGTCCGAAGACTCAGCCCTAAGGCTACCATCGTGGAGTCCGAAGACTCAAGCCCGTCGGCTACCATCGTGGAGCACTCTCGAACCCCGGGAGCATAGAGAGTCCGAAGACTCGGGTTCCCTCATAACCCACATAAAACTTTTGGGAGAATTATCGTCACGGCCTTACATAAATCTTTTCATGAGCACACAACACATGCATGAGGTCCTGCTCGTTTTAGAACATACTCATGAATGCATAAGTCAAGGCAATCGCATTTCAAAAACGTATATATCATTTCCATTCTTTTTAACATGAAAACTCAAATAGAACTCATGGAACTAGTGTAAAAGGAATATACATGTAAAACACTTTCTTTCTTAAATACTTAACACGAAAACATAAACTTCAAAGTAAATATAGAGCTAGCTCTAGGTTTCGAAAACTTCTTTCGTTGTGAGATCCCTTACCTTAAATCTTTACTTACTAAAATACCATTTCTCCACTAATAATGAGCTTCTCGAGTCCCCACTCCAAGTACAATCCAAGGTCCTCGACAAATCACCTAAAAAGTTTCCTAAACATGTCTTAAACCATCCGAATTACGCTAAAACACATTCTAACATTAATAACTCGACGAAACGGACCAAATGGCAAAATTTACCCAACTCCGGCGAGCGGCGGCGCGTGAAACTTCGACGGCGGCGCGTGAAACTCCGACGGCGGCGCGTGGGCGCGCGTGGCCGGCGCGTGAGGACTCTGGTCGGCGCGTGAGAGCGCAAGGAGGCCGGATTTCGTGCGAGACTCTCGGATCTGGGTTTTCCCGGCGGCTGAAAGTTCAAATCGGCGAGAAATACGGTGGATCAGTGGTGGCCGAACGCGTGAGTGGTCAAAACTAAGGTCCGGCAGCTGCTGATCGGCGAAGACGAAGAAGGAGGAGGAGCAGACGGCGAACTGAGGTTGAAGAACGGCGAGTTGGGGTTGGTCGGCGTGCAGCCTACGAGGAAGAAGACCGACGGTGGTTACTGAAGAAAAAGAAGAAGACCGAAAGGAGGAGAATGGAGCCGGCGGGAGGATGGGTGACTGGCGGTGGGGGCTAGTCGGAGAAGAAGAAGAAGACAGCGGAAGGTGTTCGGTCGAGAGAGAGAGAGAGAGAGAGAGAGCGAGAGAGAGGGTTTCGGTGAGAGGGGGCTGCGGGAGGAAGAATAAGAGAAAAGAAAAGAAAAAAAATAAAAATAAAAATAAAAATAAAAATAAAATAAAATAAAAATAATAAAAATAATAAAAATAATAAAAAATATATATATATAATGGATAAGGATGAGGGAAAATTATTTTATATATAAAAAAAATTCCAACTTCCAATTATGCCCTTTTTACCACTATTTCTTTCCATTTTTGCCCTCCTAACCTTCCAAAATTTCAAATTAACTCTAAAATCAATATACTTAAGAAATTTTATTCCACTTGATTTCCATAATTCGAAATTAATGCCTATAAATAAGCCGGCCGTTACAGTTATTCTAATAATGTGGCCCTCGCCATGAATTCCCATTCCTCGGTTGGAATGACCTATCATCTCTTTCTTCACTTCTAATTTGGTCCCCTCCCCCACTCTTTGGAGAGTTGGGCCTATTGTTTCTACTATCTCTACATGGGGAGGTTTTACTTGGCCTCACATCTTGAGATTGTCCATCACTAGGACCGTTGTTCAAATCGAACAACCATTCTGCTGCAGTATAAGCTTCTGACAAACTCTGTACCTTTTGTTCATAAAGCTTGAATTTGGTCGAAGGTTTCAATCCTTCTACTAAGCAAAAGACCTTGTCTTTCTCTAACATGTCTCGGATGTCCACCATTAGCCCAGTAAACTGTTTAACATATTCTCGAATTGTCCCAGTGTGGTTCAATTTTCGTAGCTTACATCTTGCTAAGATCTCGACGTTCTCCGGGAAGAATTGAGAACGAAGTTCTTGTTTCAACCCTTCCCATGTATCTATGACACATCGTCCTTCTTGAATGTCCATATATCGAGACCTCCACCACAACTTGGCATCGTCTGTCAAGTGCATTGTCGCTAGGGTAACTTTTGATTCTTCGGACACTGTACTTGTGGCCCTGAAGTATTATTCCATGTCAAATATGAAGTTCTCCAGGGCTTCTGCATCTCGAGCCCCACAGAAGGGCTTCGGTTCAGGCACTTTCACCTTACTTAACTGTATTATGCCTCCAATCAGGGCTTGATTTCCCACTGCTCTCATGGCGAGATTCACTCTGGAGCTTAAATCTGCCACTTCTGCCTTTATAACATCGATGGCAGCTCTCACATCTTCAGAAAGGTCAGACACCATATGAGCTATTACTTTTTGGGCGCTATCTAGACTCTCAATGCACTCCTCTATATGGGTAACAGAGCCCAACGAGCTGTCCCTACACTCGAAGTCAACTAGTCGTTTGACTTTATCTTCCAGGGTCTCAACCCTCACCATCAATTCTTGGACGAGCATCCCATCTAGGCCGCCAGCTACTGCTTTAATCGTGTCAGCCTTAGCCTTAGCAACAATCTCATCCAGGCGAGATTCCAAAACTTGGACACTATAGCACTTCTATTAGGAAGAGCATTTACTCTTCTATCTCAGACAATCCGTCAACATGGGCCTTGCCCAATTGTTCAATCACAGACATGATCACAACTTTTCAATCCGGGGAGCCAACTAGGCTCTGATACCACTTGTCACAATCGTACACTTCGAAGCAGGACAAACGATTGTACGACACTTGCTTTAACCTCGAGAGCAAGTCAATCGTACGAAAATCGAAAATCACGGACAACTTTGGCAAAGGGTCTAACCTCCCCTCACATCTCGAGAGATAATGTTTTTTTAAAACATGAGAGAGAAAGTATTCGAAAACATTTGAGAAAAATATTGCTATACACTAGTAAGTAAGTAAGGGACAACAACGACTTAATTAGCATATAACTCTAGGTAGGAAGGATGGACAACTAATCATACCCCACAATAGTACATTCTAGGATTGTAGCTTTTGTCAGACATGAGCATGAAAATGGCGAGGAGTCATACGCCCACAAAATTACAAGGAAACTAAACTAACATACAACATGAACAATATAAAGTGAAAGCATGATAAAAAGAGATTGAAAGGGGCATGCGGCCACTGACAACATGACTTGGACAAGCATGATCGTGATACAATGCACGTGGTCAAAATTATTTAAAACATATAATTTTTTATGGTGAAATTTAAATTTTTAATGAATTTATTTTTCATTGCAGAAATGTCATGAAAATTATGGCTAAGACTATATATATATCTTATTTTAGGTTAATTTGCAATGAATTGGATGTGGTTAAAAGTCATTGGAACATAAATTTTTGTGGTGAAATATAAATTTTGAATCAATAGATTTTTCATTGAGTTTAAATTATAAATATTTGACATAAAATTTAAAAGTAAACGAATGAGATAAAAATAAAAAAGAACATATATAGATAAACTTAAAATATACATGATGTAATTGAAATAAAAATTATAATCTAAAATTGATAAGTAAGTGACATAATATGATAACTTATTACATTACTGGCGATTCTTTGGCAGTTTTTTCAAAAAGATTGATTTTTGGAGATGAATAAAGAAATTATAATTAGACAGAAATTTGTTTCATTTTGAACTTAAATTGATACCCTGAATCATTAAGTGGAGTACTTAAGATGTCTATGAATCTACCTTTCTTTTTGGAAGAACAGAACTATGTAAAATAATTTATATAAATTTAGTTATGGACAGTGAGACATAAATTTGTACATTTTGAAAGGTAAAAAAGGAATTGATGAATGTAGTTAGAATAAAAGGTTTGTCAATGCTTGATGATAAATATTAGAATTGGTGAAAAATATATATATTTGATTCATAAATCGGAATATAAAGGATTCATTACTAAGATTTTGTTAAAAATTAAACAGGATATATGCATGCTTAAAAAAATGAAAACTTCTCCCTCCAAAATTTTGTCCCTCATCTTTGCTAACTTTTTTTTTTGTTCTTTGTTCTTTGTCTCTCTTACTTCTATTTTTAAAAGTTTTTTTCCTATAACTTTTTCTTTCATTATCTATATTTTTTTTATGTTTAAAATTTTTATCTCGCTTTTTTATTTTGTTTCTCTCCATAAAATTTTCTCTTTAAAATTTTTGTCTCTTTTTTTGTACTTAAAATTTTTTCTAACTTTTTTTCTCTCCAAAATTTTTATTTCATTCTCTTTTTCCTCTATAAATTTTTATACTGTTAATATTTTATAAACTCTATTCTTGAAAAGTACTTACAATTTTAAAAAGAAATTTAAAAACTTGGTTTGTTCACTGTAAATTTATCTCCATTTTTTTATTTCTAAATTTATTTCACTTTCAAAGTTTTATCTCTCTAAAGTTTTTGTCGTTTTCTCTTTCAAACTATTTTTTATCTTCAAAATATTTGCCTCTCATTTATCTAACTTTTCTCTCTCTAAAATGTGTCACTCCATCTATTTCTAACTTTCTTTTTATCCTAAAATTTTGTGTCTCATGTCTATAACTTTTCTCTCAATAAAATTTGTTCTTTCTACTTTTTTCATTCGAACATTTTTGTAACACCCGAGACTCTTTGGGTAAGTTTAAAATGTTGTTTTGGTAAAGTTTTATTATGAATTTAATTATTTTGAGGGTAAATTGGTGATTTTTGGAAAAGGAAAGGGCATTTTGGTCATTTATAGAGAAGAAGATATTTTTGATTTTATAATATTATTTTATTATTATTTATTATTATTTTATTATTATTTATTTATTTTTTTTTTTTCTTTTTCTTCCTTCTTCTTCTTCCCGAAATCACGCAGCTCTCTCTCTCTCTTTTTTCTCTTCCCGCCGTCCTCCCTCCCTCTCCGATCACTCCTTCCCTCTCCGATCACTCTCTCTCTCTCTCTCTCTCTCTTCGACCGAACACCCATCCATAGTCGTTTTCTTTTTCTTCTTCAGCCTCGCCGGAGCTCACGAACGCCGGTCTGCGTCAGCCCCGCCGGTGTCGGATCCGCAGGTGTCATCTCGCCGGAATTCGCGAGCTACGTCTCGCCTGAAGCCGTCGACCTGCACGCCTAGCCTCGCCGAACAAAGCAACTCGCTGCCGTGGAGTGTTTGAAGCCGCCACAGCACTGAACATCGCCGGAAAACACCATTTCCGCCGCGATTTCAAGGTGGGTTTTCGTTCCGTGAGAAGTTTGGCATTTTGAGCTTGAGTTTGATTGATTTTCAGCAAAATAACCTCGGATTATTGTAGATCGGGCTGCAACACACCAGAAGCGAACCTCCACGCGCCGTTTGGAAGCCCCACGCGCCGGCCATGCGCCGCCGTCCGCCGCTGCACGCGCCGCCGTGCTCCGGTCACGCGCCGCCGCTCGCCGGAGTTGGGTAAAAATTGCCATTTGGTCCGTTTCGTCGAGTTATTAATGTTAGAATGTGTTTTAGCGTAATTCGAATGGTTTAAGACACGTTTAGAACACTTTTTAGGTGAATTGTCGAGGACCTTGGTTCGTACTTGGAGTGGGAACTCGAGAAGCTCATTACTAGTGAAGAAAGAGTATTTTAGTAAGTAAAGACATAAGGTAAGGGATCTCACAACGAAAGAAGTTTTAAAAAAAACCTTGAGCGAGCTCTATGTTTACTTTGAAAGTATATGTTTTTCATGTTAAGTATTTAAGAAAGAAAGTGTATTATATGTATGTCTTTGAAATGCGATTGCTATGACTTATGCATTCATAACTATGTTCTAAAACGAATGGGACCTCATGCATGTGTTGTGTGCTCATGAAAAGATTTATGTAGGCCGTGACGATAATTCTCCCAAAAGTTTTATGTGGGTTTTGAGGGAACCCGAGTCTTCGGACTCTCTATGCTCCCGGGGTTCGAGAGTGCCCCCACGATGGTAGCCGACGGGCTTGAGTCTTCGGACTCCACGATGGTAGCCTACGGGCTGAGTCTTCGGACTCCACAATGGTAGCCTTCGGGCTGAGTCTTCGGACTCTATGATGTATGTTAGCTTTCGAGCTTAACTCTCAGAGGTAGGGAGGACTCTATTCGATGGAAAAAAAAACTGTCTTCGGACTGTTCACAAGGCCCTCGGGAGAATTTAATCGTTCACGAGAGCCGCGAGGAAAAGTACATGGTTTATAAAAGGAATTTTAGGTCCCCTACTAAAGCGATGGTTTACGATGGTTTTATGATTTAAAATGACATATTGCATGTGATTGAAACTCTTATTTTGAAACTATGATGGACTTACTGAGTATTATTCGTTAATACTCACCCTTTTCCTTTTTAAAATGTTTTCAGGTAAGGCTAAGCTCGGCCCTAGCGCGTGACCGGAGATCAGCTACTCGAGTCATGGGAGCCGACCGATCGCTATTCCGCTTCTTTTATGTTTCTAGATGTACATAGAACTCATGTTAAGTTTTTAAATGTTAGGAGGATGTTTCAAAATCTTTTAACCTTTCTTTGTAAATCGTGCACGTGTATTTGGTTTCTTCTGTTTGAACCCTAGCATCATATTGAGAAGTTTGTTGGATGCTAGGAGGTTGTTTGAAAATCTTAGAGTTGTGTTTTCTATGTCTTATTAGGTAAGGGTCAGATTTTTGGTTTTCGTGTAGTTACGCCGTTATGTTGCCGAAATTTTTGGTAATATAGCGACGTGACTTAGTAATGACTCTTAGGTAGCGTGTTGAGCCTATAGGGTCGTTACAATTTTTGTCTGTCACTCTCTCAACATTTTTCTAAAGTTCGTGTACCTTTCTAACTTATTTTCTCTCTAACCTTTATTCTGTTTATCTAACTTTTGTTTCTCTCTAAAAATTTGATAAATTTCTTACTAAATATTTCTCTCTAAAGTCTTTGTCCATCTCTAACTTTTTTTTGTCCTAAATTTTATGTTCTTCAAAATTTTCATTTCTCACTAAAAATATTTACATTTTTATTTAAGTTCTCAGGTTTTTTTAATTAAAATAGTTAAATAAATATATAATTTATGAAGAGATATTCGAACCACTTCTGTCCAGTTATAGTCCTAGCAAGATAAACCTTTGTGTATTTTTTATTTTTTTTTTGTAACGAACTAAAACTACAATGCAATGGTATTTCAAAAAAAAAAAAGGTACAATGCAATAAGCAAAACATAAATGTGCTCATAAATAAAATAAACATCTCACATTGTAATATTGAAGAAAGCATGGACCACAATGTTTATAGCATACAATCAGTTTTGATATAAGTATTCTAAATTCAAGATACACCTAACAAAAGTAATTTTGAGACTTATAATGCATTCAAATTCTTTATTGTAATTGTAAATAATTAATTTTGTTGGGAATATAACTGAATTCTATTGGAAACTAGATTTAAAATATTGAGATCTAGAAATGTGTAATGCGACCTTTAAAAATTATATTTACTTGAAGGAATTTATGATTTATCAAAAATTATTTTTACTTCAAGGAATTAATATGGAATATAATGTAAATAACATTTAATGACATAAGAAAAATAAAAAAAAATGATAGATAGCAATACCTCTTCATCGACTAAAATAAGTTTATGAATTCTCAAGGCTTCATTGTGAACGGTTCAATGTTTTCGTTGTGAAGAACACCAACTTTTAAGCATGGATCATATGAAATCAATTTTTTAAGAATGTAAACATGCAATCATTTTTTTTTATATACATGGATCACACCCATACGCGAATGGATGTGCCAATTTGGTGCATAACTACCACCACATGAATAGTCGTATCTCATTGGCATCAATTGCACCTACTGGACTCAATAGACACTTCCACTTAAAAAGTTGCGTCCCATTAACAAAGTGTTGGGATTTATACCCTAAAGCCTCGTAATTAATGATTTATTTAATAACTAATAATAAATTTGATTATTTTATTTACAATATAATATTATCCATTATATGAAAAATCCAAGGTTATTAGTGTAATCTTAAACAGTATGTGGTTGACATACAAAAGGATCATGTTCAAGAAATAACTTAAAGGGTCATAGTATATGGATAAAGTTGGATGCCTTATCCTGGTAATACTATTGATATGACCCACTTTGTAATAGTTACAAATGATTTGATCCAAATCTTTCATGTGAAGACATGTGAGTGGGGATATTTTATACAATGAGTTTGTGTAATATTGGACCATGAAATATTTAATCTCTCTTTATAAATCTGTTAATTGAGAAGATTAATATTTCATCAGGATGATCATATGCGACTCGATCTTAATCCTGAGTGAGTTATGAACTCTTACCTGTGAGGCCTTGTCCTTTGATTTGCATGGGTGAGAGTGGCTTTTGTAGCCGATTCAATATGCCTACCATTTTGGGAACTTGACCAAATAGGGAACTGGGAACATAATCTTACAAGATGGAATTCACTCATTCTCATATAAGACAAGTAGATGAGTAGTTCCCTTAAGTACTGATTTCGGGACTTGAACAATGGGGCCCACCCTCTCACAGGTCCGAGAGGGACTTAGTTTATAATTAGATTATAAACAGATTATTCATTAGAGGATCGATGTTACTTAAGGTGCAAGATGTAATTATAGGGGTAAAATATACTTTTGACCCAACTGTAATTACGAACAACTCGTGAAGGATCGACTTGCATGTAATGATTATATCTATGGACACAACTTGTCCTACAATGCATAAGAGTGCAACTCTAGGTCTATAGTGGAGTGACATATAGTTAATGAATGAAATTTAATTAATTAATTTTGTATCATTAGAGTTTATAATCTGTAGGTCCATAAGGTCCCCTTGCTAGATCATAGTAACACTAAAAGATCAATTTAGTTGAAAGAAAATTTTGAAATGTTCAAATTAATATTTAATATATTATATATATTAAATATATAAGAGGAAAATATATTTATTGTATTTGATATATTAAATATTAAAATAATTAATGAATATTAGATACATTAAATAAAAGATATTTATAGAATTTGAATAAGATTCAAATAAATAAATATCGTAAGAGATTTGAATGAGATTCAAATAAATATATGATATATTTTAATATATTAGATATTAAAAATATAATATTTTAATTATGGCAAAAATTTTCCTTTGGTCTGTATAAATAGGACCTTTGGGTTGAGCCATTAGACATAACATATATCTCATCAATAGAGAATTATCCCTAGACCTCTTCCTCTCCAATCCCTTGTGGATTTTCTTTCAAGAGGCTCCCACAAGCCTTGGTCCTGTGTTCGAGTCATAGCAAGGAAGATTTTATGGATGAAATAAAGATTCGCCAGAAATATCTTCATATTTACTCTAAGTAAGTTTGCTTAATCTTAATTTTTAGTTTAATTTTAAATAAAATCAAAGACAATTCTGAAAGGAATGAACGTTTCACTCCATAGCGGAAACATTAGATCGTCTTTGATTTTATTTAGAATTAAACAATAAAAATTAGGGTTAAGCAAAATATACCTTGAAAATAATATTATGAAGAATATTCTGGCGAATCTTTATCTCCTCCATAAAATCTTCATGGCTATGACTCGAACACATGACCAAGGCTTGTGGGAACCTTTTGAAAGAAAATCCACAAGGGATTGGAGAGGAAGAGGTCTAGAGAGAATTTTCTAATTCTCTCTATTGAGGAGATGTGTGTTGTGTTTAATGACTCAACCCAAGGGTTCTATTTATATAGACCAAGGGTAAATCTTTGCCATAATTAAAATATTATATTTTAATAACTAATATATTAAAATATATCTTATACTTATTTGAATCTCATTCAAATCTCCTACAATATTTATTTATTTGAATCTTATTCAAATTTTATAAATATCTTTTATTTAATGTATCAAATATACATTAATTATTTTAATATTTAATGTATCAAATACAATAAATATATTTTCCTCTTTTATATTTAATATATCTAATATATTAAATATTAATTTGAACATTTCAAATTAAATATTAAATTTGAACATTTCAAATTCTAATGTTTAATGTATCAAATACAATAAATATGTTTTCCTCTTTTATATTTAATATATCTAATATATTAAATATTAATTTGAACTCTTCAAATTAATATTAATTTGAACATTTCAAAATTTTCTTTTAACTAAATTGATCTTTTAGTGTTACTATGAGCTAGCAATGAGACCTTATGAACCTACAGATTATAAGCTCAAATGATACAAAATTAATTAATTAAACTCTTTAATTAATTAATTTAGTTTAATTAATTAATTTTCATTCATTAACTATAGGTCGCTCCACTATAGATCTAGAGTTGCATTCTTATGCACTGTAGGATAAATTGTGTTCATGGATATAATCACTACATGCAAATCTATCCTTCACGAGTTGTTCGTAATTACACTTGGGTCAAAAGTCCGTTTTATCCCTGTAATTACATCTTGCACCTTAAGTACCACTGATTCTCTAATGAACAATTTGTTTATAATATAATTATAAACTAAGTCCCTCTCGGGCCAGTGAAAGGGTGGGGCCCCATTGTTCAAGTCCTGAAATCAGCACTTAAGAGAACTACTCATCTACTTACCCTATATGAGAAGGAGTGAATTCAATCTTGTGAAATTATGTTCCCAGCTCCCTATTTGATAAAGTCCCCAAAATGATAGGCATATTGAATCATCTACAAAAGTCATTCTCACTCATGCAAATCAAAGGACAAGCCCTCACAAGTAGGAGTTCATAACTCACTCAGGATTAAGATTGTTACCAAGATAAGATACCCAACCTTATCCATATACTATGATCCTTTAGGTTATTTCTTGAACATGATCCTCCTATATGTCAACCACATACTATTCAAGATTACACTAATAACCTTAAATTTTTCATATAATGGATAATATTATATATTGTAAATAAAATAATCAAAATTATTATTAATTATTAATTACGAGGCTTTAGGGCATAAATCCCAACAGATCCAATGCTTCTGTTGTGAAGTGAAACGTTCATTCCTTCAATTGGCATCAGAGCGGTTTTTAAATTTATTTAGAATTAAAGTTTTGTGATGATGGGTATTTTAATTTGTTCATATATGTGATATATGTGGTTTGCAAATTGACTATTTAGGCTATTTAGCATTAGCTTTATTGCTTTGATTAGATCAATTGTAAAACCTATGAGGATTAGGTTCTTTGTAATTTTTTTTTCTTGGAACGGTGTAATCTTTGCTTCCCAAAGAGACTAATAAGTTGTTGGTGATGAAAGTAATTTTTTTTTCTAGAAATGTATGCCAGCAATTTTTGTCTGTTTGTAAAGTGGATTCAAAATTGAGAGCAGTTCAAAAAATATATATATTGTTTAACATTTATACATATTGAAACTTGACTTATGACTTGGAGAAGTTTTCAACCGTTTGAGTTCACAATTTGAAGTATCTATCTACACCAACTGAACCAACTTCGTATTGACCATGCGGCCGCCTACTCAAAAGCAAGGTTGTCGTTACTTACTTCCGACATTAAAGACTTGAAGGCGGCATTGGAGATGATGGTGATATGATCGCAGCAAATTAAATAGTTGCTGGCAATGAAGCTTCAGGCGGTGGTCTTCGAATATATATCAGTGCACGTGCGGCTGATCACTTGCAACGTAAAAAAAAAAAAGAGAGAAAATTAGGATTTTCAAACCCTATTTTTCAATAGACCAACAAATGAAAGAAATTGAAGACCAACATATGTCTTGGAAATTCAAATTGTGTAATTTTGAATTTTTCCTTTTAATTTCTAGGATATGTCAAATATGCCAGTCAATTTTATTTTTTAATTTAATTATGCATGTTGATGTATGTTTTAAATTATTTGATTGTTGCATAAAGTATGCCATTTAGATTTAAAATCCCACCATAGGTTAAACATGATAATGTATCTTATCTTATTTTTTAATATAATTGTTATATTTGAAAATTGATTGGAAAATTGAATTAGGATATCTGATCTCTTAAATGGAATGCATGTTTACCTAATAAGATTAAGATTTCCATTTATTAAAGATATTCTTAATTATTGTTTAAAATAGTTTAAATTTAATTCATTTATTTGTTTCTAATTTGATTAGAATTTAGTAGAATCTTTTATTTTTGTTTTAATAAAATGGTAGAATTTTAAGATTATCCAAGTGAATTAGTTTTTAATAGGATTAAAAACATTTATTTATAAATTCACTTAGGTTCATTAATCTAGTTATTAATAGTTAACTAAAGATTAATGAATTTGAAATAAAAATTGACTATAAGAGAACTCTGTCTATGGAAGGTTTTGTCTAGACTAGGGTATTTAAGTTGACTGAAAGGGAACACCTCTAATTGGGAACTGACGTGGGAGTTGAATTAGTCAAATTTTATTTAATTTTACTAATTATGCTCATAATGTGATTAATTTTTTATATAGTTTTAAAACTTGGTAATTCACATTAAAATCAATCTAACAACATAAGAGTTATGACAGGTAGATTGAGGAACTTAGATAAATAAGATTAGCCTAATTTGTTTAAGTAAGAGAAAACCCTATTTCAAAATAGTAAGTGGGAGAAGGATATGTGACAACACATCCTATGGTCTCCATCATTGGTTCACATCGTGAGATTCATGCATGGCCTCGTGGCGGCTTTTGGACCGTCCCCTTACGGAAGGTGTTTGCATTGGTCAATATCAGGGTGAACTCCCTAGAAGGGTAGGATTGTAGTTTTGTTTCCAATACTTGACCTACTCTACGGCGGCACTTGTTGGGATAAATCTACGAGATCTAAAATGATGGGTCACACTTACAAAAGGCTTATTAAAGTTGTTAATGATGTCCTTGACCAAACTAATGGTAACTAAATATTATAGGAATAAGAGTTATTCTAGTATAATACTTGGTTGAGATTGTCTCAATTTAGTGAAGGAACACTTGACCTACTCTAGCACTTGTTCTAACTCACTAAAGTACCATAGCATTAGAAATGATTTATAGGGTTCATTTTTCAAATTGTTTGATTTCTATGCTAAAATTGAATGAATAATTGTTTGCATATTTTATATATTTCAATATTATGTCAGTTTCTCTTATAATTTTTAATTTTATAACTAATAAGTCAAAATTGAGAAAATTTTATTACTTGGAAAAGTAACTTAACACTATAATGGCAGTGTAGAATTTTGAATTTGTCTTTATTGAGAAATGTTCTCAAAATCTGTTGCCAATATTAATCGAATTGTTTGAGAAACACATGATTAATGAATCAAAAGTAAACGAGATAGCTTGTATGTATCTCCTAGTTGACATGTTAGATGTCAAGCTTAGAAGAAAAGAAAATGACAATAACATATGAGATGTTAAAATCAATAAAAGCTAAATTTAGATAATTGTCTAAATAATCTCAAACGTTAAGTATTATAAAAATCCAAGAAAATAAACCAAATGATTGAAGCTATATAAAAGGAAAGAAAAATATAAACGAATGTAATTTGATTTACTAGATTTTTGGTGGAATATAAATAACGTCACCTAGATAGTCGATTTAAGATCTACTATCAAGATTTATTCTTCATTACATTTAATATGTAATTCTTGGAAAATACTTAACATGTAGAATAATTTCTACACCAGTAAGCCTATCTCAGTTAGTATAGTGAGAGACATTAAGATGTCATTAAGTAAAAATTGTTACTTAATGCTGAATTTGGTGTTTTTAGTAACCATAAGAGAAATTCAATTTCTCGAACTTTTTACTAAAAATGTTCATATAGTATGAATTACTTTGAAGTATGAAAGTTTATATTTTCAAATTTGTTTGAAAATACATTCAGCTAAAAATAAAAATAATTGTATATGTTAAAATGTTGACATATACTATACTACAAAATACTGAGATATTCAGGATTATAGAATCCAGAATAGAAAGACATTGCTTTCTCCTAAAAGATGATACTTGACTTTGGCTATTAAGGTTGATTAACATCAACTTAAATTGAATGAAAAGACTAGTAAGAGGTAATTCTCTAAAAAGTTTGTTAATTACTTTATCTGTTTGTAGATCTTGTCTTTCATGTAAGATAATCATTGGGCCATTATTAGATAGGGCTAGAACGCCAAAGAATACTTTGGGCTTACACATTCTGACCCAAGTGGTCTAGTGAATGTAAAGGCTAAATAAAGTCATGAATATTTCGTCACTCTAGTTGATGATCATTCAAGGTACAAGTATCTTTACCTAATTCAACATAAGTCTAAATTTTTGAAAAGTTCAGGAAAATTAAGACTAAAGTTAAAAATCGATTAGGTAATTAAATCTATCAAGACATTATGATCAGATCATAATAGAAAGTACATGAACCTTACATACTAAAACTAATTGATAGAAAATGAGTTTTTATCCAAATTATCTTAATATCAAGTACAATTTTGTGAAATTGTGTTGCAAGAGGAGAAATAAGACCTTGTTAGACATGGTCACATCAGTAATGAGTTACGCGCCATTACCAAACTCCGGTTAGGAAATATAATAGAGATTGCATGGTGAACATGATTCCCTCCAAAAGTGTCTACGAGACAATTTGAAGATTATAGAAGAGTAGTAAAGCTGATTTACAACACTTCACCATTTGGGAATGTTAAGCTCACATGCTGAAACAAGCCTAAAAAGCTTGTATATGTTCAAAGATAAGCCTAAGTGTACACCACTCCTAAGGAATAGAAGATGGTTTTTTATCTAGTCCTAAAATGAATAAGGTATTTGTATGACAAATATCAATTTTATAAGGAATATCAAATAAAAGACTACAAACCTTTAATAAGGTGAGATAATGTTACTAAATTAGTTCCAAGTGAAGCCACTAAATGGTTAACAAAAGTTGTTAACAATTTAATTACATTTGAAAGTCAAATGGATCCGAGTCATGAATTGGATAAGCCTCATCGTAGTGGGAGAGTTATTAGATGACTCAACCTTTACAAGGACTTAATTGAAGCCCAAATTGTCATGTTAGATAACAAAGTTGAAGGCTTATTACCCTTAAAGTGGGACTAATGGCAAATGGTTAAACCTAATAGGAGAAAGTAGATTGCAAGTAAACTTTCTTACTTGTTGCCATACTGAAGTCTGTAAACATTATTTAATTCATTGTTGCATATGAGATATGAAAATGAATGTTTAGAATTCTTTTATGAAAAGAAATCTTAGATAATGTATCTATACAAATCAATCAAAGAGATTTATTTTCAAATATCAAAATAATAAAGGTTTACAAAATAATAAAAGTTCATTTATGAAATGAATTTTACCATTAGATCT
This sequence comes from Trichosanthes truncata, assembly GCA_033996785.1. Taxonomy (NCBI): domain Eukaryota; kingdom Viridiplantae; phylum Streptophyta; class Magnoliopsida; order Cucurbitales; family Cucurbitaceae; genus Trichosanthes; species Trichosanthes truncata. The sequence continues at coordinate 3,540,230 of MU867261.1, forward strand.
TTGAATATAAGGTTTGATAAAAGTATCCAAATCTATGACTTTGGATAAATATTAATAAAACTTGTATAGACAAGAAAATCATTAATTGCTTAATAGATTTTTCTCATGTTTTATGTTGATGATATTCTTACCCATTATGAATGATGTAAGATGTCTAACATAAAAAATTGATTAAGTAATCAATTCCAAATAAGTGATTTGGAATGACTTAGTATATTTTACATGTCCAAAATTGAGATTTTAAGGACAAAATGTTAACTTTGTCTCAAACTACTTATATTGACAAAATTGTTGTCAAATATTTGATGTTTATGTCTAAGGAAGAGTATCCTAAGACAACTTAAATGTTGAGAGTATATGATATGCATAAATGAGACTGAACATTTAATATACAATTGACTAGCATATATCAGTTAAACGAATGATATGACCATTGAGTAGAAAATAAAAACTTTCTCAAATTATCTATGGATGATGAGAAATTTTTGTGTATGGAGTTAAAGATTTGATTTTTACAAGATACACTGATTCTTACAAAGATTTAGGAAATCTATGTAAAGATAAATTTTACCCTAGATGGTGGAGTATGGTATACAAGTTAAATTATTTTGCTTGTGCAGTAACAAAAGGACTTGTATGACTCAAATAATTCCTTGAAGATTTGAAAGATGTTTCAAATATGATTTAGTCTATCCTCTTTATTATGATAATAGTGGTGCAAAGGCTAAAATTAAGAAAATTAGAAAACACCAATGTATAGAAAATCATATCGAGAGAAAGAAAGCATCATAGTAGTGACCAAGATGGCTTTTAACTGCAGTCCTTTATATCTATATAAAGAGACTCTCCAACCTAAAGTGTTTGAGGGTCACCTAGAATGTCTAGGATTACAAGACATGTCTCATCTTTGCTAGGGCAAGTGGGAAAACATGTTGGGTATAGAGTATGCCCTATAATACATGTCTCGCCAGCTTTAGTGTAAGTGAGAGATTGTTGGGATTTATGCCCTAAAGCCTCGTAATTAATGATTATTTAATAATTAATAATAAATTTGATTGTTTTATTTGCAATATAATATTATCCATTATATGAAAAAATTAAGGTTATTAGTGTAATCTTGAACAGTATGTGGTTGACATATGAGAGGATCATGTTCAAGAAATTGTTGGGATTTATGCCCTAAAGCCTGGTAATTAATAATTTATTTAATAATGAATAATAATTTATTTAATAATGAATAATAATTTTGATTATTTTATTTGCAATATAATATTATCCATTATATGAAAAATCAAAGGTTATTAGTGTAATCTTGAACAGTATGTGGTTGACATACGAGAGGATCATGTTCAAGAAATAACCTAAAGGGTCATAGTATATAGATAAGGTTGGGTGCCTTATCCTGGTAATACTATTGATACGACCCACTTTGTAATAGTTACAAATGATTTGATCCAAATCATTCATGTGGAGACATGTGAGTGGGGGTATCTTATACAATGAGTTCGTATAAGAATGGACCACGAAATATTTAATTTCTCTTTATAAATCCGTTAATTGAGAAGATTAATATTTCATCAGGATGATCATATGCGATTCGATCTTAATCCTGAGTGAGTTATGAACTCCTGCCTGTGAGGGCTTGTCCTTTGATTTGCATGGGTGAGAATGGCTTTTGTAGCCGATTCAATATGCCTACAATTTGTGACCAAATAGGGAGCTGGGAACATAATCTCACATGATTGAATTCACTCCTTCCCATTATAGGGTAAATAGATGAGTAGTTCCCTTAAGTGCTGATTTCGGGACTTGAACAATGGGGCCCCACCCTCTCATTGGCCCGAGAGGGACTTAGTTTATAATTAGATTATAAACATATTGTTCATTAGAGAATCAGTGGTACTTAAGGTGCAAGATGTAATTATAAAGGTAAAATGGACTTTTGACCCAGCTGTAATTACGAACAACTCGTGAAGGATCGACTTGCATGTAATGATTATATCTATGGACACAACTTGTCCTACAGTGCATAAGAGTGCAACTCTAAATCTATAGTGGAGTGACCTATAGTTAATGAATGGAAATTAATTAATTAAAGAGTTTAATTAATTAATTTTGTATCATTGGAGCTTATAATCTGTAGGTCCATAAGGTTCCTTTGCTAGCTCATAGTAACACTTAAAGATCAATTTAGTTGAAAGAAAAATTTGAAATGTTCAAATTAATATTTAATTTGAAGTGTTCAAATTAATATTTAATATATTAGATATATTAAATATAAAAGAGGAAAAGATATTTATTGTATTTGATACATTAAATAAAAGATATTTATTAAATTTGAATTGGATTCAAATTAGGAAATAGATGTCGTAGGAGAATTTTTAACGGTTTGAATAAGATTCAAATTGGTTAGATAAATATATTTTAATATATTAGATATTAAAATATATTATTTAATTATTTTCCCTAGACCACTATAAATAGGACCCTAGAGGTGAGCCATTGTGCATTCTTCACAACACATATCTCCTCAATAGAGAGAATTAGAGAATTCTCTCTAAACCTCTTCCTCTCCAATCTCTTGTGAATTTTATTTCAAGAGGCTCCCACAAGCCTTGGTCATGTGTTCGAGTCATAGCTAGGAAGACTTTATGGAAGAGATAAAGATCCGCCAGAAGAATCTCCATATTTGGAAGGTATTTATTGCTTAACCCTTGTATTTTAGTTTAATTCTAAATAAATCAAAGACGATTCCTATGCTTCCTATGTGGATTTAATTCGATTATTCCTTTCACCTACGACGACACTTGTTCTAACTCACTAAAGTACCATAACATTATAAATAATTTATAGGGTTCATTTTTCAAATTGTTTGATTTCTATGGTAAAATTGAATGGATGATTTTTTGCATGATGTTAAATTATATATATATTACAATATTATGTCAGTTTCTCTCATAATTTTTAATTTTATTACTGATAAGTCAAAATTGAGAACTTTTATTACTTGAAAAAATAACGTTAACACTATAATGGCAGTGTAAAATTTTGAATTTGTCTTTAATGAGAAATGTTCTCAAAACCTGTTGCTAATGCTATTCGAATTGGTCGTGAAACACATGATTAATGAATAAAAAGTAAACGAGATAACTTGTACGTATCTCGTAGTCGATATGTTAGACATCAAGCTTAGAAGATAAAGAAAATGACAACAACATATGAGATATTGAAGTCAATATAAGCTAAATTTAGAAAATTATCTAAATGATCTTGAGATTAAGTATTACAAAAATCCAAGAAAAGAAATCAAATGACTGAAACTATATAGAGGAAATAATTCCTAAATTAGCCAGACAGTCATAATAAGAGGAATTTTTGAAATACCTCTATAGAAAGAAAAATATAGATGAAAGTAAAGTTGATTTACTAGATTTTTGGTGAAGAATAAATAACGCTACCTAGATGGTTGATACAAGATCCACTATCAAGATTTATTCTTGATTACATTTAATATGTAATTCTTAGAAAGGACTTAACATGTAGAATAGTTTCAACAGGTTGGCATCGGGAAGCCCATCTCAGTTAGTATAGTGGGAGACATTAAGATGTCATTAAAGAATAATTGTTACTTAATGTTGTATGTGGTATTTTATTACCAAAAGAGAAATTCAATTTCTAAAAATTTATTACTAAAAACTTCATATAGTATGAACTATTTTGAAATATTAAAGTTTACATTTTCAAAATTGTTTGAAAATACATTCAGGTGAAAATAAGAACAATTTGTATATGTTAAAATGTTAATATGTATTATACATCAAAATACTGAGGTATTTAGGATTATAAAATCCAGAATGGAAAGACAAATTGTTTTGTCCTAAAAGATACTTGACTTTGGCAATTAAAGTTGATTAACATCAACTTGAATAAAATGAAAAGACTAGTAAGAGGTAATTCTCTAAAAAATTAGTTAATTACTTTACATGTCTGTAGATATTGTCTTTCATGTAAGATAATCATTGGGCCTTTATTAGATAAGACTACAAGGCTAACAAATACTTTGGACTTACACATTGGTCTGGTGAATGTAAACGCCAAATGAAGTCATGAATATTTCATCACTCTAATTGATGATCATTCAAGGTACAAGTATCTTTACTTAATACAACATAAGTCTAATTTTTTTGAAAAGATCAAGAAAATTAAGATTAAAGTTGGAAATTAATTAAGTAAATCTATCAAGATATTATGATCGGATCATAATAGAAAGTACAAGAACCTTATGTACTAAGATTAACTGATAAAAAATGGGTTTTTATTCGAATTATCTTAATACCAAATACAATTGTGTGAAATTGTGCTACAAGGGGAGAAACATGACTTTGTTAGACATGGTCACATCATAAATGAGTTACACACCATTACCAAACTCCGGTTAGGAAATGCAATAGAGATTGCATGGTGAACATGATTCCCTCCTTCTACGAGACAATTTTAAGATTATAGATGAGTAGTAAAGTTGGTTTACAACACTTCACCGTTTGGGAATGTTAAGCTCACATGCTGAAACAAGCCTAAAAAACTTGTATAAATTCAAAGATAAGCCTAAGTGTAGGCCAACCCTAAGGAGTACAAAATGATCTTTTATCTAGTCCTAAAATGAATAAGGTATTTATATGACATATATCATAAGGAATTTCAGATAAAAGATTACAAACCTTTAATAAGGTGAGATAGTGTTAATAAATTGGTTCCAAGTGAGGCTACTAAATAGTTAACAAAAGTTGTTAACAATTTTATTACATTTGAAAGTCAAATGGATCCTAGTCATGAATTGGATAAGCCTTATCGTAAAGGGAGAGCTATGAGATGACTCAACCTTTACAAGAACTTAATTGAAGCCCAAATTGTCATGTTAGATGACAAAGTTGAAGGCTTATTACCCTCAAAGTGAGACTAATGGCAAAGTGTTAAACCTAATAGGAGAAAGTAGACCGCGAGTATACTTTCTCACTTATTGCCATATTGGAGTCTGTAAGTATTATTTAATTCATTGTTCCATATGAGATATGAAAAATGAATAATTGAAATTCTTTTAAGAAAAGAAATCTTAGATAATGCATCTACAAAAACCAATTAGAGAGGTTTATATCCAAATATCAAAAGCAAAAATGTTTGAAAAATAAGAAATGTTCATTTATGAAATGAATTTTACCATTAGATCATTGAATATAAGGTTTGATAAAAGTATCAAAATTTATGATTATGAATAAATATTAATGAAGCTTGTATAGACAAGAAAATCATTAATTGCTTAGTAGATTTTTCTCATGTTTTATGTTAATGATATTTTACTCATTATGAATGATGTAAGATGTCCATCTAACATAAAAAGTTGACTAAGTAACCAATTCCAAATGAATGATTTGAAATGATTCAATATATTTTACATGTCAAAAATGAAGATTTTAAGGGCAAAAATGTCAACTTTGTCCAAAACATCTTATATTGACAAAATTGTTGTCAAATATTTAATATTTATGTCTAAAGAATGGTATCCTAAGACACCTCAAATGTTGAGAGCATATGGTTAATTATCTACTTTAAGTGAGAGACAATTAATGCATAAATGAGACTTAGCAATTAATATACAGTTGGTTAGCATATATTAGTTAATCGAATGGTATAACAATTGAGTAGAAAATTAAAAACTTTATCAAATTATCTATGGATAATGAGAAATTTTTTGTGTATGGAGTAAAAGATTTGATATTTACAAAGATACACTGGTTCTTACAAAGATTTAGGAAATCTATGTTAAGATAATTTTTACTCTAGGTAGTGGAGTATGGTATACAAGTTAAATTGTTGTGCTTGTGAAGCAACAAAATGACTTATATGACTCAAATAGTTCCTTGAAGATCTGGAAGGTGTTTCAGATATGATTTAGTTTATCCTATTTATTATGATAATAGTGGTGCAAAGACTAATATTAAGGAAATTAGAAAACACCAACGTATAGAGAATCATATTAAGAGAGAGAAAGCATCATGGTAGTGACCAAGATGACTTTTAATGGCAGTCGTTTGGATCTATATAAAAAGATTCTCCAGGTTAAAGCGTTTGAGAATCACCTATAAGATTATGAGACATGTCTCATATTTGCTAGAGACAGTGGGAGAACGTTGTTGGTTATAGAGTATGCCCTAAGATACATGTCTTGCAGGCTTTGGTGCAAGTGGGAAATTGTTGGGATTTATACCCTAAAGTCTCGCATTTAATGATTTATTTAATAATTAATAAATAAATTTAATTATTTTATTTGCAATATAATATTATCCATTATATGAAAAATCCAAGGTTATTAGTGTAATCTTGAACAATATGTGGTTGACATACAATAAGATCATGTTAAAGAAATAACCTAAATGATCATAATATATGGATAAGGTTGGGTGCCTTATCTTGGTAACACTATTGATACGACCCATTTTGTAATAGTTACAAATTATTTGATCCAAATCGTTCATGTGGAGACATGTGAGTGGAGGTATCTTATACAATGAGTTTGTGTAAGACTGGACCACGAAATATTTAATCTCTCTTTATAAATTCGTTAATTGAGAAGATTAATATTTCATCAAGATGATCATATGCGACTCGATCTTAATCCTGAGTGAGTTATGAACTCTTGCCTGTGAGGGCTTGTCCTTTGATTTGCATGGATGAGAGTGACTTTTGTAGCCGATTCAATATGTCTACCATTTTGAAGACTTGACCAAATAGGGAGGTGGGAACATAATCTCATAAGATGGAATTCACTCATTCCCATATAGGGTGAGTAGATAAGTAGTTCCCTTAAGTGCTGATTTCGGGACTTGAACAATGGGGCCCCACCCTCTCACTGGCCCGAGAGGGACTTCGTTTATGGTTGGATCATTAACAAATTGTTCATTAGAGGATCAGTGGTACTTAAGGTGCAAGATGTAATTACAGGGGTAAAACGAACTTTTGACCCAACTGCAATTACGAACAACTTATGAAGGATCGACTTGCATGTAGTGATTATATCCATGAACACAACTTTTCCTACAATGCATAAGAGTGCAACTCTAGGTCTATAGTGGAGTGACCCTAGAGTTATGAATGAGAATTGATTAATTAAAGAGTTTAATTAATTAATTTTGTATCATTGAAGCTTATAATCTATAGGTCCATAAGGTCTCATTGCTAGCTCATAGTAACACTAAAAGATCAATCTAGTTGAAAGAAAATTTTGAAATGTTCAAATTAATATTTAATATATTAGGTATATTAAATATAAAAGAGAAAAATATATTTATTGTATTTGATACATTAAATATTAAAATAATTAATGTATGTTAGATGCATTAAAAAAAGATGTTTATAAAATTTGAATAAGATTCAAATAAATAAATATCGTAGGAGATTTGAATAAGATTCATATAAGTATCAGATATATTTTAATATATTAGAAATTAAAATATAATATTTTAATTTTGGTAAAGATTTGCCCTTGGTCTCTATAAATAGCAACATTGGGTTAAGCTATTAGACATAACACACATCTCCTCAATAGAGAATTGGAGAATTCTCTCTAGACCTCTTCATCTTCAATCCCTTGTGGATTTTCTTTCAAGAGGCTCTCACAAGCCTTGGTCATGTGTTCGAGTCATAGCCAGGAAGACTTTGTGGAGGAGATAAATACTCAACAGAAATATCTCCATATTTACTTGGTGACTTGCTAGAGTAATGTGAATAATTATGCAATATTATGTTGTCTATGCCCAAGTGTACACATATTTTTGTAGCAAGCGATAAGTAAATTATCGAATCCACAGGGACTATTAATCCTTCTATTTACTGAATCAATTCCTAGTAACTCAAATTGTAACCATTCAAATTCGTCAAAGAAATGAAATAAAATAAGTCACTATTGCTGGAACAAAATTAATGCTAAAGCAGGGAAAACAGAGGAATCGTAACTGAACAAATAATAACTGGTCTAAATACTTTTAGCTAAAACAAGGCTCGAATTAGAGGTAAATCATGCTTTAATTAAGTTACGAGTTGAGTACATATTCATTCCATTCGACCCACTACAGATTTCACGGTATTCTCCCGAATCACCTAAGTATACTGTTTCATTTCCATTACTTCAGCACATTGAACTCACTGTATTTTGTATGCGTTAGGTGAGTGATTATCCTTAACCTACTCACTTAGCTAGCTACTAACCCTAAGAAGGGGCTAACGTGGTTTTTAAGCTCTCAACCCCTCCTATTCTTCCCAGAAATCAAAGGGACATTGCTCACATCGGCTGGCCAAACGGACATGAACTAATGAATAAGCCCTCTTAAAAACCAAATCGAATGAAAGAAAATATACTCAACTATAACATTAATCAAAAGCAATCATCCTCTAATCCTCACCTTATGGTGATTAGTTCATAATGTAAAAACAACAGCAGAAAAGTCGAAATGTAAACATAATGGAAATGATGTAGAAAATAAACTAAATGAAAACAGAAAATGTAGCAGAAGAAATCGGAAAGCTGCCCCAAAATGTTTGACTCAACATCGACGTTGATCCCCTGGAGAAACCTTCCTTTTATGGAAATCTTCCGTCCATGGCCTCCAAAATCGGAGCTCTTTGCTTCTCCTTCTCTCTCTTAGTTATTTTCGGGGTCTCCAACCTCTCTCTCTTTAAAAATGGCTGCCCAACAACATATATTCCCTTCTTTATGCAAATAAGGGCCGATTAGACAGATTCAGTGACGTGGCTATCTTCTGTTGGCTGAAATACGCTGATTAGACTGACATTTTCCAGCTCATTTAATGAGCAGCAATTCTCACGTGCGAAATTCGTGTTAGCCTAAATTGCCATATTTGCTCCAGCAAACTGTTGATCTTGGCTTCTGGAGTCCTCCTTAATCAAGCCCTAAATTAATCACATAAAGCTCTTTAATTAGGATAATATTGCTCTAATAATAATGTTACTATATCAAAATTAATCATAGAGCAAAATGACTCAAAGCTAGGAGTTTTCCACAACATAATGAGAGCAAATATGACAATTAAGTCCTGATTTGCTAGCTTATAACTCTAAATTTTAGAGTTATCAACCCCCAAACTTGAATCATTACTCGTCCTCGAGTGATGCTTCCTCCACCTGTACATGTCAACAGCTACTTCTACTTTACCACTAAATTATTATATGCATTACCACCATTGTAGCGATGCTCTAGCATCAAACCTGCTCCTTCAACTCAATACATGTTGTCCTGCTTCAAGATTTCAAATTATGTTATTTTGCACATGCCTAAGAATTAACTAGACACCTTTTTAGCTCCAAAGCTTTTATCACTTAAAAATTCTAATCCTGAAGCTCATTATGCCATCCCAAAACCAAACTTTCACAAGAGTGCTTCCTTTCTAAGACTAATCTTCTAAGCTAGCACCTAACTTGCACTTTTCTTTTCTTTCTTTTTTTTTTAACAACCTACTACTCTATTGGAGATCCTTGAAGTCACAGCCCTATTTCTTGGAATGACAACATTTTATGATGTCGTTCACCCTAGCTTTCAAGCTCATCACCTCATAGGCATAACACTCATTCCACTTCTTTTCTAAGATTGGCCCTCATGTCACTCCCCTCTTGCTTCTCAGAATGGCGACATTTTATGATGAAGCTCACCTAAGTTCTAGGAGAGTTGTGACTATCAGGCTAACACCCATCCCTTGCTTCCTTTTTCTTTTTTTTTTCAAAGCTTCTTCATGCAGCTTATACCTTCGTTCCAGAATGCTAACACTTTTTGGTGAAAACATCTAGCTACGAGCACAAGCTACACAGAGATTGCTTTAGCAAAACCCTTTTTCTAAGCTAACTTTTTTTTTTGACCGCAAAACAGGTTGGGTTTGCTTGTAAGGGAGATGAGTGCATCTTAGGAGTGGAAGAGGAGTGCTCTCTAAGAGTAGGTCCTAAAAAAAATTAACAAGCAAAATCTTCAAAAATGCTCTAGCACTTTAACACGGTCCCCCAAACTTAAATCGCTCATTGTCCCCAATTAGAGAAAGTAAAGGGAAGACCCCCAAACTTATTACAAGCTGGCTAAAAAGACTAGAATTGGACAGGAGAGTAAACTTGGTATCATTTGGTTGGGAATGAGCATTCCTAGACTTCTAAGCTTTAAAAGGGATGGTTCTATAAGAATCTATTTAAAGCTTAGGACTTCTTGTGCAAAAGATTCAATAACCTAAAATGCTACATCATCAGCAATCATCCAGCAGTCTTGAATACAGGAACTAATTTAACTCAGCAAAAGAATTCAAGGTACAAGCAGCGCACAGCTTAATTGACATGCAATTTCTAATTTATGCTACCACAATCTAATTGCTTTTATGACAGGTTTAGGCAAGAGCAATTCATTCAGAATTTAATTTAAGATCTAGGAGGCTGAAACAAAGTATACTTTCATTTTAACTACGAGCGCAGGAGATCATTACTACATTCCTAATGACATGAGCAGAGAGCTTTTTTTTTTTTTTTTTTTTTTTTTTTTTCAAACCTACTTCTAAAAACTTAAACAACACAACCACAACTAACAAAGGAGAAATAAACATAAACTGAACAAAAACAAGCAAAGGCAGACAGATAAGCAAGTAACTAAGGGAAATCAGACTACATCCCTTCTCATTCTTCTTCGTTTGATGTTGTAATTCATTATGCCCTAACCTTTGCATTATCAGCCTTGGTCATTTCAACAGAATAAGGATACCTACAACAGAAAAACAGACTCAAAGCAAACATGCAGAAAATAAAAATAACTAAAATGAAAATAAACCAAAATGAAACAAACCATCCGCGGGAGCACAATTGATTTCCAATTAAAGTACCAATGCTCCCTCAAAATTCTTATTTCAACCACCCTCAAATAGTTGGAAAGAGGCACAATTTCGTTGCAACTCCTCCTCCCAATAATATTTGATTCGCTGCCCATTCACCTTAAACTCTCTCCCATCCTTATCAGCAAATTGTCTAAACATAAATAGATCATCCCAAAAATAAAACTTTACCTCATGGAAAAACTTTTTCAACTGTTGTCTTGATAAACCAGGGGGCAAAATTCCATAATCAAGATAGTTGACAAGGTCAGCACACCAAGGTGTTTCTACTTCCTTGATGTGGGCTATTGTAAATAACTGTTCATCAGGGAAAGAATTTTTAATCTTGGGTTGCTGAAGCATTTGTTTTTGCTGCTTTAATTTTGGGAGGTGATCTGCAACTTGGTTCTGAGACTCCTTTTTATCTCGTATCTCCAAATCGAACTCCTGGACTGATGGCTGAGTGGGTGGTGACTTTCTATCTACTAACTCCAAAGATTTGAAAACTCTTTTATTGCTAGAAATTTCATCGAAGCTTTGTAACTCATGTGCTACACTGCACAATTCCAAATCCTCATTCATAACTTCTCCAAATTTTTGAGTATGTTGCTCTTGCATTTCCAATTCAAAACTCTCTTCAATCAACCCTTCCGAAACATTAATAACTGCACAATCTTCGATTTCTGAAGGGTATTTCACAACATCAAACATATTAAACTTAACCTCCTGATCATCCACAGTCAATGTAATTGTCCCCTTAGCCACATCAACTACTGTACCTCCAGTTGCCAAGAAAGGTCTTCCTAAAATGATTGGTACCTCTTTGTCCGCTTCATAATCCAAAATGATGAAATCAGCTGGAAAAATAAATTTATCCACTTGTACCAAAATGTCCTCAATCTTCCCTTCAGGATATGTGATTGACCTGTCAGCTAACTGTAAAGTTACAGTGGTCGGTCTTGACTCTTCAATGCCTAATTTTTGAAAAATAGACAATAACATAAGATTTATGCTAGCACCTAAATCACAAAGGGAACTTCCTACTTATTTTCCTCCAATTGACACTGGTATTGTAAATGATCCAGGATCTCAAAGCTTGGGAGGAATGGAATGGGCAACTATAGCACTACATTCCCCTGACAAAGGCACAACCTCAAATTCCATTGGTCTCTTCTTCTTGGTTAGGATATCTTTAAGGAATTTCGCATACTTTGGCATTTGCTCAAGAGCTTCTACCAAAGGAATGTTTATATGAAGCTGTTTAAAGATATTGAAAAACTTCTTGAACTGCTGATCTTGATTTTTCTTCTTTAATTGCTGAGGAAATGGTGGTGGTGGTGGCACAAATGCTGGGCTCACAGTAGCTGTCTTCTGTGTTACTGCTAGACGCTTTGCTCTAGCACTGTCTTCTACCTCAGCATTCTCAATATCCCTTGTATTCTCAACATCCTCTGTTCTCTCAGCATTCTTTTCTTCTTGTGACACTGAAATCTCTAATTCCACTGCCATTCTTTCCTCTGTTTGCACCGCATACTCTATAAACTTCTGTTTTTGCTTGCTCAATCTTTCTGTTGGAACAAGAGGTTTTCCACTTCGTAGCTCAATAGCTTGCACCTGTTCCTTACCTTCTCTCTTTGGAAGCTCTGTATCTGAAGGTACTTACCTTGAGGTCTAGTCTTCAGCTCATTGGCTAACTGCCCAACTTGTATTTCCAAATTTCTCAGAGATGCTTGTTAACTTTGAATCACTGCATCATTCTTGACCATATATTCTTTTATCAAGCTCTCTAATGACGTTCCTGGTACATGCTGGTTCATTGGCTTATGCTGCGACATATTTTGTTGATTCTGCCCAAAACCAAGTGGAAAATTCATTCTGTTCTGCCCTTGATTTCCTTGTGCAACATTCCCTTGACCACTCCATGAGAAATTCAGATGGTTCCTCCACCCTGGGTTGTATGTATTAGAAAAGGGATTGTTCTTCTGCATATTTTGATGTCCCACGTAATAGATTGATGCAGGATTGGCTGGACAAAACTCAAATGTATGCCCCTCTCCACAGTAAACACAAGATTATGTTGTTATCTGATTAATTGCTGCCGCATTCTAATTTGTATTTCCCAACTGCAAGTTTTTCATAAGATTTTCCATTGATGCCATTTTAGCACTGAAAGAAGTTAATGCATCGACTTCAAGCACTCCCCTATTCTTTTGCTGAGATCCTCTCTAGAATCTCATATGCTTCATTAAAAGTCTTAGCTAGAAGGGCTCCATTTGCTAATGCATTTACCATGTTCTGTGTTTCCAGATTCAAGCCGTTATAAAAACATTTCCATCTGAATGCAATGGGGTAGACCATGATGAGGACACTTTCTGAGTAGCTCCTTAAATCTTTCCCACGTCTCACTGAAAGTCTCGACGTCAAACTGCTTGTAAGCAACTATCTCTCTTCTAAGTTTTGCATTTTTGGTTGGTGGAAAATACTTCATCAAAAACTTCTCCGCCAAATCATTCCACGAAGTTATGGTTCCCGGTCCAAAGGAATTCAACCATGATTTTGCTTGATCTCGCAAAGAATACAGGAACAAAATTAATCTTCTACCATCCTTCGACACACCTTGCTTCTTGAAAGAGTCACTCACACTTAAGAAGTTTCTTAAATGCAAGTGAGGATCCTCTGAAGGAAGTCCATGAAACTGTCCAATAGACTGCAACATTTGAAACATGACGGGTTTCAATTCAAACTCGGCGACTTCTAGATCAGGTCCAACAATTCCTGGCGCATCAAAAGTAGGCATAACATAAGAGCGAATAACTCTCTCCCTATCATCTGCCACAAAGATAGGATTATGAGCATCATTCTGTCGACCAACTGCTTCATATGTTCCCTCTCTAGGTGGATTTCCAAAATGCTCCGGTTGATGCTCTGGTAAGTCCTCTTGAATTACAGGTCTCACTTGAGAATTAACACATTCCATTGTATGTTTTCTCCCTCGTTGTTCCCTTCTACGCACGTGAAATGTTCTTTCAATCTCCGGATCGTAGTGTAGAGAATAAGGAAATTTTCTCATGCACTAATGCAAACCACCTGAATTAAGGCCAAACAAACAGCAATCTCAAAATTCAATAAGCTCCAGTCACAAAAAATTAATTTAAGTAAAAGAAAAATTGACTAGTCCCCGGCAACGGCACCAAAAACTTGGTGACTTGCTAGAGTAATGTGAATAATTATGTAATATTATGTTGTCTATGCGCAAGTGTACACATACTTTTGTAGCAAGCGATAAGTAAATTATCGAATCCACAGGGACTATTAATCATTCTATTTACTGAATCAATTCCTAGTAACTCAAATTGTAACCATTTAAATTCGTCAAAGAAATGAAATAAAATAAGTCACTATTGCTGGAACAAAATTAATGCTAAAGCAGGGAAAATAGAGGAATCGTAACTGAACAAATAATAACTAGTTTAAATACTTTTAGCTAAAACAAGGCTCGGATTAGAGGTAAATCATGCTTTAATTAAGTTACGAGTTGAGTACATATTCATTCCATTCGACCCACTACAGATTTCACGGTATTCTCCCGAATCACCTAAGTATACTGCTTCATTTCCATTACTTCAGCACATTGAACTCACTGTATTTTGTGTGCGTTAGGTGAGTGATTATCCCTAACCTACTCACTTAGCTAGCTACTAACCCTAACAAGGGGCTAACGTGGCTTTTAAGCTCTCAGCCCCTCTTATTCTTCCCAGAAATCAAAGGGACATTGCTCACATCGGCTGGCCAAACGAACATGAACTAATGAATAAGCCCTCTTAAAAACCAAATCGAATGAAAGAAAATATACTCAGCTTTAACATTAATCAAAAGCAATCATCCTCTAATCCTCACCTTATGGTGATTAGTTCATAATGTAAAAACAACAGCAGAAAAGTCGAAATGTAAACATAATGGAAATGATGCAGAAAATAAACTAAATGAAAACATAAAATGTAGCAGAAGAAATCAGAAAGCTGCCCCAAAACGTTTGACTCAGCATCGGCGTTGATCCCCTGGAGAAACCTTCCTTTTATGGAAATCTTCCGTCCATGGCCTCCAAAATCGGAGCTTTCTGCTTCTCCTTCTCCCTCTCTGTTATTTTCGGGATCTCCAACCTCTCTCTCTTTAAAAATGGCTACCCAACAACATATATTCCCTTCTTTATGCAAATAAAGGCTAATTAGACAGTTCCTGTGACGTGGCTAGCTTCTGTTGGCTGAAATACGCTGATTGGACTGACATTTTCCAGCTCATTTAATGAGCAGCAATTCTCACGTGCGAAATTCGTGTTAGCCTAAATTGCCATATTTGCTCCAGCAAACTGTTGTAAAACTGCTGCTCTTGGCTTCTGGAGTCCTCCTTAATCAAGCCCTAAATTAATCACATAAAGCTCCGTAATTAGGATAATATTGCTCTAATAATAATGTTCCTATATCAAAATTAATCATAGAGCAAAATGACTCAAAGCTAGTAGTTTTCCACAACATAATGAGAGAAAATATGACAATTAAGTCCTGATTTGCTAGCTTATAACTCTAAATTTTAGAGTTATCATTACTCCAAGTAAGTTTGCTTAATTTTTTTTAGTTTAATTTTAAATAAAATCAAAGACGATTCAATGTTTCTGCTGCGAAGTGAAACATTTATTCATTCACTAATGAACAATTTTTTTATGATTCAACCATAAACTAAGCCCCTTTCGGGCTAGTGAGAGGGTGGGCCCCATTGTTCAAGTCCCGAAATCAACACTTAAGGGAACTACTTATCTACTTATCCTATATGGAAAGAAGTATAGTAGTTTATTTTTGTTTTTAAGTTGTAATATGAGCTAAGTCATCTTTGGGTGACGATTAGGAGTATCTTTATCAATCTAAGAAGGGGTTAAGGCCCTTTGGCTCTTCTCATTTTGGTTGCTTGTGTTTTTATTGTTGAATGCTTGGGTTTGTCTAGCCAACACACAACAAACACTATTTCTTTTTATTTTGGGAGAGATAAAGGGGGGTTGATTGCTTGCAACCACATAAGCTCTTTGTTGGGTTAGTGTTTAACTAAGTGGGTATGCTATGGATAGTTACCTGCCTAATGCATGAAGTCAACATGCTTAATCAATGTGAGTTAATGGAAGTTAAACCACTAAAATTCAGAAATCTAGGAGGATTCTGTGTTTAATGCTGAGCGGATTGAGGGAGCAAAGTTCTCGCTGGAGCATCCTTATTAGAAAGATAAAAATCATTCCTAATATGAGCCCATTTTCACTTACTCTGTTACAAGTCATTGTCATTCTGTTGTTTGAGCATCTTTTTCGATTATTATTTTGTTAGTATCTTTAATTTTGATTCAACATGTTTAGTTTAGTTAAAACTTTAAATTTCTCTTTGTTATCGATTGAATTTACTAAGAATTTAGCTTAAGTTGGGTGAAATTCCTAATCCCTGTGGAGACGATAAATACTTATCACTTGCTGCTGACTGTGTGCACTTGCATAACCTAATTGAAATTAAATTGGGTATTTTTCAATACACTCTTTCAGGTAACAGAAACATTTCGGTCTTTTCTAGTGGGTAAGATTCTCCAAGGATTCGTCTCTAGATCTCCCTAAGATTGTCGTCTAACCCCGTAGGGAACATTTTGGTCTTTCTTGGAGGTAGTCATTGAATTTCAAGTGGGATTGCTATCAAACCCCGTAGAGACTATTATGGGCTTCATGGTCTTCCATAGTGACACGCTTGCTAGAGTAATATGAATGAATTGGCAAATTCAGGATGTCAATGCGCAAGTGTACACATTCATTTTGTAGCAAGTGGTAAGTAAAATTATCGTATCCACAGAGACTAGTAATTCTCTAATTTACCACAAATTAATTCTCAATAAACTCAATTTGTAACCATTAAACTCATCATGGAACTCAATAAAATAATTCAGATTTGCTGGAACAAAATAAATGCTAAGGCAGAGTTAATAGAGTAAACTGCAAAAACAGAGAACAACTAAACTTGGACTTTGAATGAATTGGAAGGCTTGGATTAGGGATAATTGTCCGTTTTAATCTATTCTCCAGCTTAAACATTTGATCAAAAACCTCAGTTCACTACAGCTCTCATGGTATTCTCCCGAATGACCAGAATTTGCTGTTTCATTTCCATTACTTCAGCATTGTCTATCCTGCTGTACTTATGTGCATTAGGCAAGAGATCATTCCTAATCCTCTTACTTAGTTAGCTACTAACCCTAACAATGGGGCTAATGTGGTTACCAAGCAATCGGTTCCTTCTATTCTTTCCAGAAATCGAAAAAACGCTACACAACATGGTTGGCCAAACGAAGTTGTGATACTAAATAAAAGCACTTAATAACCAAACTGGGTGAAAGACAATGTATTAAGCTGTGAGCATGATTAACACGTACACTCCCTAATCCTCACCTTATCGGTGATCAGTTCATAATGTAAAGAACAAAGAAGATAATTAGGAAATGAAGCATTATCCTAACACTATAACTAAACTAAGAAAACAAACAGGGAAAGAAGAAGAGGAAGACGATTTGTTGCCACAGGAAGGTTGACCCAGCATTCAGCAATAGCTTCAGCAGCAGCTCCGTCTTCTTTTGGAAATGCTCCGGCAGCCTCCTTCTCGTCGGAATGAGTTGGACAGCTCCTCTGTTCTTCCCGAAACAGCCCCTGTTCTCTGTGTTTTTCTTCCCTTCTTTTTCTCCCTCAAAACGGCTACCAACAAGTTCTTTAAATACCACAGGGATTTCGCGCAAAACGAGGGCTGACTGGGCATTGTTGACGACGTGGCGAGCTTCTATTGCATACAACAGGCTGAGTCATCTGACAGTTGCCAACTCAATTAATGAATTGGTCTTCTCACATGCGAAACTGATGTTAGCCCGTATTGCCTGATTTTCTCCAACAAACTGTTGTAACTCTGCTGCTTCAACTCTCCACAGGTCCTTCTTTGAATTAATCCTAGATAAATCACACAAATTTGTTAATTCAACTAACAGTGCTCTCATAAAAAGTTTTACTTCCTCAAAATTAATCATAGAGCAAAAATGATTCAAAGTTAGGGAATTTCTAAGGTATAATTAAATAAAATATACCAATTCATTCTAAAAATACTAGCATATAACTCTCAATTGAAGAGTTATCACATAGGAAGAAATTCTTAGTCATCTTGTGGCATTTGTAGCTTCTCACTTTTTGAAAGCGTTATTTTCTGTCTTGTAGCTTCATTGTTGTTGGATGAGAGAAAGAGAACTGAAATTGAGTTCATAGTGTGAGAATTTTAGGAAGAAAAGGCCTTATGGACACAAAGGGGCACGTGTCTGGTCTGACCGATCGAATCGAACTGGGTCGACCTCGACCTCTTTCATTTTTTCCCTGATTCTGGGTTGTTCTACTTTCATTTGTCCTAATAACTCTAAATCTCGGATGCTTTTTATTTAACAAGGGAGACATATCCCCTAAGTAGCTTCATACTAAAGGAGAAAACTTACTATGTTGAGGCTATGATTTGAATATCATTATGTTTATAAAGTCGACAATTGAAAGTAATTTCAAGAAGACAACATTTTATTCATATTAATTAATTTTTAGGACACATGATAAAAAGTAAAAGTCACTAAGGGAAAGATAGTAATCTATTGGTAATAGATCTTTAGGTGTTCTGAGTTCCATGGATGGGAGAGAGTCTTTCCTTTATGATTTATCAGGGTATATGTGTCAGGTCTAACAACCTTTGCAATTTGGTAAGGTCCTTCCCATGTTGGACCTAATGTACCAATTGATGGTCTTTGGTTTTATGCATAACTTTTCTCAATACTAGATCTCATTCTTTGAAGCTTTGTCTCTTGATTATTGCATTGTAATATCTTACAATTATGTTCATATATTTTGCTGTTCAAAGATGAACTTTCTCTCAATGCTCTTCCAGTAGATCTAGGCATAATCTCATTGACTCATCATTTTGTTGAGGGTCAAACTGCTCTACTCTTAGTGAAGGTAGACCAATTTCCACAGGAATGACTGCCTCTACTCTATAAGTGAGTGAGAAAGGAGTTTCACTTGTAGTAGACCTTGTTGTTGTTCGATATGCCCATAACACATTGGGCAACTCCTCTGCCTATGCTCCTTTCAAACTCTCTAACTTTGTCTTCAAATTTAATTTGATAATTTTGTTTACTGCTTCCACTTGCCCATTGGTTTGTGGATGTGCTGGGGATGAACATCAATGGTTGATGTTGAGATTTGAGTAGAATTTTCTGAATGTTTCATTATCAAATTGTTTCCCATTGTCTGAAATAATGACATTAGAAATCCCAAAACGACATACTATGTACCTCCAGACGAAGTTGGTTATCTTTTTTTTTTCTTCTATAATTGTTGCCAATACTTCAGCTTTAGCCCACTTTATGAAGTAATTGACTGCTACCATTGCGAACTTAGTTTGTCTTTTACCTTAGGGAAGAGGTCCAATAAGGTCTATTCTCCAATGTGCCAAATGCCGTGGACTTATGATATTTGTTAGTAGTTCAAGCGATTTTCTTGGTACATGAGCATATCGTTGGCATTGATCACATGCTTTTGTGAAATTTCGAGCGTTTTGGAGCATTGTTGGCCAATAGTTGTTGGGATTTATTCCCTAAAGCCTCGTAATTAATAATTTATTTAATAATTAATAATAATTTTGATTATTTTATTTTCAATATAATATTAGCCATTATATGAAAAATCCAAGGTTATTAGTGTAATCTTGAACAGTATGTGGTTGACATACGAGAGGATCATGTTCAAGAAATAACCTAAAGAGTCATAGTATATGGATAAGGTTGGGTGCCTTATCCTGGTAACACTATTGATACGGCCCACTTTGTAATAGTTACAAATGATTTGATCCAAATCATTCATGTGGAGACATGTGAGTGGGGGTATCTTATACAATGAGTTTGTATAAGACTGGACCACGAAATATTTAATCTCTCTTTATAAATCCGTTAATTGAGAAGATTAATATTTCATCAGGATGATCATATGCGACTCGATCTCAATCCTGAGTGAGTTATGAACTCCTGCCTGTGAGGGCTTGTCCTTTGATTTGCATGGGTGAGAGTGGCTTTTGTAGCCGATTCAATATGCCTACCATTTTGGGGACTTGACCAAATAGGGAGCTGGGAACATAATCTCACAAGATGGAATTCACTCATTCCCATATAGGGTAAGTAGATGAGTAGTTCCCTTAAGTGCTGATTTCGGGACTTGAACAATGGGGCCCCACCCTCTCACTGGCCCGAGAGGGACTTAGTTTATAATTAGATTATAAACAGATTGTTCATTAGAGGATCAGTGATACTTAAGGTGCAAGATGTAATTATAGGGGTAAAATGGACTTTTGACCCAGCTGTAATTACGAACAACTCGTGAGGATCGACTTGCATGTAGTGATTATATCTATGGACACAACTTGTCTTACAGTGCATAAGAGTGCAACTCTAGGTCTATAGTGGAGTGACCTATAGTTAATGAATGAAAATTAATTAATTAAAGAGTTTAATTAATTGATTTTGTATCATTGGAGCTTATAATCTGTAGGTCCATAAGGTCCCCTTGCTAGCTCATAGTAACACTAAAAGATCAATTTAGTTGAAAGAAAAATTTGAAATGTTCAAATTAATATTTAATTTGAAGTGTTCAAATTAATATTTAATATATTAGATATATTAAATATAAAAGAGGAAAATATATTTATTGTATTTGATACATTAAATATTAAAATTTGAAATGTTCAAATTTAATATTTAATTTGAAGTGTTCAAATTAATATTTAATATATTAGATATATTAAATATAAAAGAGGAAAATATATTTATTGTATTTGATACATTAAATATTAAAATAATTAATATATATTTGATATATTAAATAAAAGATATTTATAGAATTTGAATAAGATTCAAATAAATAAATATCGTAGGAGATTTGAATGAGATTCAAATAAATAAAAGATATATTTTAATATATTAGATATTAAAATATAATATTTTAATAATGGCAAAGATCTTCCCTTGGTCTCTATAAATAGAACCCTTGGGTTGAAGCATTCTGAACAACACACATCTCCTCAAAGAGAGAATTAGAGAATTCTTTCTAAACCTCTTCCTCTTTAATCCCTTGAGGATTTTCTTTCAAGAGGCTCCCACAAGCCTTGATCTTTTGTTAGAGTCATAGCAAGGAAGACTTTGTGGAGGAGATAAAGACCCGCCAGAAGAATCTCCATGTTTTGAAGGTATTTATTGCTTAACCCTTGTATTTTAGTTTAATTCTAAATAAATCAAAGACGATTCCTATGCTTCCGCTGTGGGTTTAATTCGATTATTCCCTTCAATAGTATCATTGTCGTACAACATTGTGACACAAAGACCTACCTCCTGAATGATTGCCACATATTCCTTCATGGATTTCCTTCATCACGTACTCTGCTTAAGTAGATGTGAGATATTTGAGTAGTGGCATTGAGTAACTTCTCTTATAGAGTTTACGTTCTCTAAGTAGGTATTAAGTTGATCATCTCTGTATTCACTTGGCTTTTGCCCTTTCTGAGGGTAATTCTCCTTCTCTCAGATATTTCAATATGGTATCCATCCAACAAAAGTTTTTTCCTACCTCGGCCTCATCTTGTACGTCCTTGACCTCAGCCTCGGTCTCCTCTCTGGAAACCGTTGCGTCGATATCCATTATTTATTCTTTGTGCATAGTCGGCTCAAATAGGATCTCAACTAGAACTGTTATGTTCAGTTTAGTTTCATATGCTACTGCTAATCGAGCTAAAGACTCAACATTGACATTTTTCGATCTTGGAATTTTCTTGAACTCATGTTTGGGGCATGAGGCAAGCAGTTCCTTGACTTTTGATAAATACTTTGGCATTCTCTGTTCTTTAGCTTGATATTCAGCAGTTAGTTGCTTCATGATCAATTGGGAATTGCTTAGGACTAAGAGATTGGAAATTCCTATTCCTTTGGTGACCTTTAATCCTGCTACAAGTGCTTTGTATTTTGCCTCATTATTTGAGGTTCTAAAATTGAATATGAGAGCATATTTTTACCTTTCCCCTTCAGGGGATTCAAGTAGGATTCCTGCTCCACATCCTTTTACATTGGAGGATCTATCAATGAGAAGTTTCCAATGCGAGTTGGGATCTTCTGAATGAAGTGTATTGACCTCCATTGCATGTCGAAGGAGGTCGGCCTCAATTCTTCCATGGTTGGTTTTCGACATTATGTGGTTGACTTTAACTGTTATAAGGTCGACCTCTACATGTAGTGGAGTTAGTTCAGCGATGAATCCTGCCACTGTTTGTCCTTTTATCAATGTCCTCATTTTGTAGTGAATATCGTATTCACTGAGCTCTATTGCCCACTTCATGAGGCGTCCTAAAGTTTCTGGCTTTTGCAACACTTGTTTTAGAGGGAAGTTGTTGAGAATAGTGATCTTGTGTGCTTGGAAGTAAGAGTGTAATCTTCTGACTGAAGTAACTAATGCAAGTGCAAGCTTTTCTACTCAAAAGTATCTAGTTTCAGCCTCCACCATTGCTTTACTAGTGTAGTAGACTGGTCGTTGGTGATCATTCTTTTCTTTGATTAGTGTAGAGCTTATAGCAATGTCAGAACTTGTCAGACAACATAGTAACTCATCTCCTGTGATAGGTTAGGCAAGGAGGGAAGTTGAACTTAGATAAACCTTCAAATTTTGAAAAGCTTGTTCACATTCCTTTGTCCATTCAAATTGAATATCTTTCTTCAAAATTTTAAATAAAGGTAAACATCTATCAGTAGCTCTACTGACAAACCCATTTAGTGCTGCAACCCTCCCATTAAGACTCTGAAGTTGCTTGAGATTAGTTGGAGAGGACATATCTAGGATACCTTTATCTTGTCAGGGTTGGCCTCTATTCCTCTTTTGTGTACCATGGATCCAAGAAATTTTCATGATGTTACTTCGAAAGCATATTTGCTTAGATTAAACTTCATCTTGTACTTACGGAGTATTTGGAATGCTTCGTGGAGATCAGTTTCATGTTGATGTGCTTTAATACTTTTAACTAGCATATCATCCATATATACCTCCATATTCTTTCCAAGTAATGGAGCGAACATTCGATTTACCATTCTTTGATAAGTTGCTCATTCATTCTTGAGACCAAATGATATGACTTTGTAACAGTAAAACCCGTTGTCAGTAATAAAAGATGTCTTTTCTTGATCTGGTCCATTCAACTTGGTATGATTGTATCTAGAGTAGGCATCCATGAAACTTAGTAATTCAGGGCATGCTATTGCATCTACTAATTGATCTATCGTAAACAAAGGATAATTGTCCTTAGGACGGGCCTTATTCAAATTAGTGAAGTCGATGCACATTCACCATTTGTCATTAGACTTCTTTACTAAAACCACATTGGATATCCACTAAGGATAATGGACTTCCCTAATAAAATCAGCTTTTCGTAAATTGTCTACTTGGTCGGCTATGATGTCATTTCGTTCCTGATTGAATGCACGTCTCTTCTGTTTTATGGGCTTGAAATCTCTGTTCACGTTTAGCTGATGCACCATGACGTCAGGATCTATTCCTGACATATCTTCATGAGACCAGGCGAATAAATCTACATTGCTCTTGAGGAAATTTTTCTTTCTGTTTAGCCCCTGTTCACTCGCATGTCCTCTAACGTGAGTGGGACAGATTCCAATTCCTCAATAGGTTGCCCCCCTATGGTCTGCCTCAGTCTCCTTAGATGGGCCGAGGAGTTGGTCAACCATCTTCTTTGTTGCTTCATTGCGCGATCCTCTAAGTCTGTGCTTCCATGCAACTCGAATGATCTGGTTGCCTTTGGCCTTTGGGTGTCGGTCGACTTCGGCCTTCTCGTGGTCGTCCTTAGCCTCTGGGTGTTAGTTTCGATTTTCTTTTCGAAGCCTAATCCTCCATTCCAATTTTGCTTTCTCATATTTCTGCTTATCTTTTTACTAAGCAAAGCAAATAGATTTTTTGAGCAAGCGTAGTCTTCCCCACATACGACACCAACTGTTGTTGCAAAATTTTAGACAGGAGAATCTCACTCGATCTCTACGTGACAACAACAATAAATTTTTTGAATGGAAAAATGTGGCCTGCAAGATAAGAAAAACCTGCATATTAGTGTGGTGTAGGGTATCACAATCGGACTCTTTGGCAACGGGTCAACGATTGTGCAGCACTTGCTTTAGCTCGACAAGCAAGTCAGCCGTACGAAAAACGGAAGTTGCGGACGGCTTCCGTATATGGTCTAGCCTCCCCTCGGGTCTCGGGAGAAAATGTTTTAGAAAACGGGAGAGAGAAAGTGTTTTGAAAGCGTTTTGAGAAAGCGTTTGTGCATATAAATGTTATAGGCTATAAGCGAGAGAAGGGTCAACAACAGCTTAGATAGCATATAACTCCGGGTAGGAAGGATGGACAACTAGTCATACCCCCCTATAGTACATTCTAGGATTTATGCCTATGACAGGCTTGCACATGAAAATGGCGAGGAGTCATACGGCCACAAAATTACAAGTAAAGCTAACTAGAAAGCAATAAGACATACATACAATGAAAGCATGATAAAAAAAAGGGTTGAGATGGGCATGCGGCCACGGGCAACACGCCCTGGACAAGCATGACCGTGACATTCTCCCCCACTTAAATGGTTGACGTCCTCGTCAACCGTCCCCGCTCGAACTCAGCAATCGCACAAGCGTCTTCTCTTCAGGTCTTGTCAAGGCGGTCCCAGCGGACCTCTGTGTTCTGGCCTCTTTTCCAGTCTTCGAGGAACTTCTTCATACTTTCGCTTTGGTTCGCTCCTTGAGGTGCCTTCTCGACCAAAGCCTCAAAAGAGTTCTTCAAGGTGATTGGTTGGATCGACGATTCTTGTCCTCTCGACGAACTGTACCATCTTCGTTCGACCCATTCTCTTGTACTCATTGGTTCTTCTTTTGTATTCTTCCGAGCAACTTCTGGCTTCGGTTTAAACTCCACAGAGGAGTTATAATTGTGCTGATTCTTTCTTCTCCACGGCTGATCAACGTCACGGGCCTTGGTGTTACAATGTCCCTCTTGGCCCTTATTCAACTGAAGGGCTGATAACAATTTCGCCCCATTCGGCTGTCTTAGTTTCGCAGGGACCACCGTGGGGTTAGATCCCGTGATGACTAAACTTTTTGCCAACGGCATAGGTATTACTTTGTGTTCGAGGAGAAACTCCATCCCCAACACAATATCAAAATCGTCCATCTTGACGACCACGAAATCTGCTTGCCCAGTCCAAGCATCTAGTTTCACTGCCGCTCTTCGCGCGACACCCAAAATGGGTAGGGCTGCGGAATTCACAGCTTTGATCTTTCCCACGTCTCTGACCCAATGTAGGTTCAACCGACGTGCTTCTGCTTCGGTCATGAAGTTGTGATGACCTTGGCCTATTGAAGAGGCAAGGTTGAGCCTTAGGACTTGGCCTAGAGTAGAGGCAAGTCGGCTAGAGTCGAATTTGAGTGAACATACACGTTCGGGCGACGTGTGTGGCCAAGTATACTTCCGCTGCATGATAAATGAAGCTTGGTTAAGTTGAATAACCTCGCCTAAGGTCCGACTAAGCCACAAGGCTGGGCGAAAAGTAGATTGGGGCTTGAGTTCCCCTTAAGGCTGGCCATGATAAGGCGAAAAATCATGGCGCCGCGCGGTTGGAGAAATACGACCGTGACATAGGGCACACATGCTCCGATGCATAAGTCAGTCAGAGAATTTAGAGAGAATTAGGATTTTGAGAGTATTTTGGTGGCTAAAATGAACTTATCCCTAGGAGAGAGCTTAAATACCTCATTCTTAGGGTTTTCGTGAGTTTCTTGTCGAATTGGGATAAAAAAGGACTTGATTGGGCTGGACAAAGGCTGCACGGGATAAGAGGGGAAGAGACAAGGCCCAAAAATGGGCATTGTCGTGGGGTTGACCTCGACCCTCTGGTGACTAGGGACTTGGGTCGGTCCTCTTTCTTTTGTTCGTTGATTTGGTTCCACCTCGATTTTGGCCCGTTTTGATCCGTATTGGACTTTTTAGGCTTGTTCTGCCTTTAATTTCTGTGATTTTTCTAGCTCGTCCTTATGGTCCAATTTCACCCATAACAGAATGAAAAATTCCCTTCGTTTTCATTTTTTTTTTTTGGGAAAACTGGGAGAAATGAGAAAGAGAATAAGAGAAGGAGAGGAAAGAAAAAGAAGAGGAAAATAAAAATAAGAAGGAAACAAAAAAGAGGCAGCGACAACCATGAATGAGAGTTGGGAGAAAGAAGATGGAAGAGGGAAAAAAAAAGAGAAAAAGAAAAAAAAATTAAAATATTTTTTATTTTAAAAATTTTTAAAAATATATTTTTTAATAAGAAAATGACATGTCTTCTTCCGTTGCTACAATAACGGAAAAATTGAATGGAGGGACCAAAATGCTACTAAACTCAAATCTCATAGGCTAAAATGTCAAGTTTAAAAATTCAGTGACCTAAATGCTACCAAACACAAACCTCATGGATCAAAAGTGTGTTTTTTTTTCCTAAAATTCTATTAGACATAAAATACATATCGGTTAATTTTTAAAAGTATCCAATATGTGAGAAACTTGTTAAATTGTTAAACACAAAATTGAAAGTTTATAGGCTTATTATCTACTTTTAAAGTTCAGAGACTAAATAAACACACAATTGAAAACTTGGCTTATTATACAGGTTTAGTTTAAGGACCAATTAGACAAAGATTTAAAAGTTTAGAGACTAAACTTATAATTTAACATTTTTTTTCATTCATTCTTCATTTTTAGAATGAGTGAATCTCATAGTTGAGAAGCATAACTCATGGCTAACTCAAGCATAGATCAACTTATGATTGATGTTAGAACTCCTACTCCACATTGTTAACTCCGAAGAAAAAAAATATATGTTATTACTTATTAGATCTATGAGTTGTAACATAGGTTACTGACCATTTATGTTATTGACTTTTATAAATCACAAATTTATAGACTGAAACTAAAACATAAACTTGCCACAAATTATTATTAAGAAGTAGCCACACCTAACAATTTATCCTAGTTAAATTATGCATGTAACATTTGTATAATCTTTTTTCTTCTTAGGTATTGTATAATCTAAATATAAATTATGTGACCCATGTTTCATACACTTTACGGGATATCTCTAAAGAAAATTGCATAGTATAAATTAGGACAACAAGTGTAGGGGTATGAGAATTTGAACTTCCAACTTCAAATGAAGGAGTATATGTTAATTACTGTTAAACTATGTTCACTTTGACTCAGTACAGTTTTTGAAAGTACTTGCACAAATTCAATATTTTAAAATAATTTCAAAAATAGTATATAATTTTTTTTTATCTTATTTTACTATCTTAAAAGAATTAAATATAAGCAATAATAAAATACAAACAATTTTTATTGTAAAACAAATGACAATTGGATTTGGTTTAACAACAAAATATGTATATATATATATATATATATAAACATGAATGTGACTAGAGATGTCCACGGGGCAAGGCGTGGTCAAGGATGGCTTCTCCGTCCCCATCCTTGCTCTCAATTTCATTTCTCTTCTCCGTGTAATTTTCCATTTAATTTTGCAGGAATCGGGGCAGGATTCTCTATGGGGATCAGATTCCCCTATGAGGAATTATATCCCCGTTTATAGTTTTATTATTTTATTTTGATTAAATAATTTTTAAAATAAAAATTCTATTTAAATTGTTAATTCCTAAGGGTAAATTCCTATTTAAAGGAATTTCTTTTAAAAAAAATTCTTTAGAAAAACAAAATAATATATCATAAAAGTTTGAGTTTAGAATTTATTTTTATATTTACATGGATACATACATACATGTGTGTGTGTCTATATATAAATATATATAGATATATATATATTAAAAAAAATAAACTAATCGGAAATGGACGAGGAATGGGGCGATGAATATTCCTTGTCCCAGTTTAGCTAACGGAAAAAAATTTCTCCCCACTCCCCTATTTCATCAATCACCCCCTAAACTTATGAGTGTTGTAATTAAAAATTTATATATTGTAAATTACACAAATCACCCTTCAACTATATAGATTATTACAATCAAACTCTCAAACTATAGAATTGTTACACATTTTGAAAAGTATAATATGTATCGTGAAAACAAATAGTTTTAATATCAACATTGAGTCAAAATCTCAATTAAAAAAAGGATTAACTCGTAACAATTATATACTTCAAAAGTTTGATTGTAACAATAATTATAATTTATGTATGGTTTGTACACTTTGCAATATTTGAGGATTTGATTGTATGACTTCATAAATTTAGAAGGATAATGGATCAAATTGAAATATCAAGGATGTGATAGTAACCAAGGGTTAAAATAACGATGTCCGTATCAATATCAAGATTTCAATTTTATAGATATACTAATAAAATATCGATATCGACAAATATTTTTGTAAATAAAAAATTTATAAAAAAAATTTAATTTAATAATTAAGCTATTTTTACTTCCAAATTAAGTTATCTATTTTGTTATTATTATCTATATTTATATTGCTTTAAGAGATAATAATTTTTATATTTTATAGGTATTTATAAAAGATATCGAAGATATCAATTTATTCTCAATATTGATGTCGAACCTTCCAATTTAAGGATATATTGACATATCGACGGATATTTTCATCGCTCTATAGTTTTATTTATCGATTTATTATGTTTTGCAATTTTCCATTTTTCCATTTTTCTTTAAACAATATAGTAGGCAAGTTTTGGGCCAAATAAATGGGCCTTAGATTGAGTTGGGCCGAAGAAATTCGAGGCCCAAATAGGCGACGCCCTTTTTCTCTCTCGCGCGCGCTCTCAGGCGCCCACAAATTTCATCAGATTTCGAAATTTGAGGGAATTGAAAGCTTGATAGATAGCGCCTGTTCTTCTCTTCTCCCTGGTTTTTTCCCGCTCAGTTTGGTTTCATGGAGTCAATTACAGCAGCCATAGCTACGGTCTCTGTAGAAGAAGATTGGGAGCTCTGCAACGACGATGGCTTCGTCTACAAGCGGAAGAGGCGCCGGCTGGACCCGGTGGAAGCCGTCGCAGCTCGCTCGTCGGTGGCTCAGGCGGCGGACCTTGAGGCGGAGGAGAATCGGCGGCGAGAGCGCAGGAGGAAGACGTTGTTGAAGGTTAGGGCTAAGTATCAGAGAGAGATTGAACAGTGGGAGGTTTTGTCGAACAACTTGCGGGCGATGGAGGAGAGGACTCGGAAGCTGCAGGAACAGTACCGGCGGGAAGGGGAAGAAGGAACGGCGTCGCTTTTGGAGGCTTCCTCGAGCGTGGTTCAGCAGAAGGAGCTGTCGTGCGCGTCAATGGTGGACGATCTTCTCTCTCAGGTAAATCGATATTCGGTCTCGTGTCATAATTTAGGGAAAATGGACAAGCAATTGAAATTTATGGCTTCAGGTGTTCAGTCATTTAGGAATTTCCTCAATTTGCTCGTAATTCATCATTCGTTGGTAAAATTTAATGTCTGGATAGAACGAATTTCCAGCTCAGTTTGCGCCTTTTTTAGCAAATTGTGTGAAATTGAGTGAACTAATTTGCTCGCTTAACAAATTCTGAGAAGAAAAGTGTCCCTCTTTTAGTGGTATGAGGTTTAGATTTGGGAAATCCATCAGAACGAACCACTATCAACACAGTATTTTTCGCTAACTAAAGTGATTGAGATTTTTAAACAAATGTTGCTGGCTTTTGAAGTACAGTGATTGAGAAATTCGAACAATAGTTAGCCAAAATAACAATTCTCTCCTGATCTCAGTCAGGATAACAAATTGGACTTAAAGTAGCCAGCAGTTAGGGCAAACTTGGCAATCCAAAAGCTTCAAGTAGAAACTTGATAATTTTAAATTTCTGTTATCTCCTAGAGTTGGCCTTAAGAGTAGGCAAAATTGGGGTAACTTGTTTCCTGGAGCTGGTCTTAGTGTAGGCAAAACCTTTTCAGAATTACTAGGTGTCGTGAGCATAATGCAAAAGAGTAGAATTAGTAGGGTAGGTCACGAGCATAATGCAAAAGAGTAGAATTAGTAGGGTAGGTCACGAGCATAATGCAAAGAATGGGGACTCCTCCTGAAGCATTTTGCCACATGCTACACTCTTCCTCGCCTCTGGCCGCCATAGTAGTTAAAAAAGAAACAGTTTCTCAATTAGGTTATCCATCCTAATAATAATATCTAAGTGTTAACTGTGCAGGTGGAAGGTCAAGAAGCCATCATTCGCAATGTTTCAAAGCTTTGTGATATAGCTGAAGCATTGTGCAAGACGGAAGAGGACCAATTGGAACAGCGTCTTATCGATCTTCCCATTTGGGCATCACCCCGCGAGCTCATGGCTTCACTGTGTGACGAGTAACAACTCGGGCCGCAAAGAGAAACAGGAGCTGGGGACCTTCCATTTGTAAGATCTTACTATGTAAAAACGAATCTGAATGCTATGAAATCACCAAACTGTAGCATACTTGTGGAGATCACATTCTTTGTTACAATAGATGGTGAACCCTTAAGTTTGTGCCTCTCCACCATAACTCATCATGCTCTTCTACTTAGTTTATTGTTGATATTGAAAGAAATTTAGTTGTTTCAATTTTATAGAAATGTCGATGAAAATATCGATTAATGAATGTTCTAATTTTTGTGAGTTATTGGACTTCCTTGTGCTTCTTTTTTCTGATTGTTGATGTTGCTTCAAGTAGGAAATGTAGGGCTTCAATGTACAGGTTTGCTTGTACACTATTGCAAGGAAGGCAGACATTTAGTGAAAAGCAGGGTGACATCATAGATTTTGCTTTTGCCATGTCAGTTAAAAGGCATCAAGATTTCTTTACAGCTATTATGATCAGTAAATTTCTCATTATCTAATTCAGAAACATTACATGCCAAGATTCTTGATTGTTGAAAAGATAGGTGCCAACATTCCATGATCCTACACATCTTCAAACTTCTTCTGAGTTGACAGCTATCTCAAACTTTGTTCCATTTCATGGCTAAACTTTGTTCCATTTCATGGTTTGGCTTATTGGGTATTCTCAGAGAACTACGACTACAAAAGTCAAACTGTGCCTTCTAGGGTTTTCTTCCAGATCAGTAACACTTGTTAAAGCAGAAGAAGGAGCTTTTTGGGTTTTCTTCGATCATGCCATGCGTGGCTTCCCCAGAGCCATTTCTGACAGCCATCAAGGAATTTGTACCAGGAGATTCAGGTGGCATAACGACATTTTCAGAAGCACATATCCGAGGTGGGATCACGGGTGCTCGTGGTGATATTCTAGAGAGGGACTGCAAGAGCATCTGTATAATCTGGCTGAAGTTTGGCCTTGTATTTGGATCCTCTCTCCAACATGATGTCACTATTAAAGCTAAGTCCTCTGGAAGATTTTCAGCACTAGGCCTCATGTTCTGAAACAAAAAGCTAAGATTCAAAACAAGATGTTTTAAAGGCTACAAAATAGAGTTGTTCATTTACATGCAATTGGTTATAAGTACTTGTTTAGTTATGCATTTCATGTAAAAGGTCATTTGGCATCTTCAAGTTTGCTAGTCTTTTTTTCCCTGTTTCTGGAAAGAGACTTTTCATATACCTTTAAGTTTGTGACCATTCAACCAAATGATCACAGAATTATGGATTCATGAGGCAGGTGCTGCAGTTTCTTGTACATTTAGGCCAGGTTTGTTTCATTGGTTTTGAGATGGATTTTAGCAATGGTATAAAAAATCAATATTTGTTTTATTGTTGTTTACTTTTTAAAACCCAAATAATTATTACCCATAGACAAAAATAACCCATGAACCACGGAATTTTATTACTCATGTAGGAGATGAGTTTTTTTTACTTGGGATTTTTTCCTTAGAGAAATGGAGAAAAGAGGAGAGAGAGAAAAGTAATAATTACACTCCCGGATATTAATTTCCATCTATATCCAAACACATATATTTATTACCCATGTATTTAAATCATAGGTTTTTAACTCCTAGATATTCTATATTTGCAATCCAAACGGGCCGTTAGATGCTATATTTTCACGTCAATAAAGTAAAAGCAATGAGCTGCTATGGATATCATTTTGTGGAACATGTTATTTTTTATAATAATTCTAAGCATGTGATCTCCATGACTTAAGTTCCATGAGTTTGTGATTGTAATTTTAATATATACAACAATATTAACTTTTAAGTTAAATTACAAATTTAGTCCCTAGACTTTCATAACTTTAAAAAATATCCAAAAGGTTTTTGAACTTTTAATTTTGTATGATAGGTTCCTGAGTTTTTAAAATGTCAAATAATCTCTAAACTTTTAATTTTTTGTCTAATAGGTCTATGACATATCTAGCATTTTTTTAAAAAAAAAATTAACGAATATATTAAACATAAAATTGAATTTTGTGTCTAATAGAACATTAAACTTTCAATTTTATGTCCAATAGGTTAATGAATTTTAAAAAATGTCGAATAGGTCAATGATCTATAAGATACAAAATTAAAAGTGTAGGAACTTATTACACTTTTAAAAGTTTAAAGATTTATTAGACACAAAATTGAAAGTTTAAAAATCTATTAGACCTTTTTTAACGTTCAATGACCTATTTAACATACGTCTGAAAGTTCAGCGACTAAATTTGTAATTTAACCTAACTTTTACCGAACAACATTATATTGCAATTCTTAAAAAAGGTTTTGAAAATAAAATAGAAAATTGTTCTAGAAATAGTTTTTCAATCATATTACTAGTTGATTGTTTGATAAAGGAATAAGTTGTTATGATTCTAGCTGAAGATTCATAGGTGTTCAAGTGATCTTCCATTGCTCACTGGATAATCCTGAGACATTACAATTCATAACTACATGCTTACCTTAAAAGCAGCTGCATACGCCGCCTGTAAATTCGACATGCCTTCGAAAGGCAACCTGTTGAGGATGAGCTCCCACAATACAATGGCAAAGCTGTAAGCATCAACTTTATGATTGTAATGCTTTTTATCTCCATGTTTTAAAGTTACTGTGCTATAAAGCTGCCACCAAACAATAGAAAGCCAACAAATGAAATGAAAGTTGTTAAGAGTCAGCAGAGAAATGCATAAGAACCATATTCGAATATTCAAATTCAACCATAAAGAAAAAGAAAAAGGAAAAAAAAGCACCTCTGGAGCCATCCATCTATATGTTCCCGTTTCTGCAGTCATCATCTCCGTTACCGATTCTTCTCTTGCCAAACCAAAATCAGCAAGCTTAACTGTTTTATGATCTTCAGTTAAGATCAAGTTCTCTGCAATGAAGGGTCTCATTAGACCTACTTATAAACCAGAAATTTTGTATGAATTTACTTCAATTGAATGTTGTCAATTCAACATGTTGTAAATATTTACGGGTATGCGGCTAGTGATCCAACAAGTTTTCTGATTTCAACTACGTACCTCGAAACCAGATGCAGTAACCAAATCTATATTTGTTTTGGAAAAACACATGGTGGGACAAGGGATTTCTTAAATTCAATTTTGAAACAATTTTGAACCTTTCATAGTGTGAACAAAGTATCATATTGAATCCACACACAAGATATGTTTGATTCCCACTTTACAAATCCTCAATTGAATTCTTCAAGGCTGTCCCTAATTCAAACCAAACTACACAAGAAAGCCAATATGTTGATTAATGGCTGGCAACTCTAAGATAAATTCCATGGAATTCTGGGTGAAAAGAACAATTGAAGCTTAAGTAGCCCTCCTTTCAAAAAGGAAAAATCAAT
The DNA here is from genome assembly GCA_033996785.1 of Trichosanthes truncata. Lineage (NCBI taxonomy): Eukaryota > Viridiplantae > Streptophyta > Magnoliopsida > Cucurbitales > Cucurbitaceae > Trichosanthes > Trichosanthes truncata. The sequence goes on from MU867261.1 coordinate 3,574,056, forward strand.
TCTAACTTCCATATCAGAAGGCCATCACGTTTAGACTCAAACTCACTAGCTCTCTTACAAAGAAAGAGCTAATTCTCTTTGCCTTCTCTCTTCCAGTTCTCTCCCTATACTTTATTGGACACGGGAAGAAGGCAGTTTTCAGGGCAGAAGGAAATGACAAATCCACCAAAAGGATTCTATGTCATACACAAATCAGCAAATGGCATGGGAGTGTCATCTACCAGACTCCAAAGAATAGTGTAAATGTCTGTACCTGGTTTAAGGTCACGGTGAATGATTCCATGGGAGTGTAAACACTCCATAGCACGAGCAATATCAAGCGCAAACCCGATCGCTACATCAAGTTCCAAGCTCCTTGGCCTCAAATTCAAGAGGTATTTGCGCAATGTGCCACCTGTGAGTAATTCAGTCACTATAACCATCATAGGTTCCTTGCAAGCGCCAATAAACTGAAAAAAGCATCAATAGAGCAGCTCTGTTAGAACCTGAGAAACACTATGAAAAGTATCACAACAACAATTTCCAGAACCAAGTATGAAATTCAGACAAAAAAAGAACTTCTAAAAGTAGAATTGATCATTGCCTTCACTAAGTTCTTGTGTTGCACTTTGGACAACATTGCAACCTCTCTGGCAAAGCGAGCTTCTCTTCTGGCCATCCTCTCAGGAGTATCTCCTTTACCCACCATTTTAATAGCAACAATCTGATTTTTGTACCTGAGAGAAGAGAGAGAAACAGAGTTTAGAGACAGAGGTCTTTACTATATATCAAATTTCAGACAGACAGAGAAAAACAGAAAAACCAATTGACATCAGAAAAAACGTACTTTCCCTCATACACCTTGGCATGTGCACCTTCCCCAATCTTCGGCCCAACAAAAAGATGGTTAGGATCAATCAACCATTTGGCATCCAAATTGAATTCACCAGCTGAATAAAACCCATTACCAGAACCCATGTCTTCACTCAGGACTTTTATCAAACACCTTCAGTGCACTTCGTAACTTCCTCCTCGTCTCAATCCACTCATACAAACCTTTCCCCAAAAAGACCCATCAGAGGTTCAAAAGGTACGGACGCCGTACTAAACCAAAGACAAAAGAAGTAAAAAAAACCCATGTTCGATTCTCTACAGACCCATCCCTAAAATCCCGCAAGCGGATCGAGAAATTGAACGGATTCTTGTGCTGGGTGGGGAAAGAATATAGTCCTCCACATGTAGGAAGAGGCAAATACAGCAGGCCCAGAATATAAAAATGGGGGGAAAAACTAAAAGAGTTAGTGTCAGAAGCAGGGGAGGTAATAAATAATGAAATTGCTGAAGGGAAAAGGAGCAGAGCAATGAAGAAGAAACGGAGCGGCTGAAATTGAGCAGTGAAATTGATGCTTGTCCGCGTATGGAAGTGAATGCAGTTGCCATCTGCAATTTAAAGCTGCAATTGCAAAAGAGTTGAGTTATTGTTGTGCACTGTAGAGCGGCTCGTGATTTGACTTTGAATGCAAAATTGATGAATAAAACCAAACAAAGAGACGATGGGGTTTTGAAGGAAAATCGGAATGCACGGATAAGGACAAGATCTGTGATCCTGAAAAAAGGCTAAAAAACAATCCCTTTGTTTTTTTGTTTATAGTGAAAGAGAGATGAGGAAAAATAATTTTGAATTGTTTTTCATCTAAGGGATGAATTTATCCATTCCTTTTTTTTTTCTTCCAGTACAACTGAGACGAAGATTTGAGCTTCTGACCTCAATAAAAAGACTACATATTAATTTCTGCCGAACTACTTCATGTTGATATTTTTTTAGTGCACACGCACACACACACAATTGAGGTTTTTTTTTTTAATCATGTTAAAATATCATTTTGATTTATATACCTTGAGTTTCATTCTATTTTAGTCATGATACGTTAAAATATATATCTAAATTTAGTCTTTATATTTTCAATAAATCTTAAAATTAGTTTTTTTTTTTTTCCTTGAGTAACGTTTTTATTGTTAGTTTCAAGTTATTTTTTTTATCAAAATTGATTATATAATAATAATAATTTCCATGCAAGAAAAGACACAATGTAAATATGTTTTAAAATTTTGTAGAGAGGATGTTAATAGAGATTTTTTTTAAAAAAAAAAAAGTTAACAATAAACTAACGTAGAGACTATTTTGAAGACTTATTGAATGTATAAGAACTAAATTTGAACATTTGAAAGTATAAGAACTAAAATGGGATGAGATTCAAAGTAAATGGACCAAAATATAGTATTTTAACATTTTATCTTTTTGAGTTCAACATGGGGGGATATAAGGGTGGATGAGATACGAACCTCTAATTTTTTGGTTGAGAGTGAACTCTGCTCAGGTTGGCATTTGATCGAGTTACAAGTTTAGTTCAATATTTAGGGTTGTCTCTTATAGGTTCCTCAATGTTGAAAAGTATTTTGTGGATCTCTAAGATTTCAATTTTGTGTCTAATACATTATTGAGCTTTGAAAATGTCTAATAGGCCTCAAAACTTTCAATTTTATGTTTAATAGGTTTTTGACCTACTTGATATTTTTTTTTTAAAATTCATAGATTTATTAAAACATGAAATTGTGTTTTGTATCTAACAAGACACTGTTCTTTTCAATTTTGTATCTAATAGATTTGTGAATTATAAAAAAAATGTCTAATTCATTCGGGGACTTATTAAATACAAAATTAAAAGTTTAGGAGCTTAATAAACACTTTTCAAAGATCAAAAACTTATTAGATTCAATCATAAAAATTCATATACTAAACGTGTACTTAACTTATATGTTTTTAGTCCCCTCCCCATGTTTGATTGTGTTTTTTCAATTTTTTTTTATGGTTTAAAAAGTTTTAAGTTTAGTTTCTTTAAGTTTTTACATTTTTTAATTATATCATTTTCATTGGTTAATGTTAAAATTAGTTGATGATAAATTTACCTGATATGATACTTGGACAGAAATTTAAGGGAGAAATTAGTTCATCTAAGAGAAAATTTTCTAATTCTTCTCCAAAATTTCTCAAGTTATTAGGAATTTTGTTTTTTTCTCTCTTAAATCTTCCTTTTAAAATTTTCCTAACTACCTGAGTATCTTGTCATGTAAGCCTATTATTAGCAAATTTTAACATTCCATATGAAAATGAAATAATTAAAAAATGTTAAAATTTAATAGATTAAATTGAAACTTTTTATACCCTAGAGATTACCTAAACATCATGGACTAAACACATATATTTAGTGTATTTTTAGTTAAAATACTATTTTCGTCCTGTACTTTAGAACTTATTCTATTTTTGTTTCTATGCTTTTAAAAGTTTAAATTTAGTCATTGTACCTTCAGTGGGTAAGGTACCTATTACCATTTTAAAAATCGATAGTTTAATTCTCTACTTCTGTAGTTGTTGAACTTAAAAAAATCTTAAAAATAGTCTTCATCATTTGTTAAAAAAAATCTTAAAATTAGTCTTCACACCCTTTGTTAAAGGTTTTATCTAAGCTTGTGACATGCTCAAAATATATATAGATTGTGACACTATGTAAATATGTTTTTCAAATTTTAGATGGAAGACCTATAAGATTTCTTTTAATAGATGATATTTAAATCAATTATTTTAAAATACAATGTGTAATATTAAATAAGTCATAGAAAACATAGACTAAGATGATATTTTAACCTTTTTTTTTTTTTTTTAATAATGCACTTCAACAAGGAGTGAGTGGGAATACAAAATAGATGTTTCTTATGCCTTGATATGCAAACATTTTACTTTTGTTTTAGTTTGAGTTTTCAATTCATAATGCAAGCAGTTTTATAAATCTAAATTTATCTAACTTAAATCCGAACAATTCTAAATTAATAAATCTATAAGTTAAAATAAATACATTTATATACTAAATATGAGGGAAATTCTTAATTTTCTTTAACTTCAAAATATCTAATTTAGGAGTTAAATACTGTCTTAATAATTTTAAGGAAAAAATATTGTTTCGAGTTTTGAGCTTAGTTTCTATTTAAGTTTTCGATTTCAAAAGTATACACCTTTGCCTCTAAAGAGATTTCAGGAATGCTCCTTTTTAGTCTCTAACATAACAAAACCGTTGATAACTCTAAAAATGTTGATTGAGATGTTGATGTAGCAAAAATATTTGACTTCATGATATTTTGAAATGATGTGAAAAGCATAAAAAAAAAATTCAATACTGTGAAACTACAAGAACATAAAATTATCGAAATTTAATATTTTGAAACTACAAAAACTTAAATATTTGAAAAAAAAAAGGCATTTCTCATTTTCTTTGTAAAATATTCTCTATCTATGCTATTTCTCTTTCTAACATCCTCCCTCCAATCATTTCATTTTCTTCATTTTTTAAATGAAATTTGGTACACCAAACACTATTTCTTTGAAATTATTTGTGTATAATAATAATTTGAAACAATCAATTAACATATATTACCTTAAAATAGAATTCAAACATTAACGCCCCGTTTGATAACCATTTGGTTTTTTATTTTTAGTTTTTGAAAATTAAACTTATTTTCTCCCAATTTCTCTACAATGGTTTTCATCTCCATTAAGGAAGCATTTGAATTCTTAGCCAAATTCTAAAAACAAAAACAAGTTTTTGAAAACTACTTTTTTTAATTTTCAAAACAAGGCTTGGTTTTTGAAAACATAGGTAAAAAGTAGATGACAAAACAAGTAAAACCATAGGTGAGAATAGTATTTATAGACTTAATTTTCAAAAACCAAAAACCAAAAACCAAATAGTTATCAAACGTGGCCTAATTTATTACATATACTAGTTTGCATCTATATTTGTACTATATCCAATAATAAGTTGCCATATATTTATAATACAATTTCTATTTCTCTATTAATTTTATAAAATTAGAAGATATCGTTATTTAAATACTAAAATATATAATTTTATTGTAAATATGGCACATGTAAATGCCCATTCCACATGCCCATTTGATATCCATGCCAAGTGGCATTTTCTCCATAGCCAAAGTGTCTTCTATGTGTCCAACAAATGCCATAGATTGGTGTCCAAATGTACCACATCATGCTCTCCCAATTGCCTATAAATAGTGGTTTTTGGTGGATAAATAATTGGATATATTTGATATAGAAACCTCTCCAATCTTCTTTTTTCTCTCCCACTTTCTCTAATTTCATTTGTTTTTAATTTGCCATAAATCTCCATTTTCTTTTGTTTATATTATATATCTTTTGTTTATATTATATATCTTTTGTTTCTATTATATATATATATACTCCCTTTATATTCCAACACTTGTATTATTATATGATTTGGTAAAGTTTTGGTGCCCGGTTTCGCCTCTCAATTTTACAACACGTTATCAGCACGAAACTCTGTCATTTTTCCCGCTAAAGGTAAGTCTTATAGGTAAGCCATTTTTACGCATTTGGTTTATGTTAAATTTCTAATATGAATAATTATTATTTTTGATAGTGTTATTATGGAAAACCTTACAAAGCTAGAATTTGCGGCCCTGGATATTAATGGAAATAACTACTTGTCATGGGTCATTGACGCTGAGATCCATTTAGATTCTATGAATCTTGGAGAAACAATTAAAGAAGGAAATGATGCATCAAATCAAGAAAAAGCAAAAGCCCTGATCTTCCTTCGCCATCATCTTCACGAGGGATTGAAAATGGAGTATCTTACAATAAAAAATCCCTACGTTCTATGGCAAGGTTTGAAAGAAAGGTACGATCATCAAAAAACAGTTATTCTTCCAAAAGCTCGTTATGATTGGATGCACCTGAGGTTGCAGGACTTTAAATCAGTAAGTGAGTATAATTCCGCACTTTTCAGAATTAGTTCAAAATTAAAATTATGCGAAGAAAAGATTACTGATGTTGATATGTTAGAGAAGACATTTTCCACTTTTCATGTCTCGAATATGCTCCTGCAGCAGCAATATCGAGAGAAGGGTTTTGTAAAATATTCTGAACTTATCTCATGTCTTCTCATTGCTGAACAAAATAACGAGTTATTGATGAAAAATCACGAATCCCGACCAACTGGAGCAACACCATTCCCTGAAGTGAATGCTGTGAATTTTAATAACCGTGGTCGAGGTCGTGGTCGTGGTCGAGGTCGGGACCGCGGTAGAGGAAGAAATACCTATTTTCGTGGTGGGCATTATAATTTTAAGAAACCCACACGAAGTGATGATCATAAAGGAAAGGTTCCACAAGATAAAAGTTCGAAAGGTGATGAACATAAATGTTTCCGGTGCGGAATGACTGGGCACTGGTCACGTACCTGTCGTACGTCAAAACACCTTGTTGATCTCTATCAAGCTTCCCTGAAGGAAAAAGGAAAAGGAAAGAATGTGGAGGTAAATCTTGCCATTCAAGAAGATGATGTGTTTGACCCCTCCAATATGATGCATCTTGATGTAGCTGATTATTTTGAATCTCCTGGAGAGAGAATTGATACAATCAAACAAGTAGAGGATGATTTGTATGAAAATATATAATTAAATACTGTTTAGTATGTTTTTGTTGTTGTTTTGTTTGTATATATATTTAAGACTCTTTGTAATCGTTTTTCTTTTTTTTTTCAATGAAGAAATATGAACAATTTCAATATGTTGAGTAACTCGAAAATGAGCAATGAGGATTTATGTCTGGCAGACTGCGCAACTACGCACACGATACTCATAAATAGAAAATATTTTACTAGATTGACAATGCTGGAAGCAAAAGTCAATACTATATCAGGTTCTGCAAATCTGATTGAAGGTTTTGGAAAAGCAAACTTTATTTTGCCTAGAGGAACAAGATTTACAATTAATAATGCTCTGTTCTCTAGCAAATCAAAAAGAAACTTATTAAGTTTTAAAGATATACGTGAAAATGATTATCATGTTGAAACTGATTGTAAAAATAATATAGAGTGTCTCTATATAACATCTACTGTTTCACATGAAAAACGTATATTAGAAACACTGCCTGCTTTTTCTTCTGGATTATACTATACTCATATACGAGTAATCGAAAGTTATGCAATAATGAACCCGAAGTTCATGAATCCAGAAATATTCAGTGTTTGGCATGATCGATTGGGTCATCTAGGGTCAATAATGATGAGAAAAATTATTGAGAATTCACATGGACATCCTTTAAAGAGCCAGAAGATTCTTCAATCCAATGAGTTGTCATGTGATGCTTGTTCTCAAGGGAAATTAATTATTAGACCATCACCAGCTAAAGTGAGGATTGAATCACCTGCATTTTTAGAGCGAATTCAAGGTGATATTTGTGGACCTATTAACCCACCAAGTGGTCCATTTAGATATTTTATGGTATTAATTGACGCATCCAGCAGATGGTCACATGTATGCTTATTATCAAGTCGAAATCTTGCATTTGCAAGATTACTTGCTCAAATAATTAAGTTAAAAGCACAATTTCCTGATAATACAATTAAAACCATTCGACTTGATAATGCTGGTGAATTTACATCCCAAACTTTTAAAAATTATTGTATGTCAATTGGAATAAGTGTTGAACATCCTGTAGCTCACGTTCATACACAAAATGGTCTAGCAGAATCATTTATAAAACGTCTGCAACTAATTGCAAGACCATTGCTTATGAGAGCTAAACTTCCTACATCGGTATGGGGTCATGCTATTTTGCATGTTGCATCACTGGCACGTATTAGGCCAGTAGCTTATAATAAATACTCCCCAATGCAATTAGCTTATGGCCAGCAGCCAAATATTTCCCATCTAAGAATTTTTGGATGTGCAGTATATGTACCGATTGCTCCACCACAACGTACTAAGATGGGTCCTCAAAGGAGGTTAGGAATATATGTTGGTTTTGATTCCCCATCAATTATTAAATATCTTGAACCCCTGACGGGTGATGTATTTACTGCACGATTTGCTGATTGTCATTTTAATGAGACAAATTTTCCAATATTAGGGGGAGGCATTAAGAAGTTGGAAAAAGAAATTACATGGAATGCATCGTTATTATCTCATTTAGATTCTCGTAGAGATCAATGTGAACTTGAAGTTCAAAAGATAATTCATTTGCAAAATATAGCAAATCAACTACCAGATGCATTCACAGATTCTAAAAGTGTGACTAAATCATATATACCAGCTGCAAATGCTCCATCAAAAATTGATATCCTAAAGGAACAAGTTGTCAATAATGAGTCTGGAGCACACCAGAAGCGTGGTAGACCAATAGGTTCTAAAGATAAAAATCCTCGAAAAAGAAAAGTAGTTGAGAATCAAAATGATTCAATAAAAGGTATGGATGTTCCAGAAGAAATCCAGAATACAACTACTCAAAAGAGTATTGGTGAAAATCAAACGCTTGAGGATAATAATGAAATTTCTATAAACTATGTTACGACAGGAAAGAGATGGAACCGAAATGATATCATTATTGACAACATTTTTTCTTATAATGTTGCTCACGATATTATTCATGAAAGTGACGATTTTGACCCAAAATCTATCAAAGAATGTCAACATAGAAAGGATTGGCCGAAGTGGAAAGAAGAAATCCAAGCAGAGTTGAACTCACTTTCAAAACGTGAGGTTTTTGGACCAGTAGTCCCAACACCGGAAAACGTCAAACCTGTGGGATATAAATGGGTATTTGTAAGGAAAAGAAATGAAAAGAATGAAGTCACAAGATATAAAGCGAGACTTGTTGCACAAGGATTCTCGCAAAGGCCTGGTATTGATTATGATGAGACATATTCTCCTGTGGTGGATGCAATAACGCTAAGATATTTGATTGGTCTGACTGTATATGAAAAGCTTGATATGCATCTAATGGATGTAGTCACGGCGTATTTATATGGATCTCTCGATAATGACATTTATATGAAAATCCAGGAAGGATTTAAAATACCAGAAACATATGAATCAAGTTCTCGGGAATTGTATTCAATAAAGTTACAGAGATCATTATATGGATTAAAACAATCAGGACGAATGTGGTATAATCGCCTGAGTGAATATCTGTTGAAATACCAAAATAATCCAATATGTCCGTGCGTTTTTATAAAGAAATCTCAGTCAAGATTTGCTATTACAACTGTATATGTTGATGACTTAAATATAATTGGAATTCCTGAAGAGTTATCCAAGGCAATAGAATATCTTAAGAAAGAATTCGAGATGAAAGATCTTGGAAAAACAAAATTTTGCCTTGGTTTGCAAATTGAACATTTAGCAGATGGGATATTTGTTCATTAATCAACTTATACAGAGAAAATCTTAAAAAGATTCTATATGGATAAAGCACATCCATTGAACATTCCAATGGAAGTTCGTTCACTGGATATAAAGAAAGATATATTTCGACCTCGAGATGACAGTGAAGAACTACTTGGTCCTGAAGTACCATATCTTAGTGCAATTGGTGCACTTATGTATTTGGCTAATAACACAAGACCGGATATTACATTTTCAGTAAATTTATTAGCTAGATATAGTTCACGTCCTACAAAAAGACATTGGAACGGAGTTAAGCATGTACTCCGATATCTTCGAGGGACAATTGATATGGGTTTATTTTATTATAACAAATCAAAGTATGATCTAGTTAGTTATGCAGATTCTGGTTATCTATCTGATCCACACAAAGCTAGATCTCAGACAGGTTATCTATTCACATGTGGAGGAACTGCTATATCGTGGCGATCAGTGAAACAAACTATAACGGCCACTTCTTCAAATCATGCTGAAATCCTCGCTATTCATGAAGCAAGTCGAGAATGTGTATGGCTAAGATCGATGACACAACACATTCATGAGACATGTGGCTTGTCTTCAAGTAAACCTCTTCCAACGATGTTATACGAAGACAACACAGCATGTATAGCTCAAATCAAGGGAGGATATATCAAAGGAGATAGAACAAAGCATATCTCACCAAAGCTCTTCTATACTCATGATCTTGAAGAAAATGGCGATATCACTGTACAACAAATTTGTTCAAAAGATAACCTAGCTGACTTATTTACAAAGGCATTACCAACTGCAACCTTCGATAAATTAGTATATAGCATTGGAATGCGGCGACTCAAAGACTTTAAGTGATGTCTCCATGAGGGGGAGTGAATGTATTATAGTAAACTATATAAAATATGTACTCTTTTTCCTTCACTAGGGTTTTTTTCCCATTGGGTTTTTCCCTAGTAAGGTTTTAACGAGACATATTTTATATAAATGGGCATTTAAGGGGGAGTATTGTAAATATGGCACATGTAAATGCCCATTCCACATGCCCATTTGATATCCATGCCAAGTGGCATTTTCTCCATAGCCAAAGTGTCTTCTATGTGTCCAACAAAGGCCATAGATTGGTGTCCAAATGTACCACATCATGCTCTCCCAATTGCCTATAAATAGTGGTTTTTGGTGGATAAATAATTGGATATATTTGATATAGAAACCTCTCCAATCTTCTTTTTTCTCTCCCACTTTCTCTAATTTCATTTGTTTTTAATTTTCCATAAATCTCCATTTTCTTTTGTTTATATTATATATCTTTTGTTTATATTATATATATATATACTCCCTTTATATTCCAACACTTGTATTATTATTATTGTTATTATTATATGATTTGGTAAAGTTTTGGTGCCCGGTTTCGCCTCTCAATTTTACAACAAATTTAACTTTTTCTTTTCTAAAATTAGACAAACATTTTATAATTGTGATAACATAAGAAAACAAAACCAATTTTCACCATGAACTTGGCAAGATGCATTAATTTTCACCTTAAACTTTAAATTTCATCACATTGAGATTTAGGCTTAGATTCTTTTTTCTTTTTTTCTTTTTTAAAAAAAAATCTAGTCTAGAAGTTTTACTAATTTTACCTTTTGCTAATTCAAGCGTTGATTAAAATTAAAAAAAAAAAAAAGAAATCTTTCCAAACTCACTCAATTAAATCAAAGTTTGCACAAAAGTTAAGTTTAATCAATGCCAAGATCAAACATTGAATAACTCTCTCAAAAAAAATTAAAAAAAATAATTCTAATGTCATTTTTCTTTAAAACCATTTTTCGCACTAGACATATGTTATATAATTTATTAAACATACGTGAGGATACTTTTTTTGAATGATTATTCACACAGAAGCTTATTAGAAGGTAAAAACTGAAACACTTATTAAAGTATAAGGGAAAGATTGCAACACTTATCCAATTACTCATGTGCAATTTTGATGAAATTAAAATTTTAAGATAAAAATTGATATACCTAGCTAAGTTTAGAGTTAAAAAATATTTTCTTTTTCCTTCCATCAATTCCCTACAAAGAATCCTTCCCCGCTAATGAAAAATATTTGGAGGACAAGAATTATTTTAAGGGAGTGCGATGGAGATGGTGAAGTCATCTAAACCCTTGTCTTAGCTCTTAGAACTCTCTCATAATAAATGTGTAATACTAGAATATGTCAGGGATAATGAATCTTTCATATTTCTTCAATGGTATGATATTGTCTACTTTGAACGTAAACTTTCATAACTTTACTTATCATTACAAAACAATTGGTTTCTCCCGATGCGAGAAAATGCATCAGGAGAAATGCCTTCTTCCAATGGCTAAACGTGCCATCAGGAGAAGGAAAATTCTCCTCTACTTCTCCCGACGCAGGTAATTGACATGTCGGGATTGTGCAATTTTTCTACTTTTCCTCCTAAACTTTCGAAATCTCTCTACCTACCGCCTATTTCTCTCACCGTCGCCGCCGATCCTATTCACCTGATGCATTTTCTCTCATCTGGTTTTCCCCTCTCTTCAAAATTCCCACTTTCTTTAATCTTTATTTTTCCAAATAACATATCTTTCAATGATTTTCATTGCTCGCTTGGCTTTGGTTTACTCTTTAAACAAAGTGTTGGCGGTGTCCATACTCTTATTGCATGGGCATAATTGTAAGATGCATGCTCTCAATTAGAAGATTTCATAATTGTTGAGTGTGACCAGATTCTCATTTGAGGTGCATTTGAGCTTTTTCATATGATAGCATTTATTTTATGCATATAATTGCTTATTTTTTGGAACACAAAATCAGGAAATGCCAACTCTTATCGTATTTATGCACTAATGATCTTTTACACTTCAAACAAGTTTTTTTTTAAAGCTTAAAATGTCAATCTTAGCCAACCGTTTTTGTGTTCAACAAAAGGTTGTAGTTTTTTTTTTTTTTTTGTTTTTATTGGTCTAATGTGTTAATATTCTAGATCTTAATCTTTGAATCTAGAAAGATATGTTTGGCTGATAATGGAGTTGAAAAAATTGAGTTTATGTAAGTAGTATATGTATTGTTTTGGATTATTGCAAAAAAAAAATGAAATGATAAAGATTCATATTTTGGTAATCTACCTTCAATTTTTAAGCTTATAGTTCAAAAAAGTTAGAAGGGTGTTATGAAAGATAAGTTTTATAGGCTTAAATTTATATCAAACGTAAATGTTAACGTTAACGTAGGATAGCAAAGTCAGACATCAAATATAAGTTTGAATACTTTTCATTTTTCTCTTGTGTGCTTGTAGAGAGACAATGATAGGTCGCAACCATAATCATGAGGCCGATGATGAATTTCTTAAGGTCGACCCTCGTGGCACAAGATCATCCACGAGAGAGACCTCAAGTTAATCTCAGTACTTCACATATATATTTTTACATTCATTTTATACCAAATTAATATAATTATTCTTTGTTCCTCAGATAATAATTCTACTAGTAGGACGATATGCTGGTACTCGCTTAATATTGAGTTGGATAGATATGTTCATGTCTATATGGGAGAATTTCAATCGAAATCAACCCTGAGTTGAAGAAGTCGGTCGGTGTACATGCTATGACGTTTAGCTTGGCTATTGGTACCGTAGTGAGGGAATCCTTTCCAGTCCGTTGTGCCATATTCGCCTGCCTACCAAAAGAAGTTATGGACTTGGCTAAAGCACAATTGTTGTAAGTTGATCTCTTAGTTCGTTGTGATTATTATATATAAACTATATGTTATGATAATTTTCTTTATATGTAGAATCATTTCCAGTTTGACTTGTCCAAGCAAGCGGTCAACAAATTCATCAAATGATAGATGCAGACAACCTTTAAAGAGTATAGAGCAGATTTACACAAGCATTACAAAAAAATATATAAACTGTTTGTTATAATAAAAATGGTTTTTTTAGGTATAATAATATTTGAATGAAAAAAAAAACATTTGAGATTGAAAATTAAAAAAAAAAGGTTTGATTCTTCACCTTCTGTCAATGCTTATAATTTGGCGTCGGCATAACGCAGATCTACCGACGCCGTCTAACTGGTGTCGACACCTTTAGTCTGGCATTAGTAGAAGCTCTCCCGATTGAGCTCAGTTGATGTCGATCTCAGTGCATTTTCATGCGTCGGAAAAAGCTTTTCCGACGTTTTTTTGGCTTCTCTCGATGCTTTACAACGTTGGAAAAGACCAAAAATCTTGTAATGTTTGATTTTACCAAAATGCTTCATACCAATAGAGATGTTGTGGCTAACATGAGCTTAGCTAAGTGGTAATTGACATGTACTTATTTTCTTAAAGTTGGAGGTTCGAATTTTCATACTCCACATTTGTCGTATTAAAAAAAAATAGTTGTTGTTCTTGATCACTTATATACATATATGATATTTCCTTTTCTAGCTAACTATATGTGAAATTTTGGTCCCTCTCCTAACACTGGATCCAATACATATGATTTAGAAAACAAGTCGATATAAAATGCCAAGATTTTGGTTGAATGCATCAAACAATTTTGTAATAAAGATCATAAGGACCAAAACATAACACCCTTGAGATTTATGGAAAAGTTAATTATGTTTACCCTTAGCTTGGTGAGTAAATTGTTTTAACTTTAATTTTTTTTAAGTACTAACTTTAAAACTTTTAATTTCATATATGCAGTGGAATCAATATATTCTTAAATTAAATTACAAAATTAGGGGTGTACACGGGTTGGGTTGGGTCGGGTTGGGGGGTCTTTTTGGACCAACCCGAATTTTCGGGTTGGTTGGATCTACTACCCGAATGAACCGAGTAGTGTTGGCAACCCAACCCAACCCTTCAATTTTCAGGTTGGGTCGGGTCGGGTCACCGGGTTGTTCATTAAAATATGCCTCTCATGACTTAAATGGTTTACAATCAAAAATTTCAATTGATTCAACACAAAAGCAATCCAAAAAATTGATAATAACTCAGTACAATAATTAAATTGGACCGCAAATGAATGGATTTATACACCAAAAGTTGGATAAATGTTGAAGACATTGGAGCATAAAAATAAATTTAATTTCTGGTTATCTTACCCGAAGCACAAACTGGGTATTGTGGTTAATGGCAAATTATTTAGAAACTTTTGTCAAAACAACTTTAAGGTGTTTTTAGAACTAGTTTTGACATAAATGGTAAAAATTTAACATTGATTTCAAAACTAAAAGAAAATAAAATTAAGTACCTGCAATCCAACATACATGCATCCAAATTTCAAAGAGCTTTAAAAGAACGGTTAAAAAAATGAATCTAGAACCATCTATTTGCAGATTCCCTTCTCCAAACTTCAAATTTTCAGGTGGGTGTTCATATTCAGCAGATCTGTTCACTAAGTACTTCAGATCTGGATTTGGCATTTGGGTGACGACAGAAACAAATCGATGGCGATGATGAGCGTCGAACGACGACGAACTGCGAGATGAGAGGGGCTGGTGACTGCGAACTACAATGAGCTTACATTTGCCGGCGATCTGCGAACAAGAATGATGTGTGGAGTCGATTTTGAGTTGCCGGCGATCTGCGAGATGAGAGGGGACCGAGGGGTGGGATTTCAACGAGTGAGAGAGAGAGGTGCATTTGGCTAGCGTCTGAAGAAGTGAGAGAGGGGACCGAGGGGCGGGATTTCAGAGAGAGGTGCATGTGAAGGTGAAATTAGGGTTTGGTTTATATATATATATATATATTTAATGAATTCGGTTCAGTTCGGGTTGAACCGAACCAAAAAATTATCAACCCACGAACCGAACCGAAATTTCGGTTCTACAAATATCCAACCCAACCCTTACTATTTGGGTTGGGTCGTCTGGGTTGTTCGGGTTATCGGGTTATTTGTACACCCCTATACAAAATTACCTACCAAATATACAACAAATAACAAAGAATTCAACAAACAAACAATTCAAACTCAATTCTTAAAAATGTCCAAATCCAACTATAAAAATACATCAATCTAGTCACAAACCAACATTCAAGCTTAGCCATAAATGTCCAAACATGGTTCAACAAACATTCTTAAACTAAATTAGTTGTAGTAGAATTCGTAGTTGTGGAAGTGCTAGTTATACGTTGGAATGCAAACAATATCCTATGTTAGTTAGAAGTGAAAAAAATCTTAGATATATAAGTAAAGAACAACATTTATACGATTACGAGGTCATTTAGGTTAAAAAAAAAAAAGATAAAATCAACTAAGTTTAGGTTCAAAATGAACCATATAATACAATTGTGAAAAGAAAAATGAACATTCTCCTAATATTATAAAATATATTTTCCCTAAAATTAGAAATACTAAAAAAAGCTAAATATATAAATTTGGGACTGTAATAAGACTTCAATTCGATGAATGTTATTCAGATAAGATGAGAAAAATGAGAAAAGAAAAATAAAAAATAAAAAGTATTATTTCGATTTTCAATTTCAACCCCTGTTTTTGGCACGTGACAAAGGATGTCCGTCGGATTTGGCACGTGGCCACATGCTGACGTTGACTAGGATACACCGACACGTTTAGAACCTTGGACGACATGTCTGAAAATCCAATTTTGTTGAACGCGTGACGTCCTGTCGGTTCATAAACTTTAGAGCTGTTGGATAAAATTAATTAGGGAAAAAATCAATTTTGACTCTAAACATAATAAGTTGTATCAATTTTGATCTTGAACTTTCAATTTCATCAATTTAAATTTCAAACTTGGTAGATTGTATCAAGTTTAATACTAAACTTTTAATTTCATCAATTTAAACCTCAATCTTGAATAAGTGTATCAATTTACACCATCGGTTAAGTTTTTATTTCAATTACCATTAGAAAGGCTTCCTCCACATGCCCAAAGCCATGTGTTGCTCTATGATATGTACTTATTTGTTATTTTTTTTTTTAAATTTACCAAAAAAATAATTAAATCATTCTAGATCAGATTGCCACCATCATGAAAACCACGAACTCGACTCTCGAAAGTAGGACCCACACGAAAACAAATGGACTCTTGTTCTCCCTCGCCTTTGGTGTCGATACCAACGACGACGAGTGTGAAGAAGATCTAGATAGTGACTTCATTGAAGGAGACGATGACCATGGCAGTTTCGTCGACTTCTGTGGCGAAGAGTTTGCGTTCGACTAAAATGCGAAAGAGAACAAGAAAGGTGGTGGTGGACAGAGTGATGCTCATGAACATAATGAACTGGTCGTAGCCAACTTTATCGGCCCCATTGACAGTCTTACGGAGGATTAAAGTGACATCGATGCTGAAGAGAAAAGGGACAAAGATTCCGACGAGAGCGATTCCAAAAGCCCTGCATTTGTTGCGACAGATGGAGGACAAATCAAGCTCGAGGCCGATGAAAAATTTAAAAAAAAAATCAATATTGGCGACTAATTCAAGAATGGGAGTACTCCATTGAGAAAAAATATGGTGCAAATAATTTTTGTTTCTACTAAAAGTCGATGGATCGAGTAGAATCTTATCTTAAAATTGAAAAACCCTCAAATAATGAAATGAAAAAGGCAGCATAATCAAAAAAGATAAGAAGTGAAGAAAAATCATGCTCTGAAATTGAAAAATATTATGGTCAATCTACTCCAATTTTCTTTAGCAATTTGAAAAAAAAAAAACAAATACGTACCTATTATAGAGCAACACGTGGTTTTGGACATGTGTGAAAAGTCTTTCTAACGGGGGTTGAAATTGAAATTTAACCAAGTGTGTAAATTGATACACTTATTTAAGTTTGGGGTTTAAATTGAAGAAATTGAAAGTTTAGAGTTAAAATTGATACAAACTACTAAGTTTGAGGTTTAAATTGATGAAATTGAAAATTCATTATTAAAATTGATACAACTTGTCAAATTTAGGGTAAAAATGATTTTTTCCCAATTAATTATTAGCCTTCCTAAACCAACCTTGTCCCTTCAAATTATTTTATGCTGATTGAACATTTTCAGATTTCTCATTATCTTTTGTTGAGGTTTTATTACATATTTTACTTGATTTTAGTTTTTTCTAATACTGAGATTATTAAGAAAAAATGTAATCGCCCTGTTTTAGTTTTTTTTTTTTTTTTTTGAAAAGAATCGTCCTGTTAATTTACCATAAATCGAAATCACCGCTCAAAAAGAGTCAATATGTTAATTGAAAAGGAAAATGATGTGTTCTCTAAATATAATTCAATTTATTTTAAATAGTTCATAGATATTAAAATTTTTATTTTATGACCAATTCGAACATAGTTCATTGGATAAGACATTAATTATCATTTTAAAAGTCGATTGTTCAATTTTCTACTATTGTATTGTTGAACTAAAAAAAAATATTTTATGTGTTATAAGAGGAACATAACAAACAATTAAGATAAAGTTTTAACCAAGATTCAATTCCATAATGCATAATGATCCCAAAAAAAAAAATCCATAATTCACTTTACGAATTGTCTTCTTTAATCTTTTATTTTTTAAGCAATTTTAATGGGATAAATGAAACCAAACCTTCAAAAATGTAGATATAATTTTTTTTTCTAGAAAATAATAAGTATTATGATACTTTATGAACTCAAAAAATAAAAAAAAGTATTAGTACACTTTATAATAATAGAAGATTAAGAGAATATGTTTGTGTGAATGCTTTTGATATCTACCAACCTGAACTTAGCTCAACTCGTTTAGACATATATCATTGATTAAGATGTCAGAATTTTGATTTTTTCTCTTGTCATATGTTGTTAAACTTAAAAAAAAAAAATAATAATAAAAACCTTTTGAGACCGTATTTATTCTTATTTCTATATTTTTTTAATATTTTACCATGAATAATTTGAAAGCTTTTAAAATTAGTCAAAGAAAATAAAGTAAAAAGATCTCAAACATGGCTTTGACAACACTCAAACTTTTTTCCCTTAAATATACAATAAATATTATCAATGACTTTTTCACTTTAACTTGTCATTCAATCATCAATTAAAAAAAAAAAAAAAAAGAACTCCATAAATCAAAATTGACATTTTCAACTCTAATATTTAATCAAATATTAACCACCTCCTCTCTCTCTCTCTCTCTCTAAGAATTTCCATCTTCCCATCTCTTTGTGAAAGGAAAATTTTGACTTTTCTCTTTGTGGTCTAAATTTGAAGAGATCAATGATAGAATCTCCATGAAAGGACGATGAAAATTAAACCATGTCTTCAAACTTCAAAGAGTTGGATAGGAGAAAAATTCTAGAACTACACTAGTATGAAAAAAAGTTAGATTATAAGTTGTGTAGATGTCTAATAAGTCTTTGAACTTTAAAAAATATCTAATAGATCTTTGAATTTCAACTTTGTGTTTAATAGGTTCCAAAATATTAAAAATATTAAATAGGTCACTGAACTTACAATTTTTTTTGTCTAATAGGTTCCTAACATATTCACACTTTTTTAAAACTAACGATTCTATTAGACATAAAATTAGATGTTGTGTCTAATAAGATATTAACCTTTCAATTTTGTGTATAATACGTTCGTAAAAATGTCAAATAGGTCAATGACCTATTAGACGCAAAATTAAAAAAATAATGACAACTTTTTAAAGTTTAGAGACTTATTAGACACAAACTTGAAAGCTCATCGACCTATTTTTGGTGGTACAAATTTGAAAGTTTAGAGACTTAACTTGTAATTTAGCCTATAAAAAATTTTCATACTACTTTTATTCACTGTATGTCATAACAAAAACATTTAAAAATAGCGTAGAACCCATAAAATAAACAATATACTACTTAATGACGTGTCAAATTGTTAATGGCAAGAATACGTTCGACAGTACTACTACAAAAATTTCGGAGTTGTTGAGAAAGTAAAATACAACCAATCAAATTGGTGAAACAGAAGATGAGTTTCAAGGGTATAGTGAAATTTAAAGAAGAAAGGAGGACCTTTGAGTGGCATATTAAGAAATTTTCTGAAGTCCAATAATAATTGGGTTGGAAAAAGGGGCAAAATGGGACCATGAAAATGTTGAGTTTGTAGACTTTGGGAGATTGTGTTTGTGTAAAGCTGCCATGAGAATGAAAATGCAAAAGGGAAAAAGAGTTTTGATTATTGTTTTGTCAAAGAGAAACAGTACCTTTTTGGTTGGTTTATGGAAATGAAGTGTCGGTGAATATGTGATTTGACAATTGTCCTACATCTCCCCAACCCTCAACCAATCATCCATATTATGATGGTAAAACTTCTTTATCAATCTTATTCCCTTTTTTTTATTATTGGAGCATCCGAATCGGAGAACGCCTACGTGGACTCTCACTGGAGTCCCCCTCAGCACCACGTGTCAAGACGAGTGATGGAAAAGTATTTCGAGCTGACGAGAGGAGCTAAAAACTACCGAACCAATTTGATCTATAGAGCTCGATCTTAGTCGAGTTAAGGTGCCTATTTGCTACTGGTGGAATTTCCACTTCTACGCTAGGTACGAATTTGCCAAGCGACGATGGAGAACTCTATAAATAGTGGAATTCATCTCATATGCAGGTATACAATTTCACTCTAACTCTACTTGACACTACCTCGATCTAAGCACTGACTTAAGCATCAAGTGTGTTGAGTAAAGCACCACACCGATGTGAGTTTCCTTACTGCAGGTCAACCTCACTTCTCGTCTCATTGCCTCGGCTACCCGCTCGCATAAACTTAGGATCGGAATCTCACATCATATGTTGGTCTTTTAAATACAATATGAATTATACTTTGTTATATGTTGCTATTTTAAATTTAAGTCCTTTCACCACCCATCATTTGGTCAGACTTCAACAGGAAATAACCACCGACATCAAGTTTAATTTAATTCCAAATAGTTATTTTTTCCTCGTTTAGTAGGTAAATGAAACTTCGTTGATACAACTAACACACAAATTATAATATTAATTTCTATATTCTTTTCTTACCCACCTTGTATTTCCCATGTGATCATCATTCGTGGTTTTTTTCTAAAAATTAAGAAAGATTCAATTTTTACCCTTGACTTGTCAAGTTGTGTAAATTTTCATCCTACACTTTTTTAATTCGATTTTTCACCCTACACTTTTTATTTCATCGAATTAGACTTTAAACTTGTTTAAATGTTGCAATTTTTACCTTTTATTCAATTTCTACTAATTCACTTACTAATTTTAACAAAAAATAATGTAAAAATCTCTATAAACTCATTGATTTCAAAAATATTAAGTTTTGCACAAATTTAAATTTGATTAATGTTCAAATTAACCATTGAATAACTTTGTCAAAACTCATAAATTTTAACAAAAATTTAGCTCTAATGTTATGTTTCTTTAAAATCTTAACAATTTCATACCATACATATGTTTTATAATTCATTGAAAGTATATGAGAATACTTTTTTAAATAAATTTTCTAATGAAAATTTATCAGAGGACATAAATTGCAACACTTATTCACGTTTAAGGCTAAGATTGTAATAATTATCTAAATTTAGGGTGCAATTTGATGAAATTGAAAGTTTAGGGTAAAAATTATTATAGCTTCACAAGTTTAGGGGCAAAAATCGATTTTTTCCATTCTTTTTTTTTCTCAACTCAGGTGGGCTTTGTCAAGTTTTGGTCCATATGTAGTTGAAAATGTGACCCATATTTGGGTCCTAGGCTAGTAATTTGGATCTTACTTGCTTTTGAGAAATAAGATCACATGCCATTAAATCATTTTTCCTCACTTTTATTTTTATTATTTGTAAAGTTAATTTAAAAATTACACCCGAAGTAAGAGAGGGCAGCGAGAGGACATCGATACACTGACATAGACAAAAAGTGACTTCGAGTAATCTTCTAGACAAAAGGACATATGAATGAACGGACATCACATCAAAATGAGAGATATTTTAAGTCAGTATAAATATAAGACATACCTTCCTTTTCTATGGCATATTTAGTAAAAACTTCGTGGTTAAACATACTTAGTTGGAAGCAATTTTATGTTGAATGACCTTCTAAAGAATTGTCTAACAAGTATGTAAAGACAAAACATGCTAATATAGAGACAACTCATTATTTTTTAAATAGTTCAAGTTGATGCATAATGAGGGATCAAAATTGTGGTCTTAAGACGTTACATTAAATAGTCTCACAACTTTGTTTATCTTTCTCATCTCTCTACTTTTATTATGATGGATCCCACGTGTAATTAAATTTAATTTATAATCGAAACAACAATTCATTTTCACTCATATTATCATTCATTTTCCATTCTAATTATGTAAATAGAAAACATATATATCCAAAGATTTTTGTCAATTTCTAGTTGGGGAAAAAACCCTTTCTTATTTTCTCCCTTTGCTCAAATATGGTATTGCTTATAAATATAGGTGTTTGATTAATTTGAGCATGCTATAAAGTTATCTTTTCAGTTTTTAATTTTAAAAGCTATCCTTGTTTTTTTTTTTTTTTATAAATAATAAAAAAAAGTAGTTTATCCTTTTAATATTAAAAAAAGAAAGAAAGAGAGTTTTGAAGTTTGGTCAAAATTTAAAAAGTATACGTAATCTTTTTAATTAAAAAAAAACAAATAAATTGTATGCAAATAACTTAAATTTTACAAACCACGAAAATTAAAAATAAGGACATTCTCAATTAGACTTCACTTTTGGTTAATCATTAATGACTTCACTTTTGGGTGGTTGTGTGACTCCAAAGGTAGAGAATTTTCAATCTTTGGCCGGTTAAAGCTCTAAAAGCGAAAGCGCTGTTAGAAGGCCTCAAATAGATAAGTCACATCAAGTCAAAAGATATCGTTGTGATCATTGAAGTTGACACTACGAAAATCATCAATCTATTATGGAATGAGGAAGATTTAATAGAAATCATAAACATAATCGAGGAAATCGAATTGTTGGCTAGTTCTTTGGGTGATGTTACCTTTTGTAAATGCCCAAGAAGTTGTAATATTGTAGTAGATGCTCTTGCCAGATCAACTATCTGGTTGATCATTCCTCAGATGGTCGTTTGGGTCTTTTTGGGGGGATTTTCATTCATGTGAGAGGGCTTCTTCTCGGATTGAGTTTCCTCTTTATTTGATGATTAGTTAATTTGTATCTAACAGTTGGTGGTTGTGGTTTTTTTTAATGCATTTTAGTTTTTTTTTTTTTTTTTAAAAAAAAAGACTTCACTTTTGATTAATCATTTCACTCAAATTGTGGGAGGATATCATTTCTAAGGTTAGATTTTTTTTGGCATAGCCAAATTGTACTTGTGATATGACTAAGAGCACTTTTCAGTCAAAATCATTATATTTGAAAATGATTTATAAGTGCTTTTAAAAGAAGTAAAAAGCAAAATGCTTTTGATCCAAGTACTTGTGAGGTGCTTTTGACTCAAGTACTAAGAGCATAGAACTAAATAAATCAAGATTTATCACTAATCTATAAACACTTTTTTCCAAACACTTAGAAGGCTGAAGGATGATTTCCATAGACCCTCCATGGGAAAGAGAGAGAAGTGGATCGTGGTGTTGTGAAGGTTGAGATAACACCAAATGAGAAAGTTGAAGCAAAAGCTGATCAATGGAAGGTCACAGCAGGGAGAGAACATAACATCTATAGTTCAGTTTTTTCATTTTTTTTAATTCTTTTTATATACTTGTGAGTATCTAGGTCAATTTATACGTGTCTCGATTATTCTCACGAGATAAATGTTTAACCTTACAACATTTGATTGCCAAAAAAACTCAGGATATTAGATCTTAGGGAAGTAGCCACGATGTGGCTTCATCCCATTCCCTCTAAACTCTCTATTGTTTAGATTAGTCTTTATTGACCATTAAACAAACCCATAGTGGTTAATACTATTACTATCTCATTTGACCAAAATTTAGTAGTGAAGTTTTATTCACAACTGAATATAAGATACCTATAAAGTCAAGATGATTATCAAAAGTTCTACTTTAACCAGAATGATAATGTTTCTGTCGGAGATTGTACGTATCTAAGAAGCACGAACACTTTAGTTTGGCCAGTGTGTCCATGTCCGACGTGTTGGACACGTATCAGACACTTATTAGCCCAATAGATGTGTTAGACACTAGTTGTTCAAAGTTAATATAGGTCAAACATTTGTTAGACACATATCGAACACTTATTAAGTATACTAAATAGACATATGATAATAAATTTTGAGAGCAAAATACATCAAACTCATATTTGTATGCGTATATAGACAATCAAAATGTTTAAAATTTTCACGTTTTCTCATTAATTTAAGTTGTCCCTTGAATTTTTAGAATTGAAAGATTGTATATATAGACAGTCAAAATGTCTGTCCCTCAGTTCACAGCCTAGATCATCAACAAATATGTGAGAATGGTGTTTGTTTTGAGAGGACGTTCTTCTCTCTATAGTGGAATTAAGTCCCTCTATTTCTCCCAAAATTCAAATATAACTAGAGCCATTCCATTATCTAGGTTGAGGAGGTAGTTACTCTCGATCTGCTGCTTTTATTATTATTATTATTACTACTTTTTATTTCATAATTAAATTACAGATATTTAATTAACTATTATTAATAAGTGCTTTAGAATAAAACTAAAATCTTTAAGGGCCATTTGTTTTTATAGAATCTATATAACTGAAATCTTTATATGTCTGGAATCATAGATACCTAGAAATATAGATGTTCGACATTTTAGGTAACTGTGTTTGTTTTGAATGAATAACTTATAAGAATGTCTGAAAATATTTAGATAACTATGTTTGTTTTGCAAATTTGTGTATGAGAATGTGTTAAGATTATATGTTATACCAATTATGTTCTTGCTAATCTTTAGGTAATTTACGTATTAGTTTAATATAATTTAAATTTATATCTAATGCATTGTGGACTTTATTAATTTAATGTTACATTTGTTTATCAATTTAGTTTATACTACGCTTATGTGTTACTTTTTAGAACAAATTAATTTATATTAGTTCGATATTTTTATAAAATATTTAATATTAAATATTAATTCAATTATAACTAAACTTTATTTTATATCTAAATATAAAATATAGATATAACTAATTACCTCGTTTGTTAGTGTATAAATACAATAATTTATTTTTAAATAAAAAATAAAAAAGTGAAATAAATAAGATTGATAAGGGGCAAAAATATCATTAAAGGATGCCCTCAACATGTAAATATTTAAAATTCATGTTTCAAAAGGGTATCCAAAATTGATTAGATGCCCTCCATATGGGCATCCTAAGATACTCAGATATCTTGAAATGCCAAAGTATTCTATATTCCTACAAAACAAACGAGTTAATCAAGATGTCCATCCTATGAGATTCTTGGATTATCACGAAACAAACGACCTCTAAGCTCAGTTTGACAACCATTTTATTGTTTGTTTTTTTTTTTGAAACTTTAGTTTATAAATAACTTCCATCAATATGTTTCTTTGTTTTCTTAACCACTCTTGAAAACATTTTCAAAATCGAAGCCAAAATTTAAAAACTGAAAAGAGTACGCCCCATTTAATAACGATTTCGTTTTAGTTTTTTATTTTTGAAAATTGAGTTTGTTTCTTCGCAATTTCTTTACTATGATTTTCACATTTTATTTAAATTCTTAGCCAAATTTCAAAAACATAAAACTAGTTTTTAAAATCTATTTTTTTAGTTTTCAAAATTTGACTTGGATTTTGGAAATACTCTTAGAAAATAGATAACAAAACAAAGAAACTCATGGATGAAAGTAGTATTTATAAGCTTCATTTCAAAAACAAAAAACCAAATACTAAATGATTATCAAACGGAGTCGTAGTTTTTAAAAACTTGTTTTGTGTTTTTGAAATTTGATTAAGGATTCAAATGTATTTGTAAGAATGGTGAAAAATATATTATAGATATTACGAAGCAGACATATTTTTTAAAAATATAAAACTAAAATTGAAATACTTAAGTCTCGTTTGATAATTATTTGGATTTTGGTTTTTGAAAAGTAAGTTTGTTTTCTCCTAATTGTTGTACAATGGTTTTCGTCACCCTTAAGGAAGCATTTGAATTCTTAGCTAAATACTAAAAACAAAAACTAATTTTTGAAAACTAAGGCCCTGTTTGATAACCATTTGATTTTTTGTTTTTAATTTTTGAAAATTAAGCCTATAAATACCACTCTCATCCATGAATTTACTTGTTTTGTTATCTACCTTTTACCTATATTTTCAAAAACCAAGCAATGTTTTGAAAACTAAAAAAAATAGTTTTCAAAAACTTGTTTTTGTTTTTAGAATTTAGCTAAGAATTCAAATGCTTTCTTAAGGGAGATGAAAACCATTGTAGATAAATTGAGAGAAAACAAAGCTTAATTTTCAAAAACCAAAAACCAAAAATCAAATGATTATCAAACGGGGCCTAATTTTTTTAGTTTTCAAAACATGACTTGGTTTTTGAAAACATAAGTAAAAGGTAGATAACAAAACAAGTAGATTTGTGGATGTGAGTAGTATTTATAAGCTTAATTTTCAAAAATCAAAAATAAAAAATCCAAATAGTCATCAAACGGGACTATCAATCAAAATTTTAGCAATGAGGAATTATTGAATGAGAAGCAAGATAGTAACTATGTTCTATGATTTCCCTCAAATTCTCAAATTCAATCTCCTTCCCTGTGTATTCTTGATTTTCCCATAATAAATGTCGATGTCATGGAACAATATTTGCTAATATGACATTTAAAAACAAAAGGAAGGTGATACCTTTTTGGGAATAGCGTCATTTGCGATAAATTATTTGAGGAGACCGTTACAATCAAGCCGTCAGTTTTGCACCATTAGATGTCAAAGAGAGAACTTGTAAAAATACTTCGACCTTATATTCAACGGATATTAAAGTAGACAAATTTTAAGATCTACATCCAACACTTTTAAAAAGTCAGTTACATTGTGCCGGTTTCTTTCCGCCACTTTCAATAATTTGATCATTTGCGGCTTCTTCTAATTTCCGAGAAGTTTCATAAATTGGAGCCAGAAAGGATTATAATACCAATCAATCAACTTGTAAATGGAGCTCGAGTTTGCTATAGGTGGCGTCCTTTTGTAAGTTCTGCAGCTTGCGAATCATCTACATGAAAAGCAGGGAGCAGTTGGTGAATCTGTTTGAGAAATGCAATAATAACAAAATTCTGGCGCAATTACAATGTCAAACGCTCAAATTTGGCCTTGCCCATGACAGTTTCTTCGCCACAAAACTCAGTGCTTTGCATTCAAAATACACCTCTCTCGTGCAAGCACACAAGGTGTTCGAAGAAACGCCAAGCAAAACAGTACACCTCTGGAATGCTCTTCTCAGAAGCTACTGCAAAGAGAATCAATGGGGTCGGACTTTACATCTCTTTCATGACATGGTATCTCATGGAATTACAAAAGGGAAACCTGATCATTTCACCGTTCCTATAGTTTTGAAGGCCTGCGCAGGATTGCAGGCACTTAAATTTGGAATGACTGTTCATGGGTTCGTCAAGAAGAATGAGAAAACTGACCTCGACATGTTTGTTGGGGCTGCGTTGATCGAAATGTACTCGAAATGTGGAAAAATGCACGAGGCACTTCAAGTTTTCTTGGAGTTTTCTCAACCAGACGTGGTTCTGTGGACTTCAATGATAACTGGGTATGAGCAGAATGGAAATCCTGAAAAAGCAGTTGAATTTTTCTCTCAAATGGTGATGATCAAGCATTTGAATCCCGACCCTGTCACGCTTGTCAGCTTAATATCGGCCTGTACTCAACTGTCAAATTCAAAGCTTGGAAGTAGCATACATGGCTTTATAACTAGACGAAATCTAGATTATGACTTATCTTTGGCCAACTCGCTGTTGAATCTATATGCGAAGATGGGTTCTGTAAAAGCTGCAGCCAACTTGTTCGAGAAAATGCCGGCGAAAGATGTAATATCATGGAGCTCCTTAATTGCTTGTTATTCTCACAACGGTGCTGCAGCTGAAGCAATAAATCTTTTCAATGAAATGATTAATAGGAAAATCGAATTCAATTCAGTTACAGTGATTGGTGCATTACAGGCATGTGCAGTTGCATGTAACTTGGAAGAGGGAAAGAGGATCCATGAACTTGTTACCAGCAAAGGTTTGGAGTTGGATGTTTCAGTTTCCACAGCTCTGATTGATATGTACATGAAGTGCTTTTCACCTGAAGAAGCAGTTGACGTGTTTGAGAAAATGCCCAAGAAAGATGTGGTTTCTTGGGCTGCTTTGCTAAGTGGATATTCCCAAAATGGAATGTCTTCCAAGTCATTGGGAGCCTTCAATACCATGCTTTTGAACAGCATAAAGCCTGATGCTGTTGCCATGGTGAAAATTCTTGCTTCTTGTTCAGATTTGGGGATTCTCCAACAAGCGCTTTGCCTTCATGACTATGTTGTTAAAAGTGGCTTCACCAATAACATTTTTGTAGGAGCTTCGCTCATAGAGCTGTTTTCAAAATGTGGCAGCATAGTTAATGCCATGAAAGTATTTGAAGAAATGAAAGTAAAAGACATTGTTACCTGGAGTGCGATCATTGCAGGCTATGGAATCCAGGGTCAAGGAAGAGAAGCTTTGAAACTGTTTGACAAAATGACAGAGACATCAGAAGTTATGCCCAATGAATTAACATTTCTTTCATTGTTATCTGCTTGTAGCCATGCCGGTTTGATTGAAGAAGGGATCAAGATATTCAACATGATGTTGCATGAATACAGAATAAAACCCAACACAGAGCATTATGGCATTATTGTTGATCTTCTTGGTCGAACAGGAGAACTCGACAAGGCACTTGACTTCGTTCAAAAAATGCCGATTCCAGCAGGGCCACATGTCTGGGGTGCCCTGTTAGGTGCTGCTTGTATTCATCGCAAATCTGAGTTGGGAGAGGTTGCAGCAAAGAATCTCTTCCAGTTAGATCCTAATCATGCTGGGTACTATATACTGCTATCTAACATTTATGCTGTGGAGAAGAATTGGGACAATGTGGCAAGACTTAGAAATATGATAAAGGAAAAGGGTTTGAAGAAGATGTTTGGGCAAAGTGTGATTGAAGCAGGAAGTGAGGTCCATAGTTTTGTAGCTGATGATAAATTACACCCAGAATCTGACCAGATTTATAGGTTGCTAGGAAATTTGAATGTTAATATGAGAGGTGAGGCTTATAGCTCTAATTCAAAATCTTATTTACAGGGCATTGAGGAAATTTTATAGTTTACATTCTATTGTGGATCTCATATAACTACAAGTCAAGGAAACTATTCAAATTGAGTGGTCAACACCTTTAGCCAGTGATTTGATTATAAACCATTTACCGAAATATAATCCATCAGTTCACACAAGATTTCTGCTTAGCGTTGAGAATGTTAAAACCACAACTAACAATCAGCAGTGGAGCAGAAAAAGGAATTCCATTTGTTTGCTATATTTTCACAATTCATAATCTCCTGGTAAAAGGAAAATATAACCATCAATTCTCTAAGGTAACATCGTTGTTTTTACTCCCAAGTGCCAATATGCATTCCTACAGAACATCAGGGCATAGACTAGGCAAATGGAAATATAAACATAATCTAACAATATATTTTAGTTGGACCTCTGCTAGAATTTGTAGCCATAGCAACTGTTGCCAGAGCTGATACACTACAGGAGCAGCAAGAAATAAGAATACCACGCTGTTCCAAAGTTCTGATCCAGCAGGAGAGTGCGCCCTGCCCACTTCCTTGCTGCTTCTTTTCTAATTGTTGCCCTGGCTGTTATTCTCCCAAGGCTTGTTCTCAGTTTCCTTGCAGACTTCAGCACTAGGAAGTTTATCTTCGTCTACTTTTTTACCTTCCTCATCATTGGTTCTCCCCATTCGACCCCTGCAATTTTCAATCTCAATCACATATTTCTCTATTTACAGGTTAATTAGAAAAGAAAGGCTCTACTGTCATAAAACTAGACAATTTTAGATCTTTTATGTTTACTGGATGTTAAGACTCCATATCCACCCTGAAGCATTAACTACCAAGCGATCCCAAAAAAGTTAGAGCTCATCAAATCTTCTTTTTTATTCTAGTTATAAGTTGCATTGATCATTCTATGTTTAAGACCTGTAATTCTTAGATCATCAATTACATGATTAGAGACCCAGTTTGAGAATTAAGGGATGAAAGTTCGGACTAGCTATTGAATGCTTAACCATACTCACTAAATTCATAAGGTTGAAATATTTATGAATGTTTATGCAGTAGTTCTGAATTTTTCTTTCTTAAGTACTTTTTCATAGGTTCAGGTTGTCACACACATGTAGCAAACCTTGCTGATAAAAATGTTGGTTAAATTACAAATTTGGTCCTTATTGTTTAGAGAAAGTTAGAATTTAGTCTTTATGGCTTTAAAAGTTAGAATTCATCTCTATGATTTGATAAAACCAGGGACTATTTATGATGGCTTTATCAAACTATATGGACTATTTATGAAGTTTTATCAAACCATAAGGGCAAAATTCTAACTTTTAAAATTATAGGGACTAAATTTTAACTTTCTCCAAACTACAAGGACTAAATTTGTAATTTAACCTAAAATGTTTTAGTAATGCTCGAGAAAAGATTTGCAAAAAAAGAATGCTGGTAAAAGAGGAAATAAACAGAGGTAAATAAATAGAAGACTGATAAGAAGATAAGCTGCTAGCACCAGATATTAATATACAATAGTTATGTTTGTCAATAGGACTCAAAATGAGCTATCAGAAAGAACATGGAAAGCCAGAAAACCACTAACCTCCAAAGCCTTTCTATTAACTCTCCTTTCCCAATATGTTTGTCCAGCAATTCAGGCACATCATCAGTAGTAACATAGCCATACCTAACTTTAATGTATATAATTAACTAATTAAGCAATAGAAAATATCTCTAAAAGTTTGTGAAATAATTTCTCCATTTGAAACTTATCTTACCAATGGCCCATGATTCTCCCATCTGGATCTGGACTATATACAATCACGTTTCCAGCATACTTGTGTCCACCAATATGTGAACATGCATGTACATAAATCTGATCCTTCAGTCCTCTTAGTTCAATCTCCTCTTTAAGTTTTGTAACGAGAGCTGTTCCACAGACACCACATCTCTGATCTCGACTACGATGTGCACATACAAAAATATAAGAGCCAGCCAAAACATCATGTGCTCCATAGACCTGCAGTTTACCATTCAAAAGCACCTCCTCAACAAAACTTTCTACATCTTTGTCTTTCAAACCCCTGCATCATGAGTGAGTGTGAGGGGGAGATGGGTCATTGCTCATCTTTTAACAGAAAAGAATCAATGCACAGATAGAGTTGCAACCAAATTAACTTTTTTTTTAGGTAGTAGGGGATTCAAACCCCTGACCTCTTGATCGAGGGTATATGCCTAAACCAGTTAAGCTATGTTTGGCACAATCAAACTAACTTTAAGAAGTAAAAGTGGTAATATATAGGACAGAACAAAAGAACCCATGATCATAAGTTCTTGACAATAACTAAAGAAGAAGTACACATAAGGAAAAAATAATATAAGAACATTAATAATCTACAAAGGGCCCTAAAGATTAGCCAGATAATTGGAATCAGTATTATAATCTGCCGTGATTACAGCTCAATTACCTTTTCGAATAAAGCAGATTTTAGTTTATATCGTAACAGCAATATGTTAACGCAAATTATCTTTTAGTTCAGGAGAAAATTAGCCCCAATCTATAATGAAAACTAAACCAATTCTTCCACCTGTATTTGAGCATTTCCGGAAAAATCAACACATCTCCATCTGAATACTCAGTTCCCTCCCCTGCCTCGCATATGGTCAGCTTCGTCTAGCAAGCCAAAACGAGAAAGAGAAATATGAAAGAGATGGCAGAGTACTCAAATTCCGTAACAGAAGTGCATCGCTAACCTTAACAGAAAATTCGTTTTTACGAGCTTTGATGGCCGAGGAAAGGAGCTTAGGTAGCAGATCAGCGTCAGACCCTTCAACGCGGGACGGCCAGACCTCATGACTTCGATAACAGAGGAACACATGACGCTCGTAAGCAGCAACGGTTCCGGCGAGGATGCTCCGATACATCTCCGGCCGACGGAAGCCATACTTCTCGTCATCGGCAATTGAAAATGTGGAGAAACGGTGAGATTCCAAGGAATGGAGTAAAATTGGCGACGAGATTTGGTGCGAAGAGGGGAGATTCGGAGAACGGAAGAACAAAAGAGATTCACGCAGATTTTCGCCGACGGATGAGAGGGAACGGTTGGGACGCCATAATCGCATCGCTTCGCTTTTTGTGTGGCGGCACCGCCGTGTCGCCGGACGGTGAAGGTCGCCGGAGAGAAATGGAAAATAAATGCTCGCCTTCGCCGGGGGGGGGGGGGGAGTAATTGAAACAAAGAAAACAAAATGCGCGGTTGTTTTGTGATGCGGTTCCACGTTATGATGTGGACTTTGCCACAGGAGATCATCTAATTATTGTGTCAATAATTTTTTAAAATTTTTCATTTTGCTATTTGAACCATGGTTTTACTTTTTAATTGAATTCAAACAAAAATATTAATTGAAAAAAATGTTCAAGTCTCAATTCTACTAAAATTTTGATAAAATGTCGATGTTGATGAATATTTTAAAAAAACTTATATAAATACAAATCCATAAAAAAATATTTAAATTAACAAATAAGGTTTCACATTTTTAATAGACCTTAAATAAGTGTTTCAAATTTTACCCATGATTCATTATTTGCTAAATCACCCACTAATTTTAATAATAATACTAATTACAACAACAACAATAAAGCAATACAAGTCTTTCAAAATTCACAAATATCAATAAAAATAAAGTATTTCACAAAATTAAGTTCAATTGTTACACAAGAATCAAGATCAACCATAAAACGAATATCTCTAAATTTACAAATTTCAACAAAAAAAAAATCCAACTTTTGTGTTGTTTTTCTCTGAAGTCTCATTAATTTCGTTCCTAGTATGTGTTTTATAATTCATTGAACCCACATACGAACATTTTTTTTAACGATTTTTTATACGAAGGCTATATATAAGGTAAAAAGGCAACATTATTAAAGTTTAAGGTAAAAATTACAACACTTAACAAAGTTTAAGTTATAATTTGATGAAAAATTAAAAGTTTATAGTAAAAATTGATACACCCTTTAAAGCTTAATGGTATATTTTTATTTTTCTCCTTAAAAAAATAATCATTTTGGTTTATTGGCTTTTGAAAGGTACATTTAAGTCCTTAGATTTTAACAATTATAAGCATTTTGGATTTTGATATTATTTTTCCATTTAACCTCTCCTCATCTTGAACTAAAAAAAATCTATTTATCCAACTCCGGTACAAACTAATTTATGTGACTCTAATACTTATCCACGCCAGTATATAATACAACCCTCAAGACTATGTTATATATTTGTTAAAAGAAAAATAAATATAAGAACTAAAATTGTTGTTTCTTTAAAGTTTAGAAACTAAATTAAATCATTTGAAGGTTCATAAACTAAAATGAAATAAACTTGAAAGTATAGAGACAAACATTGATATTTTGAAAGGGTATGATTGAAATCTAAATATTAATAATTAAAAAAAAAAAAATACACTTTGTTGAATGAGAAATTTTGGCTAATCACAAATTACCATATCATTATTTTAAATTGATGACAAAGTTGCATATTATTAATTTTTAGACCAATTATAAATTATACATATGTCCCAAAATTAAATTAAATGAGATTAAATTGAAAAAATTAAATAATGACATGTGTCTATCTTATGGCCATTTAAATTTAATCCAATCAGATTAGCTATGCCATGAATTAGTCCAATCAAAGTTTACCATGTCTACATGATGACACAAGTTAATCCAATCAAACTACGCCATGTGTATTTGGTGACATAAATTGGACCAATCAGATTGCACCATGCGGTAGTAAGATCACAATCAAATAGGCCCAAGCCCATCTAACTTCTTACAAATAGAGGAGGTCACATCTCATTCAGGGACATGGAGAATTCAAAGAGGACTACTAAAAGACTGGAGACTCTGAAGGTCAAAAGACTTCAAAACTTCAATTGATATTCAAGAAAAATAAGCCAAAGGCCGATCATCCAAGAAGATCAATAAACTTGAGGATGATCATCCAAGAAGATCAACAAACAGTTCAACAAGCCAGAGGCCAATCATCCAAGAAGATCAGCAGGTCAATCCAAAATCAACAAGCAACAGGCCGATCAAAGAAAATCAAATGCCCAAAGGTTACATACTGAGAGAAAGAATATGAGGAACAAATTAGAGATTATACTCCACTACATTCAAATTAATACAAAATTGAGTTCATTTACACGTATTAAATTTCTTTGTTGAAATCTCTTGTGAACAAATTAGCATACCCAATGGGACCAATTTGAATTCAATTTGCAAATTGATTTGAACCAAATTCCATATTTGATCATAATCCAATTAGATTTCGAATTTAAATTATGATGTTGAAATAATTTAAGATTTAAGTTTTAAATTGATTTGAACTAAAAATTCATTCCAATTGGGAATTGAATTTGATCCAAAATCAATTAGAACTTGAAAATTATTTTTTTTTTTAAAAAATTTTGTGAACCCAAAATTAATTTGTTCACACAAGATTTTAACAAAGAAATTTAATGTGTAAATGAACTCAATTTTGTATTAATTTGAATGTAGTGGAGTACAATCTCTAATTTGTTCCTCTGATTCTCTCGAATATGTAACCTTTGGGTTTTTTATTTTCTTTGATCGGCCTGTTGCTTGTTGATTTTGGATCGGCCTGCTAGCTTCTTGATCTTCTTGGATGATTGGCCTACTGCTTGTTGATCTTCTTGAATGATCGGCCTACTGCTTGTTGATCTTTTTGGATGATCGGCCTACGGCTTGTTGATCTTATGAGATGATCAACCTCCGACTTGTTGATCTGCTTAGATGATTGGCCTACGACTTGTTGATCTTTTGAATGATCGACTTCTGGCTTGTTAATCTTAAAGATCAATCGAAGTCTTGAAGTCTTTTGATCTTCAGAGCATCTTTGGTCTTCAAAGTTTTCAGTCTTTTGGTAGTCCTCTCTGAATTCTCCATATCCCTGAATGAGAGGTGACCTCCTATATTTATAGGAAGTCAAATGGGCTTGGAAATATTTGATTGTGATCTTGCTGCCACATGGTGCAATCTGATTGGGTCAATTTATGTCATCAAGTACACATGTGTAGGGATGTCCATTTAACCCGCGGGGACCCGCCCCGAACGGGGTGTGGAATCCCCGATTACACGGGGAATGGGGGAGGGAGCGGGGAAGTTTTTTTCCCCGTTGGCTAAACGGGGACGGGGAATATATTCCCCACCCCTCCCCCCCCCCCCCCCCCCCGATTTCTCGATTAATAATATATATATTATTACCTATAAATAGAATTTTTTTTTTAAAAAAAACTATAGTAGGAATTAGTTTAAGACTATTTCGTTATTAAAAAAAAAAAAATTAAAGTCTATGTTGTAATATTGAAAATTGATTTTTTAGAAATTAAGTTGTTTCGACATTATAGTATTTTTACTTATGGTATATTATTGTTTTTATTAGGAAATTTTATAACATTTACTTTAAATAGAATTATATTGAAAATTATTCATTTAGAAATAATTTTTTATTATGGTTGAGAATAATTTAAAAAAAAAAAGATAAAAAAAAAAAAGAACGGGGAAAAATTCCCCGCGGGGAACCCGATCCCCGCGAAATTAAATGGGGAATTTCGCGGGGACGGGGAATGAAATGGGGGGCGGGGACGGGGCCGGGAATCCATTCCCCAACCCCGCCCCGCCCCGCCCCGTGGACATCTCTACACATGTGCGTAGTTTGATTGGATTAACTTGTGCCATCATGCAGACATGAAAAATTTTGATTGGACTAATTCATGGTATAGCCAACTTGATTGGATTAAGTTCAAATGGCCATAAGATAGACACGTGTCATTATTTAATCTTATTTAATTTAATTTTGGGACATATGTTAATTTATAACGGGTCCAAAAATTAATAATATGCAACTTTGTCATCAATTTAAAATAATGACGTGGTAATTTGTGATTGGCCAAAATTTCTCATTCAATAAATGCTTCCTTTTCGAGATTTATGCACACGTATGTGTGGGTGAATCTCAAAAAAAATTGGAGTCAAAATTTAAGATGTTTATTCTTAATTTTGACTCTATTTGATGTGTCAATTTAATCAAAATTTTGGTTCATTATTTTAATTTCTTTTTTTTTTTCATACTTTTTATGCCACTTAATCAAAATATGATGTTTGGTCCAAATTTTGATTTTTTTTTTGGCAACCAACTTTTATTTAAATTTCAAATTGAATCTATAGTAGGATTCAAATTCTACCTAACAATATTTTTTTAGGAGTCTACAAATTTTTTTTGAGAGATTAAACTTATTTTTTTTTAAAGTTGCCTACGTACCCTTTGAATGAGAGTGATCAAGTCATAATGTAGTTCATAATATATTTTTTTACTCACCTTTTAAGCTCATGTGGGCTAGGAGCATCATGCAATTTAGGCTCTTACGATAAGGAGCTTTTAGATTTAAATGTCTTTATCTTCATCATTGTTGTGATCATATCCTTTATTTGTAGGATTGATTAAAATGATGAGATTTTGCATCACTTTCAAGAAACCTTATGTATTTACGAGAACAAAAAGTTTCATTTCCATAATATGAATCTTTTTGTTTTCATTTATTACATCGAACACATTTTCCCCCAAGGTCTTCATCTTTCTTTTATGTTGGCCGTTTGTCACTTTGAGACGGTCAAAAACAGATGCTGAAGGTGTATTTCTTTTCGATGTATAGACGTTTAGCCTTTGAAAAGCTAAAGGTCGAGTAACGATAGAAGTTAGGCATTGGTTTTCTTCTTTTGTCAAGACCATACTCATCCTTTGAAAGACTGAAGGTTGAGTAGTTGAAAATTTGATGCGACTAAAGAGAAAAAAAATTAATGAAATGACTTTTTTTTTGGAAAAGTTTGAGTCTTGAGAAAGGAATGAAAGGTAGAGATGGTCCCACCGGGCGAGCCAATTTGTTCACATGTAATTTCAAAAGAGAAATAAAACACGTGTAAATGAACTTAATTTGTATTAGTTTCAATTTAGTGGAGTACAATCTCTAATTTGTTCCTCTGATTCTTCCTCTCAAATGTACATCTGTCTTGAGAGCTTTGCAGCTTGTTCTCGAACGTAGATTTGTCTCGAGGGCTTTGCAGCTTGTTTCTCGAATGTGAATTTGTCTCGAGGGCTTTTACATCTTATTCTAGAATGTGGATTTGTCTCTAGGGCTTTGTAGCTTGTTCTCGAATGTGGACTTGTCTCGAGGGCTTTGCAGCTTGTTCTCGAGATTGAAGCTTCAATCAATCTTTAAGGACTTCACATCTTCAAGTTTTGAAGAGTCTTTAGTCTTCAATGAGTGTTTAGCACCTAAGAACTTCAAGGAGTGTTTGGCACCTAAGGACTTTAGGGAGTGTTTAACACCTAAGGACCTCAAGGATTCTCTCTAAATTCTCTCTAAATTCTCTGAAGTTTTTTTTTTTTCCTTTTTCTTCTGAACCCTTCAAATGAAGGAGAGTTCATCTATTTATAGAGCTTTCCATGGCATGTGGGTTTGGGCTTTAATGGCCTCTAGGCCCAACTAGTGGACTTTGACTTTGTTGGCCTTGGGCCTAGCCATTTAGATTTGAGTTTTGTCTAAATTTGACCCAAATTCAATATAACCTAATTTGACCAAATTAAGTTGAATTATTTGGTCAAATGGTTATAATGAAGACATGTGGTCTTTTAATTTTAGAATTTGCCAATTTTGTTGTCTTCAAATTAAATTTGGGACAATTGTCAATTTATAATTAGTCCCAAATTTAATTATTTGTAGTTTTGTCATTAATTTGGAATAATAACGTGGCAATTGGAGATTGACTGAAATTTCTCTGTCAACAGACTTTTCAATCTTAAAACTTTAAGTTCATCAAATTAAACCATAGACTTAATAAGTAACTAATTGATATGATTTAATGGCTTAACTTTTATTTTAAATATTTTATAATTTGATATGAGTATTATTTTTATATATTTATGGTTAAAACATCATTTTGGTCCCTGTACTTTGGATTTTGTTTTATTTTGGTCCATGTACTTTTAATAAAGCTTAAAATTAGTCTGTACGATAAGTTTGAAGTTAAATTTTATCAAAATTGGTTAAATAATAATAATAATTTTAATACAAGAAAAGACACAATGTGAATATACTTCTAAAAATTATAGAAGGAAAACTAATATAGACTATTTTTTTTAAAAGAAAAACGAACAATAAACTAATAGTGGGGGCCAATTATAAGCTTTATTGAAAGTTAAGAGACTAAAATTGGACATTTGAAAGTACAAGGACCAAAATGGAACAAAGCTCAAAGTATAAGGGCCAAAATGGTATTTTATCCTTTATTTACTTATTTTTGACAATATTGTACGATGAGAGATTTGAACCTCTGACCTCTTGGTCGAAGGTACATGTTTTATGTTAGTTGAGCTATTCTCATGTTGGCCGTTAAAAGGGGTGCAACATGAGGACTGATAGAAATAAACTCTTCATCTGCAGTAGAAGCCTTGGATCGTCTTTGATTTATTTAGAATTAAACAAAAAATTAAGGTTAAGCAAACATAACTTAGGCTTATCATGGAGATATTTTTTTACGGTTCTTTACTTCTTGTGTTCCAAGACTTCCATAAAGTTTTTCATGCTATGACTCAAACACAAGACCAAGGATTGTGAGAACCTCTTGAAAGAAAAATCACAAGAGATTGGAGAGGAAAAAGTTTAGAGAAAATTCTCTAATTCTTTATTGAGGAGATGTGCTCTCTAATGGCTCAACCCAAAGGTCCTATTTATAGAGACCTAGGGAAAATCTTTGCCATAATTATAATATTATATTTTAATATCTACTATATATTATACTTATTTGAATCTTATTCAAATCTCCTACAATATTTATTTAACCTATTTGAATCTCATTCAAATCTTAAATATATATAGTTTTCTTTAATGTATCTAATATACATTAATCATTTTAATATTTAATGTATCAAATATAATGAATATATTTTCCTCTTTTATATTTAATATATCTAATATATTAAATATTAATTTGAACACTTCAAATTAAATATTAATTTGAACATTTCAAATTTTTCTTTCAACTAAATTGATCTTTTAGTGTTACTATGAGCTAACAAGGGGACCTTATGGACCTACAGATTATAAACTCTAATGATACAAAATTAATTAATTAAACTCTTTATTTAATCAATTTTCATTCATTAACTCTAGGGTCACTACACTATAGACCTAGAGTTGCACTTGATAATCCTCATTCATGAGGATTAATTGGCCTTTAAACTTAGTTATATCCGTGATTTTATTCATATTAATTGATGAAAATAAAAAATATTTGATTGAATTTAATCACTTAATTGATGGAGGTCCTCTAATTTAAGTAAGATGAGAAAGAAAACAAAAGAAGGAAAAATCTCACTTATTTAATGTCTTTGTGCAGATTTTTGAAGAAATGCAACAACAATGCAATTGCCTTGCAATTGCATTTTCGGCAAACTTGGAAACCAAGGGAAAAACGTGATTCTCGGGGAGATTAGGAGCAGATTAGCCATGATTCCAGGGATTGATATGCCATAATTGATTATTGATTGCAAAGATTCAACCCTAGCTCAAAAACTCCTATAAAAGATGAAGGAAAATCCGAAGAAGGGAGCTCGATTTGGAGAAGATTTTAGTTTATGTTTTGGGTTTTCTTACTTTCTGCAGTTTTTTTCATTTTTAGTTTTTTAGTTGCTGTTTTGTTTTAGTTTCTTGTAGATTTCAGTCCGAATTTCTTCCTCAATTTCATCAAAACAGAGTTGGCATTGGCTATAAACAAATTCTTGTTGATTGTGGAGGATTTTCGAGAAGAAAAGTTTAGAATTTTGGGTTTGTTTTCACGGATAGCAGCAGCGGAATTTCTGGGTTTCTTTTCTTTATTGTTCTATACCCTCCATATTCCCTCTCAATCCCATATTCCTAAGAACTGGGTATGGTTATGAACGAATTCTTTGTTCGATTGAGTTATGGATAATGGGTTTTTCTAGGAAGCTTGAAGTTTGTTTTTAGCAAGTTTGCAATTTTGTATTCAAGGAAGAATAGCTAAGGAATTGTTCTTTAAAT
Source organism: Trichosanthes truncata (assembly GCA_033996785.1). NCBI lineage: Eukaryota > Viridiplantae > Streptophyta > Magnoliopsida > Cucurbitales > Cucurbitaceae > Trichosanthes > Trichosanthes truncata. Next base: position 3,613,697 of record MU867261.1, read on the forward strand.
TTCAGTATTTTAATTTTGTATTTGATTTAGACAGTGAGTTAATCTAAGGTCTCAGTAATCTGATTTTGCCATTTGTATTTGAACGTTTTGAAGGCTACTGGGATTTGGGTTTTGACCTAGACATATCAGCAAGCTCCTTCAACGTTTGAACTACTGGTGATTTTCAATTCCAGAAATTAGCTTCTGTTTTGGCATTTTTCAAGAACCAATTTCATTATTCAGCGAATTAACTCAATTTCCCGTGATTAATTGATAATTGAACCACTGGGGTTGTTTCCTTGAAATAGTCATTTGCATAGCATTTGCAATCTAATTGCATTTTTTCCTTTGAGTTTCTTTTAATGAATTTTTACCATTCTAATTTATCAATTCCAAATTATTCTATCATGAAGAGCTAACTCTCCTTTGGGATTCAAGTTTGTGAATGCCCTAGAGGAAAGATGTAAAGCTCGAGAGTAAAAACAATCTAGCTAATTCTTGGACTCAAGTTTGCTTTTGGTGAGTAAATTGTTGGATAAAACTAGCTGGCCATCTAGTGTTGCTTGTCAAGCTAAAACTTAATACCGAAAGGGTTAAGGGAAGCGGATGTCGCAAAAGCAATGGAGGAAAGGGCTTAGACATAAGTCTGAAACATCGACCCTAGACATAGGGCGAGACTCCAAAGCCACTAGAATTGTGCGCAAAACTATCTAAGTTAGATTAGCCATAGACATATAGGTTTAATCACTTAGTCTCCTAAAGATACTTCAAAGAAGGTCGAATGGGAGTTGAATTCGGTTTACTTAGTTCTTGAGTTAGCTACGATTGCAATCGCTTTCTAGTTGCATTTTCTTTCCAAAGGGGCATTAGCATACTTGAATCCCTCTTTATTTCCATTGAATTTTCAAATACATTTTTAGTTAAAACACCTCTCAAATTATTTTCATCCTTGGTTACTTTAAATTGCAAATTGTAAACAACTTTGTGCCAACTAAAAATTCATTTTATTAAACCCGTTCCCTTGGGTACGATACTCTGGAATACTCCAGTTTCTTTATTACTTCGATCACGTGCACTTGCGTGTTAGTGGATCAGCACTCTTATGCACTGTAGAACAAGTTGTGTCCATGGATATAATCACTACATGTAAGTCGATCCTTCACGAGTTGTTCGTAATTACAGTTGGGTCAAAAGTCCGTTTTACTCTTGTAATTACATCTTGCACATTAAGTACTACTAATCCTCTAATGAACAATTTGTTTATGATCAAACCATAAACTAAGTCTCTCTCAAGCCAATGAGAGGGTGGGGCCCCATTGCTCAAGTCTCAAAATCAGCACTTAAAGGAAATACTCATCTACTTACCCTATATGGAAATACTATTTTGGTCAAGTTCCCAAAATAGTAGGCTTATTGAATTGGCTAGTGATAACTCTTCATGGAAGAGTTATTTCTCCTAAATTCTAGTACTAAACCCTGCTAGGTTTTGATGTTTTGGTAGTTTCTTGGTTCATTAAGCTTCTCAATTCATGTCTTGTTGGTGATTTGGCTAAATCTTTAGGAAGCCTTGATTAATGAGTGTATTCTTGCTTTTTAAGAGTTATTTGGCTACTCATTTTGCCTCAGGTAAGAACCGATTGAAGGAAGAAAGAGTGAAGTTCAGTAATAGCCTTCTGAGCTGCAATGCTGCAGCAATCTATCTCAGTATAGCTCCCAATCTCACATGTGTAAAGAATATTCTCATTAATTAAGCGGACCAAAAAGAGCCAACTGGACCACGTGAACCAATAGAATGTTGCCAAGCTTCATTCCCTGTTCAATCAACCCTGTTTTTTATGGATAAAGAGGATGTATATAAGCTAGACATTATTTTTTCGGAAAAAAAAAAAGGCTGAAAAAGGAAGTTTTATGGAAAGGGGAAGAAATGAGCTGAAAAGAAGGATGTCTACTTGGGGAAAGGAGTTGAGGAAGAAGGAATGAGTCTTTTAGAATCTCTTCACCTGAGAATTTCTCTTTTCCTCTTATTGTTATTCTTCCTTTTGTTGCTTTTCCATTGTTCTTGACTGTTGTAATGAATTTTCAAGTAGATATTAGAGTTTTGTTTTTGTAATTATAAGCTAAATAGTTTAAGGCAAGGATTAGGGAACACTTATATTGTAAAGAGGAGTCTTGGTCAGTTGTTTCCGCTATTGAATACTAATTTGGAGTGTTTTTATTGCATAAGATGAATTATGTTTGGCCAACCTTTTTCATCTACTGTTTTCTTGACTTTTGGAAAAAAAAAATAGAAAACTGATTGCTTCAAATCTCATTAAGATTGATTACAAGTTAAGCTTGCAGTGAAATGGGTAGGTTAGGAATAATCACCCACTTAGTACACACAAGTAATGAGCTTATTTTGAGTAGTTTAAATGGGAATTTAGCTACAATTTAAGAAAATCTGGGAAGATTCTGTGTTGGAATGCTGTGTGGTGTGATTTAACATGAGTTTTTACTACAACATTGAGTCCTCAAAACATTATAAGAAACCCCTAATCCAAGCGTGAGGCTTAAAGAAAATATTTTTGATTCAAAACAAAGCTCCAGTCAAGTGCAAGTGCATGCTGTCTATTGCAAGTAATAAATCTGGGGTATTCTAGAGTATTGATAATTGTCATTTATGAGGATTATTTAACCCTAAAACTGTTGTTCTTGCCATTCTTGCATGCTTTATTGATTACCGAGCAAGCTAAAGATAGTGTTTATAAGATAAATTCATGCAAGCTTGTGGGAATATGATAAAAAGAAGGAATTAAGTAAAAAGATGCATGAAAGTTGGCTTAAGTTGAGTTTTTGTGCAGAATTGAAGAAGTGAAGACATTGCAAATGGAAATGCAATTGCATTCCCTTGGGAAGGCAAGGTGAAGAACAAGGAAGAAGAATGCAATTGCAATGCAAATTGCATTCTCTGGACTTATAAATCAAGTACGGAATTCGCGGAGATTCACCAAGATTCACGTGATTTGCTCGATTTATGGAGAAATTCCAGCTTCAATATCACGCCCAAAGTCTACCCAATAATCAAGGAGCCAAAGATGGAAGGAGGAGGCCTCGGATTCTCTTTAAAAAGGGAGGAAGGCCAAAGAAGGAAAGGAGCAATTTTTTTTTTGGAGAATTCAATTTTCTGGGTTTATTTTTCCTCTCGACAGCAGCGACAATTAATTTCATTCTCTTTATTAGTTTTGGGTTTTCTGTTTTCCCTTGAAGAATTAATTCTCTTTTGTTTTAGCAATTCTTTCTTACAATTTAGCTCAATGAATTTCTGGATTTAACTTTATTCAACGAGGAATTCAAGTTTCTGCACTTTATTTTCATGGGTTTTTCTGTTTGCCTTCAACACAGCAGCATGCCAACAATTCATTTTCTGTTTTTTTTCTTTTTATTAGTTCATGATTTGCTTTACTCCTTAAATCCCGAAGTAAGATCTCTCCTCAACGAAGGTTTTAAGATTCAAGTTTTTGAAAGAATTCTGAATTGATCGCATTAAGGGATTTTGGGTAGCACTTCGCTGTTGAGTCCGTTGAGTTATTTTCTGGATTTTGCTTTGGTTAAGTTCTAAATCCTGTAGGTGGTGAGATGGAAGAGTAATGTTGAATTCTATATTCAAAATTCTTCAATTCCATATATAAGCTTATTTACGCGTGGGTTTTTCTTTGGTAAAAAAATTCGAATTCTAGTAACATACTTTGGGATCTTTGATTTTCTTAGTGGGCATTCTTAATTGGTGATTCAAATAGGTTTTCCTTGAGATTAATTACCTCTTTCTTTTGTTAGCTATGAAATTTTTAACAAATAATTTTTGGTTTTTCATTTCTTCCATAATGAGCTAAATTTTCTCTAGGGGTTCAAGTTGGTGAAGGCCCTAAGGAAAAATGTAAAAGCTCTAAAGCATAACCAATCTAGCTAGCATGTGAACTTAGTTTGCTTTTGTTGAGTTTAGATTTGGGTAAACCTAGTCGGCCAACTAGTGATTGCTTGTCAAGCTTGAACTTAATATCGAAAGAGTTAAGGGAAAGCCGATGTCACAAAAGCAATGCAGGAAAAGGCTTAGAAATAAGTTCTGAACATCGACCTTAGACATAGGGCGAGATTTCAAAACCACTAGAGTTGTGTACGAAAGTATCTAAGTTAGATTAGCCATAGACATATAGGTTTAATCACTTAGTCTCCTAAAGATTTTGAATCAAAATTGAATAGGAGTTGAACTCGGTTTACTTAGTATTCACATGTTTAGTCAAGATTGCAATTGCATTTGAATCGCATTTTTCCAAAGGTGCTTGAATCACTTGAATCCCTATGTTAACTCATTGATTTTTCACTCATTCTTTGTCAACAAACCAACCTCTTAAATTTTTGCATTTTCGGTTACCCCAATTGCATTTTGTAAGCAAAGTTGTGTCGTCTTCATAAGATTTTGTTAAAATCCGTTCCCTTGGATACGATACTCTGGAATACTTCCAGTTTCTTTATTACTTCGATCACGTGCACTTGCGTGTTGTAGCAAAGCATAGCGATAAAGTTTTTGGCGTCGTTGTCGGGGAACGGCATTTTCAATAAAATTTATTTTGGACACACAAGTTGTGAGCAGATTGCAATTAAATTGCAATTGCATAGCAATTGCAATCTTTCTATTGCAGGAAGTCCAAACGAGATTTGCAGGTACTTGCAGGTTGAGTTTAGTGCATGCAAAAAGAGCCTTGTCTCTTGGAGCTTGATCCTGAAATAGAGAGAACCTTCCACCGACGTCGTAGACAGCAGAGGAGGAAGAAGAAGGAATTGCAGGAGTTGATCGCACAAGAAGTTCGTGAGAAAACGACCTTACAGGAAGTACAAATGGATCCACATGTAGCTGATCCTCAAGCAAATCCAGCAAATGGAGGAAATCCACAAAATGCAAATAATATGCAACAGCAAAGGGGAATTCCTCCAGCAAATCCCATCTTCATTGCAGAAGAAAGGGATAGAGCGATAAGAGACTATGCAGCTGCCACTTTTCAAAATTTGAATACAGGAATTGCAGAACCCAATATCGAGGCCAATCACTTTGAGCTAAAACCAGTGATGTTCCAGATGCTTAATGCAATGGGCCAATTTGCAGGACTACCCAATGAAGATCCCCACAAACACATCAAGACGTTTCTCAGAATTTGTAATTCATTTAAAATGAATGGGATCTCGAGTGAGACGTTGCGCCTGAAATTATTTCCTTTTTCTCTGCAGGGAAATGCAGAAATATGGTTAGACTCATTCCCTCCTGATTCCATAAGAACGTGGGACGAGCTAGTTGAGAAGTTCCTTCTGAAATACTTTCCCCCCACAAAGAACGCCCAGATTAGAGGAGAAATAATCACATTCAAACAAAGAGTAAATGAAGGAGTAGACACCTCATGGGAACGTTTCAAGAAGTTGGTGAGGAGATGCCCACATCATGGCCTGCCAGCTTGCCTTCTGATAGAACATTTCTACAATGGATTAACACAGGCATCAAAGACTCTAGTAAACGCATCAGCCAATGGCTCATTGTTGACTAAGACGGTGAATGAAGCCAACGAATGGTGGACTCCTATTTGACCTTCTATGAAGTATCTTTAGGAGACTAAGTGATTAAACCTATATTTCTATGGCTAATCTAACTTAGATATATCAACACACAACTCTAGTGGTTTTGGAGTCTCGCCCTATGTCTAAGGTCAATGTTTCAGGACTTATGTCTAAGCCTTTTCCTCCATTGCTTTTGGACATTCGCTTCCCTTAACCCTTTCGGTATTAAGTTTAGCTTGACAAGTGATGCGAGCTTGTCGAAGGCTCGTCAAATTAAAATTTATAAACCGATCCTAATCTACTTGTAGCATTGAGTGGACCGGGTCGATCTTAGGGAACCAAATATTAATTTCTCAAATTAAATTTGCCAAGGAGAAAACAAATAAAAATGGGAGTTTTGTGTTTTTTTTATTAATAAAATAAAAACATAAGCAAATAAAAGAAAGATAAATCAAATCTTACCAAATTCCAATCCAAATGTGCGGTTCTACTCAATTGCAAAAATTGATCATAGACACTCAAAATATTTAAACTTAACAATGCAAGCACTTGGTCAACTTATTAGAAAACCCCAAAAAGTAGAAACTTCCCTAAGGTCATTAACTCTAACAAACGTCAAGTTAACGCTAATTACCTAAACAATTTTTGACGAAACAGCTCCAAATTATTTAGATAAAGACATTACGTGCTTTGGAAGGACCAAGACAACTAATTAGATGAAATAACTTTAATCTAATTAAGATGCTCCTTTAATTCCTAGAATTAAACATGCAAGCCATGTAATATGGAAACCTACAAAACATACACATGTAATAATCCTAATGCTACCGGTTCATTCAACATGACAATTACGGATCATGATCATGACTAGCAATCAAACATGTAAAGCGATTAAGGCGTCAATTCAATCAAAATACATGCTTATAAAATTAACATGGGAATCAAAGAATACTTGCAATTGAAAGAAAATTACGTTAAGGTTCAAACCTCACAATATTGCAATTGATTACAATCGACCTCTGAACTGGGAACGCGAAGTTTAGCCGAGCATCGTGATAAAATTTGATATCATTATTGTCTAAGGAGAAAAGAGAAAAGGAGTCTAAAAACTCTCTAAAAACGTCTAGGCCAAGAGGCCAAAAAAAAAAAGATCCCCCTTTGCTGTCCATAAGAAGGCTTAAATAGCCTTGAAGTAGACAACTTACATAAGTAAGAAACCCTAAATTCTAGAAAGATATTTTCCCAAAACAATTAGGGAATAATATTTAAAATAAAATAAAATAAATTAAATAATGTTCTCTCTTGTAAAATGCTGGAAAATACATCTAAAACTCGAAAATCCTTCCCTAAATTCTTAAAACAAACATAGAATGTTGCAAATAAGGAAAGTTTCTGGATTGTGCAGTCTTCATTATTTTGCCCATAACTTCTTCTCCAAACTTTGGATCAATGTGATGTTTATATGGTTAGAAATATCATTCCGAGATATTTAAAATGATATCTAATTTGGCTATATTCCCAAACGTGAGCAGTAAGATAATGGGAGCGGAAGTTGGCACAAAATATTCTCGGGTACAACAGTTTTCCAACAGGAGCAGTAATCACTCAAAATGCCATAACTTTCATAATAATTATTGGAATGCAATGAGTCTTATACCGTTGGAAAGATAATTCAATAAGATTCGATTTGATACCAAATTTGAATATATTTTCATCTCGAAATATCATGATATGATCGGTCAAATTTGGTATAGAAATTCAGTTGCTCGAATCACCTCCAATTTGGTCCGAATTAATTCCGCAATGGTGCAAACTCTTCAAAACACATGAATTGCTCGAATCCCTAAAAAATAATAATAAAACACATAAAATCCTTCTAATTAACAAGAAATAAGTGTAATTCAACGACTTTTCTATTTTTCATTAAATAATATGAATAAAAATTACAAGTATAACTATGTTTAAAGGCCAAATAATCCTCATGAATGAGAATTATCACACCCCCAAACTTGAGTTATTGTTCGTCCTCAAGCAATCAAAATCACAGTTATTCAGTTATGAAATTCAACAACTAACCCAAGTTCTTGACAAAACTAATATCCTTTCAGGAGACATCTCAAGCTCATAACACAAGTTTATCACAACCAACTTCAATCCCACCTTAGTCTTGACCTTAGCACTTGTCACCCATACTTCCCTAAAAATTGTATTCCTACTCTTCTAGTTTCATCTTGCTTGCTTCCTACATAGGCCATCTTTTGAGAAACAACTTGACTAAACAAAAGAAAAACCCCCCCAAACTTATTGCTTTTTACTGCCAAGCTATTCAAACTTGAATTTTTGTTTGTTTGTTTTTTTTAGAGGAGGTTCCTTAGTCAATTGTATCTTCGTTCCAACTTACTGACACTTTGTGGTGAAGGTAGTTGGCTAAGAACACACATCACTATTTGAAACTGTTTTTAACCTACTCATTTCCTGAATCAACCTTTCATGTTGAGGCAATCATGGGTGTCATGACTTTCCCTGGTTACTAGGTTAATTCATGGAAAGAGGAGTATCCCTCTATTTTTTTTCAAACTTGGCAGCTTTCATACAACAACTCACAACATGTTTACATTTCATGAATTGCAAAAAATGAATATACAACAATGTGGGGTCAACAAAAGTAATGTAAAGTGTCTATCCCCCCCAAACTTAAGATGCGGCAATGTCCACATTGACTAGTTTTACTCTTGGGTTCTTGAGATGACCATACATATTAACAAGCTTAACAACCCTAGAATTATAGAAACACAAGCTAAGGTAAATGGGTGGTGGTGTGCTAAGGGAAGTAAAGAAGTCATAAAGTTGGGTGGATAACTGAGGAGTGTTTAATGAGCTGAGCCAATTCTAAATATCATCATTGAAAATTTTTAAACTTTGAGACACAGTTGGGAGACATACAAAAACAAAAGATCAAACATAACTGACATTGAACTTCAAACAACTTGGACATTAATCAAATCATCATGAGAAAATGAAAGAGACAAAGACAAGTACAAAAATTCAAGACAACAACATCAGCATCTAAACTATTAAGAAGTAGAGTTTAAGGTGCAAAGAACAACTCCCTTAATCATTGGAGATTGAATCACCATCTTCTTGGCATGTTGGATGTTTTGCTTTGTTTTGCAATTGCATTCCATTTGCATTCTTGTCCCTCGACTTTGCCTCATTTTTCACGAATGCAATTGCATTGCAATTGCAATTCCTTGTGATTGGCGTTTTATTTTCCCATCTCCTTTTCATCTGAACTCAAAAGCGAATTGTTAAAAAGTTCACACAAGCTCGAAAAAGAATTCATGCCTTAAAATAATTTTTTTTATTTATTTCTAAATTTTTAAATCTCTTAAACAATTTTCCAGGTAGATCTCCAGGTAGAGGTGTTCCCTAAACGATCAACTTAAATACCTCAGCCTAGACAGGATTCTGCCTTAGACAGAAATTGCTTAGTCATTTCAGAATTCATAGAAATAAGTTTTTTTTTTTTTTTTTTGGGGGGGGGGGGGGGGGGGGGGTGTCTCTTACTCAATTTTGATCAAGGGGATTGACCTTTTCCTCCTTAGGTCTCCTCCCCAATAAAGCTCGATTCTTTAACCACAGACTTTGAAAGTGTTTTCTATTCCATCTTGTAAATCCACAGCCCCATATTGAATCACAACAGGTCCTGTCCATCTCGACTTCAGTTTTGTAGGGAGGATCATCCATTGGGGGTCAAACAATAACACTTGTTGTCTTTCTGCTAAATTATTTATTCATATTCTTTAATAGTGTTATTTTTTCATCTTCTCCGTCAAAATCTTCTTCCTTTGCTGATTGCTCTTGAAACTCATGCAATTGAAAAGATTCTTCAATATAAACCCTCGAACATTCTTCCATCTCCTCTGGGTATATCAATGCATTGAGTACATTGAATTTGATTTCTTGATCATTTACTCGCATTGTGAGTTCTCCTTTCTGCACATCGATTAATGTTCTACCAGTGGCTAGGAATGGCCTTCCTAGAATGATTGGGACATCTTTATCAGCTTCACAGTCAAGGATGATGAAATCAACAGGGAAAACAAATTTATCTACTTTAACCAGTACATCTTCGATCTTCCCTATTGGATGAGTTATCGATCTATCTGCCAATTGCAATGTTACCATCGTAGGTCTTGCGTCGCCAATTCCTAACTTCCTAAAAACAGATAATGGCATCAGATTGATGCTTGCTCCTAGATCGCTTAGCACCCTTCCTACATCTGTGTTTCCAATCATGCAAGTGTTGGGATTTATGCCCTAAAGCCTCATAATTAATTAATTATTTAATAATTAATAATAATTTTGATTATTTTATTTGCAACATAATATTATCCATTATAGGAAAAATTCAAGGTTATTAGTGTAATCTTGAATAGTATGTGGTTGACATACAGGAGGATCGTGTTAAAGAAATAACCTAAAGAGTCATAGTATATGAATAAGGTTAGATGCCTTATCCTAGTAACACTATTGATACAGCCCACTTTGTAATAGTTACAAATGATTTGATCCAAATTATTCATGTGGAGACATGTGAATGAGAGTATCTTATACAATGAGTTTGTATAAGACTGGACCACGAAATATTTAATCTCTCTTTATAAATCCGTTAATTGAGAAGATTAATATTTCATCAAGATGATCATATGCGACTCGATCTTAATCCTGAGTGAGTTATGAACTCCTTCCTGTGAGGGCTTGTCCTTTGATTTCCATGAGTGAGAGTGACTTTTATAGTCGATTCAATATGCCTACCATTTTGGGGACTTGACCAAATAGGGAGCTGGGAACATAATCTCACAAGATGGAATTCACTCATTCCCATATAGGGTAAGTAGATGAGTAGTTCCCTTAAGTGCTGATTTCGGGACTTGAACAATGGGGCCCCACCCTCTCACTGGCCCGAGAGGGACTTAGTTTATAATTAGATTATAAATAGATTGTTCATTAGAGGATCAGTGGTACTTAAGGTGCAAGATGTAATTATAGGGGTAAAACGGACTTTTGACCCAGCTGTAATTACGAACAACTCGTGAAGGATCAACTTGCATGTAGTGATTATATAAATGGACACAACTTGTCCTACAGTGCATAAGAGTGCAACTTTAGGTCTATAGTGGAGTGACCCTAGAGTTAATGAATGAAAATTGATTAATTAAAGAGTTTAATTAATTATTTTTGTATCATTGGAGCTTATAATCTGTAGGTCCATAAGGTCCCCTTGCTAGCTCATAGTAACACTAAAAGATCAATTTAGTTGAAATAAAATTTTGAAATGTTCAAATTAATATTTAATTTGAAGTGTTCAAATTAATATTTAATATATTAGATATATTAAATATAAAAGAGGAAAATATATTTATTGTATTTGATACATTAAATATTAAAATAATTAATGTATATTAGATACATTAAAGAAAAGATATTTATTAAATTTGAATTGGGTTCAAATTAGGAAATATAAGTCGTAGGAGAATTTTAAAACGTTTGAATAAGATTCAAATTGGTTAGATAAATATATTTTAATATATTAGATATTAAAATATAGTATTTAATTATCTTCCCTTGACCACTATAAATAGAATCCTAGGGGTGAGCCATTGGGCATTCTGAACAACACACATCTCCTCAATAGAGAGAATTAGAGAATTCTCTCTAAACATCTTCCTCTTTAATCCCTTGTGGATTTTCTTTCAAGAGGCTCCCACAGGCCTTGGTCATGTGTTCGAGTCATAGCCAGGAAGATTTTGTGGAAGAGATAAAGATTCGCCAGAAGAATCTCCATATTTTGAAGGTATTTATTGTTTAACCCTTGTATTTTAGTTTAATTCTAAATAAATCAAAGACGATTCCTACACTTCCGCTGTGGGTTTAATTCGATTATTCCCTTCAGCAAGAGATTGTGAAACTCCTTAGATCTCTCAGCTTTGGTGGCAATTTACTTGTGATTAGAGCGCTGAAATTTTCTGTTAGGGTCACAGTTTCAAACTCTCCCAATCTGTGTTTCTTTGTTAAGATATCCTTAAGAAATTTAACATAATTAGGCATTTGCTCGAGCGCCTCCACTAATGGAATGTTAATGTGGAGTTGCTTGAGAATGTCTAAAAACTTGTTAAATTGTGTGTCTTGATTCTTCTTCTTGAGTCTTTTGGGAAAAGAAGGTGGTGGTCTTACTCTTGACTGGTCGAGATTGAACACTTTGTTGTTGGAGTTTTCTTTTCATGTTCTGGGTGCTTAGCAATCACTTTTTCATTCGCTTCACCTGATTTTTCTTCAATTGGTTCCTGAGCTTTTTCTTCTATGCATTCCTTCTTTTCCTCTTCAGAACTCTTGGCTTTCTTTGAACTTTCTTACTCCTTACACATTTATGGGCCTTCATAATTGAGTCCACTTTGTAATGTGATCGCCTTGCAATTCACCTTGCCCTCGCATTGTGGATTTTCTGTAGTGCTTGGTAGCGCCCCTTGTGGCCTATGCTTCATCTCATTTGCCAGTTGTCGAACCTGTATTTCAAGATTATGCAGAGATGCATCTTGACTCTAAATGATGGTGGCTTGGCTCTACATGATGGAATCATTTTTGCTCATGATGACCTCATGTTTAGCCATGAATTCTTTGATCAAATTCTCCAAGGATTGACCATGTACTGCTGATTGCTGTTGCATTGGATTTGCATTCTTCTTTGTGTATTGTTGTTGTGGCTAATTGTTGAACCCTGGTGGCGCTCCATGTTTCACATATTGATTCTGACTTGAGTTTCCTGCATTTTGTCCACTCCACGAGAAGTTAGGGTGCTGCTGCCAGCCCGGATTGTATGTGTTCGAGTACGAGTTTGATCTATTTTGCCCTATATAATATACAGAAGTAGGATTGTAAGGATAGTTGTCAAAAATGTGATTGTCATTACAATAAACACAAGTAGGGTTAAGAGTGTGATATATGGCTGCAATTTGAGCTTGATTTCCTAATGCAAGGTTCTTCAATGTGTTGTTCATTACAGATATTTGTGCGATTAACGCTGCTATTGAGTCTACTTCATGCATTCCTGCAACGTTTTTTGTGTGATGAGATTCATCCTCTCCCCATTGGTTGTTGTTTGAAACCATAGCATCCACAATCTCGTTGGCCTCGTTCATCGTTGATAATTCTCATTTATGAGAATTATTTGGCCTTTATACTTAGTTATTCTTGTTATTTTATGTGTGCTATTAAATAAAAAGGCTAGCAAATAGTTGGTTTAAATTGAGTTATTGTTGGAAGTCTTTTAAATTAAGTAAATGGAGAAAAGAAAGCAACAGAAAATGAAAAACACACTTACTTGATGTTTTTGTGCAGGAATTTGAAGAATGCAATAGAAATGCAATTGCATTGCAATTGCAATTTCGAGAGATCTGGAAATTAAAAGAAAATCTGCAAATCTCCTAAAATCTAGGAATTTTGTGTGATATTGTCTCCACGATTTTAGCTGGGATTATAGCCATATTTGTGCATCATTCAAGAAGGAAACCCTAGCCCAATTCCTCTATAAATATTGGAGAATAAGCCTCAAGAACCAGAATAATTTTTCTGCCGTTTCAGCCATGGTTGCTACTGTTTCACGATTTTCTACTATCAATTTTCTGTTGTTTTTATTTTCATTTGCTATTGTTTTTCAACTCCTTTCAACTTTAAAATTCAATCATTCCTCAACGAAAATTGAAGGCAGTGAATGCTCAATTCCTTTTGAAAAAAGTGGAGTTGAGTCGATTGAATAAGAAGTGAAAAAGGGCTTTGTTCTTCCATTTCTTAGAATTTATTTTCTGTTTTATTTAAGTTATTTGCTTTTGTTTTAGGAACTTAATTGCTGCTGTAATTTTGAGTTTTTAGCTACTGTTTTATTCTTCCCTTTTGTTCTTGAAATTAATTAGTTGCTGAATTTATTTTGATTAATAGAATTTTGGTTGTTCTTTCATTATTATTGAGTTGTTATTCAAGTATTTATTAATTTTATTTTAGTTATGCACTTTGATTCTTTTAAATCATTATTTTTCTTTTCTTTACTTATGAGCTAAGTCTTTCTTTGGGATTCAAGCATGTGCATGCCCTAGAGAAATGAATAAAGGCCTAATGTGTAAGAGCAATCTTGCTTAATCTTATAGCATTGTTTGCTTTTATTGATTGAAATTTTCATTACTAATTTAGATAAATTTTCATTACTAATTTAGATAAATTTTCATTACTAATTTAGAATGATCACCTAGATTAGTATACAACAATTTGAGTCTAATTCTGAAACTGTTAGATAAAAATTGGGTTTTCATAAAAGCAATAAAGGAAAAGAGCCTAGACATAGGAATTTGTTTGTGACCCTAGACATAGGAATTTGTTTGTGACCCTAGACATAGGGCAAAACCTTTAAAACCAAAAGAATTGTGTTTCAAAATTAACTAAGTTCGTATTAGCCATAGAAATATCGGTTTAATCGCTTAGCCTCCTAAAGATACTTCTTAGAAGGTCGAATGGGTGTTGAATTCGGTTTACAAAGCTTAAGTGTTGAGTCAAAGGATTGCAATTGCAATTAGGCCGCAATTTCTTTCAATAGAGCAAAAGCATATTCGAATCCCTCTTTTATCATTTTATTTTTAAAAAAAAAAACAAAAATTATCCCAACTATTATTTTACACCGGTTACCCACAATTGCAATTTGAAAACATCTTTGCTTATTCTCTTGAATTTTGTTGTATATGTTCCCTGTGGGATCGATACTCTAGAATACTTCCAGTTTTATATTACTTGCATCTACAGTCTTCTTCAACAAAGATCCATTGGCTGATGCATTCATTAGAGTCTTTGATGCCTATGTTAATCCATTGTAGAAATGCTCTATAAGAAGACAAGCTGGCAAGCCATGGTGTGGACATTTCCTCACCAACTTCTTAAACCGCTCCCAAGCTGTATCTACACCTTCATTTATTCCTTGTTTGAAGGTAATAATTTCCCCTCTAATTTGAGCGTTCTTAGTGGGTGGGAAATATTTCAAAAAAAACTTCTCTACAAGGCTATCCCATGTGGTGATTGAGTCTGGAGGAAAAGAGTCGAGTCATGCTTCAGCATTTCCCTGTAAAGAAAAAGGGAAAAGTTTGAGCTTTAGAGTGTCATTGGAGACTCCTGTTATTTGAATGAATTGCATATCCTGAGAAATGTTTTTATATGCTTATGCGGGGCTTCATTTTTTAGTTATGCAAATTGACCCATTGCATTAAGCATCTGAAATATCACTGGTTTTAGCTCAAAGTGATTGGCTTCGATGTTTGGTTCTGCAATTCCTGTATTCAAATTCTGAAAAGTGGTGGCTGCATAGTCTCTGATTGCCCTGTCCCTCTCTTCTGCAATAAAGATGGGATTTGCTGGATGAATTCCCCTTTGTTATTGTCTATTGTTTGCATTATGTTGATTTCCTCCATTTGCTGGATTTGCTTGAGGATCAGCTATAGGTGGATTCATTTGTACTTCCTGTAAGGTAGTTTTCTCACGAACTTCCTGTTCGATCAACTTCTGCCATTCTTTTTTCTTCCTCCTCTGCTGTTTACAACGTTGGTGGAAGGTTCTCTCTATTTCAAGATTGAGCTCCAAGAGACAAAGCTCTTTTTGCATGCACTAAACTCAACCTGCAAGTACCTGCAAATTTAGTTCAGTCTTCCTACAATAGAAGGATTGCAATTGCAATTCAATTGCAACATGCTCACAATTTGTGTGTCTAAAATAAATTTTATTAGAAATGTAGTTCCCTGGCAACGGCGCCAAAAACTTGATCGGTTTGCTACACGCAAGTGCACGTGATTGAAGTAATAAGAAACTGAAAGTATTCCAGAGTATCGTACCCAAGGGAACAGGTTTTAATAAAATGAATTTTAGATGGCACAAAATAGTTGACAAATTGCAACTAAGTAACCGTGGGTATAAAAGATTTATGAGGTGTTTTGACTAAAAGGAAAAAATTGTTTGAAAAAATCAATGAAAAAGGGATTCAAGATGCTAATGCCCATTTGGAAAGAAAATGAAATAAGAAGACAATTGCAATCGTAGCTAACTCAAGAACTAAGTAAACCGAACTCGACTCCTATTCGACATTCTATGAAGTATCTTTAGGAAACTAAGTGATTAAACCTATATTTCTATGGCTAATCTAACTTAGATATATCAGCGCACAACTCTAGTGATTTTGGAGTCTCGCCCTATGTCTAAGGTCGATGTTTCAAGACTTATGTCTAAGCCTTTTCCTCCATTGCTTTTGCAACATCCGCTTCCCTTAATCCTTTCGGTATTAAGTTTAGCTTGACAAGAAACACTAGATGGCCAACTAGGGTTTACCCAACATTAAACTCACCAAAAGCAAACAATACTTCAAGAATTAGCTATATTATTTTTGCTATCGAGCCTTACATCTTTCCTCTACGGCATTCACAAACTTGAATCCCCAAAGGAAATTTAGCTCATCATAATAAAATTAACAAAAATAGTAAGCTTAAAATTGTAGGAATTCATTGGAACAAAAGAGAATGAAGAGAACAACCAATTTTTAAAAATAAAAACTAATTCAGGATTCAAGAACCAAGAAAATCCAAAGTTCAACTAATATCAATAGGAAATCACAAGGAAAGGATGGGGAAAACAGTACTAAATGTTCTGAATTTTAAATAGCAGAATGGAAAATTTACAGTAATTGAAGAAACATAATGAAATTAAACTAAAAATCCTTCCCTCTCGGCTCAATCGAACAAAGATTTGCTCTTAACCACTACCAACATTCGTTGTTGTGGAATTGAAGAGAGTTTAGAGACTGGAATATAAAAGAACTACAGCAGCAACTTATGAAAAATAAAAACTGCAGTCTGTGAAGAAAACCCAAAAAAATAAAAACAAAAATCTTCCAAAATCGAGCTCTTCTCTCACGGTATTCTTCTCCAAAATATATAGGGACTTCATGCTAGGGTTTCCCTCTTGGTTGATGGACAATTACAGCTCATAATCTAGCTGAAATCGTGGGTAATTCTCGCTCAAAATCTCGAAATCTGCATTTTTCCTTAATTTCCAAATCTACAGAAAATTGCAATTGTAATGTTGTTGCATTCCGAAAAAATCCTACATAAAAACATTAAGTGTGAATTTTTTTTTCTTTTTTTGTTTTCTTTTCTCAACTTACTTAATTTAAAGGTCTTCCAACAATAATGTGATTAAATTCAACCACTTTTCTATTTTTCATTAAATAATATGAATAAAAATCACAAGTATAACTAAGTTTAAAGGCCAAATAATCCTCATGAATGAGAATTATCAACTTGCCCATATAGAATTTTTGCCTTTAGAAGAATGCCATTTGGTCTTTGCAATGCCCCTACCACTTTTCAGAGATGTATGATGGCTATATTCTCTAATATGGTGGAGTCTATCATGGAAGTCTTCATGGATGACTTTTCAATCTTTGAGGATTCATTTGAAGCCTATCTAGGCAATTTAGGGAAGGTATTGAAGAGATGTGAGGAAACAAATTTGGTCTTAAACTGGGAGAAATGTCACTTTATGGTGAGAGAGGGCATAGTGTTAGGCCATAAGATTTTCAAAGAAGGGATTGAGGTTGATAGAGCTAAAATTGAGAACATTGAGAAATTAGAACCACCTACAAATGTTAAGGGTGTGAGAAGTTTCTTGGGTCATGTTGGGTTCTATAGAAGATTTATAAATGACTTTTCCAAGATCTCAAAACCTTTGTGCTCATTGTTAGAGGTAAATAGGCCATTTGAGTTCAATTCTGACTGTCTTAGAGCCTTTAATATTCTGAAAACAGCTTTGGTTACTGCTCCTATCATGTCCTTTCCAAATTGGCAATTTCCATTTGAGTTGATGTGTGATGCAAGTGACTATGTTGTAGGTTCTTTTCTAGGACAAAGGCAAGGTAAGGTCATTCACCCAATCTATTATGCTAGCAAAACTCTCAATGAAGCACAACTAAATTACACCACAAAAGAAAAAGAGTTGTTGGTAGTTTTTGCTTTTGAGAAGTTTAGGTCTTATTTAGTAGGGTCTAAGGAGGTTGTCTACATAGACCATGCTGCTATTAAGTACCTACTAGCAAAGAAATATGCTAAGCCAAGATTAATTAGGTGGGTGTTGCTCTTACAAGAGTTTGATTTGAAGATTAAGGACAAGAAATGTTCTGAAAATATGGTAGTAGACCATCTATCCAGAATTGAAAATTAAAAAAAATTTCTTCAGCAATCTGATATCAGAGATGACTTTCCTAATGAACGGCTTCTCACAGTGGCCAAAATTCAGGACGCTGAGATCCCTTGGTTTGCTGATTTTGCAAATTACCTAGCCAACAATATTGCCCTTTGACTTCTCCAAACAACAACTAAATAGATTCTTTCATGAAGCTAAATTTTATTTGTGGGATGAACCATTTTTGTATATGAAGGAATGAACTTTTCATCCCGCAGCGGAAGCATTGGATCGTCTTTGATTTATTTAGAATTAAACACAAAATATATAAGGTTAAGCAAAAACTTACATTGAAATAAACATGGAGATTCTTCTGGCGGGTCTTTATCTCCTCCACAAAATCTTCCTTGCTATGACTCTAACAAAAGATCAAGGCTTGTGGGAGCCTCTTGAAAGAAAATCCTCAAGGGATTAAAGAGGAAGAGGTTTAGAGAGAATTCTAATTCTCTCTATTTAGGAGATGTGTGTTATTCACTTCAACCCAAGGGTTCTATTTATAGAGACCAAGGGAAGATCTTTGCCATTATTAAAATATTATATTTTAATATCTAATATATTAAAATATATCTTTTATTTATTTGAATCTCATTCAAATCTCCTACGATATTTATTTATTTGAATCTTATTCAAATTCTATAAATATCTTTTATTTAATATATCAAATATATATTAATTATTTTAATATTTAATGTATCAAATACAATAAATATATTTTCCTCTTTTATATTTAATATATCTAATATATTAAATATTAATTTGAACACTTCAAATTAAATATTAAATTTGAACATTTCAAATTTTAATATTTAATGTATCAAATACAATAAATATATTTTCCTCTTTTATATTTAATATATCTAATATATTAAATATTAATTTGAACACTTCAAATTAAATATTAATTTGAACATTTCAAATTTTTCTTTCAACTAAATTGATCTTTTAGTGTTACTATGAGCTAGCAAGGGGACCTTATGGACCTACAGATTATAAGCTCCAATGATACAAAATTAATTAATTAAACTCTTTAATTAATTAATTTTCATTCATTAACTATAGGTCACTCCATTATAGACCTAGAGTTGCACTCTTATGCACTGTAGGACAAGTTGTGTCCATAGATATAATCATTACATGCAAGTCGATCCTTCACGAGTTGTTCGTAATTACAGCTGGGTCAAAAGTCCGTTTTACCCCTATAATTACATCTTGCACCTTAAGTACCACTGATTTTCTAATGAACAATATGTTTATAATCTAATTATAAACTAAGTCCCTCTCGGGCCAATGAGAGGGTGGGGCCCCATTGTTCAAGTCCCGAAATCAGCATTTAAGGGAACTACTCATCTACTTACCCTATATGGGAAGGAGTGAATTCCATCTTGTGAGATTATGTTCCCAGCTCCCTATTTGGTCAAGTCCCCAAAATGGTAGGCATATTGAATCGGATACAAAAGCCACTCTCACCCATGCAAATCAAAGGACAAGCCCTCACAGGCAGGAGTTCATAACTCACTCAGGATTAAGATCGAGTCGCATATGATCATCCTGATGAAATATTAATCTTCTCAATTAACGAATTTATAAAGAGAGATTAAATATTTCGTGGTCCAGTCTTATACAAACTCATTGTATAAGATACTCCCACTCACATGTCTCCACATGAATGATTTGGATCAAATCATTTGTAACTATTACAAAGTGGGCCGTATCAATAGTATTACCAGGATAAGGCACCCAACCTTATCCATATACTATGACCCTTTAGGTTATTTCTTGAACATGATCCTCTCGTATGTCAACCACATACTGTTCAAGATTACACTAATAACCTTGGATTTTTCATATAATGGATAATATTATATTGCAAATAAAATAATCAAAATTATTATTTATTATTAAATAATTTATTAATTACAAGGCTTTAGGGCATAAATCCCAACAGTATAAGCAATGTGTTGATGGTATTTTAAGAAGGTGTGTGGCAGAAAGTGAAGTTCATTCTATTTTGGAACATTGTCACTTTTTCCCTTATGGATGCCATTTTGGTGGCCAAAGAACAGCAGCCAAAGTATTTCAATCAGGATTCTATTGGCCTTCTATTTTCAAGGATGCCTATATCTTTAGCAAGCTTGTGACAAATGTCAAAGGAAGGGAAATTGGAAAAATGGATGAAATGCCCCTCACTTATATTTTAGAAGTTGAACTCTTTGATGTTTGGGGAATAGATTTCATGGGACCATTCCCTCCTTCAAAAGGTAATTTGTACATTTTAGTGATTGTGGATTATGCCTCAAAGTGGGTTGAGGCTCTTGCTTGTCCTTTATAGGATGCTAAGACAGTAATGAAGTTTCTGCACAAGTTTACTTTCACTAGATTTGGAACTCCTAGAGTTCTAATTAGTGATAAGGGCTCTCACTTTGTAAATAGAGCAATGACTTCATTATTGGCTAAGTATAATGTCAAGCACAAGGTCTCCACTCCCTATCACCCACAAGCCAATGGCCAAGCTGAAATTTCAAATAGAGAAATTAAGGGAATTCTTGAGAAAGTGGTAAAGCCAAATAGGAAAGACTGGTCCAGTATGTTAGAAGACTCTCTATGTTCTTATAGAACAGCTTTTAAAACTCCCTTGGGCATGTTCCCATATAGGCTAATTTTTGGTAAAGCATGTCACTTGCCTTTGGAGTTAGAACACAAGGCTTTTTGGGCTTTAAAGGAGTTTGATCAAACTGAAACGTGGGGCTTAAAGAAAATATTTGTAAATTAAAACAAAGCTCCAGTTCAGTGCAAGTGCACACTGTCGATGCAAGTAATATAAAACTGGAAGTATTCCAGAGTATCGATCCCACAGGGAACGGATACAACAAAATTCAAATGATAGCAAAGATGTTTTCAAATTGCAATTTCGGTAACCAATGTTATAAAAATAAGTGGGATGATTTTTGTTGTTTTCGAAAAGAAGAAATAAAAATGATAAAAGAGGGATTCAAATATGTTTTTGCTCTATTGAAAGAAATTGCGGCCTAATTGTAATTGCAATCCTTTGACTCAATACTTAAGCTTTGTAAATCGAATTCAACACCTATTCGACCTTCTATGAAGTATCTTTAGGAGGCTAAGCGATTAAACCGATATTTCTATGGCTAATACGAACTTAGTTAATTTTGAAACACAATTCTTTTGGTTTTAAAGGTTTTGTCCTATGTCTAGGGTCAAAAACAAATTCCTATGTCTAGGCTATTTTCCTTTATTGCTTTTATGAAAACCCAATTTTTATCTAACCTTTTCGAAATTAGACTCAAATTGTTGTATACTAATCTAGGTGATCAATCTAAACTAGTAATGAAAATTTCAATCAATAAAAGCAAACAATGTTATAAGATTAAGCAATGTTGCTCTTACATATTAGGCCTTTATTCCTTTCTTTAGGGCATTCACATGTTTGAATCCCAAAGAAAGACTTAGCTCATAATTAAAGAAAAGAAAAATAATGACTTAAAAGAATCAAAGTGCATAACTAAAATAGAATTAATAAATACTTGAATAACAATAACAATAATGAAAGAACAACTAAAATTCTATTAATCAAAATAAATTCAGCAACTAATTAATTTCAACAAAAGGGAAGAAGAAAATAGTAGCTAAAACCTCAAAATTATAGCAACAATTAAGTTCCGAAAATAGAAGAAAATAACTTAAATAAAACAGAAAATAAATTCTAAGAACGGGAAGAACACAACCCCTTTTCCACTTCTTATTCAATCGACTCAACTCCACTTTTTTCAAAGGGAATTGAGTCTTCACTTCCTTCAATTTTCATTGAGGAATGATTGAATTTCGAAGTTGAAAGGGGCTGGAAAATAAAAGAAAAACAGCAGCAAACAGAAATAAAAACAGCAGAAATTTGACAGCTGAAAATCGTGGACAGCAGCAACTGTGGCCGAAAATGGCAGAAAACTGATTCTCCTCTTGAGGCTTCTTCTCCAATATTTATAGATGAATGGGGCTAGGGTTTCCTTCTTGAATGAGGCACAATTATGGCTAAAATCTCAGCTAAAATCGTGAAGCCAATATCTCACAAAATTCCTAGATTTTAGGAGATTTGCATATTTTCCTTTAATTTTCAGATCTATCAAAATTGCAATTGCAATACTATTGTATTTCTATTGCATTCTTCAAATTCCTACACAAAAACATCAAGTAAGTGTGGTTTTCATTTTCTTTTGCTTTCTTTTCTCCATTTACTTAATTTAAAAGGCTTCCAACAATAATTCAATTTAAACCAACTATTTGCTAGCCTTTTTATCTAATAACATACATAAAATAACAATAATAACTAAGTATAAAGGCCAAATAATTCTCATAAATGAGAATTATCAAAGTTGAACTTAGACTTGCAAGTTGCTGGAAATTTAAGAATGTTGCTAATGAATGACCTTGATGAGTTTAGAAGATTCTCTTATGAAAATGCCAAGTTGTATAAGGAAAAAACAAGGGCATGGCATGATAAGAGGATTTTTCCTAAACAGTTTGAAGTTGGCCAAAAGGTGCTGTTGTATAATTCAAGACTGAAGTTATTCCCTGGTAAGTTAAGATCAAAATGGTCTGGACCATTTTTGTTAACCGAAATCTCTCCTTTTGGTGCAATTAAAATAAAAGATAGTAAAGATGCGAGAGAGTTTAAGGTGGTCAAAGACTAAAACACTATTGGGGAGAGGAATTCCAAAGAGGCATAGCCTCTGTCAAATTGAAAGACAATTGAGGAAAATGTTGTTTTAGGGAGCTGGAATTGGATTGCTTAATATGTGTGCTCCTTAAATTTAATTGTAGTTAGTTGGTTTAGTTTAATGTTTTATTTTCTTAGACTTACTTAGTTTCTTTGTTAGTTTTGTTTTCTTTTAAAGTTTTGTAGGTACACTTAAGGGCTACATTAATCAGCAGTCACAGGTAGGCTTTGAAGAAAGAAGAAACCTGGTGCAGTGATATGGCAGTTTGAAAAAAAAGACAGAAACAGTCAAGTTTCGGGTGGCTCAAGAATTATGCTCAGAGTTGTTGTAGCATTGAGGGGTGAAAGCTGACACA
Organism: Trichosanthes truncata; assembly: GCA_033996785.1. Taxonomy (NCBI): domain Eukaryota; kingdom Viridiplantae; phylum Streptophyta; class Magnoliopsida; order Cucurbitales; family Cucurbitaceae; genus Trichosanthes; species Trichosanthes truncata. Next base: position 3,636,662 of record MU867261.1, read on the forward strand.
GGCTGTCATAACAGGCTGAAAATATGGCAGAAAGAACATTGTCGAAAAGATTGAATCTGATCCTCCTCCATCTACCTCACCTACAACATTTAACTTTAAGCCATTTTTGCACATGTTTCTCGAGGCATGTTGTCTTTAAATTCAAAGTTGGTCTTCTAAAAAAGAGACAAGGAAAGGCAAAAATTTAGCTTTCTCTTCCTCTATCTCTAACAAACCATTCCTTGTTCTTCTTTTCCTCCCTTGGTAATTCGAGAGTGCTGTCAAAGAAAACAATGCCTCCAAAAACAAGAGGAAAAATGGCCAGAGAGGTTGAAAGCATTGAAGAACATGTTTTTGAAGAGGAAAGAGTTACACCTAAGGTAAGGACAAAGACAAAATCCATAAAATCTTCTAAGTCTAAGGGGAAACAAGTCCTTGTAGTTGAAGAACCAACCAGTGACCCTAGGGTGAGTCCATGTGCATCCCCTCTTGTTCAAAAAATGTCAAAGAAGAAAACAAAAGGGAAGAGTAAGGTTGTGGAAGAATAAGCAAAAGTGGAGAGGTTTATAAATGATGCAACAAGGAAAAGGTTTGAGGAGTACGAGTCTAAAACTCTCTTCTTCGAGAAAGGCTTCCCATCTCCCATTAGTGAACTCCCTCATTTTCTAATTACTGGAATCACTAATTTGGGTTGGGAAATCTTATGCCAAGAACCAGAATCTGTGATTGAGATCCCTGTTGAGAACCATTCTATAGTAAGAGGTAAGCTAATAGACTGGAGCCCTAAATCCATCAATGATGTTCTAAGCTTGAAGTCCTTCCCTCATACAACATATAATGAGATGGTTGTAGCACCCTTTGACTCCCAACTAAATTCAGCTCTCAACACAGTAGGAATAGAAGGCACTCAATGGAGGGTGAGTAAAGCTGGGGCCAAAACCATGCTTGCTTCATACCTCAAGTCTGAAGCTCATGTGTGGATGTCTTTCATCAAGGTTAAATTGCTTCCAACCACTCATGACACAAAAGTCTCAAGGGATAGGGTACTTCTACTATTTGCAATAATGAAGAGTGTAAGCATTGATGTGGGAAGAATCATTGCAAAGCATATTAAAGGTTGTATCAAGAAGAATTCAAGAAAGTTGTTCTTTCCTAACCTTATTACCATGATATGCTTGAAGGTTGGGGTGCAGTACTCGAATGATGAGGAGATGGTTATAAGCAAGGGACCATTGGACACTTCCATTGAAGCACAAATTAAAAATCTGAAGGGATCCAAGCAGGGAAGTGGTTTGGCTATAGGAATTGATCACTTATTGAGTCAATAGGAGACAATGCTGCAAATGCTATAGCATTCTGAATCCCATACTAGATCATATTGGGGGTATGCTGATCGGTGCTACACACAAATGCATGTGATCGAAGTAATAAGAAACTGGAAGTACTCCAGAGTATCATACTCAAGGGAACAGATTTTAACAAAATCTATGAAGATGACACAAATTTGTTTACAAAATACAATTGTGATAACCGATGGTGTAAAAAATGTTAAGAGGTTGTTTTTGCTAGAGGAAATAAACGAAAATTAATAATTAAGAAAAATGGGATCTAAGTTGCTTATGTCCCTTTGGAAAGAAATGCCACTAAAATGCAATTGCAATCGTAATCAACACAAGAGAACTAAGTAAACCAAATTCGACTCCTATTCAATTTTGCTTCAAAATATTTAGGAGGCTAAGTGATTAAACCTATATTTCTATGGCTAATCTAACTTAAGATAATTTAGCGCACAATTCTAGCAGTTTTGGAGTCTCGCCCTATGTCTAGGGTCGATGTTCAGGACTTATGTCTAAGTCTTTTCCTCCATTGCTTTTGTGACATCTGCTTTCTCTTAACCCTTTCGGTATTAAGTTCAAGCTTGACAAACAATCACTAGTTGGCCAGCTAGGTTTACCCACGTTATTTCAACAAAAACAAACAAAGTCTCGAGTGTTAACTAGATTGAATATGATTTTAAGCTTTACATCTCTCCTCTAGGGCATTCACTAACTTGAATCCCTAATGAGGAACTAGCTCATTATGGAAGAAATGAAAACCCACAATTTAATTGCTATAAATTTCATAATTAATAACCAAAATACCGAAATTAAATTCCTAATGATGGAGCAAAACAAACTGAATTTTTCTAAGAATAAATTTATATGAACCACAACCAAAAACTCAAATACTCACAAAAGGAATAAAAAAAAATAGAGCTTAAATTCAATGATACTCTTTTACTAACTTAAACTAGAAATTTGAGAACAACCCACTGAAAATTTCAATTCTTGTGGAGATGCAATTCCATTTAATCTACTAACAATTTAGAAGTAAGAATAATGAAAATCAAAGGACTTAATAGTTGGCAACAACTTACAAAATAAAGAACAAAACAGAATCTAGCTTTTGGAATTAAAATGAGCAAAAATAGAGAAACAACACTAGTGTATTTTTCCTTGCTTTGATCGAACCACACAGACCTTCAAGGTTGTTGGATCTTCACCTCCTCGAACTTTCATTGAGGGGGGATCAAACTCGAAAAATACAAAGTACAAACGAAGCATGAACTACTGGAAAAATGACAGAAAACGTGAACTAAAAACTGTTGTCCAAAAATTGAAAAACAGAAAAATTCACTGCCTTTTTTTTGCTTCGATCTCCTCGTTTTTATAAGCATCGAGGGCTAGGGTTTCCATCTTTGTGCTCCTTCAATCATGGGTCAAGGTTTGGGCATGAGTTCGAGCTGAAAAATCTCCTAAAAATCATAAAAATCTCCTTCAATCTCGTGATTTCCATGATTTTCACAACTTCCAGATTTTCCAGAAAATGCAATTGCATTTCAAAAGTGGAATGAAATTGCATTTTTTCCTTTGTTCACCACCTTGCTTTTCTCAAGGAAATGCAATTGCATTTCAAAAGTGGAATGCAATTGCATTTTCTTCATTGCTCCAAATATGCACAAAGACATCAATTTAGCTTAATTTCCATTATCTTTTCAACTTCTTTCTTCTTTTTAAATAGTCCAACAAGCTTTCATGAATTTATCTTATAAATGCTATTTTTAGCTTGCTCGTTATTCCACAAAACATACAAAAATGACAAGAACAACTTAGTTTAGGATTAAATAATCCTCATAAATGAGAATTATCATATGCTTGGAGAAGAGATCACATAATGAAGAAGGTCATTCAAGCTAACTTCTCAAAGACTTGTGCAGCTTTTCCTAAGTTCCCTGATCATCTTCTGCAAGCTTGGCATCCATCATCTCCATCTAGTGAAGAAGAAGAAGAGCAAGACCATTTCCCTAGAGATGAGGACTAATATGGCTGAAGAAGTCCTAATGGGGAGATACTCAGCCTTCTACTTTTTGCATGTTGTTGTGACTTTACTGTTGTTTTTCCTTATTGCTTTTTGTTAATTGATGGTGTTGTGTGTTGAAGTTGTCTATTTAAGCTTCTAGTTTTTTTTTTTTTAATGTCTGAATGTTTGTTTTTAAGTTTCTGTCCTCTGAATCCATGAAAAGAAAAAATGTGTGTCTGTCTTGTCATCAAGTTGTTAATCCTGCTGCTAATGAAAAATGTTTGTTGTCTTGTTTGTCCAAGTTTCTTAGAATTCTTCTTGGGCTTAATCTAACTATCATACACTGCATTTTTCCTTAGTTTGGCTAAGTCTAAGCAAGTCCTTCACGATACTAAGTGTTGGTTAACTATTCATGACAACTCATTCTCTAACCCTTATGGCTTAGCAAGTGAACAAGACCTTGTACCTTTAGTAATTACTTTACAATCCAAGTTTGGGGGTCTTTACCTTGTCACCCAACTCATTGAGGACAATGAGTAGCTTAAATTTGGGGGGGAGGCAAGCCTTCCAAAAAACAATAAAAAAGAAGAAAAGAATAAGTTAGCTTATAAAGGGGCATTCCTATTTCCTTAAGAGCTTAATAGGCTTCAAAAAGAAAAAAAATTTAAGAAAAATATTAATTAGAGGATGTTGGCTTTGTGCTCATTGTTAGGTGACCTTCATTACCAATGTTGGCATTTAAATAGAAAGTGCAAAGCTAAACTCCACTTTCCCCCTTGCTCAGGTGAGTTTCATCACCAACGTTACCATTCTGAGAACTATGGGAAAGAGTCCAAGAGAAGAGCCTTGAGAAAATGAACCTTCCCCCTTTGCTTAGGTGAGCTTCATCACTAATATTGCCATTCTAAGAACTATGGGAAGGGGGCATAATGTGGAGCTTTAAGGAAATGAGTGTTTGCCTTGTGGATTAGTGCTTGGAAGCTAGAGTGACTTGCATCATAAATGTAAGCATCCTCAGTCTAAGGGCCTGATCTAGGGAATCCTTTAGAAGATTTAGAAAAAGAAAAAGGCTTGTAATAAGGAGTGCATAGTCATTAATGAAGTGTTCTAGGTCCTAAAAGCTTGTTAGAAGTGAGGGTTGGAGCTGCACAATGGATTGTAGGATTGATAAGCTAATTTGGTGAGTTGTGAGTGGAGTGTATGAGTTGATGCTTAAGTTTGGACAAGTAGAAATCTGAAGAATGTGTTAGATTTGATTGAGCCCCCTTAGAATTTTATGGATTCTTGAGCTGTTAATGCATTAATCATTTTTTTTTTAAAAAGGATTAGCTGAGCTTGTTATTTGTCAAGGAAATTTGAGGGTTGATAGTACTTTTGAAGGGATGTGTTTGATTTTTGGAGTCATTACTTAGGGACGAGTAATGGTTTAAGTTTGGGGGTTTGATAACTCTTCATGGAAGAGTTATTTCTCCTAAATTCTAGTACTAAACCCTGCTAAGTTTTGATGTTTTGGTAGTTTCTTGGTTCATTAAGCCTATAAATTCATGCCTTGTTGGTGATTTGGCTAAATCTTTAGGAAGCCTTAATTAATTAGTGTATTCTTGCTTTTTAAGAGTTAATTGGCTGCTCATTTTTCCTCAAGTAAGAATCAATTGAAGGAAGAAAGAGTGAATTTCAGTAATAGCCTTCTGAGTTGAATGTTGCAGCAATCTATCTCAGTACAGCTCCCAATCTCACAAGTGTAAGGAATATTCTCATTAATTGAGTTGTCCAGAAAGAGCCAGTTAGACCACGTGAATCAATAGAATGCTGCCAATCTTCATTCCCTGTCCAATCAGCCCCGTTTTTTATGGATAAAGAGGATGTATATAAGCTGGACATTGTTTTTCGAAAAAAAAAAGGCTGAAAAGGGAAGCTTTACGGAAAGGGGGAAAAAGGAGCTGAAAGGAAGGTTGTCTACCTAGGGAAAGGAGATGAGGAAAAAGGAATGAGTCCTTTTAGAATCTCTTCACCTGAGAATTTCTCTTCCCTTCTTATTGTTATTCTTCCTTTTGTTGTTTTTCCATTTTTCTTGACTGTTGTAATGAATTTTCAAGTAGATATTAGTAGTTTTGTTGCTGTAAGTATGAGCTAAATAGTTTAAGACAAGGATTAGGGAACTCTTTTATTGTAAAGATGAGTCTATGTTTTTGCTATTGAATAATGATTTTGAGTGTTTTTATTGCTTAAGATGAGTTATGTTTGGCCAACCTTTTTCATCTACTGTTTTCTTGACTTTTGGGAAAAAGAATAGGAAACCGATTGCTTCAAATCTCATTAAGATTGATTACAAGTTAAGCTTGCAGTGAAATGGGTAGGTTATGGATAATCACTCATTTAGTGCACACAAGTAATGAGCTTATTTTGAGTAGTTTAAATGGGAATTTAGTTACAATTTAATGAAATTTGGGAAGATTCCGTATTGGAATGCTGTGTGGTGTGATTTAGCATGAGTTCTGCTACAACATTGAGTCCTCAAAATAGTATAAGGAACTCCTAATCCAAGCCTGCTTTTAACTCTAAGTGATTTCACCTGCTGTTACTTGTTTTAGTTCTTTTGCCTGTTAATTTAAGCTTGTTGTTGGTTGCATTAGTTTAGTCTTATTGCCTTATATTCACTAAAATTAAGCTCAAGCTTGGTAAAATTCTTGGACTAATCCATGAGGAGAATGATATAAATATACTTATCACTTGTTGCATTAGATTGTGTATACTTGCACATTAGGAGTGTTTAATTGTAAAATTAACACTACTCCTAAGGCAACAACTACAAAAGCCACTCTCACCCATGCAATTCAAAGAACAAGCCTTCACATGCAGGAGTTCATAACTCACTCAAGATTAAAATCAAGTCGCACATGATCATTCTGATGAAATATTAATCTTCTCAATTAACGGATTTATAAAGATAGATTAAATATTCTGTGATCCAGTCTTATACAAACTCATTGTATAAGATACCCCCACTCACATGTCTTCACATGAACAATTTGGATCAAATCATTTGTAACTATTACAAAGTGGGTCGTATCTATAGTGTTACCAAGATAAAACACCCAACCTTATCCATATACTATGACCCTTTAGGTTATTTCTTGAACATGATCCTCCCATATGTCAACCACATTGTTCAAGATTACACTAATAACTTTGAATTTTTCATATAATGGATAATATTATATTGCAAATAAAATAATCAAAATTATTATTAATTATTAAATAAATTATTAATTACAATGCTTTAGGACATAAATTCCAGCAAGGACTTCCTAAGTGGTCTCCGAACGTAGTGCTATTCTCGCCCAAGCCAAACATGCTTAACTGCAAAGCGCTGATGAGATCCAATGCATTAGTGTGGTATGATCGCACCCCATGATTGTTGGTTTTTTTTTTCTCTTAAAAAATCGCTTTTTAGTTCAACAACATGTGGAGATGGAGATTCGGTATATATCTTAACTACTCATATTTGCTGAAAAAATGTTTTATGGAGATTTCTTTTGACATTTTTGATATCAAGTTTGGGTGTTTGTTGGTTGATTTGTTTTATAGTCAAATTTGAGCACTTTTTGTGGTGGATGTGGGCATTTTTATAATTGAATTTTAAATAGTGTGTATTATGTCTTTAAGTTTTTAATTATATGTCTGATAAATCATTGGCATATTTAACACTGTGTTAAAATCAACAAATCTATTGTACATAAAAATGAATTTTGTATTAATAAGATCCTAAATTTTAAATTTTGTATCTAATTGGTCCGTAAATTTGAAAACATATTACATAAGTCAAGGACTTATTAAAACAAAATTGAAATTTTCATAGACCTATTAAACATAAAATTGAAAGTTTAGGATTTTGTCAAACATTTTTTAAAGTAGACTCACACTTGAAAGTTCGTGTATCTATTAGACACTTTTTAAAATTCAAAAACCTATTAGACTAACTCTAAAAATTTAGGGACTAAACTTGTAATCAAACCTAAATTAAAATTTTAACCTTACAAGTAACCCACTCGATTAAAGACAAGATTAAATTTTGAATCACCTTTACTCCTTGATGAATTTAAAAGTGTGTACAAAACCAAAACAAAATTATTGATTTACTTTTTTTTATTTGTTCCTTCAATATATTTGGTTCACTTTAATTTCACATTTTTTTTTGTCAAACAAGGCAAACGAAACGATTTATTTCACATATTTTTAGGCTAAATATATGTTTTAGTTCTTAATATATTTTTTTTGCAATTTAGTCCTTATTGTTTAAAAATTTTCAATTTAGTCCCTTATATTTCAACATTTTTCAATTTAGTCCCTCAATATTGGAAAATATTAAAATTGACTGATGATAAACTTTTATGGCATAATATTTAGTGAATTTATGGAATTTTAGAGGAAGAAAATCGGAGGAAAGCTTAAAATTTCTCTTCCAATTTTTTAAGAAATTGGTAAAAATTTTGAGTTTTCATTTTTTAGATGACCTTTTCTTTGTCTAAATTTCTATCAATTCACTAAATATTATGTCATGTAACTTTTATCATCCTTCAATTTTAACATTCACCAATGGTGAGAGACTTAATTGAAAAATGTTGTAACATTAGGGACTCAATAGAAATTTTTTTAACAATAAGAACTAAATTGAAAAACCACCCAAAATTAGGGACTAAAACTTATATTTAGCCTTTTTATTATTATTATTCTAATTAATTTAAATGACTTATAATTTATTCTCAATGAACTTATTTGAAATCATTTAAATTTATTTATATTTAACTATGCACAAATAATTATAAATATAGATGGATATATCTATAGTCATATAGAGATATAGACAGGAATATATTAGTAAATTACATTAAAAAAAAGAAAAAAGAAAAAAGATGATCTCATATCATGCAAAAAGTAAAACAATTAGAGAGAGAGAGCCCCCAACAGCCGACAGCTAAAATGGAGACATTTCAATTGTTTTCATCATTTATCAGTTGACATAATTGACTTGAAAGATTAAAAAATAAAAAACAAATTTGCTGAGACTTTTTTTTTAAAAAAAATGAGTTCGAGCTTCTATTATTTATTGGCTAAAATCGTTATGATATTAGATATTATATTACTACATATATTCTTACAAATTTTGAAATATCATAACTTAATCAAGCTTTGAAATGTCGATGTCGATAGAAATGTCGAGGTCTAAAATTTATGAAAATGTCGATGAAAATTTTGGAAAAATTTACGAAAATCATGGCAATTGATGGAAATTGTTTAAATTAGCCAATAAAACTTTGATTTTGACTTAATTAGATTATAATTGACTATTTTTAAGCATCACATCTAAAAATTAAGACAATATTTAGATATAAATGTCAATTGAAATTTTGAAATGTCGATGCGAGTAGGAATTTAAAAAAAAAAATGGAAAGTGATTAAAATTATTTGAATTATTTCATGAAACTTTTAATTGTGACTTAATTATACTATAATTGATTACTCTTAAGTCTTAACATCATATATCTAAAATATATATAATATTTATATTCAATGAGACAATTATGAAGAAAATTTTAGAGAATTGAAATGAATTTAAGAGTATTAGAGGAAATTTGTGAGAATTGGAATTGGAGTATAGAAATATCTTGAACCTGTTATCTAGTGCTCCAAATGACCAAGTACAGGGTCTCCAAAACCTAAGTTATATGTAAATCGATTTATTTATTGGGCTTTTTGGGCATATTATGTATTAGGATTTAAGATGAGTGTTATATATAGACGTTCTAAACACTTATCTAATTGTTCTCTGTATTTTGTACTCAATTTCTCCTCAAGATAATAAATTTCTCTCTCCCTCTACCCGTGAACGTAGGCTATTACTTATTATTTCTTAACAAGGAAAAGATTAAATTTGAAATATATATATATATATATATATAAACCATGCACGCGTCTTTCCAAGTTTCCCATGCCTTTTTCATGTGCATTTCACGTCTTTTGTGACTGATTGAATTGACGTTAAAAACAAACAAAAAATGACGACATGTCGTCGAAAGGGGGGAAAATGAAATTTCCCTCAAACGACATGTTGAGCCCATCGACATGCCAAAATATTGACTGATATTTCAACATGTCGAGCGAAATTTTACACCATGAACTTAACAATAGGTTTAAATTTTATTTTATTTTTAATTCAAACCTAGCTCAATTAGATTTTTTTTTTTTAAAAAAAATAATAGCTCAATTGGTTAAAACATTACATATCTATCGTAAATATCAAATATTTGAACCTCATCCCTAAATTGTTGAAATTTTAAAAAAAATAATAATTACAAGTTTAATTTTTGAACTTTTAATATTGTGTATCTCTCAACTTTTAAACTTTTTAATAAGTCTTTGAATCTTCAATATTGTATCTAATAAGTCCTTGATGCAAACCTATTATATACAACAAATATCATCATGACGTTAATAAGAACACTTTGTAACAATCATCAAAACAAATGTCTATACCAAACTTAGGGATCAAAGTTGAACGTTTAATAAAGGCTTAGTTATAAATTCTTTTTTTTATGCATCGTGTCCATTGAGTTTTTAAAACATAAAAATAAAAAAAAAAAAAAAAAAAAAAAAAATTCATTCACACCGTTGTACTATAGACCGTGCTTCTTATTCCATGTCATGAATATTATTAACGAAATATGATGAGACATGCCATTAATCTATTTAGCCATTTGCCATATCATACCAACTTAGTTAAAATTTATCAGATGAATATGTAATCCTCGCCAACAAGGAGAAAATAACAAGATAATCCAAAGTTCATAGACATTGTTAAAAAAGTTCAATGATTAAATAAATACAATATTCAAAGTATCAAGACTAAATAACCTTTAATAAATATATCCGAACATAAATGAAACTTTGGAAATGTACGAATGTTATCAATTTTAGAAAAGGTACAAGTTTAGTTCCTAAATTTCAAGTTTGTGTGTATTTGATTTATAAACTTTAAAAAATATATTATAGGTCCCTAAACTTTCAATTTTGTGCCAAATAGACCCTTAAACTTTAAAAATTATATAATAGATACTTAAACTTTCAGTCTCGTATCCAATAGATTCGTAAATTTTCAATTTTGTATTTAATGGATCTTTGACCTATTCATCATTTTTTTTTAAAAATTCACATGACCTATTGACACAAAATTGAAAGTTTAGAGTTTCATTAGACATAAAACTCAATTTTATATTTAATAGATAAATTAAATTTTAAAAATTTCGAATATATCAAAAACATATTAGATACAAAATTAAAAATTTAGAGACTCATTAAACATTTTAAAATTCATGAACCTATTAGACACAAAATTGAAAATTCATAGATCTATTAGACACTTTTTAAAGTTTGAAGACCAAATAGACACAAACTTAAATTTCAAGTACTAAACTTGTAATTTAACCTTTAGAAAATTAGGTCTAATTAGGAGTAAAGTCATAAAATTGAATTTTTTTTCTAGACAAAAAAACTAAAAACAAAATCTTTATGGAATTGAATCTTATAATTCTTTTTTTCTTTCTTGTCTCTCAAAAGAAATGGAACTTTTTCACCAACAGACTGTCTCCATGCTGTCAACAAGAAAGTATCAGAATCTTTTTCCCATACAGACTGTCTGAATATAAATCAAGAGAAAAGTTATAATGAAAGAATTATGTCAGTATAGGAAATCCAACAATTCCATTCCCCAGTTTTGATGCATCTTCTGCATACTTTCTCAGACAGGTTTATTATGCAGCAGCAGACAGCACAGTAGAGTTACAAAGTGACAGTTAAAAAAAAATGAAACCACAAGAGGACTTCAGCAACCCCCATTGCAATGGGAAAAAGGAAGCATTGAATTGAAGCACAATACAAATGAGGGGAGAAGGGAGATTGGTTGAAAGACCGAAAAAAGAAAAACGACAATAAGAGTCAAAAGAAGTCGATCTCTAAATAATTACCTGAAGGCTTCACATCGACTCCCGGCATCTTTTCGCCTGCCGGTGCGTGTGGCATTTCCATCCTTGAAGAGAAATCCATGACATCTACTCTTGGCACCTCTGGAGGATTGGCGCAGCGGATGAGTGCCCAATTCACGCTCTGGAAGAACGGATGTTGCTTGATCTCAGTCGCGCCACGCCTATAAGCGAGACGATGCTGTGGTTCTTTTACGAGCAAACCTCTGATCAAGTCCCTTGCTGCAAAACTCACAGAAGGAGATTCTGGAAATCTCAATGGCTGACCAACCACATTAAACAAAGTAGCCCGGTTCCCAGCCCCCTTGAATGGAGTTCTACCGAACAAAAGCTCGTAGAGAAAGATCCCGAAAGTCCACCAATCCACGGCACTGCCATGGCCTTCACCCTTTATGATTTCAGGTGCCAGGTACTCATGTGTACCAACAAAGGACATCGATCTTGCACTCGTGGGCTCGGCAATGAGCTCCGGTAGAGGGCTCACTTGATGATATACTTCACTCTTTGGTTTGGACTTTTTTTCTTTCCTGTGTCTGCTTAGGAAGCGGGGCGTAAAACATGCTGGCTGGATACAATCTGGCTGCATTATGCAAGTCGGCTCAATGCAAGCAGGCTGAACACAGTACCCCGAGCTTTTAGATTCTAAACCCAAGTTCGATGATTTAACAAGGGTCGGGGAGACAGCGCATCTAAGAGACAGGTCAAAATCAGATAGCATTATGTGCCCATCATCTCTCACCAACACATTTTCAGGTTTTAGGTCCCTGTAGATTATCCCAAGCATGTGCAGATACTCCAATGCAAGGAGAACTTCAGCCACATAGAATCTGAAAAAGTAAAGAAAATATCAAGTGAAAATGAAGGTGAGCATAGTCCTTTTCCATTCTAATAAAAAAGGTTGTCTACAAAAGCCTAAGTTAATGTGCAAATTGCCAGCTATAAGAGAAAATGATTTCATAGGAAAATAGAAAGGTTAAATCTGAAAAGTTCAAGAATATTGTAACTTGAATCAGAGATGCTTGGCTCAAAAGCATACAGAGAAATAACCACAAAAGTTAACATCTAAATATTCCACCATGGTTAGCTGAGTAAGGAGGGCGATGGGAGCGGAAGGAAATACTTCAATGTCAATTTACGTTAATGGAATTTAAATCTATATCAGAAAGAAGCTCTACGCCTATGCGTAAATAAAAGTCGGGCACATACATTCTTTGGTCCTATCAAGATTTCATGTTATAGTTCAATGTGGAAAGGTTGTGCAGAAATCTTTCCACTAGTGCCATATAAAAGGCAGTTCATACTTGATTTATTTAAGGGGAGCACATCTGTTCCTAAGAAATCTTAAGTAGAGATAGCAAATGGTCTGTTCAGTTATTAGAGTGAAAAACAAGATAGAGCTAAAGGGTGAGAAAACAATTCCAGACCTTGCAGCATGCTCTGGAAAAAATTTTCCGGGTTGTCTCTGCCTAAGCGCATGCAAGTCGCCCCCGGGGCAGAACTCCATTACCAAACAGGAGAACTTCTCTGTCTCAAAGTGTGTATACAAAGTTGGGAGGAATGGATGATCCAGAGATTGCAATATCTCGCGCTCAGTCTGAGCCCTCAGAAGCTTCTTCCTACTTGCCAAAGCAGCTTTATCCATAACCTTCATGGCAAAGTAAGTTTTGGTACCAGTTAACTCTGAAAGATAGACACTACCGATATCGCCACACCCCAGTCTCCGCAGCAACCTGAAATGATTCAGACCTAGCATCCCATCATGGGATCTCACAACTTGTATTGCTTCCCATCTTGTATCATTTGCCTTATGGGGCTTATACATGGCATTGCTTAAACTACTTGAGTTGCTCTCATCACTGATATCACTGCCGGTGCTGCCTCGGTAAACACTCGTTTTCCTGCTTTTGTCAAGATCGTTGGAATTTGTGATGTCGACACTTTCACAAGACTTTTCAATGCTGCTTGCACATTCACTGACTTCTGTGTTTGAGAAACTTTGTTTGGCCTCTGCATATAAAGTCGTGGAATATAAGCTGTTCTGAGGACTTGGACAAGATATTTCAGCTGGCTGAGACTTTTGTTGATCATTTATTTGTGTGGCAGCACCTTTCGATGCGTTCAATACTTGATTTCCAGATTCTTCCAAGCCACTTGAACAACAATCCTTAGAATTGTCGATAATATGCTTCACAAGAGGTTTTGCTCCACCTCCCTCCAAAGGAGCTTTCTTCTGAAAAGAAGTTTCAGTCGATTTATATGAAATATCCGTCGGGTTTACAAGCCCGGATTTCCCCTTAGTAGAAACGTGTGTATGTTTTTTCACATCAGTTGAACCTTCAAGCTGCATATCACGGTTCACATTGTTAGGATTTTTTTTATTGCTTACAGAAGAACCATTTGGATGACGAACGGGTTTCTTGGCACAATTTTGAGACGTAACATAGGATGTCGAAGAAGTTGCTTCATTCCTAGATTGTTTAGGAGAAGGGTGGCAAGATGAATCAAGAATCCCCGATGTAGATGTCGGGTTCTGAGTTTTCAGTAAAGAACTCATACCATCAACAAGAGACTCCATCAGCAGTAGCTCGGCTCAAGCACTCTCAGGCCAGATCTTAGGGTGTGGTGAATGGGATCCAGCAATTGATCATAATCATTATGGTAATTTCCAAAGCCATTAATTACAAAATCTTCCACTCATTAATGCCTTTCTTGCAAACGCCAAATGAATATCTATCTGCCCTGGAAGTTGCAAAGCTCAAATTGATTCAGATAAACTATGGGAGAGATTGAAGCTACCATATCCAGCAATCCAAGCAATCAAAGAAAATCCCCAAGATTATGAAGAAAATAGAAGCACCTGTTGATGGCTGACCCGAAACTCAAGCAGTGAACCTTGATTCACAATCAAAGCAAAATCAAAACCTACAAAGTCCAAAGAAGAAAGAAAATCAAGTAAAGTAAATTCTAAATACCTTTGTAATCACACAACAGAAACAGATTCTTCAATCCGCCGTCTAACAATTTCTACGTTTCCTTCTTCAGAAACACAAACGCCTCATCTAATTTGCTCCAAAACAAGCTCAACTCCAACACTGAGCTCTTTTCAAGAGATTTACAAGACGAAAACCAAAATTTCCACTGGCTTCGACAACTGATTTTGATTCTTTGCAAGTGAAAACCAAAATCAACCACAAAACTCAACCTACAGCCCTAAATCTTTAACAATGGAAATCAAAAACAAAAAACACCGAACAAGATATCCCTGAACCTCAACTACACAATGCCGCGGCGAGCAAATCTTTCAAAACAGGCAGTAAAAAGACAGCAAAAAAGAGAGCGAGAGAGACCCACCAAAAATGCAACCACAGAGAGAAAAGGGAAGCAACTTTGCGAGTTCCTTGCTCTTTTTTACGAGTCTCTGAAGTACTTTCAGATCCGATCCAACACAAGAAAGAAAGAGTTCGGATTAGAGAAAGAATATAATAATTGCAAAAAAAAAAAAATTCTGCAACTTTTTGGTGTGTTCTTGCTTCTGTTTTGAATCTTCTCGTCGATTGAAGAAGAAGAAGAAGACGAGAGAGATTAAGAGAGGGAAAAAGGAAAAAAATGAAGCAAAGTTGAGAAGCAAAGTTACAAATGGCAGTCTTTATCTCTGAGATGTTCCCTCCATGAAAATCTCTTCCTCTTGTTCTTAAGCTCTTGTTTTTGTTTAATAATAATCATCTTTTTTTGAAGTGATTGGACCCAGTGAAATTGTTACGGGCACTCCCTGAATTTTTGTTATGGGCCACCTCTTTCAATTTTTTTTTTTAAATATTAGATTCATTTAAGCTAGGTTTGATGGCGGATTGAGTATAGTTCAACCCGTTTAGGCATTTTACATTTGATAGTATATGAAGTATAACTCAACTAGTTAAAGAAAAATTGTCAACATGAATATAACTTAACTAGTTAAAAATATATTTCTCAATCAAAGATTCAAAATGTTAGAGGTTTGAATTTTCTCTCTTCACATGTTTTTTAACTAAAGAAAAATTTAAGAAAACATTATTCAATGTGACCATTACATTGTAACTGACACTCCTTAAACTATTAAGGGATTATATATTTGTCTACTCCCACATGGTTAAACTAAAAAGAAGAAAAAAAGTTCTCTTTAATAATTATTTTGTTTTTAGTTTTCTATTTTAAAAAATTAAGCTCATAAATATTACTTCCACATGTGTGTTTTTGTTTTGTTGTTTACTATTTAAAAACGCTTTCAAAATCTAAGACCCCGTTTGATAATAATTTGGTTTTTTGTTTGAAAATTGTGCTTGTTGTTTTCATAATTTCTTTACAATGATTTTCATTTTTTTTTTAATGAAACATTTGAATTCTTAGTCAAATTCCAAAACCAAAAACAAAACACAAGTTTTTAAAAACTTTTTTTTTCAAAATTTTGGCTTGAATTTTGAAAATATTTGTAAAAAATAGTAACAAAACAAAGATACTCACATGTAGAAGTGGTGTTTATAAGCTTCATCTTCAAAAATCAAAAACCAAAAACTAAAGCCCCGTTTGATAACCATTTGGTTTTTAGTTTTTGGTTTTTGATTTTTGAAAGTTGTGTCTTGTTTTCTTGTCATTTCTCTACAATGAGTTTCATCTTTCTTAAAAAAATATTTGCATTCTTAGTCCATTTCCAAAAATAAAAACAAGTTTTTGAAAACTACTTTTTTTAGTTTTCAAAACTTGGGTTGGTTTTTTAAAACATATGTAAAAAGTAGATAACAAAACAAGGAAACACATAGGTGGAATTAGTATTTATAAGCTTAATTATCAAAAATCAAAAATAAAAAACTAAATGGTTATCAAACAGAGCCTAAATGGCTATCAAATGGGGCCTACATGATTAATAAAGATTTTGTTTTGGCTCTATGTTTCTATTTTCTAATTTTATTTTAGCGCTTTAACGTTAACATTTATTCTATTTTGATTTTTAAACTTTCAAAATATTTACTTTGGTTAATGGAGAAATTATTTGAGTTGTTATAATAATGTGACTAGTAATCCTATACCCTTAAATGAACAAGAGATCATTTAAAAATTATATACCTAACCTATATCAAATGGTTGTTAAAGATAGAAAGATTTTGAACTCGCATTCGACAGTTATCAATAGGTAACAACAACCACATTATCAAATAAATTTTCAACCTTTAAAATATTACCATTTTTGTTATTGCTCTTATTTTGCTTTAAACTTTTGCTCCACCTAATAATCACCTTAGCGAGTCTGTTTGACTCTAATACATGTGGACATTACCAATGTTTTTAGTATAACAAATGTAAGGTTAAAGATTTGAACCTCCAACTTGAAGAGAATGAATATATATCTTAACCGTTGAATTATGCTCATGTTGACAATATTAGATATTCGAAAGTCTCATATCATCTATTTGTTAAACAATTAACAGTTGAATAATTATAATAACCAAAATGTTAATTTGAGCATAGCTCAACTGGTTAAGAGATTGTACCCTCAACTTCAAGATCAGAGGTTCGAATCTCCACTCTCATGTTATTGAACTAAAAAAATATAAGAACTATAATCACACACACACACACACACACACACATATATATATATATATATTTATTTATTTATTTAAAAAAGATTGAAATAGATATTTTAGTAAATCTTTTTATATGATAATGGGAGCAAAATAGGTTTTTGTTTAAAGGACAAAATAGGGTTTAAACTTCAATTTAATTATTTAGGCCCCGTTTGATAATTATTTAGTTTTTTTATTTTTAGTTTTTAAAAATTAAGCCTATAAATACTATTTCCACCTATGAGTTTTCTTGTCTTGTTATCTACTTTTTATCTATGTTTTAAAAAACCAAACCAAGTTTTGAAAATTGAAATAAGTACATTTCAAAAACTTGTTTTTGTTTTTAGAATTTGGCTAAGAATTCAAATGTTTTATTAAGAAAGATGAAACCCATTATAAAGACAAGCACGGTTTCTAAAAACGAAAAATCAAAAACTAAGGCCTCGTTTGATAACCATTTGGTTTTTGGTTTTTGGTTTTTGATAATTGTGCTTGTTTTCCCACCATTTCTCTACAATGGGTTTCATCTTCTCTACAATGATTTCCATATTTCTTAAGAAAACATTTGAATTCTTAGCCAAATTCCTAAAACAAAAACAACTTTTTGAAAACCACTTTTTTTAGTTTTCAAAACTTGGCTTAGTTTTTGAAAACATATCTAAAAAGCAGATAAAAAAAAACATGAAAAGCCATAAGTGGAAGTAGTATTTATAGGCTTAATTTTCAAAAACCAAAAACCAAAAATCAAATGGTTATCAAACGGGGCCTAAATAATTGTCAAACATGGTCTAAAAACTACTTTTTTTAGTTTTCAAAACTTGACTTGATTTTTGAAAATCTAAGATAACAAAACAAGAAAACCTATGAGTGAAAGTAGTATTTATAAGCTTAATTATCAAAAACTAAATAATTATCCAATGGTCCTTAATAATCAGTAAACTATCCTTTTCAATTTGCCAGAAATTTGGCCACCTTACATTATTTTTCTTTCTATTTTATGAAAACCAGTAATGGGCAATTTTTTTAAAATGATTGTAGTGAATAATGCAGGCAAAAAATAATAATATCTTCTCGATGAATATTTAATAATTCTCAATTTTTTATTAAAAAAATAATCATCAATATTCAAGGAAAAGCTAACTTTTTAACTTTGCCGGGTAGACTTGCACACTTACTAAAAAAATAAAAATAAATAAAGACTTGTGGCCATAATGAAATGTAATGTAAGAAATTAGTTTAAATGTTGTTTTAGTTTATTATATTTTTTTCATCTAAACTTTTAAATAATCTATACTTTTCAATTGGTTTTTAAAGTACAAAATTGAAAATAGTTGGCTGATTCAATGTATATAAATTTAATTGATTTCAATTGATTCGTACTCTTAATTAATTATATTTTGGCATTAATTTTTACTTTTTCTTAAATCGATATGTCATTTCGAAATTCACTTTGACAAAAAGACCTTACCAAAATGTTTGTGCGCCTTTAAACACAAGTACACTTTTTAGATTCACCTAATTAGTGTATTCTAACTAATTAATAGATCCTTATTATCGTGTTATAATTATTATTTTATTTTCTTATTATTATTCATAAACTTAGTCTCATCCTCTATAGCCTCAGTGTTATAAGTATTATTTTATTTTCTTATTATTATTCATAAACTTAGTCTCATCCTCTCTAGCCTCAACCAAAAGTTTGTAGAAAAAAAAAACTTGTTTTTACAATTTTTATTACTTATTACAATAAGAAATACTATTATGACTCAAAAAAGACGACAATCTGTCTAACTAGATCAAAGTTTTCAATTGTCAACATAAAGGGACATTTAGTTGGTAGTAATAATAGATTTCCGTTTGATAAGCTTTTAGATTTTCGTGTTTGTCTTAAAGAAATGTAGGATACATGTTTCATAAGATGCCTATATAAAAGACATTTAAACATTTAACAAGTTTTTTTTTTTTTTTTTGAGTTCAACAATATGAGGAGGGTGAAAGGATTTAAACTTCTGACCACTTCAATCCACAAGCTTTTAAGAATCTTGCGTTGAGAGCATAATCTTGTGACATTTTTATCCTTAGTTTTTCTTTTTTTATATATATTTTCTTTAATGATAGTTTTTATTTCCATAAATGACTATACATCAATACTCTATTTAAAGATGTCCATTTTTCTCTCGGGGATCCACCCTAATGGGTGCAGGGAATGGGAGAGAGAGTGTGGGAAAAAAAATTTCCACGAGCTAAATGGGGATGGAGATGGGGAATGTATTCCTCATCCTCATTCCCCGTTCTCTGATCCGTTTATTTTTTTCTATTGATTTTTGATATATATATAATTTTATTGTTAATAATTTAGACAATTGGATATGTTTGAATTATATATATGGATAATTAGATAATTTGATATGAAACATTATTTTGTTTCTATTAGGAGGTTTGAGAATTTTATCTTTGAATAAATAATTTTTTTTAGGAAATTAACTATTTAAATAAAGATTTTCTATGAATAATTAACTATCTAATCGATAATTAATGGATATTTCCTATGAAAAGTTAACTATTTAAAAATTTATCAAAATAATTATTTGATTCAATTGAGATTAAAAAAAGAAAAAAAATAATAAACGGAAAATAATTTCTCGCAGAAAACTCGATCCCTGCGAAATTTAACGAAGAATTTCATGGGGATCGAGATTAAAATGGAGGGTGGAAACGGGGTCGGAAAAGCCAACTCCATTCTCGCCCACCCTGTGGACATTCCTAACTCTTTTACTCTTGAGTATAAAATCTTAAAAAAAAAAAAAAAAAGTCACTTATTGATCCACCCTAACAAATGGCTATACATAATTACCTACATCCATTTATTATATTTATATATATAAAGTAAAATTCAATTAAATTATATAATATCTCAACTTATATGATAATTTAAGTATAATTATACTAAAACTAAATTTACTTATATAATCCAAAAAATAATGATCCTAAATTGATATCTCAATTGAATTTAAATAGGGGAATATATTATCTAAATTACATTAAAATTGATATAATTTAATTTTTAATCTGTAATAAAATACTAAATTAATAAAGCATATAAAATTAATTAAATTTAGAGGGTTTAATTAGTGTGTAAATTTTAATATAAAAATACTGATATTATATTATGGAAATTATATAGGATATTAATACGTTCTCATGCAAAAATCTAATAGAATAAACATAATTATATCAGTAAAATTTAGGGTAACTTTATGCATCCTCATAAAATTTCATGGCACTAAAAGAAATCGTGCATAATAACTTATTTGATACATTTAATGCCTCCAACTAATCTTAATATAAATATCAATTTAAGCATAGCTTAGTCGATAAGATATGTATTATCCTTTTCAAAACTAAAGGTTTGATTCTCACCGGCATTTGTTTGAAGAAAAAAAACACTCAACAGGAATAAAAAGCGGATATTCACTTCAAAAACTCACAATTGACATAAAAGTCTATGACCTACTATAAAGAATAACTTTAATGGACCCATTTAATTAAATAACATTTATTGACAATTGAACTATTTAGTAATATGTTGGTCATAATTAACTGGTTAAATAGATAATCAAACCATTGGAAAAGTACACAACTTATTATTTTTAAAAGAAATGTAACCATGTGTGTTAAAAAAAATATAAGCATTAATTTTTAATTAAAAACATTTGCCTTTTCTTTCTTCACCCTTTTTTCCTTTTTAAGAAGATTTTTGTTTTCTTATAGTGTTAATTTTTTTGGAAAGATGAATGGATTTAATAGGCCTTAGATTGTAGTTTAAGTTATATATTTAAAAAGACAAGTTAAATTATATACTTTGCCACTGCTAACATTTTAGTTTATTGAAATAAATTTGACAATTACATTAATTTAGATACTTCTTTTTTTCAAAAAAATATGTCTAGTTTTGTATATTTGTTCAGGAAAAGGAAAAAAACTTAGAATGTTTTCGACTTGAATATAGTTCAACTGGTTAAAGTATTAGTAATTCTCTTTAAAGGTTTTCTTCAAAAAAAAAATCTCTTTAAAGGTTGCAGATTTGTATATTTATTATTTTATTTTAATAAAGATCTTTACCCTTTTTTTAATTATAATACTGTAAAAAAATGATTTTAATACTACATGAGCTTTTTTTGTTTCTTTTTTCCTTAAATCAACAATATGTGGGGGCAAGATTTTTTTTTTTTTTGAAACTATGTGGGGCAAGATTTTTTTTGTTTTTTTGAAACTATGTGGGACAAGATTTTTTATCTTTGATCTTTCGCAGTTGATAACACGTTAATTAGTTGAGCTACGTTAAGGTTACTCTATTTTTGCTATTTTCAAATATCATACCCCATAAAATTTAAAAGACAACTTCATCTAATGATTAATAAAATCTTATTTTTTATGACACAGTTATTGTTGAATTTTATAGTAAAATTTTGTGAAAAAAAGTGTTGGTTTGAAACATTAAAAATGTTTCATTTATGTTGTTGTTACTTGACTTGAAATTCAAAGGTTTCAAAATGGTTTGAAATATCAAAATGTGTTGATGTTTCTTTTACAAATTTAACTTAAAAGTTAAATTTGTAAGTTATGTTTGAATTTTCACAAGCAACTACACAATTGAGTTACTTTTTATGTATGTTTCATATTGTTTATATTAATTTTATTTTTGGAGAGTTACTAAGTTGCTAGCCTATAAATAGCAACTTGTTTCTTCATTTGAAGTATCTCATTCCATTTTGGAGTATCTCATTCCAATTGAATAATTTTTCTCTCATCTCTTTCTTCTCTTTAATCTTGAGTCAAGTTGAGAGCAAGTATCCAAAATTTCTGCAAGATCCGAGTAGTTCAAGGTTGCTATTCTACCAGAGTTAGTCGTTGTATCCTGCTGAGACGATCGTTGTAGCATGCTTGCAACCCATGTAGAGAGAATAATTGTCTTCAGGATAGCGCTTTGTAAATGTGCCTCGACTACATATTATCTCTTATTCTTGAGTTTTGAAATTGTTATTACATACAGTGTCTGTATTATTGTTTACACTGTAATTGTTTGTTGCCAATTAAGTTGTAATCAAATTTGTTAGTGTTACTCAGTTCTTATACACAACGAATTATTATTTCCAACAGTTATCACGTGTCATTTTGGATTTTTACTTATGCGCGCTATTGACAATGATGTAGTGACTACTCTGAACAAACATTAAAGCTTACCTTTTGGTGACAATTTTGAGCTATCTTCTTATAGAAAATTTTCATAAACCTCTTCAATTTTCATAAAAGAAGACGAGTTTTCACAAAATTGTCACTATTGAGGTATTTTGTCATTGCATACAGAATTGTCAACTTACATTTTTTAAAGTCTAAATTGCGGTAGTGAATGAAATTGTCTCTTTAAAAGATAATTTGATTCGAATTACTAAACGAAGTCCAAATAAAATTTCAAGTTACTTTATTTTTTCAAAAGTCTTTTAAAAATACAATATTTTTCTAATTGGTCAAATATCAATAATCTCCTTTAAAGGTCGCCAACTTCAAATTTAACCTTTTTTTTTTTTTAAAGCTTCAAATTTAAATGTCTGAATTGTAATATTGTCAAAAAAAAATTATGATACCACACCAAAAATCATATTTTAATGCTATTGTTTTATATTTTCTATTATAAAATGTCACGCCTTTTAAAACCATCTAATTAACCCAACATGAGCATAACTCAATGGTAATTGACATATACTCCTTCTATTAAGATTGAAAGTTCAAATCTCATATCCCACATTTATTGTACTAAAAAAAAACATCTAATTGAAAAGGCAACTTCCTTGGAATGATTAATAAAATAGCCATTCTTGAAGACACATTTATATACATCATTTATACTAAAAGAATCTAATTATCCAATTTATTTATTTTGCCTTGTTAGAACAATAACGTCTATTTTATATTTATTTTTCTATTTTAATTGTATGAGCAAATGATAAAATAACTAGACATGTATGGTTGTAAAAGACATGCAAAAATATTATAAAAAAAAAAGAACACACAACGCTTTTAACGTGGTTCGATTTTACAACTTACTTCACGAGATCACGCCCATATATTAGATTATTAAAGGATTAGTACACACAAATTGTCTTATGCATAAAATTAAAAGAACTCCCCTTCTTAGATTTTATGCCGTAATGTCTAGCACTCTTTGACGATCCACATTCACAAGCTCCCCTTATGAAAGGTATAGTGCATTCAACAACCATTCAGTTAGCTTGCAATCTCCAATTGAAGTACGTTCTCCAAATATTCAATATGTAAAGCAAAAATCAGAAAAAGATTGCTCTTCAAGAGTTAACCAGAACAAATTATAAGGTTTTTTTCTCCACTCTCATCTTTCACATTTTTCAAATTTAAAACAAACAAAAAAGCACTCACTATCTCATTAGTCAATCGATTAACAATGCAACCATAGATATATGGGAAGGTATACAAAATCAACACCTTCAATTTGCCAATAACCATATATGACAAATATCACCTTACCCATTTTGCCATTTAAAAGAATATATTAAAAAATGTAGAATATATAAAAATAAAGGTAATAGTCTTTGTGTTTGCCAAAAAAAAAAAAAGAAAAAAAAAGGGTGATAGTCTTTGTGAAGATTTTCCATAAATAAGCGGCTCATAATAAAAACTAAAAGATATTATTGCATTTCAAACAAAGTTTAAAATGTTGATGTCGACAAAAATGTCGAAGTCTCAATTTCATGAAAATGTCGATGAAAATATCGATAAAATGTCGATGTCGATGGATATTTCTGAAAAAAATTTAAAAACAAAAAATTCAAAAAAAATATTTAAATTAATAAATGAACATTTTACACTTTTTAAATGAGTTAAAATACTTGTTACATCATTATATTCACATTAAATTACATTTTCTTGCTTTTTTTTTTTAATATTTCATTCATCAATTTTGTACGGTATAGTGGAAATGTCAATCCCCTTATGTCGATGTCGAACTCATGGACATGTGGAAATATCGATAGAAATGTCGACATGTCGACAGAAATTTAATACCATGATTTCAAATAATAAAACAAAAATAATGCGAATTGATTAATCCTTTTATATACATAAAAATTTGATGTTCAAAAGATATGTTCATTCGTGCTACTTTGTTTTCGAGCTACTTTATTTTTCAAAGTCACTTTTATGAATACTATATTTATAAAAAGAAGTTCAAACATTTGATACATTTTCTTATTGATTTATTTTTGTTAGCGTAGGTTTATAAACGTATCGTTTTTTTTTAATTCAACTAACATATAGAAGTGTTGGAATTCGAACCTCTAAACTTCTTGGTTAATAGTATATGACTAAGTCAGTTGAACATCGATTTAATTATAGAACAACTATCCAATTAAATATTAATAAAAAGCTAACGTGGAATAAGTCTCTGATTTTAACTTTCACTTGGCAACCTTTTAGTTTCTACTACTGTTAATAATATAATTAATATGTTTAAAATACTATAATATATTATTGAATATGTTAATTAAATATAGAAATTTAATGATCAAATTATAATTAGTTTGGTCCTTGTATTTTCTAAGTTGTGTCTATGTAATCCCTATATCTTTTTTAAAAAAAAAATAATAGGTCTATGGACTTTCAAATTTGTGTCTATCGGATCATTGTGCATAAAAAATTTCTAATAGATTTTTAAACTTCCAATTTTTTGTCTAATAGATCTATACTACTAACTACGTTTAACGCTTATGTCACAAAATATTAAACTTATCAAAAATTAATTTGTCGCGTAATCTTTAAGGTGTTGTTTGAGCATTAAGTGAGTTATAATAGTTTGAGTTATAATAATCTGCGGGTTATCATAGTCTGTAAAGTTATATAATATATGTTTATGATGCAGAATTGTTTAATCAGGATTATAATAGTATGTGTTTGGGGTACAAAATTATTTAACTTCACAGATTATTATAACCTATTCAGTGCTCCAAACAAATTCAATGTATCACATAAATCTTAGATATAGTTAATGTGTCACATAAATCTTAAACTACAAATTAAATGTATCAGTTTTGGAAATGTTTTTTGAGCTAACATTTAATGCGCTTTTTACCCTTAAGAGAGAATAATGAATGCCATATGTAATATATAATTTATGATTTAACAAAAACAAATAATTCAATGCATAATTCAATACCTTTATATTGCATCAATTTTTTACAACTATTATTGTTGCTTGTTCTTGAATATTTAGCATTATTGGTTTCAACTATGCAAAGTAATTTCATTTCTCACTTGCACAATCATTGCAACAATTTCTTAAAAGGGGATTCAATTAATTTCAAAAACTTCTATTTTCTCTCTCAATATATATTTCTTATCTCTATAATTATTGTTACTTATAACTATCTAGTCCACATACATTTTTAAAAAGTAATGATTGAATATCATATGTTAAAATTTTCATAATGTTATAATCGAGGCATACAAACAGACTAATAATTGAATCACTTTTTATTTTAGATTGTAGGAGGTCTATTGACAATAATTTAATTTTTTTTTTCTTTCATGAGTCTACTTAATTCACTCACTTAAAAAAAACAAATAACTTAAAAGAACTTAATCATTACATTTATGAAAGCATAATGATTAAAAATGGTCACAAATAAACGAATAATGGCAGAAGTGTAACAAAATCAAAGGTACATAGACTAAGGGTCCATTTTAACCAAAAAAATAATTTTTAATACTTTTTTTTATAGTTAATTATCTTTTTTGAAATGTTTATTATAGTTAAAAATTAAAGTAGAATTTTCACTAACTCTTGTGAATAAATCTTGAGAATTTAAAACAATAATAATTTATAGGGAGAGTGAATTTTTACTTCTGGATTTGGCCAGATATATGGATTTTTATCTTAAGGTTTCAATTTGGACGTTAAATTTATGGGAGTGTTGTAATCTTTACGTTAAACTTGTATAGTAGACTTTTATTCGAATAATAATTTTTTAAAAAATGTGTTCAATAAATTATAAACTATATACTATATGCCTAGTTTGAAATAGATGAAACATTTTGAAAAAGAACATTGAGATGAATTTTAATTGAAATTTCTAAGTTTTGAGAGATCGATTGTGTATTTATCAAATTTAATTTTGTACGATGCTTAATTTTTGTTATACTGGTAAGTTTGCAAGTATATGAATTCTTTGAGGAGGTTAATTTGGTGGTAAATATAGTGAAAATTAAGCAGAAGGTAAAACTTTCAATACTTATCTAATTTTAAGATTCAATCAGATGAAATTGAAAGTTTATGGTTAAAATTGATGTACTTGCCAAATTTTGGGTAAAAATTAAAATTTTCCTCCTAAATTTATAAAAGGAAATTATGGTCCCAAAAAAAACCAATTTCAATACTAAACTTAATTTTTATAATTTTCCAATTATATTTAAATTGAAAACAAAAACTCACAAATTAATATTAATGTTAATGTTAATCACATGGGGATGGAGGAAGGGAAAGTAATTAAAATTAATAATAATCATTAACTCATTGGAGGGAAGTCACATGCACGCACGTGAACAGAACCACCAAGCACGTGGACGGCTGTAATCCAATACGGGCGCGCTTCACCGTAACAAATCCGAATAAAAGCGCCGCGCCTAATAAATATATTATTTACTTATTTGTTTTTGAAGGAGGCCCTAATAAATATTTTACCCTTCTAATTAATAGCATTATCAATTTCAAGGGGGCCCACATCCCAAGGGCAAACTCGTCTTTTTAGATTGTCATTTAACTTACAAGTTACAATGTATATAATAGTAGGGAAAATCTATAAGAATATGTCGTATGGATACCCCTCTAATTTGTGGGAAAAATTCTAGTACTACGGAGTACCATACTAGCTCATTCTAATTATGTTTTAATACATAATTTTTGGTGGATCCTACATAATTTTCAAAAGGATGCCAATGTTGTAAACAATAAATGGGAGTAGTATGGAAAATTTTCCATACTACCGTAGTGGTAGTACTAGAATTTTTTCCCCAATTTGTTATCTACCACATTAGCATTTTATTAAAAATGATGTGAGGTCTATCAGTATTAAAAAAAATATTTATCAAGACAAAATTATAGTGTGAATAATGAAATATGGTGCTATTGTAGTACTATAAATTTTTTTTCTAACAGTAACAATAATAGCTTATGGAAATTTTCAATTTTCATGGTTTTTGCTTGCATCCTCCTCAGGTTCTTCTTCATGTTGTGCAGTTGGATTAGGGTTGTTTGTTGGTCGATTGACATCAATTTTGGGAGAAAATTGACTCCAAAAATCGATTAGTCAGTTTCCATTAAATGGAAATCGATTGTTTTCTGGATGTGAAGGCAACCGACTGATCGGTTAGTCAATTGGTCGACTGTTTTATGGGGTGAAGTCAACCGACCGATTGGTCAGTTTTCACCATTTTTTTTATTATTTTGTTCGGGTTTGTTACTCTTTGGAGGACTCCATTTGTAGTTCGAAAAGGAGAGACGGCAACGACAACTTTAAATGGAGAGGGGCGGCGGCGGCTTCGAATGGAGAGGAGAGCAGCTGATCGGAGCAAGAGAGGGGAGAGGCAAGGTGACAACTTTGAATGAAGAACAAAAGAAGGGAGAAAGGGAGGCAGCAAAATGGCATCAGAGAGAGGGTTGAGGCATGAGTGGTGACGTCATAAAGGAGAATGAGGTCTGAGATGAGGCAGAGAAGAACGAGGATCTTACTCCTTAGGGTTAGTTCGATTTAGATTGAAGATGAGGAGGGGAAGAACACAAAACGATGTCGTTTTGTGTCTTTCATTTAAAAAAGATTAAAAAAATAAAAAAGAAAGCATATTAAAAATTATGTTGGTCGATTTTCACACACTTGAAGGGACCAACCTTTGCTAAGGAAAACTGACCAACTAACGCGGTTCGGTTGGTTGAGGCAGTTTTCGACTTAATTGTATTCACCCCTAGGTCATATGTATTTCTTTGTTGTTTCACTTGGTTGGGTGCATGATAATTCTCATAATTGAGTATTATCTAGCTCATAAAATTAGGTTATGCTTGGTTTTATTATCATTTTCTTTATAAATTCATTTAAATTTCAAGAAAAGTAGCATGAATCTTTCAAAGTAAATTAAAATAAATAAAATGGAAGGAAAAGAAAAAAATTGCACTAATGAAGTGTTTTTGGCTGTAGTTTTGACAAAAAGGCACGATTTTCACACGATTGCTGATCGATTGTTATGACAATCTGGAACCAAGAAAGGAAAAATGGGATTTTCGGGATTGACCAGATTTGAAAGATTCCAGCATTTATTTCTCCTTAAATCAAGCTACGATTTCATACATCAAGTTGTATATGGAGTGCGAAGAAACCCTAGCCACCATTGTCTACAAAAATGAAGAAAAAACACACAAAAAGGCGGAATTCCTCCTTGGAAGAAACCCCATTTTCTGCACTTTTTCTTCTTCTCCAACTTGCTGTCCATTTCATTTCTTCCTCTCTTTTCTTCCATATTCAATCCAATTTGGGTGAAAACCTAAGATTGTTAAGACCCAATTCATCTTGAAAAAGATTGAATTGAGTTCGATTATAGAGAAGGAAAGAGAGGTTGATGGGAATTCTATTTTTCTTGTACTTTCAGTTTCTGTCCAACAATTTTTTTAGCTTTATATATTGTTTGTGATGTTGTTTTCCCTCTCATGTAAGTGTTGTTTTGTTTTCCTTTTAATTTAGTTCTTCAATTCAGTTTGTATCTTTAGTTTTGTGACAGTTCAATTATGCAAGGTTATTTTTAATAAAGTGATTCCATTTTAGTATTGAAAATTTTGGTTGAGTTTAGTTTTTCTTTTCTTTCTCTGCAAGTTCGCTTCCCTTTTAAATTATGACTTCTCTTTCATGTAAAGCTTGTTCATCTTCTTCTTTTACCATGAGCTAAATCTACCTAGGGATTCAAGAACATGAGTGCCCTAAGGTGAGAATACTTAGCTAATAATTGAAGGCAATCAACATTAACATAGACGTTGTTTGTTTTTATTGATTTTAATGTTTTATTTGAAATCATTGAATGATCAACTTGGGTTGCTTTTAAGTCCAAATCTAATATCAAATGGGGTAAGAAGAAGAAGGATTTCGTAAAAGCAATGAGGCAAAAAGCTTAGACATAAGCCATGCTTGATCCTAGACATAGGACGGGCCTCTCAAAACCAAGAATGCAATCTTAACTACCTAAGTACGATTGACCATAGACATATAAGTCAAATCACTTAGTCTCCTAAGGGTTTTGAATCAAAACTGAATAGGAGTTGATTCGGTTTATAACGTTATGTGAAAATGTTCGATTGCTATGGCAATTGATTAGCAATCTCATGGAAGGGCATGAGTGCACTTAAATCCCCTCATTCTCTTAAGTGAAATTCCATAAGTTTTTCCAGTTTCTTTTATGCAGTCTTTTTAGTCACCTTAACACCCAATACATTTTGCTTTTAGATTTCTTGCTACTAAAAGTTGTTGTTGTTTCACAATCTTGGTTACACATTAATTTTGTTGTTCTCGCTCCCTTGGGTTTCAATATCTTGGAATATTTCCATATTACTTGCATCAGCAGTATATACTTGCACTAAGGGTTAAGCTTTTATTCTTATTAAATTTTATCCTCAAGTTTCACTTGACTAGTGCATCTTCTGTCAAAATTCAAGTCAAGTTCTGTTAAAAAAAGTAGTTTTTGTTTTGGAAATTTGACTAATAATGCAAATATTTACTTAAGAAAGATGAAAACTATTATAAAGAAATTATGAGAAAAAAAAACAGAATTTTCAAAAACCAAAAACCAAAAACTAAGACCCCGTTTGATAACCATTTGGTTTTTAGTTTTTGGTTTTTGAAAATTAAGCTTGTTTTCTCTCAATTTCTCTACAATGATTTTCAACCTTAAGGAAGCATTTGAATTCTTAGCTAAATTCTAAAAACAAAAACTACTTTTTTTAGTTTTCAAAACATGGCTTGGTTTTTGAAAACATAGGTAAAAGGTAGATAACAAAACAAGTAAATCCAAGGGTGGGAGTAGTATTTATAGGCTTAATTTTCAAAAACCAAAAACCAAAAACCAAATGGTTATCAAACGGGGCCTAAAGTCTTGTTTGAGAACGATTTTGTTTTAGTTTTCTATTTTTAAAAATTGTGCTTGTTTCTATACCAAAATTTCACTCTTTCTTAACCAAATTTCAAAAACAAAAACAAATTCTTAAAAACTATTTTTTTTTTGTTTTCAAATTTTGACTTGAATTTTGAAAATTTAAAATGTAAATAGCAAAACAAAGAAATTCATAGGTGAAAATAGTATTTGTAGGTATAATTTAAAAACTAAATAGTTGAGCCTAAAAGTTTGAGAATCTATTCTCTAAAAAAAGTATAAAATTTTAAAATTTTAAAAATCTATTAAATACTCTTTGGACACAAAGACTTTAAATTTTCGGATCAAAGTTTGAATTTAACCATACTTGGTCGTTTTTTTTTTTTCCCATTATTGAGGAGGGTGCCACATGGCCAGGGGCAAAGTCGTCTTTTCGTAGGAGGCGCGCCCGTAGAAATAAGTTTTTTGATAAAGCCGCCCTAAGAGGAAGGAAGTGGGCCCAGAGTGCCACGCTGGAGGGTCCCTCGAAGTGGCAGTGGAAAAGCACGAAGGGTCATAGGGTGGTTGGCGAGTCCTTATGATGGAGGGATTTTTCTTTTCTTTTTCTTTTTAATATTTATTATTCTACTTTTAATTATTTAATTAAATTTTTATTGTTTTTGAGATATATAATTTTTAAAACTAAAATAATTTTAATTGATATTGATATGACATTAATACGACTTAATAAAGTTTATAGGATCTATTGATTTTGAAATCATCTTCTTCTAGGTAGACAAATATTAAGTCTGTGAGTTGGATTTTTTATTTTGAGATTTTTATGTCGGTCGAAGTCTTGAAATTGTTTTCTTTTGTTTAAATATGTTTAAATGAATTTTTATGGATTTTTAGAACCTACATTTTATTATTACAATAAATTATTTGGAAATATATTTATTTTTGTTGCTATTTATTTAAAAACAGGATATACGTAAAATCATTTGGATAATGCTTTCATTTTTCTTCTGTTTTTTATTTTTATAAAAACAAATCTATTTTCTTTCCATTTCTTCTTTTTTTTTTTATTATTTAATTTTCTAAAAATAGTTTTAAATTCTTAAGAAATAGTCAAAAACAAAAATTTGGAAACCATATCTGTTTTAGTTTTAAAGTTTTGCTATAAATTTAGAAATGTTTTAAAAAGTAGATTACAAAGTTATTATTTGTTAGTAAACAAGTATAATATTTAAAAGAAAAACAAATTTATC
Source organism: Trichosanthes truncata (assembly GCA_033996785.1). NCBI lineage: Eukaryota > Viridiplantae > Streptophyta > Magnoliopsida > Cucurbitales > Cucurbitaceae > Trichosanthes > Trichosanthes truncata. Next base: position 3,668,072 of record MU867261.1, read on the forward strand.
CGTAAGTCGTATACTAAATCAGTACTAAAAAATTTAAGTAGAAGACTCTTCAAAAATGAAATAATAATAAAGGAGTAGACTATATAACAATAGAGAAAAATATGATTTCTATTTCTACGCCGTCATTTATTAAAAAAAAAAAAAAAGAAAGAAAGAACTATTCTTGTATAAAACATATTTTTAAGTTAGAAGTAGTAAATAATTTTATTTTATTTTTTTTTGGTATAGCTTCCAAGCAACCATCTTTGTATTTCAACTAATTTTATATAATTTATTCCTTTTCATTACCCAGATCGACCAAATATATATATATTTTAAAAATTTAGAAAAAAATTCCTAATTAATAATAAATAAAAGAAAATAAAAGTTAAACTATATATTTAGTCATAAACTTTGAATTTTGTATCTATTTAGTCTATAAACTTTCAAAATTACAAATTTAGTCTCTGAATTTTTGACTTTTTTTTAAATTTACGGGTCTAATAGACACAAAAATGAAATTTTAGGCTCCGTTTGATAACCATTTGGTTTTTAGTTTTTGGTTTTTGAAAATTAAGCTTGTTTTCTCTCAATTTCTCTACAATGGTTTTCATCTCCCTTAAGGAAGCATTTGAATTCTTAGCTAAATTCTAAAAACAAAAACTACTTTTTTTAGTTTTCAAAACATGGCTTGGTTTTTGAAAATATAGGTAAAAGGTAGATAACAAAATAAGTAAATCCAATGGTAGGAGTAGTATTTATAGGCTTAATTTTCAAAAATCAAAAACCAAAAACCAAATGGTTATCAAACGGGGCCTTAGGGTTTCATTAGACATAAAATTCCAATTTATATCTAATAGATTAATTAATTTTTAAAAATTTTGAATTTGATAGGAATCTATTAGACACAAAATTGAAAGTTCATGACGTATTAGACACAAAATTAAAAGTTTAGGAATTTATTAGATATTTTTAAAAGTTTAGAGACTAAATAGACATAAATCTTAAAATTTAGAGGCTAAACTTGTAATTGAACCTAAAATAAAATAAGATAAAGCCTTACAAGAACGAAAAGCCTATAGATGGAGACCATGCGAGTTCATGCTTTCCTGTTAAATGCAAGATCATAACGTGGGTCCCAATAACTGGCCAAACCTTGACTACAAAAGAGAGTATGTTTTGGCTAAATATATGTTTTAACATATTTTCTCGTGTTTTTTTCACTTTAGTCCTTATAAATTATTATTTTTTAATTTAGGTCTTGTTTGATATTTATTTAATTTTTGAAAAATTATTTAATTTTTTATAATTTTTTTATAATAGTTTTCATCTTTCTTATAAAAACATTTGAATTCTTGGTTAAATTTTAAAAACAAAAACAAGTTTTTAAAAACTATTTTTTTTTAGTTTTCAAAACTTGGCTTCGATTTTGAAAACATACTTAACAAAACGATGAAACTCATAAATGAAAGTAGTGGTTAATAAGCTTAATTTTCAAAGACTAAAAACTAAAATGGTTACAAACGAGGCTTTAGATTTTGAAGACTGATTTTTATTTTTAGAATTTGGTTAAGAATATAAATATTTCTTTTAAGAAAGATGAAAACCATAATAAATAAATTGTGAAAAAATAAGCACAATTTTCAAAACATAGAATACTAAAAACAAAATCATTATCAAATAAGGCTTTAATTTTTTATGTTTTAATTTTTTTAATTATATCATTTTTGTTGATAGACTTGCTTGACATGATATATCAATGCATATAGTGAATCTGACATGACCATTAGTAAGACTTTTAAAAAATATATATTTTTTTCTTCTTAAAACTCTTTTCATTAAAGTGATTTTAATTTAAACACTTGTGTACTTGGTTACATCTTAAAAGTGATTTTGATAAAGAGCAGAAGATAAGCTTTAAATTTGAGGCCAATTTGTAATTTCAGCATTATTTAAATTTTTTCTTTTTTCTTTTGGAATTTTTTAATATGAAGAGTTTTGTTTTTTTTAAATGATTCTAAAATATTTGACCAGAAGTCACTTTAAAATCATTTTTTTATAATCACTTTTAAACTAATTATTGAGAAAATGATTATTAACCAATCTAATTTTTTCAAAAGTGATTATTTTTGTTGTTGTCAAACACTCTAGTTTAGATTAAAAAAAAAAACATTTTTGGTCCTCCATAATCACTTATAAAGTTAATCCAAACACACTCTTGAGTTGACATAAATTTAGATGAGATATTGTATCACCTAATAGAAGAAAGTTTCTAATTTGTTCTCCAAAAAAATTCAGAAGTCCACATAAATTTCAACTTTCCTTCTCTTTAGATTGCCAAATTTCCTCTCCAAATTTCTATATATAAATTCATCATCTACTAGAGATGTCCATTTTTCCCGCGGGGACGGGCCCCATGGGAAACTACCTTAACGGGGTGGGGAATCCTTGTTTAGGCGAGGAATGGGGGAGGGAGTGGGGGAAAAAAATTCTCCAATAGCTAAACGGAGATGGGGACGGGGAATTCCCCGTCCTTGTTCCTTGTTCCTTGCCCCGTTTAATTTTTTTTATATATTTTTTGAATTTTTTTAATATATATATGTGTATAAGTATATGTATGTCATTTAAAATTTTATTGTTAATGATTTAGATAATTGAATATGTTTGAATTATATAGTTAAACATTTTAATAATATGTATGGATTAATTAGATAATTTGATATGTAATATTGTTTTATTTTTATTAGTAGGTTCAAGAATTTTATCTTTAAATAGATATTTTTAATAGAAAATTAACTATTTAAATTAAGATTTTTGGTGGATAATTAACAATGTAATTGAAAATTAATGGATATTTTCCATAGAAGTTAACTATTTAAAAATTTATCAAAAAAAATTATTTGATTCTTAAAAAAGAAAAAAAATTAAATAGAGAATAATTCCTTGCAAGGAACCCGATCCCCACAAAATTTAAAGAGGAATTTCATGGGGATGGGGATTCAAATGGGGGGTGGGGGTGGGGGTGGGGGTGGGGGTGGGGGTGGGGACGGGGAACCCATCCCCATCCCGCCCTGCATTGTGGACATCTCTATCATCCACCAATGTTAACATTCTTCAACAAGAAGAATACAATAAACAAAAAAATATTACAATATAAGGGACTAAATTAAAATTTCTTAAACAAGAGAGACTAAGGTTGCATTTGAGATTGATTTTGAAAGCGTTATAGGTGATTAAAGAAAAATCTTAATAGCTTTTTCTGTTTGACAAAACTGATTGTGAAATAATCTATTAAAATCACTTATGTAAACACACGTACATCCACAAAATTTGTTCCTACTAGCTTTTAAAAATAGATTTTTATAAAATTTGATTCATCTTTTTAACAAAATTTTAATTTTCAATTTTATCCTTTGATTTTGTATATCTAATATTTTTCTCACACAACCAAATTGTATTTTCTATTTTTTTTTTCTTCAAATTGATTAGATGAATGGAACAAATTTTTTTTTTTTAAATTACACATATTTATCTTAATATTTAACAATTTAGAGCAAGCGAAAATAAATAAATAAATAGAAAATACATAACATTTTAAACAATTAATTATAAATTATAAATTATCAAAAAAAAATTATCGCAAATTTTGATAATATGTTTTTTTAGTCATTATAGCTAAATCGCAACAATATAGTATTCATTTACCAAACAATGTAATCTGTTTTTTTAAGTTTAAAGCTGAAATTTATTGAACACTAATTTACTCCATATTACAATTGCTTTTTCTAAAAGCACAGTTGCCAACAATTATTTTAAAAGCTACAACAATCCCAAACTAAGTCTAAATGTAACAACTTCCAAAAACATCAATAACTAAAACATATATTTAACCCGATCCTAATCGGATGGTGGCGACTCAAAGGGCAGTAGTTGATCTAGAATTTTTGATGTTATGATGAAGAGATGGAGCCATGAGATATTGAGACAAAGCCCTAAAGTGTGGGACCAAAGTCCCCCAATGATAGAAACATGTTGAAACAATCATTTTCAATGTACATTGTATGCTACTTTGCCTTTGCTTTTTCATTCTCTAAGGGGCCGTTTGGCCCATGGGTTTGGGTTGGGATGGGTTTGGATTCCAAACCCAAAACCATGTTTGGCACAAGGTGTTTCAAAACCCATGGTTTTGAAACACAACCCCATGGGTTACAACAGTGCAACCCCATGGGGTTTGTGCCATGTTTTCCTCTTCCATTTGCCGTTTTCCATTTTCGGCGACTACTCCGACAACAACTCAAGCGACCACTCCGATGACAACTCCGGCGACCACTCTGACAACAACTCCGGCGACCACTCCGACAACAACTCCGGCGACCACTCCGATGACAACTCCGGTGACCACTCTGACAACAACTCCGACGACCACTCCGATGACAACTCCGGCGACCACATCGGCGACCCGACCACCGCTAACGATTACCTTCGACGACCACTGCGATGAGAACTCTAGAGACCAGTTCCATTTACCATTCTCCATTTCTAGCGACTACTTCGACAACAACTCTGATGACAACTCCGGCGACCACCCAACAACCACCGATAACAACAACTCTGACGACTACAACGGTTACCCGACCACAGCTGACGATTACCTCAGACAACCACTACGATGAGAACTCGAGAGACCAGTCTGACGATTACCCCTGCGACTCGACCACCCCAACAACTAGACACCCCGATAACCCAACCACTCAAACAACCCGACTTGCCCGAACCACCGACAACAACCACTTCAATGACCCGATCACCCGACAACCATAGTTGACGATCACCTTGAAAACCTGACCACCTAGCAACCACCGTAGACAACCACCTAGTGACCACTCCGATGACCTGACCACCCTGATGACTACTTCGGCGATTACCCCGACGACCTGGTAACCCAACCACCCAAAACCACTGTTGACGACCACCTGGTGACCACCCTGGCGACTCCAACAACCCAACCACTGCCATAACCACCCAGCGACCACTCCAGCGACATGACCACCCTGATGACCACTCCAGCGACCCGACAACTACTGCTGAAAACCACCCAACGACCATTCCGGCGACCTGACCACCGTGCAATCACCACCGGCGACCACCTCAGCATACTCAAACACCCCATCAATCCAACCACTCCAATGACCACTCCAACAATCACCCTAGCGACCCAACCACCTAGTCAATATTTTGAAAGGGCCAGCGTGGACGAGCTATATGCAAAACTAAAGGCGATCCCAGGGATGACAAGGCAAGACTGAATGGCTGTTGCAAAGACTATTATCTCGGATAGTATGATGTTGAACTCCTTCTTTACATTCACCCCATATTGGAAGTATGATTACTACGTGAAAATTTTGGGGAAAGCACCTAGAACCTGACTCTCTTTTCATCACTTTCATCTACCACTCTTATGACTTACATTTGTGTTTGGACAACTACTTCTACTTTCTTGTCATTTCATCTGGAATGTGTGTTATGATATTTTTAGAACTAGATCTTAGTTCTAATTTTTGGTTTTACTTTACCATTGGCAACACCATTCTTACATTGCACCTATTAATTATCTGTTGCTACGCATAATATTCAATTTTATGTCATCATGAGTGGAGTGAATGAGATAGCATATAGTTATATAAACTACACATAGTATAATTCAAATTGAACTATAGTTGCAATAATTGCTCTACATAATTGGTTAAATAGTTGGTATGTAACACACCAAAAAAATTATGAAGTTAAAAAAATGGAGTAGGAAAAAAAAACAGTGTAAGATTTTTTTAAAAAATAATAAACAGTTTGAAAAATTATAAAAAAAAAACAAACTAAACAAACCCAGCCCAACCCAACCCTGCACCCAAAACACAGGTTTCAGCAAACCAGCCCAACACAACCCTGCACCCCAAACACAGGAATCAAAAACCCTAGGGTTTCTGATTCCAGCCAAGAAACCCCAGGGTTCCAGAACCCCAGGGTTTCTAATTCCAAACCAGCGCGCCAAACAGCCCCTAAGGGTTTAGGGGATGAGAGAGAAAGAGAAGAGAATAGAAGAGAGAGAGAGAGAGAGCATCTCACCAAATCTGAGTAAATTTAACATCAATCTAAATTGTTTTGATTTTGTCGTTTATTTTTGTAAGAAATTTTTAATAGATTTGAAATGACAAGGTTTGTCGTGTTCAAATCAAGTTGAATGGTTTTGATTTGAATAAATGAAAAGTAATAATAGATTTCAATGATGGGATTTTGAACAACGTCCAAATTAAGTTGTATTAATTTTAATATCAAGAAGTTTGAAATTGGTTAAGTTCAATTTCAAATCATAAATTAAATATTATTGACGTAAATATATTTTAGGGAATAAAATCACTTTTTATCATAAATTTACAAAAGTTGTATCAATTTTCAAATTGGGCCCTAAATATAGACAGGCACAACAATTTTTACCCTTTGTTTATTTATGCTAATTCACTCACTAATTTTAACAAAAAGTAATACAGAATCTTCCTAAGCTTATTAATTTTAATAAAATTAACTTTTTTGTAGAAAATTAAGTTTGATCAAAACAAAAATTAAACATTGAATAACTTTGCTAAAATTCACAAATTTCAACAAAAATTTAATTAAAATTTCATATTTCTCTAAAATTCTATCAATTTTGTACAACACATATATTTTATAATTCAATGAGCACATATTAGAGTGCCTTTTTTTTAATGATCTTTTGAACGAAGATTAAAGTTGTGACACTTGTTAAAGTTCAAAGTTAAAGATTACACTTATCTAAATTTGAGGTGTAATTTGATGAAATTAAAAGTTTAAGGTCATAAAAATAGATTTTTTTCCCTATGTTTAAATAACAATTTTTTCTTGTTTCTAAAAAAATTATTCTCCTAATTGTACAACTCTAATATACTTTATTTACGTTCTATCAACACAACAAAAGTTGACATTTATCAATATTATTTTGATTTGTGTGGGGTCAACTCACACGTAGACTAATTTTGCAAAACAATGTTTAATCTTACAACATTTAGTTCAACATGTGGAGTGAAAATATTCGAATCTCGGACCTCTTGGTAAAAAATATATGCCTTAACATTAAGTTGTCAAGAGGCTTGTAAAATGATAATATACCATGTTTGAAACTTTGAACTAAAAAATTTCTCGATTGTTTTAACTTGCCCTTGACCACAGCACTAAGCCAGCCCGTTGTTTCCCATTAAAAAAACGATTGTTTATAAGTAGTTTTTTGAAATCTTAGCTAAATTTAAGAGCATAAGTACTTTTCATTTTTTATACGAGATTATGAGAAAGAAAATATTCCTCAATTCGTTTAAATAATACTAAGAGAAAAGAATAGTTACAAAAGCATTTGATAAGGAACTCCAACATCAGAATTCTCTCTCAAAGTGTTTTGTGCAACACGATTGTCAAGGAACAAGTGTAACTTAACCCATATTTAGGATTTTCTAAACTTGAGAATGTTTGGCTATATCTTTCAAGACAAAAGAGAAAACAAAATAATTGCCTAAATGCATGGTATGTACTTATGTATATATATAAACTTCGAAAGGTTTTAACATTTTATCTAATAAACCTATTTTCGTGTTTATAAATATGAACTTCAATAATTTAGCTAACTTGAGCATAACTCAATTGGTTAAGACATATACTCTCAACCAAAAGGTTAAATATTCAAATCTACTCACCACATGTTGTAGAACTTTTTTTTTTTAAAAAAAAAAAAACCTTCAATGATTAAAATATTCCAAGAGGTCTAAGTCTGTCTTTCTACTTTTAACTTGACCTATTCTAGAAAAAGGGCTCATAGCTTCAGTGAGATTTTCTCCCTGAAAAAATGATTAACTAAAAAGGACTTTTGCTAGAAAAGAGTAAAGATTCAGAATGGGTAATTCCAGAACTGACCTCTTTCTGATGTGGTATTTACAGGTGGATTCGGCACAAAACAACAGCAAAGAAACACAAAAAAAATTGAGCAATCGAAAACAGGGAAAAGGATCAACTAGAACCAACACAACAAAAGTACATTATTATATGCCAAGAAGATAATGTTTGGCTGAAATCTCACACAGCCTGCAACAAGCCCTACCATCCATCTTCAACAGTGATAATAAAAAGAAACAAAAATATGGCAAAAATATGATGGAATAAGTCATGTGTATATGGTATGGTCTTGATTCATGGAATTTGAGGAGGGGGTATTACACCACAAGCACTCTACTTCCAAAGATGTCAGGATCATGTGCACTATACATGAAATAGACTCCTCATATCAACAGACATCTGAAAAAGTTCATTGATTGAAATCTAATTCCAGGTAGAGATCATCAAACCTAGCTTTTGCCTATTCATTACTTTTTAGAATTGAAAATGCAATGTCCAAACTCCATGTTCATAACCTGAAAGTGGATAAGACAGCTTGAACGATTTTACACGGCCAACAATTTCCATATCCTTCAACATTACTTTGTTATCATTGAAAAAGTCGAACCACCAACCGAGAAATTATTGGAGGTCGTCATGTGTGGTTGATCTCCATTCTCCCATGATCATTATGATGCATAGTCTTAAAAAGCATTCCCTCAACTTTAATTCTTGGCTATATAAAAAAAGTGACAAAGGTCACTAAAAAAGAAGAGTCGCCACTGTGGTTAAATAACAACTCAATGAGAACAGTTACAAACACAATAACCACACTCATTGAAACATTTGCTATGTTATCATATTTGAGTTCAGGTAACTTTGACATGACTGCCACATGATGAGTAGCCTAAAGAACCATCCCATGAGAATAAGCGCACACCGTACCCAATCCCAGTTTTGAACTCAAGCATCTACATTGGGGGGGGGGGGGGGGGGGGGGGGGGGGGGGCTCTTCAGGGGAAGATGTCAAATTTCATAAAACCGGACAATGGCCTATCATTATATATTACATAGCTTCTACATGCATATAACTTGGATCTAAAGCCCAGAATTTGTTAGAATCGAACTGCCCCAACTATACTCATATGAGTGAAGGATATCCAGTCACAGCTTAGGGGCCAGTGTTTAGAGCATGGGCTAACTAACTTAGAGTGGGTTTGGTTTCCTAGGCCTAACTCATGTTCGAAGTGAGGGTTTGCCAAGCTCGAATTTGGCTTCTCAAACCCATGGCTTGAACAAGTAATCCACTATTTAAGCTATTGACATAATTTTTCTGAACTTAAACTTCCTAAACCCTCTACTTAAACTCTCTTTATAATTCAAAGACACACTTCTACAACCTATAGAATAGATCCTATTCAAGTATGGCTCTCTCCACTTAAACTCTCGGGCTTAAGATGGTGAGCCTACACCTCTAATGACCCCTCCTTCCTATTTTGCATAAAAGCAAAGAATGAACCAACTTTCCCTTCAACACGTCCTTCAAAAAGTACCCTCAAACTTTTTTTTTTCAAAAAAAATCCACACCCATCCCAAGGCCCACCCCAACTTTGGAGACATCACCTACAACAAAATTCTTTAAACTCCCAATCCAGTCAAGAGGGAACATTTTAGTTACTAATCCACATTCTTGATGCTCTTTAAGCCAATTTACATCAATTACATCAAGCAAAAAGCAATCAATACTGATGTTCACAACTTTGCATTCTAGCAATCACCCTTAGAAGTGTAAAAGGAGTGGCAATCAATAAGAAATTCAGTGGACAAGAAGAGACTTACAGGGAAAAATTGATGAGCATCTGAAGAATTTGGATAGCAGAATGATGGCAAAGACTTTAGAGGAGGATTACATTTATCATGCCATCTTTCTACTGAGTGTTGCGAGTGCAGATATAACAATTGGTAGCTGCTGAGTTCCGCAAGCTCCTAGTGCTCTCTGTTGAGACCTTTATCTTAATTTCATAATCATGATTTGCCCTTTTCTATGGCATTGGTGGTGTCAAAAATAATTTTTCAGAACCACATGCAATAGAACGAAATCGAAATATTCCAATTCATTAAACATTCTTTAAAATAGCCATGTCAATAAAACAACGTAAACGTTGATAGCAAAATGGAAAAATTAATGGCGTATATAGGTGATACAGAATCTTAGCACAATCTCCAGCAAGTTAGTCAATCAATTGTACAGTCAAATTCTAAATCTCTGAAAATTGTGATCCTGGTGAACATGGGAGGAATCTTGTGACGGTAAGAGGCACACATATTTATCATGATCGGCATTGCCGTCCTTGTAGCACATCAATTAACAAAAGCTCCCACCCCTACTTACTACCGTCCATAAGGATGATATCGACCACTTGGAGCACTCCCTGCACCATCATATCCTCCTCCTCCTCCTCTACTTCCATAGAAGGAGCCTCTACCACCAGTAGGGTATCCAGTGCCAATGCCCATATCATAGCTACCTGCATACCCACCAGTATTAGGAGCACCACTGCTGTTATACGCACCATAACTCTCGTCAGGTCCACCATAACCACCTCTATAATCATAACCTCTGCTGAAGCCTGCTCCATAACGAGCAGAATATCCCATAGAGGGGTCTTCCCTGTAAGCTCCAATGCCACCAGTACCATACATTCCATAGCCACTAAAATCGTTTCCACCATATCCAGCATAGCTACCACCTCTAGCACCATATGGTCCACCTGTCCTAAAACCACCACCATACCCGCCACCTCCAAACTCCCCATATGCATCCCCATAGCCACCACTGTAACTTGGCCTGGAGTCATGGTATCTCTTTGAAGGGGCTGGAGGTGGATTTGCCTTTTTTGGCTCTGCCTTCTTGATCTCCACCTTTAGAAAAAAGAAGCACCAACCTTAAATTGTTAAAATGACTTCAACAGATGAATATATCTAGTAAATAATCTCAATTCTTATGTTGTACTTGTACATATGGCCAATACAATAAAAAAGCCATAAAGGAACCAACAAAAAACCTTTATTGCAGTTAACTTTAAGAATTTTCTTTTCAACATGTATCTGAATTTGAATAAGCCTGTGATAAAAAATGGCTTTCTGTAAGAGAAAACAAAATTATTTGGATGAGCTTTGATTATGAAAATGTTCAAAAATTGATTCCAATCACTTTTGTTCTATTAGTTTAGAATGTTTTAATATTAGAGTCAATAAACTGGAAAAAATAATCAAACAATATGAAGTATTGCTTCCAAAAAACCAAAATATCATTTCCATTTTCTACTAAATTACTTTTTTCCTCTCTTAATAATGTTTTCCAAAAACATTTTGCAAAATAGATTTCAAGATTTCAAACTTTTTCAAACTTCACTCCAGTGAACCCTGAGCAACTCTCACAAGGAATTCCAATGCTCTGTATAGACTTCTCAATTGACGATTTTTGTGCCTTGGGTAGAACTACTAAAATAATTCAGGAAAGAAAAACATCGTGGCAATGGAGATTTTGCAACAGCATAACTTAGCCTTAGTTCAATAAAATGTATTCATGTAAATATAGATTATTTAAGAAATTTAGAATTTGAACAAATGACTGATTCGAAGTGGAACTAATAAGACATACTAACTACTTGGACAGACAGTCAATGGAAATTTTGAACTTTTCTAATCAAACCTATATTTGTTAGAAAGGGTTCATATTCCAAATCCAAGAAATTGGCCAAAGAAATAAATACTAAATTCATGCAACCACAAGAGCAGAAAAAATTTTCATCTGTTGCTCAAACATAATTAAAACAAATGATAATTCATTAAAAACAAAACCCCCACGATAGGAACCTAGCGCATTGGTACATAGAAGCTAAAATCCTGTTTCGGTAAATCATTTTCTACAAAAGATAGAAAGTGGACATGTTAGATTAGTTCAGCCGAGAAGGAACTCTGCTGACCTGACTGCCTGCCAACTCAAGCCTGTTTCCATTTGCCAAGAGATCATCAACTGCTTGCTCTGTCTCAAATGTAATAAAACCAAACCCACGAGACCGACTGGTGGAGTGGTCACGCATAATCTGGTGTTCCTTAACCTCACCATATTGCATAAAAAAATCCCTGAACTCATCTGCTTGACACTTAAAACGTGAGTACGCTACACCTCACAGTACCATATAAACAAGCATTAGTGTAATCAATGAGTTACCTTCATCTACAGATGTAGGAATTCCTCCAACAAAAATCTTCTTAGTCTTGAAATCTCGAGAGCTAGAAGATCCTTTGGGTATTGTTCGCTTGATTTCCACCTAAAAGATAAGTAAAGGTTTGAGCTGAAATCATTGAAACCTAATGTCTAACTCAAAATCAACACTAAGTACAGGCCTACTTGTTTCCCATTAATAATATGTGTGTCCTCAATGACTTTATCTACCACAGAGTGATCAGCATAAGTCACAAACCCGAATCCGCGGGGATGTCCAGTCTTCCGGTCCTTCATTATAACAGAGTCCGTAATTTCTCCATATTGACCGAAATGCTTAACAAATTGTGCTGCATATAATAAATTGAAATCCCAACTCTTACAAAAACGCAACAATCGCACAGGAAACGTACAACCGTAAAAATAAAAAAAAAATAAAAAACTAACCGGAAGTTGTTTCCCGGGGTAAACCTCCGACGAAGATTTTCCTACGACAGGATCCAAAAAACCATGAAACGGATCAAGAAACCATAAAAGCAAACATCAGAACCTCACTTGCACAAAACTTACCCAGCACTGGCACCGTCGCCATGAGAGGGAGGTTCATGTCTACTGGAATCGTCTTTATGGTTGAAGGGTTTGGGGTCGTCGTGTTCACCATTAGTGGCAGCATCATTTGGCTTGGAATCCATGGAGTTTTCCGACATGAAAGGAACAGAGGAAGTTGAAGAGAGGGGTTAAAGACAAGTGAACGAGGGAAATGGCTAAGCCCTAGAGGACATGTGTTGATGTTTGTTGGTTTCGCAGCGCTGAGTACGGAAAAATGGCGCCCTTAAACCCTAGAATTCGCAATTGGCCACAACCTCAAGACGGACCTGCTAAATTCATTGCATTCGACCAATGGGCAATAAATATCCTCTTTTTTTTATCTGCTGCGGCCGGACCTATTGTTATCGCGTAAAACCGGATTTTTCTACCCGTTATGATAATTGTATTTTGGCAAAATATATCCAAGCTTAAATTACACAAAATACCCAACAACTTGGAGGTAGATTTTAATTTTCCTTCTATGTACTTTGAAAAGTTTTATCTTTAGCCTTCAACTTTGAAATTTATTACAAAAAATACTTTTAGATAATTTTTTCATTAAACTAAGATAGAAATTGATGTGACGATTATAGTGTAAAAATTGAAAGTCATACGTGACATCATTTACAACGTCATTCATGTCAATTAACATGACGGTTAATGTGTAAAAATTGATTTATGTAAATGATTTTAATGATGTTTTTTGAGATAAAATAAATGGTAACAACCATCTTAATCTTCTATATAGTTATAAAGAATATCATATACGCCTTCTCATTTTCACATATTAGCTGCCACGCCAATTTTCATTCTTTATTTTAATGGAAAACTATTTTCTAGAGAAATTTCACAGTTCAAAGGTGTTTTTTGGAACAAATTTCAAAGTTCAAGGATAAAAATGAAACTTTTCAAAGTCTATGGACATAATTGAAACCTACCACAAGTTCAAAGATATTTTGTATAATTTAACCTAGGGGTGATAATCTTAACCAAAAACCGACCAAACTAAACTGAACCAAACTGATCAAATGGTTTGATTCGGTTTTTTAGAAGAAAATTGGACATCTCGGTTTTTGTTTTGGCAAAACCAAAAAATATTGGTTCGGTTCGATTTTTGTCTAGAAAAACCATTAAAAACCGAACCGAACCAAACCAATGTATATATACCTCAAAAAATCCATAAATCAAATCCCACTCCATTCTTGTGTCGTTTCATCCGTTTTCTTTCAATTAATTTTAAAGTAACAAAATGAGATTGTTAACTCTTATTGAGGTGTTGAGAAATTTTAGGGCAAAAAAACACTAAAATAGAGGCTCGAACTAGGAGGTAAAATAGCAAAAAAATTGTTTAAAAAAAAAGACAAAAAAATTGAGAACCCAACCGAAGAGAAACCGAACCGATGGACAACCAAACCAATGGTTTTGTCCTTTATTGGACTTTAGTTCGGTTCCTCTTTTGCTAAAACCGATTGGATCGGTTTGGTTCTCGGTTTGGCCTAAAATCGATGAAAACCGAACTGATATCACCCCTAATTTAACCTATATTAAATATACCCTAATCTTTTATGTAATTTTTATTTTTATTCGTAATGTATTAAAATTTCTCGAATTGGTCCTTTTGACATTTGTTCAAATTTTCTCATATAAAGTTGATAAAGCATTGCATTATTGTTTTGTTAACATATTTGAACATGTAGACATGCTACTCATATGCTACTTAATGCATGAAATCCAACTTGCTTATAGATAAAATTCGACCTGCCTTTTAATAAAATTTATTTCTTCCAAATGACATGTTCATGTGTCTAAATTTGTTATCAAATTTTAATCAGTTAATTCTAAAAAAATCAAAAAACAAATTTTAATAAATTTGTTAAGGACTTAATTGAGAATTTTCAATACATTAATGATAAACTTGAGAATTTTAAAAGACTAAAGCCCAAATTAAGAATCATCTAAAAGATTAGGGGCTATTCAGGAAAAACCCTATTAAATCGGGAAAATTTTATTTTATGCTCTATTATCATTCAAATTATTTTAGGCTCTATTAACATTAGCTTTCTGTTAAAAATGCTTTTGTGAAATCTTATGGGAAAAAAAGAAGAAGAAGAAAGGTTTGTGTGTTCTTTTTGGAAATAGATCTTATGAATTTTTAAGGTCTTAGTAAATGTGCAACTATGGGTGCATAGTTGAGATGATTCAACTTGAACACATCAATGTAAGGATATATGATTGATTGAAAACGTGTGGGCTTTAGATGAAAACTTTTTAAGAGAAAAACTTCTAATCTAGTGCAAGTGTACAATGTCAAACAAGTAGTATAAAATTGAAAGTACTTCAAAATATCGATCCCACATGGAATAGAAACAATAAAATTAAAAAAAGATAGCAAATTTTTTTCTCAAATTGCAATTAAGATACCAAAGTAATCAAAGATTGTGATGGATTTTTGTGGAAAAACATAATAATAAAAGGAATGGATCCAAGCACATACATACCCCTTTGATTGGAATTGCCGCCTAATTGCAATTGCAATCCTTTGACTCAATACTTAAGCTTTGTAAACCGAATTCAACACCTATTCGACTATGAAGTATCTTTAGGAGGCTAAGTGATAAAATCGATATTTCTATGGCTAATACGAACTTAGTTAAATTTAAACATAATCTTTTTTTGGTTAGGGGTAAAAAAAAATTCATATGTCTAGGCTTTTTCCTTTATTGCTTTTATGAAACCCCAATTTTACCTAACCTTGTTAGAATTAGATTCAATTGACGTATACTAATCTAGATGATCAGTCTAGACTAATAATGAGAAATAAAAATCAATAAAAGCAAACAAACTATAGAGTAAGTAAGGTTGCTCTCACAATTAGGCCTGCATTACTTTCTTTAGTGCATTCACATGCTTGAATCCCAAAGAAAAAATTAGCTCATGCTTAAAGAAAGAAAGAAAAATGATTGAAATAACATAAACTTCATAATGAACTTAAAAGAGTGAACTAAAAGCTGCTGTAAGAAATTACAAAAATTAAGTAATAAATCAACACAAGTCTTACTGCTAAATAGAAATCAAGCTTTTATTTAATAGACCTTGCAAGAATGAATTGACAACAAGAACTAGAGACATAAAAATGAACTACTTTTACTAAAGCGAAAGAAAAACAGTACACAAATTTAACAACAAAAATTACAGCAACCGAATTGAGAAATTTTTTAAAAAATAAGCTGGAACAAAGTTCTTAAAACACAAGGAACAAAGGAACTTGAAGGATTTTCTGGACTTTCTTCAATCTAACTCGAATCAACCCTTACAAGGAGAATCGAGTTTTAACAATCCTAGACTTTCGTCTGGATTGGATCGAATCACAAGTCAGCAACTCGAGGTTTTGGAAAACGGGATGAACAACGTGATAATAAGAGCATAATTTTCCTCCAAGGATCTAAGATTTTTTAGGAATCAAAGATGATGATTTGAGAGCCCTTAACCGCCATTTATAGCCTCTAAATGCTAGAGTTTTTGTCAACTTTAGTGTATGAAAAGATACATGCCATTAATGTTGAGAATCGGGGAGATTATCTCAAGAATATCTTTAAAATCGTTCAAAATTCAAAATTTTTGTTTTTCTGTTTGCCAAGAATTGCAATTGCAATTTGGATTGCAATTTCAATTTTTCACAGTTGCCCATACATGCACAGAAAACAAGAAAAATTAACAAGATTATGCATTTTTCAACCCTCACTTGCTATTTTCCTAACATGCCCAAGTGATTTTGTTTAATCTTGCTTCATTTTACTAAATTTTGTGGATCTAAACAGATGAATTCTCAAGAATAACTTGGATTTAAAGGCTAAATAACTTTCAATAATGAGCATTATCAATATACTTTATCTTGTTCGATTGTTGAACATGCTTCTTACATTGTCACATGATGTCATGTGAGACATTGAAGTATTTATCATAAGGTAAAAAATGTGTTGTCATATCTGAAAGTTGTGATGCTTTAACTAAAGAAAAATTCTGAAAACAAAATTATACTGTGTCTTAAATGAGTGTTCTTGTTTGAGCAATTGTCATGTTACTCGACTACTATATGATGACATGCGGTGATTTTGTTAGGTGTTGGTTCAACGACACTTTACACTATTGAGTAAACAAATAAATTTGAGTCGATATATTAATAACATTACTTAGAAGTTGTTTCTCTTTGTCTTTTAAATTTAAAATTTTAAAAAAAGTTCGAGACTAAAATGAATTGTGACGCCCTGCAACTTCAGGTACAATTAATTTCCATCTTTTGTTTGTAATTGTGGTGGACGTTTAAATTTTTTTCGCTTGAGGTTGATTCGAGGAATATCGGAATTTAGTAGGTCAATTTAGGTAATTAAGTTTTTATAATTTTAGTGAAATGATTTCAAGTTGGATCAAATTTCTTAATTTTGGGAACTCACCTCTACCCAAAGATTGGCCCTAAATCTTGTAGAGAATTTAGGTCCACAATTGGAAGATGAAAATTTAAATAGCCCTAAGTCTTTTATTTTATTTGTTTTAAATAATGAGCTTTTTGGTTTAAGTGTGAAAGAAGGATTTTATTTTTATTTTATCTTCTTTTTTTCAAAACAACCCAAAAATCCCCAATTTCTCTTCTTCTTTCCCCCTCTTTCACGACCGTCTCCTTCCCCTCCTTCACGCCATTCACTCGCAGCCCCCTTTCTTCCTCCTATCTCCTTCGATTTCTTCATCTTCTCCTTCTCCCCTCTCACACAAGGAAACCGAAACCCCCTCATCTCTTCTGTTTTCCTCGTCTCCATGCACAATAGTTGTTCTCCTACTTCCCTCGTTGATAGCTTGCGCGACGGCCTTCACCCAAGCATGAGCAGCGAATCGTGGACCACGCAACAACATCGTTTGACAGATTTTGTGCTGACCTAGCTTTATTCGACCTCAAAACAAAATACCCACTCGAATTCAGGCCTCAAAACAAGGTACCCATGACCAATCGATCTTAGATTTGGATTACCCATGCCTTAAATATCTCTTATTTGCGATTTTAGCTTGTTTGGAATCCGAATAGTCCACATTCGAAGCCATTTACTGTCAAAAAACGGGATTTACAGCAGACTCACTCGAATTCCTTCTTATTTGACGAGGTTTGTCACTTACCCATGCCTAATCGACTTTAGTTTTGGATTACCCATGTCTTAAACATCTCTTATTTGCGATTTTAGCTTGTTTGGATTCCGCATAGTCCACATTCGAAGCCATTTACTGTCAAAACAGGGGATTTACAACAGAGTTTCAGTCTGTTTGGCACTGTTGGGTAAGTTTTAACATGTTTTGGACTTTTCGCAAATCACTTTAAGTGTTATGGCTTAAGTCCTAACGTGTAGGAACCTTGCGTTGTAGTTTTGGGTTGATTCGAACACTCTCGAACACAATTCAGCAAGACATTGGGCCTGTTTTTTTTTTTTTTTGCAAGGTTAGCACCCCTTAAACTCATACGGATTGAATTAGAGTATCTTAGCTTAGTTTCTAATGCTCGAATACTTTTAAATTGTAGTTTTGAATACCTTCAGCTGTGACCCATAATCCGAATAGCTTCAGTTTGATTTACCTATAAGCCATCGAAGTTGGTTTAGCAAAAAAGGAGTTGTTTTGAACATTGACCAGCGAGATTTCAGGCCATCTTGGTGAGTTTCAGCACGTTTCATCCCCTTTTGAATCCTGTGAAAGGTGCTGTAAATTCGTTCTAACCCTTGAATAACTTTGGTTGTAGTTTGGATTGGTTCTAAAGCATTCACTTTAGTGATTCAAGGCCATATCTACGTAAGTATACCTTTCTTTGAGCTTGTGGTAGTTATTTAAAGGATTTTTGAATTAAGTATACCCTCTGAAGCTTATTCTCTTGGTTTAGGAACCCTTGGAATATTTTTAGGAGCGCTTTAGGTAAGTAGAATTCTATCGGTTGGGTTTGATTGTTGCTTGTTAGCAGGTTGTGTGTCTTAATTGTTTATTTATGTATATCTTATCGAATTGCGTTGCTCTTTGAGTTGAACATATTTAGTATGTTGTGGTGAATTGGTGATCTGTATCATTGTTGTGATGTTCCTTTGTGATAAACATGTTGACTTGTTGAGTTTGTTGTAACCTTATAAGGTGAATGCATGACGAGTTGTGAGCATTGGGTCCAAAAGCACGTCATGGGTGATTATGTAGTTTTGGGCATGAGTATGAGCTAGAAGCATGATGCGTAGGATTTATGCATTCTAGTATGAAAGAGTGAGGTTAGTGAACCTTGTATTGGATAAAAGGAAGTGAAGTGAGTGTTAGTGTGCCTCAGGTGAAAATGGTCGAGGGGTAGTATGTCACCGTTGAATCTAGAGAAACATCGAGGCCTTGGGAAAAAATGGCTAAGGGTCGATGTGGTTAAGTCATCGTTGCGCCTTGAGTAAAAATGGTCAAGGGGCGATGCACAGTTCGAGGCCTTGGGTAAAAATGGTCAAGGGTCGAATGTTGAGCGCTATAGAGATTCGTTGAGGCCCTGGGTAAAAATGGTCAGGGGTCGGCATGTCTCCAAGGAATTGGTCTTAGGTAGCTTGTGAGGGCTAAACATGAGTGGTTCGAGTGACTCAGTGGAGTTTGAGTGATCATGTTGAGCTTGGGTAGTGGATCCATATGCAAGAGATGAGCATGGTACAATTGTGAATATAACTCGTGAATTAAGCATGTTGTATGTGATGTTTGTGTGAGTTGCATGTCTAGCTTGTTATGGAAAGCATGATATTTGCAAGCATGTTGTTTTGCTTTGTATGCTGATTGGTGGCCATCAAGGTGTGAGCTACTTACTAGTACGTGTTATGTACTAACTCACTACCAGGTTTTGCAGGTGATGACGTATGCTACGACCCTGGCGATGCTGAAGAGGTGGCATGAAAGAAGAAAGACCATAGTTGAATATTTACTCATAAATTAGTAATGTTCCTTTGTGATAAGCATGTTGACTTGTTGTGATGAATTGGTGATCTGTATCATTGTTGTGATGTTCCTTTGTGATAAGCATGTTGACTTGTTGAGTTTTGTTGTAACCTTATGAGGTGAATGCATGACGAATTGTGAGCATGGGGTCCAAAAGTACGTCATGGGTGATTATGTAGTTTTGGGCATGAGTATGAGCTAGAAGCATGATGGGTATGATTTATGCATTCTAGTATGAAAGAGTGAGGTTAGTGAACCTTGTATTGGATAAAAGGAAGTGAAGTGAGTGCTAGTGTGCCTCGGGTGAAAATGGTCGAGGGGTAGTATGTCACCGTTGAATCTAGAGAAACATCGAGGCCTTGGGTAAAAATGGCTAAGAGTCGATGTGGTTAAGTCATCGTTGTGCCTTGAGTAAAAATGGTCAAGGGGCCATGCACAGTTCGAGGTCTTGGGTAAAAATGGTCAAGGGTCGAATACTGAGCGCTGTAGAGAGTCGTTGAGGCCCTGGATAAAAATGGTCAGGGGTCAGCATGTCTCCAAGGAATTAGTCTCAGGTAGCTTGTGAAGGCTAAACATGAGTGGTTCGAGTGACTCAGTGGAGTTTGAGTGATCATGTTGAGCTTGGGTAGTGGATCCATATGCAAGAGGTGAGCATGGTACAATTGTGAATATAACTCGTGAATTAAGCATGTTGTATGTGATGTTTGTGTAAGTTGCATGTCTAGCTTGTTATGGAAAGCATGATATTTGCAAGCATGTTGTTTTGCTTTATATGCTGATTGGTGGTCCTCCAGGTGTGAGCTAGTTACCAGTACGTGTTATGTACTGACTCACTACCAAGTTTTGCAGGTGATGACGTATGCTACGACCCTAGCGATGCTGAAGAGGAGGCATGAGAGGAGAAAGACCATAGTTGAATATTTACTCATAAATTAGTAATGTTCCTTTGTGATAAGCATGTTGACTTGTTGTGATGAATTGGTGATATGTATCATTGTTGTGATGTTCCTTCGTGATAAGCATGTTGACTTGTTGAGTTTGTTGTAACCTTATGAGGTGAATGCATGATGAGTTGTGAGCATTGAGTCCAAAAGCACGTCATGGGTGATTATGTAGTTTTGGGCATGAGTATGAGCTAGAAGCATGATGCATAGGATTTATGCATTCTAGTATGGAAGAATGAGGTTAGTGAACCTTGTATTGGATAAAAGGAAGTGAAGTGAGTGCTAGTGTGCCTCGGGTGAAAATGGTCGAGGGGTAGTATGTCACCGTTGAATCTAGAGAAACATCGAGGCTTTGGGTAAAAATGGCTAAGGGTCGATGTGGTTAAGTCATCGTTGCGCCTTGAGAAAAAATGGTTAAGGGGGGGCGATGCACAGTTCGAGGCCTTGAGTGAAAATGGTCAAGGGTCGAACGCTGAATGCTGTAGATAGTCGTTGAGGCCCTGGGTAAAAATGGTCAGGGGTCGGCATGTCTCCAAGGAATTAGTCTCAGGTAGCTTGTAAGGGCTTCACAATGAAAAGACTAACCTCAAATAAGTCCGAACTAGAACGATTTAAAAGGCTAGTCATTTCGAGAGAGACTAATTCCACCACAAGAGGGGGGTTTTGACCCTTCCAAAGAGTAGCAATCTGCTTAAGGCCGTCCGTGACGCATTTGGCTTCAAGCACCTTCATCGGCCACTTGCGATCAACAAAGTTCATTCCACCGATGATAGGATTCCCATTCTAGTCTCTGACCACCCACGCTGTGCCTTCTCTGTTGAGACTATCTGACCATGTGACATCCACATTCAGCTTCCAGGAACCTTCTTGAGGAGATGACCAACGACCCGCTTTTTGACTATTGGCCTTTATCTGATGTCCAGACGACGACCTCAAATGCAGCTCCAGGAGTCTTTCGGTTGAGAACACCAACAAATCTAAATCAGCTAGCTCTTTTCCTAGGCGGATTTGATTCCTCCCTTTCCAAACACTCCACATCAAAATCACTGGGCCCCTCAAATCCACGTTAAACAAGTTTCTTCTTATGCAATCCCAATAATCCAGAGGGGACAAAATTCCCCTACCCAAAGAAAAGGAGCTAACATTAGAATTAAAGAAATGGTTCCATAAATATTGTGTACCTGCATTCCCACAACAGATGACAAGTCGTCTCTTCAGAAGCCTTGCGAAAAAAGCAACCTAAGTTAGTTTCAACTCTTTTCTTAGCCAGATTGGCGGCTGTTGGGATAATGTCATTAAGGATCCTCTAGACATCGATCTTGATCCTCGACATGACATCAGTCCTCCACAGTGCTTTCCAAAGGTCATTTAGCTCAATCTTATCTGATTGGGATATTGATTGAGAACGGGCTAGGTTAGAGACTAATAGGTAGGCACTTCTGACAGAGAATTTTTCTTTGCTATCAAGATTCCATATGATCTCATCTTTCGCTCTTTGACCCCCAAAGGAATATTCATAATATCCTCAGCATCATGGGGAAGGAAAGCACTTTGACAGTACCCTCATCCCACTTACCATCCTCCCTTATGAGGTCTACCACTCTCCTAGGTTTAAGAGACTCCAGAATCAAACTCGTTTTGAAGTTTCTGCTATTTGGCACCCAAGGGTCATCACCAATGAAGATAGGGCTCCCATTACCTACCTTCCACCTATACCCTTTCACGAACAACTCATGCCCCCAAAGAATGTTTCTCCAAGTGAGGGAGGGATACGAACCTTTCCTAGCCTTTAGGAAGTCACCATTTTTAAGTACCTTCCCTTGAGGAATATGGAGAGAATACTATATGGATTTTTGACAATATTCCAGCTATGATTCACCAACATAGCCTGATTGAACAACTTAAAATCTCTGAAACCTAAACCTCCCTCCTTTTTGCTAGTACAGAGACGCTTCCTCCAATGGATTTTCTTCTTGACCTCTGATGAACCCCACCAAAATCTACTACACATGACATCTAGGTCGTTACACAGCCCATCTGGAAGCTTGAAGCAACTCATGGTATATGATAGTACACAAAAAGTGTACTATCCCTAGGTTTATATTCTTGCTAGTTTGAGGTGTTAAAGTGTACTTTCATCTACTTGATCTATTCATTTTGTAGGATTCGAGCAAACATGGTGAAATTGAGCATGTGAGGAAGATATTGGAATATTTGGAGCTCAAAGGCGTGCTTTGGAACATGGAGTTAAGACGAACACATGCAACAACTATGGAATCTGAGAGGATAGCGTTGAGATGTTGTATATAGCGTCTAAACACTATAAACGTTTGCATCGAAGCTCAAATTCCTGCAGAAGTAGCGTTGAGATGCCACTTTTAAGTGTCTCAATGCCCAAAACACACGCACCAGGCCTTTTCCGTTCGTAGCATTGAGACGTTGTGTGTAGCATCTCAATGCTACCCCGATACTCCTTCTTTACTGTGCGAATTAGGTCCCTAGCGTCTCGTCGCTGTCTCGTTGTTATAAATAGAACTTTTTGGCTGCCGATTCTGGGAGACCATTTGGAGAGGGACCAATCTATAGTCGATTTCTATCTCATATTTAGGATTAAGGGAGAACTCTTGAGAGCCGAGGAAGACATTCAAGGCTTGAGATCGCAGCGTATTACAACCAGAACGAGTGTGGCACACGTCAGAGAGTTTTTCTCTTCTTTCCTATTTATTTTGTAGTTTTTATTTTTAGACTTCTATATGAGTTTAGAGTTGTAATTGTGAATTTGAGTGACTGAACTTAGTT
Source organism: Trichosanthes truncata (assembly GCA_033996785.1). Classification (NCBI taxonomy): domain Eukaryota; kingdom Viridiplantae; phylum Streptophyta; class Magnoliopsida; order Cucurbitales; family Cucurbitaceae; genus Trichosanthes; species Trichosanthes truncata. The sequence goes on from MU867261.1 coordinate 3,691,517, forward strand.
TTAGACTTGATATTTTTGGATGATTGGTTTAATTCTTGAACTTGTTATATTTCAACATTTATTTATACATACACAACTTTATTGTGTAATCTTTTGGCCAAAGGTTAGCTTAGTATAATTTGAGTTTAGCTTGAGAAAGCAAACTTAAATGTAGATTCGTTTGTATAACTATTAGTAAACATGTGCATGAGAATGAATTGCTTGCTAATAGAAGCCGTTAGGAGAAGTTTTATAATGTCATGCTTTGTTATGAAATTAACAGGAAAGTTGATGTATAAAATGAGCATGAGATTTAGTTAAGGCTTGGGAGAGCCTGATAAAGAGCTTGTCGAAGGCTCTATCAAATAAAATTATTAACCAGACCTTTACGATTTGTAGTACAATTACCATTGCTCAATTTTATCTAGAGAACCTAACTTTAAATTGGAACAAGATTAAACTAAATTAACTATTTACAAGGTTGGAGACCGTTTAGAGAGACTAGTGAAGATTGCATTACATGAAGTGCAACTATGAATTTGGTTAAAGAATTGTAGAATATGCAACAATCTTAAGCCAAGAATTACTAAAATATGCAATTGACTCTCTCAAGCCCAATTGAACTCATATAAAGTAGTAAATCAACCTCTCGGTCTATTTCTACACCTAAACATGGCATTATGAAATTCTTTTAATGGCTTCTAATATTAACCTATTCATTCTCATGCAATAGATTAATTCTAGTCATGCATCTAAGTTCTTTAGTTAAATTTACTTTCTCAAGCTAAATTTAACCTAACATGCAAAGCTATGGCCAAAAGCTTAGAAAATTGATTCAAGATGCATAAAAGGCATTACGATATAATACAATTCAAAGAACCAAACAAAGTTTAAAAGTACAATCATCCAAGAGTCTAAGATACTCAAAATTACATTCAATATTCAGTCCAATAAATCCTAAAGTTCAAGAAACAAAGTAAAGGGAAAAGAGAAAAAAACTGGATGTCGCGTGCCAACACTCATTCCCGTCGTGATGTCCCGCGATCTCAATCTTTGAGTCTCCTCCTTAGCTCTGCCAAGTGCTCTCAAGGTCCAAAAACAGTGCTCCTTGTCGAAATTAGGGTTCTAGGTTCTCAAAAACGGCTCCCCCAATTCGAATCCCAAATGTCATATTTATAACCTCGGGACAGCGTCGAGACGCTAGGGATAGCGTCGAGACGCTGTACCCTAGCTCGCAGAATAAAGGAGGCAAAACGGTGTAGCGTTGAGACGCTGTACGCAGCGTCTCAACGCTACGGACGGAAATCTTCGAGCGCGCGCTTTTCTGGCGTCTCGACGCTGTAAAGTAGCGCCTCGAAGCTACTTCAGCGGAAATTTTGGGCTTGAATGGCTGCACATATAGCGTTGAGACGCTATGGACAGTGTCTCAACGCTATCTTCTCGGGTCTTCTCACTTGTAACACTTCTTCTACTTATCTTCTTTGCTCCAAAGTGTGTCTTTAAGCTTAAATTAAGCTCCAAAAAGTTCGGTTAGCTCCAATTGTTCGAAATCTACAAAATAGATAAATAAATGCATGAAAGCTCACTATAAACATACACAACCAACACAAATCTAAGCCTAGAAATAGCACAAATTTGAGTGCTATCAGAGCCAATTAAATATCTTTGTAATTTCTTGGCTTATAAACGTTGCTTGTATGATTTATTTCATGGATGGACCAGATTTAATGTTACCTTGCTAAAACCAATGTCTAAAAAGAGTCCCCTCTAAGTGTCTCCAACCTTGTAATTAGTTATATTAGTTTGCAAATTGATTCTTCTCTATTTTTGGTTCTCTAGATAAAATTAGGTGTGAGTAATCATGATACTTAATTAAATCTAAGAAATCCAATCCCTGAGATCAATCTTGGCCACTATCACTACAAATTTTAGAGGTATAGGTTTATAAATATATTTGATAGAGCCTTCGACAAGCTCTTTATCAAATTGGCGCCGTTGCCGAGAATTGGCATATTCTAGTTTAATTAATATTATGGTGAAAGTACTAAATTTTAATTTAGAGTGTAATTAGTGTACATTAGTTGTTTATTTTAGTTTATTTTATGTTTTGTTTGTTACTTACTTTTACTTTGGTTTTGTTATGTTTTGTTCAGGTTCACTTGGTTTATGCCAGAGCTAGGGAGAATTTAGAGCCCCTTTGATCCAGAGATTGAGCATACATGCAGATGAAATCTCCAAATTCCAAGAGAAATTCAAAATCAACAAATGGCGGGTGAACAAACAGAAGAGAAAAAGGCCATCAGGGAGTACTTGAGGCCCGTTTTCCCTGCTGAAAGCTTTGGAATAGACCACGCACCCATCACGACAAATAATTTCAAGCTGAAAACTAGACTAATGCAGATGGCGAGGGACAATGCTTTTTGAGGACATCTTACAGAGGACCCAAACTCACATCTGAAGTCTTTTCTTGCTTTATGTGGAACTGTTAAGATTAATGATGTGTTTAATGATCCTATTCGCTTGCGTTTGTTTCCCTTTACCTTGCAGGACAAAGCTCGGGATTGGTTGGAGAGCTTAGAGCCTCAGAGTATCGCCACTTGGGATGAGCTGGCCCAAGCCTTCCTGACTAAATTTTCCCACCAGCTAAGACTGTCAGACTTAGAACGAAGATTGGGACATTCAAGCAGTTCAAGGGTCAGCAAATGTTCGAGGCTTGGGAAAGGTATAAGGAGCTGCTCAGAAGATGCCCACAACATGGTTACCTTGACTGGCTACAAATTCAGCTGTTTTACAATGGACTAAACGAAAATATGAAAACTATATTAGATGCAACAGTTGGAAGGACAATTTTGTCCAAGATAGTCACGGAGGCAAAGAACCTACTTGAGAAGATGGCTGCCACTAGCTATCAGTGGCCCATTGAGCGCTCAATTACAAAGCCAGTAGCTGGAATCTATACTAATGTAATGTGAATATTTCAATAATAATAGGGTGTCTATGCGCAAATGTACACATACATTTGTAGCAAGTGTTAAGTAAATTATCATATCCACAGAGACTAGTAATCTTCTATTTTATTACAAATTAATTCTCACTAAACTCAATTCGTAACCCAGAAAATTCATTAAGGAACTGAATTAAAATAAAATAACAATGTTGGAACAAAATACTTGCTAAAACAGAGCGAAACAGAGGAATCATAAATGAACAAATAACAATTGGACTAGGTACTTTGAGCTAATACAAAGGCTTGGATTAGAGGTAAATCATGCTTTAATTAAGTTACAAATCGAGTACATATTCATTCCATCCAACCCACTACAGATTTCACGACATTCTCCTGAATCACGTAAAATATACTATTTCATTTCCATTACTTTTTGTGTGTGCATTAGGTGAGTGATTATCTCTAATCTACTCACTTAGCTAGTTACTAACCCTAACAAGGAGCTAATGTGGTTTTTAAGCTCTTAGCCCCTCGTATTCCTCCCAGAAATCAAAGGAACGCTGCTGCAAATCGGTTGGCCAAACAGAAATGAGCTAATAAATAAAACCTCTTAACAACCAAATTGAAGGAAATGAAATATACTCATTTATAACATTAATCAAAAGCAGTCATCCTCTAATCCTTATCTTAAGGTGATTAGTTCATAATGTAAAAACTACAGCAAAGAAATCAAAATACAAACACGGAATAAATGGTGCAGAAAAACTAAATGGAAGAAGAAGAAGTATAAGAAGAAAACAGAATGTTGCCCCAAAAAGCTTGGTTCAACATCGGCGTCAAATCCCCTGGAGAAAACCTTCATTATTCGGAAAACTTTCGCCCATGGTCTCCAGAATTGGAGCTATTCTCCTTATTTCTCTATCTTTGATTTTCAGACCTTCTCTCCCTCCTCTTCTTCCCGAAAAAATGTCTGCCCAACAAATATAACCCCTTCTTTATGCAAATTAGGGCTGATTAGACATGTCCCATGACGTGGCGAGCTTCTGTTGGTTGAAACACGCTGACTGTTCTGACATCTTCCAGCTAACTTAATGAGCAGCAACTCTCACGTGTGAAATTCGTGTTGGCTTAAATTGCCAGATTTGCTCCAGCAAAACGTTGTATAACTGCTATCTTTAGCTTTGGGAGTCCTCCTTAATCAAACCCTGAATTAGTCACATAAAGCTCATTAATTACGATAATCTTGCTCTAATAAGAATTTTACTAAATCAAAAATATCCAAGAGCAAAATAAATCAAAGTTAGGGAATTTTCAAGATAAATTGAAATAAATTATGACAATTCAATCCCAAAATGATAGCTTATAACTCTTATTTTAAGAGTTATCAGTTGGCCCAAGCCTTCTTGACTAAGTTTTTCCCACCAGCTAAGACTGCCAGACTTAGAATGGAGATTGGGACATTCAAGCAGTCCGAGGATGAGCAAATGTTCGAGTCTTGGGAAAGGTATGAGGAGCTGCTCAGAAGATGCCCACATCATGGTTACCCTGACTGGCTACAAATCTAATTGTTCTACGATGGACTGAACAGAAATACGAAAACTAAATTAGATGCAGCAGCTTGAGGGACAATTTTGTCCAAGACAGTCACGTTGGAAAAGAACCTACTTGAGGAGATGGCTACCACTAGCTATCAGTGGCCCACCGAGCACTCAATTACAAAGCCAGTAGCTGGAATCTATGAAATCAATGAGGTATGTGCTCTGAAAGCACAGATGGCTTCTTTGACTAACTCTTTGTCTCAATTATCAGGTCTAGGCAACAATTCTTCAATTGCATCATTAGCAGCTGCCCAACATCCACAGTATGGAGGAGATTCAAGCATGGAACAAGTCAACTATGTAAACAACATGGGGTACAACCAAGGTGGCAATCACATGCATAACTCATTACCTACACATTACCACCCAGGTTTTAGGAATCATGAGAATTTTTCATATGCTAACAATAGCAATGTTTTGCAACCCTCTTCGAACTTTGCTTCCACATCTCAATCAGCAGAAAAGAAGTCATCTTTGGTAGACATGATATGAGATTTCATAGCTAAATCAGAGGACGACTCAATTGGAGGAGAAGATGGAAGGAATTGCTTCTGGACATGGGAAAGCTATAAAGAACCTTGAGGTTCAGATGAGTCAAATAGCCACCTCCTTGAATGCACTGCATAAAGGAAATTTTCCAGTGACACAAAAATTAATCCTAGGGAGCAATGTAAGGCTATAAGTCTAAGAAGTGGAAAGAATTTGGGAGGACCTGTAAGGTGCCACAACGATGAGGATGATGAATCACCAGAGAATAAAGATAAGGAAGACGCACTTGCACATGAGGCTGCAAAGCCATCTAGTCCAATTCTTCCATCTGTCCTGAATCAGATTCCTTACCCTCAACGTTTCAAGAAGAAAAATGTGAATGTTGAGTTCTCTAAATTTCTTGAATTATTTAAAAATCTTCAAATAACCATTCCTTTTGTAGATGCCCTGAAGCGAATACCGAGCTACGCGAAGTTTATAAAGAAATCTTAACATACAAAAGGAAGTTTGGGGCATCTGAAATTGTATGCATGACAGAAGAGTGCAGTAATGCACTCCACAAGAAGCTACCACCCAAGCTAAAGGATCCAGAGAGTTTTAATGTTTCTTGCACCATTGGTAATTCTTATTTTCATAGGGCATTGTGCAATCTAGGTGCCTCTATTAATTTGATGCCTTATTCTATGTACAGGACATTGGGTCTTAAAGAACTGAAGCCCACAGGAATCTCTTACAGTTAGCAGATCGCTCCATCACCTACCTTAGAGGTATAGTAGAGGATGTCGTGGTAAAGGTAGACAAATTTTTAATCCTTGCAGACTTCGTGGTGCTCGATATGGAGGTTGATGACGACATTCCCATCATCCTTGGATGACCTTTCCTTGCCACAGGAGAAGCCTCCATTAAGGTTAAGGAAGGAAAGATATATTTTCAGGTAAAAGACGAAAAGGTAACTTTCGACATGAGCAAAGTAATGAAATACCCCTGTGAAGTGAGCCAAGGTATATTTGTGGATGATATTGATAGTTTGACTAATGATTTTCAAGAAGTGATGTTGAATAGGGATCTTTTGGAGTGGGTGCTCACTGATAAGCCTTAGAATTAAGGCTTATTTTAACTCCCAAGTGCTTAAAATATTCTTGTTTTGACTTAAGACCATTTGAAAATAGTCGAAAGATTGCTTTAATTTAAGAAAGAAATAAATATGATGGCATTTGGGATGAAGTTCTAAATAAATTAATCTTGTTTGCAGGAAATATGGAAATTGCAAAATCGTGCTGCAATCTGGAGCAGCAGACGTGGGAATGTGGAAATTGCAAAATCGTGATTCTGCACTTTTGGACAACAGAAAAATTCAAGGAAGAACGAAAATTCCTGCGCAAAACCCATATATGGAAAGCTTAATTACTGCATGAATTAAGGGAATTTGAGCACGAAATTTGGGCATTCTTCAACCCTAATGAAGGTCTATAAAAGGGGAAGAAGAGGAGGAGCAACACATTGGTTTGGAGGACTTTTTGGAGTTGTTTTTCGTTTTTTTTCTCTGTTTTCAGTAGTTTTCCGTTTTCTGTTTTTATCGAGACTGCTGCAAGTTATCTTCTATTTTTCCCTCAATTTATTCAATCCTATTCAAGTGAAGAAGAGTAGGGCGTTTTGGAGGTGAATTTCAGTAGAATTTCGTGGGTTTTCGTCCAAAATTTTCTCTGTTTTTCTGAATTTTTTTTATTTCCTCTGTTTTCTAGTTTTTCATCTCGGTTTTCTTACTGTAAGCTTACTATTTTGGTTCAGCTTTTCTTCAAAGATTTTAGTCCGATTCAAGTGAAAAACTTGGATGGTTAAGATTCATTCTTTCCTAGAAATAGTGGGAGCTGATTCGATTGAATTCCAAAGAAGAAAAATGGGTTTTTGTTCAAGATTTCTATATTCCGTTTGGTTATTAGTTTAGATGAATTTAATTTCTGTTTTAGTTCATTTGGGTTGTAATTTTTCATGCTTTTTGTTCCTTACCCACTGTATTAAATTTTTGACTTGAGTTTAGATTGATGAAATAATTGATGGGTATTTTTATGGAATTTTTTTTAAGTTTCAGTTTTTAACTTGAATAATTGTTTCCTCTAAACTCATTATTTCGTGGGTTTATTTCTCTGAAGTTCATGTTTCAATTTTTAGCTTTGTTGGATTCAATTTTGGATGGCAAAATGTCTTTAATTCCTTTAAATTTTTGTTGAATTTAGCATTTTAATATATTCTTTTAGTATGGACTTAATTTCTAGAGTTAGTTGTAAGATTTTTATTCTTAATATGAGCTAAAACTTCTTAGGGGGTTCAAGGATGTGAATTCCCTAAGAAGTAATTGTAGCCTAAATTTCAATAAAAACCAAGTCTACATCTCAATTGTTTGCTTGTGTTGAATAAAATTTCGTTGAGATCCTAGATTGATCAACTAGGGTATCAACTCAAGCTTAGATCTAATACGGATGGGGTTAGTGATAAGCGGATTTCGCACAAGTGATGGAGAAAAAGAGCTTAGACATAAGTCAATCCTTACCCTAGACATAGAGATTAAGGACTCCAAAGCCCATAAAATTGTTGAGCCGAATTAATCTAAGATAGAAGGACTATAGACATATAAGTCACTCACTTAGCCTCCTAAAAACCCAAATTCAAGGTGAATAGGAGAAGTAATTTTGGTTTACAATTGAGTATGGAGTAGGTTGGAATTACAATTTTGGCTTGCATCCACAACTTAGGGCAATGACATTCTTGAGCCCCATCTTTATCTAAATTCCCTTTTGAATTTCCATTTACTAAACTTATCTAGTTTATTATTCCAATATTGTCATTTCTCGATTCTGCAATTCAATTATGCAATTTTTGTTATTTCGATTATTGTAATTTCTTGATTCTACAATTAGATTATGCAATTTTTTCCAACACACAATCCAACCTTGTTTTTGCAATTTTCGTTTTCAAGTTGCAATTTCCTTACACTTTGCTTACAATATTTTTGTTACTCCATTTCCTTGGGATTCGATACTTGGTACTCACATACCATTTTATATTACTTCGATCGCGTGCACTTGCGTGTACTCCCGATCACTCACCAAGGATGTCGGCGTGGATTCGTGCAAGAATTGATTCACCACTTGAGCCTTGTCTAGCTAAAGACATTAAAGAAAGCGCTTCTTGGGAGGCAACCCAAGTTTTCTATCTCTTTTATTTTTGGTCAGTTCTATGTTTAATCTAGAATGTTGAAATGCCATTAAATCTCGTTCCCATTGTGCAGGCCATCGATCATTCAAGTGACCCTTTTTCTTTTATTCACTGGGGGCATTATGGACACTTTCTTTTATCAGGGCAGTAATGTTCACTCTTTCTTTTTCCATTATCCTTATCTAATCTAAATTCAACCTTTTACAATGAGGACAATGCTAGTTTTAAGTTTGGGGGTGGGCAGTACTGTGCAAGTCTTGGTTTTTGAGCATGCTGTTTTTTTTTAGAGGTTAAATTAAAATTTTTTTAGTATGACCTGGACTAATTTTATTGCATTAATGGTGGCTAAGATAGCTTAGGATATGTTTGAAATAATGATAGTTGTAATGTTGGAAATATGAGAGCATACCCCTGAATTGAGCTAAATTTAAATTTTTTGCTTAAGTCCTTAATATAAGTATTGCACTTAGTTCTCCTGTTTTTTGGTTTTGAAGGCTTAGAATAGGATTATATGGTCTAGATGTTTGTTGTCACCCCAAAAGGACTAGGAACCCATTAGAAAGCTAAGTTGCATGATAGTTAGTAATGCTACACTACGGAGAATTCATGTTTACATATTTGTCTAATTGAGCTCTATGATTTATATCTTAATTAAAAGAAAATAAAAACAACTTGTGTGCTTAAAATCAAGGACAAAAAGAGCTACATCCGTTGTGTTCAGTTAGGCCACTCATTGAGCAAGTGCTCTAGGTAAGGGTCCCTACAGTGAAAGTGTGAAAGCTAGTGTCCATCAAAGTATTGAGAAAATAAAAGTTTTGGGGACGCCTACCTCGTGTTTAAGGAACCCTAGTGGCATATTATTTTCTTGAGTGTGAAGAGGCCTAATAATTGGAACCTAGAGCCAGAAGTAGAGGAAAATGAACTGAGGGTTGTATAAAACTGTTTCGGGCTTATAAAGACTAAAATATGAGAGTTTTCACACACACATAAGGGAGTAGAGTTTTAAATTTAAATTTCTCAGCGACGGGGTGTGTTTGATTAATTTATGCTGTTGTAATTTATTTATTATTTGGAATATTTAAGCTTGAGCCCCATGTTTGCAATTATTAATCATTTGAGAGTTGTGTTTTATTTTGTTCGAAGACCAGCAAAAATCTAAGTTTTGGGGTATTTGATAGTACACAAAAGTGTACTATTCCTAGGCTTATATTCTTGCTAGTTTGAGGTGTTAAAGTGTACTTTAATCTACTTGATCTATTCATTTTGTAGGATTCGAGCAAACATAGTAAAATTGAGCATGTGAGGAAGATATTGGAGTATTTGGAGCTCAAAGGTGTGCTTTGGAACAATGGAGTTAAGACGAACACATGCAACAACTATGAAATCCGAGAGGATACGTTGAGACGCTGTATATAGCGTCTCAATGCTATAAACGTTCGCATTGAAACTTAAATTCTCACAAAAGTAGCATTGAGACGCCACTTTTGAGAGTTTCAATGCCCAAAACACGCGCGTCAGGCCTTTTCTGTCCATAGCGTTGAGACATTGTGGTAGCGTCTCAACGCTACCCCGATATTCCTTCTTTACTGTGCGAATTAGGTCACAACATCGAGACGTTGTCCCTAGCATCTCGACGTTGTTGTTGCTTAGCAGAGTGTATGCAATTTTAGAATGGAAACACTCCTAATGTGCAAGTGTACACAGCCTCATGCAGCAAGTGATAAGTATGTTTTATATCGTTCTCCTCAGGGATTAGTTAAATGAAATTAACAATGCTTGGGTTGGGTTTAGTGAGGTGATAGGTAACCAAAATAAATTTGTGTAACTAAACTTAAATGACATAAAGTAAACAAAATGCTTAAAAGTATGCTTCAATAAAGAGACAATAAAGGCAGTAACACAAGTTTTAAACCAAAGCAGTAAAAATGGGATTGAATTAGGGGTAAAATTATGCTTCATCAAACTTAATGCTGAAGCTCTACAGTTGCTTCAACACCCAAAACAGCTAAACTCACAGAATCTTCCCAGATTTCCTCACAAATAGATGATTAATTCCCATTAAACACCCTAAATCAGCTCCTAGCTGTAAACACTAGGTGAGTGACTATCCCTAATCTCCTCAATCACCTTAGAGCAAGCTCTTAATCAGAACTAGTGTTATGCTTTGAAATCGGTTTACTCTTCTCTTTCCCAAGTTGGAATAAACAATGCTAAGATGAGGTGGCCAAACAAATCTCAGCTAAACAGTAAAACACAAAGCATAAGAGGGAAGAAATTGCAAGAAACTACTCCTTCATTAAACTTGAATCAACATAATATCCCCTAATTCTCACCCCAAGGGTGATTAGTTCATACTAAGCATAAAAGAAAGCAATAAAACAGTGATTACAGCTCCCAACATAATTAAAAACCCTAGTTACAATGTAAAACAGTACAATAGAAAAGAAAATGGAAGAAATAACAGATGGGGAAAGCTCCAATTGCTCTTTCTTGATGGTTCTAGCTCCCTTCTAGAAGAGGAACAACTCCCAATGTGGGTCTTCTTCTCCTTTCTCGAAAATCTCCCCAAAATTGTCTCTCCCAAGTTCTCCTCTCTACCCTAAACGACAAAGAAAGCTTTTATACCCCTTCCTTATTGAAATAAGGGCTGAATAGACAGGGCAATGAGGTCTGGCAGCTTCTCATTGGTTTTCAGCAGCTCACGTGGCAAAAAGTGTCCAGCTCAATTAATGAAATATCTCAGACGTGCCTAATCTGTACTCTGCTATCAGAAAATGCTCCAGCAAACTGGATCCTTCAACATTTATATAGCTCCAGTACTTCAAAGCTTAGCTTTCCACACTTAGCCATTTTTAACCTACCAAAAGCTCCTGTAAGGTCAAAATAATATAATTCAGCAAGGAAATGCACTTCAATGGCCTAAAGGTACTTCACAATTACTTTGTGACAATTAATATATGAAAGCACCAAATCATGGGGTTTCTAAAAGCTAAAATAGTAAAAATGCATAAGATATCAAAGAATAAACACATTAAAAGCTCAATCATAGCTCTTATTTTAAGAGCTAACAAACCCCCAAACTTAGATCATTACTCGTCCCTGAGTAATGCTTAATCAGCCTAATCCCACATTGAAACAACAACCACCAACTAAACACAAGAAAGAATGGTCATGCATTCAAATGACAACAATAGTTACTGATATAGCAGTCCATTTTTTTTTCAAGCTTGTCATTAAAGCTCAGCTTCCACAAAACTCACCATAATTCTTCCCTCTCGAACCAAGGGTAGCTTCACTCCTAACACAACCCCATAGCTCAACTACCACCTAATCCATCTTTGAATTCACTATGCACCCCTTAAACTCATAAAAAGGAGAATGAGCTCTACTGTTTTCAACTTCTTCAAATTTTCTTTTTCGAAACTAGCTTATTCAAGAGCTACCACTTCTAAGAATCCTACAAGGTAACCTTGTACTAAAGTAGGCAAACATTCATTCCCCTAGGTTTCTCATAGCCACTTAACTTTGTGTAGATTTCTCCTTAGTTCTTAGAATGGCCACATTGGCAATGCAACTGATCTAAGCAACGAGAAACCTAATACACTAGGCTCTAAATCTCTCTTTTTTTTTTTTTTATTATTATTATTTTAGATAAAGATTTATTTTACTAAGGAAAACTAGAGAGAACCCTTTTTATAGTCAGCACCTTCGATTTAAGCACCAACATTTGTGATGAAGGTTGCCTAACAACGAGTCCTGCTACTAAATTGGGCTGCCAAAGCATATTCATACCCCTTTACTGTTCAACTCAAAGATAAACATGGGTATCATGTCCATCTCTGATTTACTAGGCAACTTGGGCAGTGGAATAACTCTCATACATCATTCTATTTTCATTTTCTTTTCTTTTTCTATCTTTTTTTTTATTATTTTTATTTTTTTTAACTAGCTAGGAGGAGGCATGAGTCCTAGAGAGAAGAGGAATGCTCTTAGGAGTGATAACTCTTAATACAATTTTTTTTTCAAGGATACCTTACCCCCAAACTTAAATTGCTCATTGTCCCCAATGAGTGAAGAAGCAAGGTAAGATGTCCCCCAAACTTATTTTAAAAACAGAAGCTAAAGTTAGTGAACAACCAAACTCCGTAATCCAAGTTTAATGGAGCAAATTCTCAAGAATGGGCAGCTAGCAAGCTAAGAGCACACAAATTTGCTACAACCATTGGCTTAGAATTAAAGAAATATGGAAAAGGCTGTAAGCATAGCTGAGCTCATCATAACAATTAAGAAAAAAAAAATACAGAACACACCAAACAGAACTATTGATTTCATCCAAATAAGGTGGCAACAAACGACTGACAACCTCATTTTCTTTTTCTCTCTGAGATCCACTATTCAAGCAATTATAAGAAAGGATTCAGATTACAAAAGCAGCCCAACCAAAAACAAATCAAAGAAAACTAACCTAACCACTAGCTACTTAACTTAAACTAAAAACAACAGAAAACAAGCATTGATATGGCAAGTTAACAAGAACAGACATCAACAATTATTTCACAGCCAACGACACAAAAGAACACAAACTTCCCTTTCTCTTCAATCTTCATCACCATGCACATGCTCTTGGTCATCCTCTTCTTCCTCTCCATATGGTGATGGATTCCATGGATTCAACACAGAATTAGGGAAGTCAGGGAAGGCAGCATAGGGCTTGGAAAAGTTGGCTTGCATGGCCTTTTTGATAGAGATATCCCTGCTTTTAGCATAATTCCAATATGCTCTTTGCTGATTGTCAGAATATTCCCATCTCTTCATCAGCTGATCTTGTTGCTCCAGCATTCTGTTTATTCCCACAGCTAAACCACCTTTTCCTTTATTTTCACCTCTGCTTAACCTCTCAATAGTGGCTGGGTCAAACATTGCTTGATCACTCAGCATCTCCTCAGATGGTTGGAAAGGAACTCCTGCCTTTAAGCAAAGCATTGTGATAGTATTGGGGAAAAACAACTTCCCTGCAGCTTTCTTAGCACAACTTTGAATCTCCCTTGCTATAATTCGTCCAACATCAATACTTAACACTTTGAGGATAGAAAAAGTGAGCAAAATTCTATCTCTAGATACAGTAGTGTCATGAGATGTAGGGATTAACCTATTCTTAACAAAGGACAACCAAACATTTGCTTCATCATTTAAGTAGGCAGCTTGAAATGACCTTGAACCAATGTGAGACACCATCCATTGTGCACCTTTAACTCCTACCACATTCACTGCTGCATTTAAATAAGCTGCAGATGGCTCCACCTCCATTTCATTATAAACGGCATGAGGAATGTCTAGGAGGTTGAACATATTGTTGATGGCAGTTGGGGACCAATTCACCATTTTGCCTCTAACCTTGACTTGAAAACGCGAATTCTCATCAATGTTGGAGTAAAACCCCCTCACTAATGGCACAATTGCTGGCTCAGGCTGTTGGTAAAATGACTCCCAACCGTGGTTAATTATGTTAGCTTTGATGAATAAAGGCAGTTGATCTAAAGGTGTAGCAAAGCCTCTCTCGGGAAAAAGCTCTCTTGCTTTCAACTCTTCATACCTCAAACATGCTTTTTCATTGATGAACCATTCCTTTTGAGGATTCTTTCGACTGTGGTATGACTCTTTTCCTTTTCTCCTCGAGATCCGGTTGCTAGGTGATGAGATATCAAGTGGCTCTTGATTTAACTCCTCATTTTCTTCAGCTGGTTCTTCCTCAACCACCTTCTTTTTTCCTTTAGATTTTGAGATTCTAGATGACTTAGACCTTGAGTGGGAAGACAAAGAAACTTCAGTACCCTCTACATGGTCATGATCCTGTAAAGCTGCAGCAACCACAATTTCCTTAGTTTTCTTTCCTCGTGTTTTGGCATGAGCCATTTTTTTTCACAAAGCTTTGGCTTCAACACTTTCTTTACTGTACGAGGGTAGGATGAAGAAGCAACTTGTATGGCTCCCAATTTAAGGACAAGGGTTTGCAAAGAGGATCATTAATGGCAGGTACAATTCAAATCAGCTCAAATCCTCTATTTTGTCTTCTAGCAACCTGTTTTTTTTTCCTTTCTTTTTTTAAAAGGAGACTGACAACAGTACAACCCTTTCTTTTCAGACCCTTGCATCTACTTAAAAAGCTCCAGCAACCATCTTGCATGAAATTCTCGAGCTGTGCATTATCACTTTATGTCATGTCCTTTCTTTTCTTTCTCAAAATGTCTAATCTTTGACTGAAAAATTCTGCTCTTTCTGATTTAATGCTCTGAAGTTCTGCTGCTCCTAGACTTACCTATATAAAAAAAAAAAATTTATTAGAGCTTAAACAAACAAAAGGTAAAGCAAACGAGAGAAACTAAACAAAGATCAAATGGGAATGATGAAAATGCAACAATTAAACATAACTCCCTTATTTTTTTTCTTTTTTTTTGTTTTCAACTCAGCTCAACTGTCCAGCAGCCTCCTTGAGGCTATATTCCTCTGAAATTCTTCCCCCCAATAATGCTTCAACCTTTGACCATTGACTTTAAATTCCCTTCCATCTTTTTCATCTCTAATTATTAAAGCACCATGAGGAAAAACTTCCATAACAGTAAAGGGGCCAGACCACTTGGATTTTAATTTTCCAGGAAATAATTTTAACCTTGAATTATACAACAAAACCCTTTGCCCTATTTCAAACTGTTTAGGCACTATTTTCCTATCATGCCAAGCCTTGGTTTTCTCTTTATACATTTTGGCATTTTCATAGGAAAACTGTCTAAACTCATCCAGTTCATTAAGTTGTAGCATTCTGAGGGCTCTAGCTGCTGAATAATCCAGATTCAACTCTTTCAATGCCCAAAAGGCCTTATGCTCAAGCTCAAGGGGCAAATGACAAGCTTTTCCATAAACAATTTGATAGGGGGACATACCTAAAGGAGTCTTAAATGTTGTCCTATATGCCCACAAGGAATCCGGCAACCTAAATGACCAATCCTTTCTCTTAGGATTCACTACTTTTTCAAGGATTCCCTTAATCTCCCTATTAGAAATCTCTGCTTTCCCATTAGCTTGTGGGTGGTAAGGCGTTGAGACCTTATGCTTGACATTATACTTAGCCAAGAGGGAATTCATTGCCTTATTCACAAAATGAGACCCTTCATCACTTATTAGAACTCTAGGAGTTCCAAACCTAGTGAAAATATGCTTGTGCAAGAACCTCATAACTATCTTGGCATCGTTCACTGGACAAGCCATTGCCTCAACCCATTTTGAGACATAATCCACAGCTACTAAAATGTATAAGTTCCCTTTTGAAGGAGGAAATGGGCCCATGAAGTCTATCCCCCAAACATCAAACAACTCCACTTCTAGAATGTATGTAAGGGGCATCTCATCTCTTTTCCCAATATTTCCTTTCCTTTGGCACCTATCACAAGCCTTACTAAACATGTGAGCATCTTTAAAGATTGAAGGCCAATAATATCCAGATTGAAACACTTTGGATGTTGTCCTTTGGCCACCAAAATGACCTCCATAAGGTGAAGCATGACAGTGTTCCAAAAAAGAATGAATTTCACATTCAGCAACACACCTTCTCAAAAGCCCATTAGCACATTGCTTATAAAGGTATGGATCATCCCAAAAATAAGCTTTTGAGTCATGAATAAATTTTTTCATTTGCTGCCCTGTCAAATCCAAAGGTAGAATACCACTAGCTGCATAGTTCGCAAAGTCTGCATACCAAGGAATTTCAACTACCTGAACTTGAGCTACTGTAAAAAGCTGCTCATCAGGGAATTCATCTCTGATTTCAGATTGCTGAGGCATTGTTTTTGCTGGTTCAAGCCTGGAGAGATGATCTGCTACCTGATTCTCAGAACCTTTCCTATCTTTAATATCCACATCAAACTCTTGCAATAACAGTACCCATCTAATCAACCTAGGCTTTGCCTCTTTTTTAGCCAAAAGGTATTTGATAGCAGCATGATCAGTGAAAATGGTGACTCTAGTTCCAACCAAATAAGCTCTGAATTTCTCAAGGGCAAACACTATGGCTAGCAACTCTTTTTCTGTAGTTGTGTAATTTAACTGAGCATCATTGAGAGTTCTGCTAGCATAATATATAGGATGGATCACCTTCCCATGCCTTTGACTCAACATGGCTCCCACTGCATAATCACTTGCATCAGTCATAACCTCAAAAGGCAATTGCCAATTAGGTCCTGACATAATGGGGGCTGTGGTTAAAGCAGTTTTTAAAGCCTTGAAAGCAGCTAAACATTCAGAACTGAATTCAAAAGGTCTATTTGCTTCCAAAAGAGTACACAAAGGCTTGGATGTCTTAGAAAAATCCTTGATAAACCTTCTGTAAAAACCTGTATGCCCTAAAAAACTCCTTATGCCCTTAACCGATGTTGGTGGCTCAAGTTTCTCAATAATCTCCACTTTTTCTCTATCCACTTCAATGCCCTTTTCTAAAATCCTATGACCTAATACAATGCCCTCTCTCACCATAAATTGACATTTTTCCCAATTTAGAACCAAATGAGTCTCTTCACATCTCTTTAACACTTTTCCCAAATTCACAAGGCAAGCTTCAAAGGACTCTCCAAAGACTGAAAAGTCATCCATGAAGACTTCCATGATATTCTCAACTAAATCAGAAAAAATCGCCAACATACACCTTTGAAAGGTTGCAGGGGCATTACAAAGACCAAAAGGAATCCTTCTAAAGGCAAAAGTCCCATAAGGGCAAGTAAAAGTGGTTTTCTCTTGATCCTGGGGAGCTATTGTGATTTGATTATAGCCACTATACCCATCCAAAAAGCAATAGTAAGCTTGGCCAGTTAGCCTATCCAACATTTGGTCAATGAAGGGTAAGGGAAAGTGATCTTTACGAGTGGCTTTATTAAGCCTCCTATAGTCCATGCACACTCTCCACCCAGTCACTGTCCTAGTGGGAATTAACTCATTTGCTTCATTTGTCACAACTGTCATCCCACCTTTTTTTGGTACACATTGGACAGGGCTAACCCAACTACTATCAGCTATAGGGTATATGATACCAGCATCAAGCCACTTAATCACTTCCTTTTTGACAACTTCTTTCATGGCTGGATTGAGTCTCCTTTGCTGCTCAATAGACTTGAAGTTTCCTTCCTCCAAATTAATTTTATGCATGCAAAAGGAAGGGCTTATACCTTGGATATCAACCAAAGTCCAGCCTATGGCCTTTTTGTGTTGCTTTAACAGGTTCAGCAACATCTCCTCATCCTTAGGCAACAAACTTGCTGACATAATAACAGGCAATGTCTCTTTTTCTCCCAAAAAGGCATATTTCAAATGGTTTGGCAAAGGCTTTAGCTCGAGGGTGGGAGGATCTTTTATAGATGGCTGCATGGGTGGTGTTTTCCTCTCCCCCAAATCTAAAGATTCAAACACTCTTTGGAAGCTAGCTACTTTAGCCAAGTTTTCACACTCTTCTGTTAATTCACAAATTTCCAAGTTTTCCCCATTAATCTGTCTAAAGAACTTACTGTGATGCTCCAGCAATTCTTGCTCAGAAGTCTCACTGATTACTTCTTCCAGCACCTGAATCACAGAACATTCGTCCAAATCAGTGGGATACTTCATTGTGTCATAGATGCTGAATTTTACTTGTTGATCATTCATTTTCAAAGTAATGGTTCCTTCATACACATCCACCACAATTCTCCCTATTTTTAGGAAAGGTCTCCCTAGGATTATAGGCACTTCTTTATCTGCTTCATAATCTAAAATTATGAAATCAGCAGGAAAAATGAACTTGTCCACCTGAACTAAAATGTCCTCTATCTTTCCTTCAGGGTGGGTTATGGACCTATCAGCTAATTGGAGAGTGACAGTTGTGGGTCTAGCTTCACCTATGCCTAATCTCTTGTAAATGGACAAGGGCATAAGGTTTATGCTAGCTCCTAAGTCACACAAAGCTCTTCCAAGTTCCTTTCCTCCAATAGAAACAGGTATGGTGAAGGATCGAGAGTCTTTCTCCTTGTTTGGAATTTTCTTTCTCAAAATGACACTACACTCCTCATTTAAGGAAACTACCTTAAATTCCTCAAATCTTTCTCTTCCTGTCAAGACATCTTTAAGAAACTTCATATAATTAGGCATTTGCCTCAAAGCATCCACCAATGGTATGTTTATATGAATTTCTTTCAAAATGTCCATGAACTTCTCAAAGTGAGCTTCTTATTTTCTCTTTTTCAACCTTTGAGGAAATGGTGGAGGAGGTGGTTTAAACTCAAGAATAGGAGTAGCTACACACTGATTTTCTCTTGAAGGTTCATCTCTAGGTGTAATCTCAACTTCCTCCTCTTTCTTTCCTTCATTCTCATTTTGCTTTTCTTTCTTTTCCTCCTCAACTTGGACAGCAGTGTCTTTCACTTTCTGTTTTCTCTTGTGAACTTCCACTTCCTCAACTAATGGCTTCCCACTTCTCAACTCTATGGCTTGCACTTGCTCTTTTCCCTCTCTTTTTGGATTTTCAGTATCAGAGGGAAGCTTACCTTGAGGCCCTGCCCTGAGCTCATTAGCTAGTTGACCCATTTGCAATTCCAGATTTCTCAATGAAGCTTGCTGACTTTGAATAACAACATCATTTTTTTGCCATATATTCCTTCATCAAGCTCTCAAGAGATGTACCTGGAATATGCTGAGGGGGCATTGCTTTTTGCTGCTGTTGGGGCATAGGTGGGTGATTTCCTTAGGCTTGGTAACCTTGATGCCCAAAACCTGGTGGGTAATTCACCTTTTGCTGTACTTGAGGGGCTTGAGAATTACTTCCTTGACCTCCCCAAGCAAAGTTTGGGTGATTCCTCCAACCTGGGTTATAGGTATTGGAGTAGGGATTGTTTCTTTGTTGGTTTTGGTTTCCTATGTAGCAGACTGAAGCAGGATTGCTGGGGCAAAATTCAAAAGTATGGCCCTCACCACAGTAAACACAAGAGTCTGTACTTACTTGGTTTACAACAGCTGCATTCTGCACAGTATGAGCATTCTGAACCACATTTCCCACAGTCAAATTTTTCAGCATGTTGGCCATGGATGAGATTTGGGCATTTATAGCAGTTAATGCATCCAACTCCAAAACTCTTTGTTTTTCTTACCTGGGTTACTCCTTGAATCAGCCCACTGACAGTTGTTTGATGATATCATTTCAAGGATTTCATGGGCTTCATTGTAGGTCTTTGATAAAAAAGCCCCATTAGCTGAAGCATCCACAACTTGCTTAGTGGTTGTGTTTAACCCATGGTAGAATGTCTCCATTTGAATACAATGAGGGAGTCCATGGTGAGGGCATTTTCTAAGCAATTCCTTGAATCTCTCCCATGCCTCACTCAAGGTCTCATCATCAAACTGTTGAAAAGCCACAATCTCATTTCTAAATCTAGCATTCCTAGTAGGTGAGAAGTATTTAATGAGAAATTTTTCAGCAAGAGTGTTCCAAGAATCTACTGCCCCTGGAGGTAATGCATTCAACCATGTCTTGGCTGCATCTCTAAGGGAGTAAGGAAACAAACTTAACCTTAGGGCATCCTTAGACACTCCTGGCATTATAAAAGAATCACTAACCCCTAGGAATGATTTCAAATGCAAATGAGGATCCTCAGATGGTAATCCATGGAACTTTCCTATGGTTTGGAGCATTTGAAACATGACTGGTTTAAGCTCAAAAGTAGGGGCTTGAATTGCAGGTCTAATTATCCCTGGATTTAACTCATCAACCAAGGGATTGGCATATGTTCTAATGGCTTTCTCTCTGTCATCTGCTAAGACAATAACATTAGCAGGAACCATAGCCTGAGGTTCAACTAAGGGTGGTCTAAATCTTCCAGGATCTTGCTGATGGTTTTCAGGGTTATTTTGAGGATTATTAGGATCTAAGTGAACTCCACGTAAATCTTCTATTCTTTCCCTTTGAACCCTCATTCTATGAAATGTTCTCTCAGGCTCAGGATCCAAAAAAAATTCTAACCCTGGAAAATCATTCATACACAGTTACAGCACCTGAAAAACAGAGAAAACACTTTAGTTAAACCTTTCTTTCAGCTCAAAATCACTAAAAACAACTCAAACAAAGTAAAAATCTCACTAATCCGCGGCAACGACGCCAAAAACTTGTTGCTTAGCAGAGTGTATGCAATTTTAGAATGGAAACACTCCTAATGTGCAAATGTACACAGCCTAATGCAGCAAGTGATAAGTATGTTTTATATCGTTCTCCTCAGGGATTAGTTAAATGAAATTAACAATGCTTGGGTTGGGTTTAGTGAGGTGATAGGTAACCAACATAAATTTGTGTAACTAAACTTAAATGACATAAAGTAAACAAAATGCTTAAAAGTATGCTTCAATAGCTAAAGAGACAATAAAAGCAGTAACACAAGTTTTAAACCAAAGCAGTAAAAAGGGGATTGAATTAGGGGTAAAATTATGCTTCATCAAACTTAATGCTGAAGCTCTACACTTGCTTCAACACCCAAAATAGCTAAACTCACGGAATCTTCCCAGATTTCCTCACAAATAGATGATTAATTCCCATTAAACACCCTAAATCAGCTCCTAGCTGTAAACACTAGGTGAGTGACTATCCCTAATCTCCTCAATCACCTTAGAGCAAACTCTTAATCAGAACTAGTGTTATGCTTTGAAATCGGTTTACTCTTCCCTTTCCCAAGTTGGAATAAACAATGCTAAGATGAGGTGGCCAAACAAATCTCAGCTAAACAGTAAAACACAAAGCATAAGAGTGAAGAAATTGCAAGAAACTACTCCTTCATTAAACTTGAATCAACATAATATCCCCTAATTCTCACCCCAAGGGTGATTAGTTCATACTAAGCATAAAAGAAAGCAATAAAACAATGATTACAGCTCCCAACATAATTAAAAACCCTAGTTACAATGTAAAACAGTACAATAGAAAAGAAAATGGAAGAAATAACAGATGGGGAAAGCTTCAATTGCTCTTTCTTGATGGTTCTAGCTCCCTTCTAGAAGAGGAACAACTCCCAATGTGGGCCTTCTTCTCCTTTCTCGAAAATCTCCCCAAAATTGTCTCTCCCAAGTTTTCCTCTCTACCCTAAACGACAAAGAAAGCTTGTATATCCCTTCCTTATTGAAATAAGGGCTGAATAGACAGGGCAATGAGGTCTGGCAGCTTCTCATTGGTTTTCAGCAGCTCACGTGGCAAAAAGTGTCTAGCTCAATTAATGAAATATCTCAGACGTGCCTAATCTGTACTCTGCTATCAGAAAATGCTCCAGCAAACTGGATCCTTCAACATTTATATAGCTCCAGTACTTCAAAGCTTAGCTTTCCACACTTAGCCATTTTTAACCTACCAAAAGCTCCTGTAAGGTCAAAATAATATAATTCAGCAAGGAAATGCACTTCAATGGCCTAAAGGTACTTCACAATTACTTTGTGACAATTAATACATGAAAGCACCAAATCATGGGGTTTTTAAAAGCTAAAATAGTAAAAATGCATAAGATATCAAAGAATAAACACATTAAAAGCTCAATCATAGCTCTTATTTTAAGAGCTAACAGTTGTCCCGATTGTTATAAATAAAACTTTTTGGCTGCGAATTCGGGGAGACCATTTGGAGAGGGACCAGTCTAGAGTCAATTTCTACCTCATTTTTGGGATTAAAGGAGCACTCTTGAGAGCCGAGGAAGACATTCAAGGCTTGGGATCGTGGTGTATCACAACGGGAACGAGTGTGGCACGCATCAGAGAGTTTTTCTCTTCTTTCCTATTTATTTTATAGTTATTTTTATACTTCTGTATGAGTTTAGAGTTGTAATTGTGAATTTGAGTGACTGAACTTAGTTTTAGACTTGGTATTTTTGGATGATTGGTTTAATTCTTGAACTTGTTATATTTCAACATTTATTTATACATACACAGCTTTATTGTGTAATCTTTTGGCCAAAGGTTAGCTTAGTATAATTTGAGTTTAGCTTGAGAAAGTAGACTTAAATTTAGATTCATTTGTATAACTATTAGTAAACATGTGCATGAGAATGAATTGCTTGCTAATAGAAGCCATTAGGAGAAGTTTTATAATGTCATGCTTTGTTATGAAATTAACTGGAAAGTTAATGTATAAAATGAGCATGCGATTTAGTTGAGGCTTGGGAGATCCAATTAAATATCTTTGTAACTTCTTGGCTTATAAATGTTGCTTGCATGAATTATTTCATGGATGGACCAAATTTAGTGTTATCTTGCTAAAACCAATGTCTAAAAAGAGTCCCCTCTAAGTGTCTCCGACCTTGTAATTAGTTATATTAGTTTGCAAATTAATTCTTCTCTATTTTTGGTTCTCTAGATAAAATTAGGTGTGAGTAATCATGGTACCTAATTAAATGTAAGAAATCCAATCCCTGAGATCGACTATGACCACTATCACTGCAAATGTTAGAGGTCTAGGTTTATAAATATATTTGATAGAGCCTTTGACAAGCTCTTTATTAGTATACCCTGGAACGGCTTGTGCAACTACTTTGGTGAGAATTTCTTTGCCCCCAACTGAAAAGAGCTTATCTTTCCAACCCTAGATAACTTTCCAAACTTTTCTCTTAACCTTTTGGAACACTTGTTTCTTGTTGGGGGAATTTTGGGAAGGTAGGCCAAGATAAAGACCGAAGAATCTTGCAAAGTTAACTCCGAGCCTTCTACTGATGGCGTTGATTCTGTTCTAACCCAAATTCCTGCTTGAAATGAAAGAAGACTTCTCCTTGTTGATCATTTGGCCCGACGCCCCTTCATACTCTTTAAGGACCTCTTTAATAGCTTCACATTCTTGCACATAATTCTTGAAAAAGAAGACACTATCGTCAGTAAAGAAAAAATGAGAAATAACCGGGCAAGAGTTAGAAATTTGGAAACCAGAAATACGAGAAAATGATACTTCCTTGGATAGGAGAGCCGAGAGGCCTTTTGTGCATAAGAGGAACAGATTGGGGGACAACAGATCTCCTTGCCTAAGGCCTCGTGAAGGCTTAAAGCTTGAACTAGGCGTTCCATTGATGATAAAAACAAAGCTAACCAATTTGACGCACCTCATGATTAAGGAAACCCCACTGATGGCTAAAGGCAAAGCACCTCATCATTTCACGAAGTTAGCCCTATTCCACCTGGTCGTAGGCTTGACTAATATCGGTCTTCAGGGCCACCTAGCTTACCTTGCCTTTCTTTCTACAGTTGAGGGAATGAAAATACTCAAAGCCTATGAGAGCGTTATCTATGATGTGGCGACCTGAGACAAAAGCTGACTAAGAAGGAGAGATAAGGACATCTAGAACTGTTTTTAGACGGTTCGCTATGGTTTTGGCAATCAGCTTGTAGATTACATTACACAGGCTAATAGACATAAAATTTGACATCTGGGTGGGATCCTTAGACTTAGGAATGAGAGAAATCAAGGTCTTATTTAAGGTCCCAAGCCCTTCACCCTCACTAAGAACTTTCAGGCATATCCTCGTAATTTCGTCTCCCACAATGCTCCAATATTTCTGGAAAAATAGAGCATGCATGCCATCTAGTCCCAGAGCCTTAGTAGGGTGCGTATCTTTAAGCTCTGCTTCCATTTCCTGTCTAGTAAAAGGCTTGCTGAGATCCTTGTTCCTAGTTTCAGATATCCTCTTCTCCAGACAACCAGTGATCTTTAATATAGCTTATTTATCTGGCTTGGACGAAGAAAAAAGGTTCTTGAAATAGTCTGTAGCTAGTGCACTATTCTCCGACTCCTCCTCCCTCCATTGACCTGTATCATCAAACAGACCAGATCGTATTAACTTTCTTCCTATAGGAGGCTTTGGAGTTGAACCATTTTGTGTTGCGGATCCCCAACCTCAACCAATCTTCGCGAGATTTGATCTTTCAATGTCTCTCCTCTTCTTTTAGAAAGTCTTTGAGCTCTTGTTCAACTCAAAGCCAATCTCTCTTCCAATTGCCAATCTTCTCTTTTTCAACCGTTGCAAGTTCAACTTCTTTCTTAGAAATAACCCCTTTCAAAGATCCATTCGGCCTCTCTTTATCCCACTCCCTAAGACTTTGAAGACAATGATTGATTTTCCTTCTAAACTGGCTTTGATTGCAATTGAACTTTCCTACCAAACTCTTCCTATAACCTCTTTGCTACCTTCCATATTTATCCATTTCTCCTCAAACTTGACAAGTTTTCGGCTTCTAACATAATAAAGTGACAGTTGTACCTTCGATTTTGAAAATAACCTTCTAGAGTTTGATTCTTTTTTTTATACCTTACATTTTTACTTTATTAGGTCAATCAATCTTTGGTGGAAACTAGCCTGGAACACAACTATTTTTAATAATTTATTTACAATACCAAAAGTAACTAAATTTAGCTAATTATTTTACCTAGTATGATATGAACTTTAGAAAAATTATAAGAATCATAATAGCTCTACACTTTGATTGGAATCACACTTATAGTTTAAAAGTGATTTGTGTATTTTGTAATAGTTAAAGAATTAATTTCAACAATTTCATTACATTTAAGAATGATTAACC
The DNA here is from genome assembly GCA_033996785.1 of Trichosanthes truncata. Taxonomy (NCBI): domain Eukaryota; kingdom Viridiplantae; phylum Streptophyta; class Magnoliopsida; order Cucurbitales; family Cucurbitaceae; genus Trichosanthes; species Trichosanthes truncata. Next base: position 3,716,339 of record MU867261.1, read on the forward strand.
AAATTGAAAGTTTGAAGGTGTAATTATAATAACTCCTATAATTTGAGGGTGGCTTTTGCAATTTTTGATAATGTTTATATCCATGATTGATGATTGGTTGAGGCTATAGTTGGTTGGAATATGAGAAACGAGGGAAAAGTATTGTGGGCTATGACAGTTTGCACTGATGTGGAACCTTTTGTTAGAGAGGAATCAACGTCTATTCGAGGATAAGTTATCTTTTTTGGTTCTTTTTGTAGCAATACTCACTCTCTAGCTTTTTGATGGTGCTTAAAGAATAGAAGTTTTTTTGTAATTACAACTTATCCATAATCCAATTAGATTAGAAAGCTATCTTATAGCATTTTTTGTTTTAGGAAGGGGGTTCTCTCTTCCCCCTTGCCTTTAGGCTGTATTTTTTGGCTATGTATAATACACATCTTGTTTCTTATTTTTTTTTAAAAAAAACATAAAAAAAAAATTCCTTTCATGAGAATATAACAATGAACATATCTTGAACCAAGTGTTAGAGTTCTTATATTAGTATAATTGTATTTTTGTAAATATATTAATTGAGTTGTCCTTTATTGTCTTTTCACTTTCTCCTACTTAGGTTAACCTTGTACACTTGTATATATATCACTTTAGTGAATGGAATAGAGTATTCTGATTCTCTCAAACCTTTAGCATTAACATGGTATCAGAGCTTTAGGTCAATTAGGGTTTTTTGTTTGGTTAACCTAGGATTTTTTGAGAACCTTTGGTGTTAAGGTTAGAACCCATATGTTCTTTGGGTTTTTGTGGTTTTGTGAGCCCTGTTTTTCAATCAGCATCAAACTCCACCATTGCTGCCCAACCACTACCGCTGCTAGTGACTGCTACCGCCATCGATTTGATCTTTTTTTTTCGTCATTTTGTCTCACCGCCGGCACCATAGAAAGCCCATCCTCCGGTTAGCATATCCCTAAAATTTGGTCTCGATCGGAGCTACGCGTGACTCTCACGCACAGTCGTCTTATTCTGCACTGTTCTTCACGCACCGGCGCGTGTGGGTGCGTGAACCGCCGTCGTCTGCTCGATTTTTGTGGGTTTGTTTGGAATTTCCTTCTCCCTCCAGTGGTGTACTTGTTTCGATCATATATTGCTCAATTTAGGGTCGGTTGAAGAAACACCTCTTTGGCATCTTAGGGTTTCTCTGGTATAGTTTTTTTTTTTTGGATTTAAATCTGTTCTTTTTCATTTGTGTTTTTTTTTTTAGGTAATGGTTGAAAAGAAAGCTCTAGTGATGTTAGAGATAATTTCAATGGTGTCAAAGATTACATAACACAAGCTCAATGGATCTAACTTTTATGCTTGGCGAACAAACATTCGTCATTATCTTCGGAGCCTTGATATGGATGATCACGTGACCTCAAAATCACCACCGACAGATGATACTAAAAAGAATTGGCTACGAGATGCTTCTAGGCTTATCTACAGATAAAGAACTCCATTGAGAGTGAGATAGTTAGGCTAGTTAACCATTGTGAATCTGTCAAAGAGCTCTTGGAATACTTGGAATTCCTTTACTCTGGGAAAGGAAACATTAGTCGAGTGCTCGATGCGTGTAAGACTCTCTTTCAACCTGATCAAGGTGAGAAATCTCTAACGAGTTATTTTATGGAGTGCAAAACAACGTACGCAGAATTTAATGCTTTGTTTCCAGTTAGTACTGATGTGAAAGTTTAGATATCCCAACGTGAACATTTATTCATTATGAGTTTTTTGGTTGGTCTTGCCTCTAAATATGATATGGCCAAAGATCAAATTCTGTCTAGCTCAAAAATCTCTTCGTTGGAAGATGCTTATACTCGAATACTTCGTATTGAGAAGTCGCATGCGATCTTGCCATCTGAGTCTAATAGTGCCTTGGTTGGACAGACAGGTGCACGTTTAGAGGACATTCGAACACTCAAAGAGAAAATTCAGGAGATATTGTTTGTCACTATTGTCGTAAGCATGGACATATGAAACGTGACTGCAGAAAATTGCTAAAGAAAGGCCCGAGGTTTTCGTCTGGGCATGTCGCCTCTACTCCTGATAACCCAGACAAGTCTATTTCGATTTTAGCTGAGAAGTTTGCTAAATTTCGCCAGTACCAAGAGTCATTAAAGGCGTCATCTTCTACTCCCATTACTGCCATTGCCGACACAGGTAACACATCTACATGTCTTCTTTCCTCCTCTTCAAAATGGTCATAGACTCTGGCGCTTCTGATCACATGACAGGTAATCCCAGTTTATTCTTTAACATTCATCCATCTAAATCTTCACCTAATGTTACTATAGCCGATGGCACCACCTCTCCTATTTTAGGATCAGACACTATCAATCTTACCAACTCAATTTCATTGTCTTTTGTTTTAAGTTTACCATAGTTCTCCTTTAACTTTATTTCAGTTAGTAAACACACTCGCGATCTCAATTGTTGTGTCTCATTCTTTCCTAGTTATTGTTTATTTCAGGATCTTTTGACGAAGAGGACTATTGGTAAAGAGCGTGAATCTGGAGGTCTCTACATGTTTGAACCATAAGTATCTACAGCCGTTACATGCTCTAAAGTGTCTTCTCCCTTTGAGGAACATTGTCGTTTGGGTCATCCATATATTTTCGTCTTGAAGAGTCTTCGTCCTCAGTTTAATCATTTGTCTTCTTTAGATTGTGAGCCATGTCAGTTTGCTAAATTTCATCGTTTGAGTCTGTATCCCCGAGTCAATAAACGAGCTAGTGCTCCATTTGAATTAGTTCATTATGATGTTTGGGGTTTGTGTCCTGTTGAGTCCAAGAGAGGGTTTCGATATTTTGTTACCTTTGTCGACGATTTTTCTCGTGTAACTTGGTTATATTTAATGAAAAATCGTTATGAGTTGCTTTCTCATTTTCATAACTTTCATGCTGAAATTTGAACTCAATTTAGCGGTTCTCTTAAAGTTCTACGGAGTGATAATGCTAAAGAATACTTCTCTCATGCCCTTAGTTCCTATTTAAGTGAACATGGAATTCTCCATCAATCCTCGTGTGTTTATACTGCATCTCAAAATGGGGTTGCAGAACGCAAGAATCGACATCTCCTTGAAACAGTAAGAGTCTTAATGTTTCAGATGAATGTCCCAAAATATTTTTGGGCTGATGTTGTATCGACGGCTTGTTTCTTAATAAATCGCATGCCCTCTTTGGTTCTTAAGGGTGAGATACCTTATCGTACTTTGTGCCCCAACCTCCCTTCATTTCCTCTTACACCCAAAATCTTTGGTTGTACTTGCTTCGTTCGGGACGTTCGCCCTCACCTCACCAAACTAGATCCAAAGTCCTTAAAATGCATATTCCTTGGTTATTCTCGTGTCCAAAAAGGGTATCGGTGTTATTGTCCTAGTCTAGATCGTTACTTTGTCTCTCATGATGTCACATTCTTTGAAGATTCTTCTTTCTTTTCTTCATCTTTAAGTCCGAGTAAGGGGGAGCTTAAAGAGGACGAGATGATTTTCTTGTTTACACAATTCTCTCCTCTTGTGAGCCATCTAGAGATTCATCTCCTTCTGTTCCTATTTCTACTCACTCACCTATCACTCAGGTTTATTCTCGACGGCCACCCTCTTCAGTTTCATGCCTTGTCCCAGAGGTTTCTTCGTCATTGGATCCAGGAATAAGCGATGATCTTCCTATTGCTCTTCGTAAAGGTAAACGCCAGTGCACATATCCTATTTCCTCTTTTATTTCATATAACCATTTGTCATCTTCTACCTGTTCCTTCATTGCATCCCAACAGTCTATATCTGTTCCTAAAACTGTTCATGAAGCTTTGTCTTATCCTGGTTGGCGTGCTGCAATGGTAGAGGAGATGGCTGCCTTAGATGACAATTGTACTTGGGATTTAATTTCTCTTCCTGCAGGAAAGAAGCCTATTGGTTGTAAGTGGGTCTTTGCAGTTAAAGTCAATCCAGATGGGTTTGTAGCTCGGTTGAAAGCTCGCCTTGTCGCTAAGGGCTATGCACAAACTTATGGGGTTGACTATTCTGAGACTTTTTCTCCTATTGCTAAAATGGCTTCTGTCAGGTTATTCATTTCGTTAGCATCCATTCATCACTGGTCGTTGCATCAACTTGATATTAAAAACGCCTTTCTTCATGGTGATCTTGGGGAGGAGGTGTATATGGAGCAACCTCCAGGGTTTGTTGCTCAGGGGGAGAATGGAAATGTATGTCACCTTCGAAAATCGTTGTATGGATTAAAGCAGAGTCCACGAGCATGGTTTGGAAAATCACTCAGGTGATTGAAAGCTTTGGAATGAGAAAGAGCAAGTCTGATCATTCTGTCTTTTATAAGCAGTCTGAGAGTGGTGCCATCCTATTGGTTGTGTATGTTGATGATATTGTTATTACAGGCGATGACACATTGGGCATCCAATCACTCAAAACCTTTCTCCATAGTCAATTCCACACAAAAGATTTGGGAATGTTGAAATACTTTCTAGGAGTTGAGGTAATGAGAAGCAAGAAGGGAATCATGTTATCACAGAGAAAATATGTAATTGACTTGTTGACTGAAACAGGAAAGTTAGGGGCTAAGCCATGTAGTACCACGATGGTGCCTAATTTACAGCTCACAAAAGAGGGAGAATTATTGAAAGATCCTGAACGATATAGGAGGTTAGTGGGAAAACTCAATTATCTTACAGTAACTCGACCAAACATAGCTTATTCAGTGAGTATTGTGAGCCAGTATATGTCTTCTCCTACTGTTGATCATTGGGCTGTAGTGGAATAGATTTTGTGTTATTTGAAGGTAGCTCCTAGGCGTGGCTTATTATATAAGAGTTATGGGCATATTAACATTGAATGTTTCTCAAATGCTGATTGGGCAGGTCTAAGGAAGATAGAAGGTCAACTTCAGGATATTGTGTATTCATGGGTGGTAATTTGGTTTCTTGGAAAAGTAAGAAACAAAATGTGGTGTCACAGTAAAGTGTTGAGTCAGAATATAGAGCAATGGCACAATCTGTATGTGAATTAGTCTGGATACGTCAACTTCTTATTGAATTGGGATTTGATATCACAACACCAACCAAATTATGGTGTGATAATCAAGTAGCTTTGCATATAGCATCTAATCCGGTATTTCATGAGCGAACTAAACACATTGAGGTTGATTGTCATTTTGTACGTGAGAAGATACAACAAATTTTGGTATCAACAGGATATGTGAAGACTGGAGAGCAATTAGGAGATATCTTCACCAAGGCATGGAATGGAGCACGAATAGATTACCTCTCTAATAAGTTGGGCATGATGAATATATATGCTCCAACTTGAGGGGGAGTGTTAGAGTTCTTATATTAGTATAATTGTATTTTTGTAAATATATTAATTGAGTTGTCCTTTATTGTCTTTTCACTTTCTCTTACTTAGGTTAACATTGTACACTTGTATATATATCTCTTTAGTGAATGGAATAGAGTATTCTGATTCTCTCAAACCTTAGAATTAACACCAAGCAATTAACATTAATTCATAGAAAAAATCCATTCATTAATTAACTCATTTTTATCAATGTAATTTTCATCATGCCACTGATTTTTTTTTTAAAATTTTTAATTTGTGTATTATGGTTTGCATTTCACATTTATAAGACTATTGGATGCATTTTCCTAATATTAATAAAGTTTTAGGAGAGTTAAGTTTACTATGATCTCTTGAAGCTGACTTTGAGGTAGATGGGTTTTCTAGAGATTAGTTGGGTAGAACTCGAAACCTAGTTATAAGAAAAAAGAGGCAATCTTCAAAAGACAACCAAACAACTTAAATTTGAATTCAAAATCTTCCACTCCAAATTTTAAATTGACACAAAATACAACAATCACCAATTTCTTTGATCAATAACCATACTAGCTTTACAAATTAGTAGCCCAATGTTTCAAATGGTTCAAAGCTATTTTTCCCATATGAAGACTCCAATGAAAAGAAAACATGATCCTAAGTACAATACAATCATCCTCTAGCATGATTCTAATTTCTAACCTATTACTTCTTTGAAAATGAATAAAGGAGTTGGAAAACATTGCAAATCCCATAATTTTAATCAAACATTAAGCCAATTCCAAAATTTGGGACTTGCAAGTTGAAACTTGAACCTCCCCAAAGAAAAGTGTGGAAATGGAACCCAACAAAAGAGGGACCAAAACAGCCTCGGTTCAAGTCCTTTTCTAGGCATAATATTGAGAATGCCCATTCAATTGGAAGGAATAAGTTCGGTAGCAGATACGAAGCTAAAAGGTATTTTGCACATTGAATCTCCGCCTTCCCTCACGTTTGTAATATGGAGTCTCATCAATTGTTTGCCTCACGTAGTCTACAAATGGTTGTGGTGTTTGAGGAGACTGTTCGTTCGAGGTAACAGAGCTTCTGCGATCAGGCGTGATAGGTGCTGTAACAGTTGGAGTAGGAGTAGTGGCAGGCCTAGAGGGCTGAGTTCTGTTAGGCTTGTCCATGAAACAAATGAATAAAGTAATAGTCAATATGAGCAAGGACAGAGAGCCAAATAGTGTAGCCCATATGGTCATCGTATCGAAGGCAGTTTCTGATGCTTCTCGTTCTCCAGGTTCATAGATGACATCAATTTCTGTTCTCTGGCCTGCAACACATACCACCGCCACCATTATAAGCATCTCAATTTGTGATGTTAATGATCCAACCCCCCACCCTCCCCCACCCCAAAAACAGAAAAATAAAAAATGATGAAGGGATAGTCTCAGTAATAGTTTTTGTTCAACATGTGGAAGTGGAGATTTGAACCTCTAACCTTTTGGTCGAGAATATATGTCTTAATTAGTTGAGCTATGTTCGAGTTCGCTAATCATAGTAATAGAGTAAAAATAGCTTACCGTTGGCAGCTAACGTGATAAGAATTTTATCTTTGAATCTCTTCGTTCCCATTGCTTTCACCTGGGTGTAGATAACGTGATGAGCAAATACGACATAACATATAGCATTTGGAAATGGAATATAAGGAAGGTCCTTAATCTACAACTAAATTTTCACAGGAAGAACTTACTTCATATTCTGTATTCAGTATATACTTCACTATTTGTCAAATTGATTGGATTAGGAGACATTAAATACGGCCAAACTTACTTCATACTCTGTACGACCACCAATGCCAGATTCTTCTTTAGAAATCAGACCAACGATGACCAAATCCCGTTCATGCCAGTGAAGTTCAACGTCTATGATAGTATAAAAGCAAATATCATCAGCACCATTCAGTCTAAGATACACAGGATGTTTTCATAAAGCAATACAAGTGGCCCAGGAATGAGATAGGTGCATTGTGTACTGGAAATTATCTGTTATAGGATCACTGAAGTATTGTTAGCAGTAACAAGTCAACAGAGAAGCTATAATACGACACTATAAGATAATAACAGTTGTCAACAAGAGAATTTTCCTAATTATGATGCCATATACTATATACAAATGAAACAGCCAAAGCCTGTCGTTTTCCAAGAAAATCTCAGACACCTTTCCAACTTTATTGTACTAATGTATGGTGAAAAATATTTATGCCCGTACAATCTTCAGCAACCACATAACCGGTCTAATATATCCAAAGGATGCGCTCAAGAAGAAAAAGTAAAGGAAGAAGAAAGCCTTTAAACAACTTTATTGAACCATATTGGACATTATTGTATTTTTGGATAGTAACTAAGAGCGACAAGCAAGCTCGAACCTTTTGACCTTCATGGTGATAAGCATGCACACAGCCAATGGGGCATGAGTTCAATTTATGAGACATAATTATTATCTTTTAACAGGAGACGGAATCCTCCAAAACTTTAATTGAACCGTATGAGATATTGTCTCAAGTTTATATAGGGAATAGTATATAGAATGTGGCAGATCTAATATATTACAATTCAAAACATAATATAATAATCATCTTTTCATAGGAAACAGAATCCTTCATAACATTATCGAACCATATTAGAGATTCCCTCAAATTTATAGGAAGCTGTACATAGAATTTGGTGGACCTAATAATATATTACAAATTCTCTCTTACAACACGATAATATAAAGTTGTTAGCTTACCTGTGTTCCCCAAGATAGTTATAACAGTCTTGTTCGAGTCTGGAGTCAGAATCAACTGTGTTGCACTCTGGAATTTAGTAGTCGTCAAAATTTGATAAAATCATACACCAAATTTTCTTGGAATACAAACTAATCTTACTATGAAGGTAAAGATTTGAAGAGTAGGACCAAACTTTGAACTATTGGAAATTAATTATTATTATTATTATTATTTTGAAAGGAGAGTTTTAAGTATCCAAAATCATTCAGTTGTTGGACAGAAGGAAAAGAACTTCAACGATTAATTTCTTAAGTATGCAAGCAACTCATATTTATGAGCTTCTTTCTTATAGACATCAACTTATTTCTTGTGGTTGGAAGCATCCAAAATGCAGGTGTTTATTAATGTGAATTACCTTGCCCATCTCCAAAACTGAAAAGCCCCCAATAAAAAGTGCAGAAGCAGATCCAGAAATTTGGCTGGCTTCTCGAGATGAAGCATAGATAGTAACAGATATATCTGATCTCATGGCCTTCGACTTGGGCACTGAACGTGCCAAGTGCTCCGGTGAGTAAGGGAAAAAGAGGCAATATGATTTGTCATAGTCAAGATCCAACCATGGCTTTGCATATCTTTAATCCACAAAAAGGAAAATGTATGAATAGTCAATTACTCAATTCATGAATATGGGAAGGAAGAAAAGGATTATATCGCAACATACCCAACAAAGGGAGGGTCTACGCTACAGTCGTGCAGGATTCTCTTGTCATTTAGAAGAGTTCCATATTTGCTACTGCGATAAAAAGAAAGAAATCAGAAGAAAACTCAACACTTTAACAGTTTCTACGATATTTTTCACTGAAAAGTTTCCTCAATCCCCAAACTTACTACGTAAGTAAGAAAACAATATATAATTAATTAATTATAACCGGGTCAGAAAATATTATAAAATTAATGAATGACAAAGAAAAAAGAACAACTTTCCTTTACTGTTAGAATGAAAAACTAATATTTTGAACGATTTTTAAATTCAGGGTTAAAAGGTCCCCTTTAGAAGGGAAGGGACTAAATTGAACATTTCTTGGAAACTTCAGAACTAAAAAGGTAATTCGCCCAAAAAAAAAAAATTGTCAAATTAGTTGGTCAGGGAATTTAAACACTGAATTACATCCTCAAAAAACTTCCACATGAAAGTGTCATGACATATGGTAACACTACTATCTATTATTCAATTTTTTTATTATTTTTTTTATAGGAAACAGAAACCATTTCATTGATGTATGAAATAGATACAAAACAAAGTTCTATCGGTCAATTTTAACCAAAGAAAATTATTTCACCATTGACTAAAGATATTTCCAAAATTCATATGGTGACAGTGAAATATAATATCCTATATTCACATGCATACAAATCTACAAACCTGAAATTCACAGAGAAGTTATATCCTTTTGCTGGGAAAGGAACATTTGTCAGAATTTCAACTGGAGCAATCACGGACAAAGTGTTCCCAGTCTGCACTGTCACTGTTGTACGTAAGTTCAAATTTGAACCTTCAAATAGTACTGTCAGCATGAAACGGGTTATGGATTACTTAACAATTGGTAAAGTAAAATCACATAAAAACACAGTAACAAATCTAACACAGTGAAGACATCAGGTACCTTCTGTTGAACCTGGACCAACTGCTTCAGCTATTCCAGATAGCATATCCACAGATAAAACACTTTCATTCGTTGTAATCCACCGGCCAGAAAGTTGATCAATGAAACCTACACATTATTTATAGTAAATTCCTTAAAATAAACTGTTCATGCCTGAGTGGCACCCCCCCCCCCCCCCCCCAAAAAAAAAAAAAAACCGAGATAAAAATTGAAAAAGAAAAAACCCTGCATCATCTTGAAGTATGGAGGTGCCAATGTTTTTAAAGGCTCAAGGCGCAAGGTACAAAAAAAGGCGCGGGCTTTTTTTTGTAAGGCACACTATATATAAAAGAAACATAAAATAATATATTATATGTATATATACATGTAGCAATGCCTTGAATTTGTTATCTGACGCTTCGTATGACCAAGTACGATAAGCCCTAGAGGCACAGAGTGTGCTCCTCAGGGGCTTCATGGAAGGCGCGCGCCTAGGCCCGCCTTCTACCAGTGCCTCGCTTCTTCGAGGCGAGGCGCTTCACATGCGCATTGCACCTAGGCGAGCGCCTGGGCGTACCTTTTAAAACAGGAGGTGTGTATTTGAAAATTCATTTTCCAAGGAGAGAATGACATGACAGAAAGTAATTACGCAGGAGGTGCGTATTTGAAAATTCATTTTTCAAGGAGAGAATGCATGACAAAGAAAGTAATTACTGTGTATTTGATATTCGCCTTTTCTAGTAAAATTTAGACTTGCAGTTTATCAAGAAGAAAATCTGATGTTCTCAATTCTATTCTCACTAGATACTAACCTTTTATACTGAAGTTGAGATGACTACCGACATGAATTACTGGGTCTTGAGGATGTATTAACGCACCAACTGAAATCTGGAGGAGACAATGAGATTCAGGAATAGAGAAATCGTGGCAGGATATAACTTCCATAAAAGGCTTGCACCTATAAATCTCGATGAGTACCATTTTTTTTTTCTGAAAATGAAACAGTACTTTTCATGGATGAAATGAAAATGTACAAACTCCTTTGAACAACAGTGCCCACACTAAGCAAAACTATGTGGTGTTTTATTTATTTATTATTATTATTTTTTAATTTAAGAAACAGATAAGTATATTTAAACAAAACTGAAAATTATACATTAAAAAAAATTAAGAAACAGATAAGTATATTTAAGCAAAACTGAAAATTTCCCAACTTCAAAAACATATTCTTAGTTGTCCAAAAGTGTAAGAGGGTTCTGCCTGTTCATTTGTGTCCTAACACTGCCAATTTAATTGACTAGGTTCCAAAGGATCTCAAGCAAGGAGAAAACCACGAGCATGTGAAACACGTTGACTTTTTAGGTTTTCTTCTGCCAAAATTTTGACTCTCTGTCTCTCTAAAAATATACTCACTCTTAAAGGTAGAATGCACATAAATATTTTACAAATCTAAAGAAGTAGACCAAGGACACAACCATACCAATATATAGTCTGACTTTTCTGGATTCTTGTCAATCGATACTTGGACAAGAGCTCTACCATGTTGCCTTGCCTACAACATTGGAAGAAGAAGTCACAACAGAGCTACAGCTAAATATGGGTAACTTGAAAATTCAAGCAAAGGCCAACATACAAATACTGTCTACTATTATGTGAGTTGCATGTGGTTTAGAATTCTTTTAACAGAAGACTAGATTTTATTATAGAAGATCAAATTTATTTGTAGATCGAAAAACAAGAGAAGAAGAAGATGAGAATGCTCAAGGAGATGAATAATTGGGATGACTCTAAAAACAGGAATATTTTCAAGAAGATGAATAATTGGGATCCTTACATTTCTCATCAACAAATAGGGAGAGATGTACATCATGAATAGGAAGCACAAGAATAGAATACATAGATCCCAAGGTCATTGAGATTTCTTCTAACCGACAACTTCAAAGAGTCATGACGAGAATATGAAACCTTTGTTATCTAAGAAAATTAAACAAGGGCTTGACCAGGGCTTGGTGATTTTAAAAAAAGATGATAAAGCCAATCAAACTGATTCTAAGACAAGCTGGCATTTCTTAATTAATAAAACTTATTAAGTGATTATTAAAAATAAATAATCAAATATTGAAGTAGGAGCAAATATCTCTCCTCCTTGGGCTGCCCATTCGAATCATGCATAGTACAAACCAATACATATATAACGACAGTATTTCACAGACCTTCAAATAAATATATCCATTGCCTTCTCTTGAGAAATTTACGGAAACAATATCTGGATAGTTAGTTTCCACGTAAAAGAGAACAACATCATGAGCCTCATGAAAGAGATTGCCTGGTTAAGAACATTGTCAGATATGATCCATAAGAAATGAATATCAAAGCATATAAAATCACAAAATATTTACATATATAAAATTGGTACCTAGAGAATCATAGTAGCTTATTGGAAGACGAAGTTCGGTACCAACAGCAAGATTGATCCCATGGAAAGGGAACTCCCGATTTGTTAGCCTTATCTGGGCGACCTGATAACAAATATCCAGATTGGGTGAGACACTTGCTGATGAACAAATGAAGATATATATAACACGATACACAACCAAGGGAATACTGCATGAAAATAGGGAGATCTCCTATGCACTTAAAAAAGTAAAAAAGAACACAAGGAGAGTGAAAAATGTAGGATCCTCCTTGGAGCAATCCTGATTCTTCGGAATATCCAGGAAATAAAATTAATGAGTAGATATCCAATAAGCTTCAATATTACCAAATACTACCTTTTCAATATTCCCGAAAACTACCTTGCTTTGAAGCCTTGTGAAGTGGAATACAGAGATTTCCTTCGAGAAGGCACATAACTAAAAAGTGGAATATTGTTTTTTTTTGTGTGCGCATGCTGGGCCCTTTGAATCATAGAAAGAGAAACATTGCATTGGCTCCTAAAAAGTGCTGGATAGTTCCAAGAGGACCAAAAGCTTTGTCACATAAATCATTGCTAGTAAATATTAGATACATTTACTTCGCTAGTTCTCTACTTTTAGTTATTCTGGAAGAACTGTCCTGGAAAGTTTAAAAGGGGGAAATGAGATATCCCACCACACAAAAAGTATTATAAAAAGGACTTCCGAAGATTTGCACACAGAAGGCATTACTGACTTGTGAGAAACCTCCAATTACAAAAGTGTACGTAAAAGATAGCAATATAGCTTCTAGTCAGTTTTGGACAGCATAATAACTGTTATGGGAAGTTATTTGCGATAGGCAGGATATAAAAGGATAAGATCATCTTGTTATTTGGGGTGGGGGATTATTATCTCAATTGTGTTGCCAAGAGAGGTTCCACCATTAAATAAAGGAATATTGAAATTAAGAAAGGAACAAAGAATTAAGTGTTGAAAATAGTATTCCGTACCCCTTCAAGAAATATAACGATTCTGAGTTGTGAGGAAAAGGAAAACAAAATAAAACAAAATGATGGGCAACACAGAATAAGAATTAAGGAATGACTTTCTCTGCTGCTTCCAGGAAAATGTCAAGTACTCCAAAATAATGAATTATTTCTAACTTTGGCTAAGAGATCATAATAAATGAATGATTTCTATTTGACAGTTAAATGAGAATGAAGAGCAATGATTCTCATTGACCATTTTCATTCTCGATGAGTTATGAAGGCTTTTCAGTTTATGATCATATGATTTAGTTGGCTAGCTATTGAACAGAAAACATACACCCATGGATGTTTTAAGCCCATGGCACTCTAATTTTTTCGGCTATCGACACACAAGGAAATAAAATTTATACCTCTGCGACTCTGACACAAGCAGCAATTTCCATTCTTCCAGAAGAGCGATCCTTCGCCTGAATGCATGCAATATTGTTACTCTCTGAAGTCTTTATTCTATCCCCATGAATGGAGATGGCATCGTTCCAGGCATCTTCATCCTTTTCACCACAACATCTTAAAAGGGAATATGTTATAGTTCTTTTCCGGCTCTGACTGTCCCAGTAGCCATATGAGTCCATGGATGATGGCAAAGCTTTGCTTGTAGTGTAGTAGGGAGGAAGAATCCAGGTGATTGGAACTCCGAGAGCAAGGGGAAGATTAGGTATCACTGATAAAGATGCCGAAGCCTTGAAAAACTTTGTTTCTATATTGGAACCAGAAGTGAATTCACATAGGAAAGAAACAGCAATATTTGTTATGCCTGCAGATCTGGGGAAAAAAATAGAGAAACGCAGATAAAGAAAAGTAGGAAAGGTGAAAGCAAGACAGTGATCTATGAATGAAAAGGGATCATCATACACCCAGCACTTCTCCCAAAAATGTATCACCGCCTCATTTCCAATAGTTCAACCTTGGCTGATTATGAATGACTAAATTGATAGAAAAAAAAACTTATAGCTTAATATTTGTCTGATATGAAGGAATAACTAATAGTACCTAATAGCTTAAAAGAATGTAATTAGTTGCTCTATTCCTATTTATGATTATATAATTCACATTTGAAACTTTTTCCTTTTTTTTTCTTGTTCATTTTCAATCAAACATTAAAAATTGTCTTACTAATCAAAATAAAATTTACTACAACCTCAAAGTAATCATAAACATTTTTTAACGATCAAGTGAAAATAGGTGCATTGGGCATGCTTGTCCAGGGAGTGTTTGCCTATGATCGCATGCCCAAACCATCCTCAGCCACCATGTTTTAACACCACATATTTAGTTTTGTTGTTTACTTTTGTCTGCAAGGAGTTTTGTGGATAAACACTTCCTCGGCCTTTTTAAGGTTTACATATGTCATAGTAAATTTGTTCTAAAATGTACTATTGGGGGACCAAGTAGTCTTCAAACCTCCCCCAACCCAGTGTTGTAAACACTCTTGCCCTCGAGCTTTTTTGCAATTGTTGTCTACAACACTTTCTTTTCAAAATGATTTCCTCTACTCATGTTTTATAAAACCATTTTCTGCCAAAATGTGAGCGGAGGGTAGACTCGTGCTCAAGATAGTCTGTGTAGATTTGTATATATTATAATTGTGTTTTTTATTAGTCTTTTATCTTTTGAGTATTTTTCAATTTCCTTTCCTTTTATAATTAGTTTCCTTAGTTGAAACTTCTCTTGTAATATGACTCCTTGCCCTTTTTAAGGTTTATATATGTCATAGTAAATTTGTTCCAAAATGTACTATAGGGGGACCAAGTAGTCTTCAAACCTCCCCCGACCAAGTGTTGTAAACACTCTTGCTCTCAAGCGTTTTTGCAATTGTTGTCTACAACGCTTTCTTTTCAAAATGATTTCCTCTACTCACGTTTTATAAAACCATTTTCTGCCAAAATGTGAGCAGAGGGTAGACCCGTGCTCAAGATAGTATGTGTAGATTTGTATATATTATAATTGTGTTTTTTTATTAGTCTTTTATCTTTGAGTATTTTTCAATTTCCTTTCCTTTTATAATTAGTTTCCTTAGTTGAAACTTCCCTTGTAATATATTTACCCATTATTGGGTTCTTTGAATAATAAGAAAATAATTTATCCAAAATCATCATGGTATTAGAGCCCATGAAGCCCAAAAGAGTATTCAACCCAAAGAGGCACCATCTTTTATAAGACACAAACATGGATTACTCTTCTCATAGCCAATTGGTTTTGAGATGGAACCCCATGTTCATCTAATAATATGGTATCAGAGCAAAAACTCTAGCTGTCAAAAACCCTAGCCGTCAAAGCCCTAGTCGTCGGTTATCATCATCACCGACACTGTTTCCCTTCAGCGTATCTTTTGACGACCGCATCTCTTTTCTGCGTGTCTTCAAGGTCGCATCTTCAACTCGTGGTCGTGGGTTTCGAAGCTATAGGTTTTGTGGGTTTCTCTTCCAGCATCGCAGATCTTCAAGCTATAGATTTTGTGGGTTCGATTGAGCCTTTATTTGTCCTGCCGCTGCTGCTCCGTTTGCGCTGCCATCCTGCTGTCCTCCGTCGTCTACATCCGTGTCCTTGGATTTTGGTTGTCCCACATTCCAATCATCATTTTTTTTTAATCAGAAGTTCGTGGAGTGAGCTTCACTTGGAAGAAGAATCCGGTCGTCCTGCATCCATGTTGTTTATATAATTAAATTTACCATAATCTATCAGCTTAAGCTTTTGGGTTGGTTAGTGATTTAACATGGTATCAGAGCAGGAGGTCCTGTGTTTGAACCCCTTTAAAATCGTTTCCTTCCCAATTAATATTGATTTCCACTTGTTGGGCCTCTTACAGATTTTCAAATCCACAAGTGAGGGGGAGCGTTGATATAATTAAATTTACCATAACCTATCAGCTTAAGCTTTTGGGTTGATTGGTGATTTAACACATGTCCTTGAACTTTTTGGAAGAAGAATAAGCATCCTTCCTTGGAGGCATTGTGAAACTTTATCACAAGTGAAGCTCTTGAACTTTCCTCTCAATAACTGGTATCGGACTTTCATCGGAGTCATAATATGCTTCGCCATTCGCCACCTTGTCCTCCACCCGTTTGTTAATATGAACTGATCAATCCAATCACCATGAAAAAACCAACAACTACATCGTCGTTGTCTACCAATTATCTTGCTCATCAAAATATTGTCTTCCCTTTTTTTTTTTTTCCTGTTCAGCATAACAAACAAATCTGGATTGTGGATTCCGAAGCGTCATACCATATGATTAGTGACATTAGTACTTTTCATCAATTCAAATCATACCCTGGTCACTCATCAGTTCGAATAGTAGATGGATCTCTCTTTGAGGTTACAGAAACAAGGTCAATAAAATTGTCAAATGGTCTCTTATTCTCGAATGTTCTTTATGTTCCTAAATTGTGTTGTAATTTGATGTGAGTAGTAAACTTACAAGTGACTTGAACTGTATCTCTAAATTTTATTTAAACTTGTGTGAATTTTAGGAGGTAAGTTCGGGACAGGTGATGTCATAGCCAAGCAGCATGGTGACCTCTATCTTTTTCAAGAAAAACAACAATCAAGTTCATCTTTTAACCCAAGTTGTGTGTCTTCTTTTAATTCTATTAGTTCTATTCCTGAGTCCTCTTCCAGTTCTTGTCAAGTGAAAGCCAAGTCATGTTATGGCATTTTCGTCTTTGCCATCCAATTTTTTTGTATCTTGAAAAATTGTTTCCTCACTTATTCATCCATAAAAACCGAGTCATTTTTTGTGTGAAATTTGTCAACTTTCCAAACATACGAGAAATATTTATCCAAGTGTACCTTACAAATCTTCAAACCCTTTTGCACTAATCCATAGTGATATTTGGGGGCCTTCAAGAGTTAAAATATATCAGGAGCACGTTGGTTCATAACTTTTATTGATGACCATACAAGGCTAACATAGACCTATCTCATGAAGGACAAATCTGAAACATCAACCTTCCATTCTATGATTTCCACTTAATTCCAGAGTAAAATTGATGTAAATCAGTTTATGAATCTTGGGGAAAATTTATTAATCAAAATGATAATCCAAAACAGAAGGCTAATGTTGCCTTAAATACTATTTTAACAACTTACAACCAGTAACAACCACTAAGCTTTAACAAACGAAAGTCTTAACCTTAAAATACAGTAAACAACTAAAATAGCTTATACAATTATTGAAGATTACACTAATTCCATCCCCCAAGAAAAATTAAATTCGTCCCCGAGTTGATCAAGAAGCTAACTGGAACTCATCTAGAGCTTGGTAGTCGAATAGATCAGCTACATTGAAAATTGGGGAGATTTTGTACTCAGGAGGTAAGGCAACTTTATAGGCATTGTCTCCTATCTTCTGTATAATAGAGTAAGGGCCAATCTTTTTAGGATGAAGTTTGGCATGAGTTCCTGAAAGCAGTCAACTCCTATGTAAGTGAACCATGACAAGGTCTCCAATGTTGAATATTTTTTGTCTTTTATGTTCATCAACTTGCTCCTTGTAAACAGAATTAGCTTTCTCTAGATGATCGTGGACTTCTTGATGTATCCTTGTTATTCTTTCAGCCATAGCCTCTGCTTCCTGACTTGAATCAAACGAAGAAAGTAGGTTAGACAAATCCACAGTTAACCGGGGTAGACTAATATAAACTACTTCAAATGGTGACTTCCCTGTAGAACGATTTCACATATGGTTATATGCAAATTCAGCTTGAGCTAGTTGCAAATCCCACTGTTTTGGCTTGTCACCACTTAAACAACGAATTAGGTTGCCAAGGGTCCTGTTAGTAACTTCAGTTTGGCCGTTTGTTTGTGGGTGGCTAGTAGAGCTAAATTTCAGTCCTGTGTTGAATTTCCTCCACAAGGTTTTCCAGAAATAGCTTAAAAATTTTACATCTCTATCAGAGACTATCGTTTTGGGAATGTCGTGTAGTCGGACAATTTCTTTAAAGAAGAGGTTTGCAACATAAGTAGCATCTGATGTCTTTTTACATGCTAGGAAGTGTGACATCTTACTGAATCAATCTACTACTACCATTACGAAGTCATAGCCATAGTGTGTTTGTGGAAGTCCGAGGATAAAATCCATGGAAAGGTCCTCCCATATGTTTTGAGGAATTGGTAGTGGTCGATACAATCCGGTATTTTGTCGTTGTCCCTTTGAAACTTGACAAATAAAACACCGTTTGACACAGTTACAAACGTCTTTTCTTAATTGAGACCAATAAAATCTACAAGGAATGAGTTCAAAAGTTTTATCTTTGCCAAAGTGTCCAGCTAGGCCTCCTCCATGTAATTTCTGAATAAAGGCCTCTCTTAATGATGTGCGAGGGATGCACAGTACATTATTTTTAAATAGATAACCTTTTACCAAATGTTGGAAGTCCTCAGATGGAATGTGTTGTGTGCATTGAATCCAAATGGTATGGAAGTCAGGATCATTTTCATAACTGTCTGGTAAGCTTTAAAAAGTTGTAATTTCTCCCTCTAATTGCGTCAAGAGGCTATGTTTTCTGCTAAAGGCATCAGCTGCCCTGTTTGTGATCCTTTTTCTGTGTTTAATTACAAAATCAAATCTTTGTATAAAAGATATCCATTGAGCATGCATTCGGTTAATGTTTTTTTGAGTATGTAAAAACTTCAAGGAAAAATGGTTAGTAAATAGGACAAATTCCTTACACAACAAGTAATGTTCCCACTGTTTTAACGATCTTACAAGAGAATACAATTCTTGCTCATATGTACTCCATTTCCTCCTAGCATCACTAAGTTTTTCGCTATAATACTCTAATGGATGATTCTCTAGATATTACAGCTCCTGTGATGCATCAACAGATACCTCAAAAGGTTTATTGAAATCCAGGAATGATAAAACGGGGGCAGTACTTAATTTCTCTTTTAAAGTGCAGAAACTATTTTCCTGTTCTTTTTGCCATAAAAATTTCCCTTTTTTTAAGCATTCAGTAATAAGTGCTGATATGGTGCTAAAATCTTTTATAAATTTCCTATAAAAGGAAGCCAATCCAAGAAAACTTTGTATATCTCTTTCTTTTTTGGGTGTAAGCCAATCTTGGATTGCTCGGATTGTGGAAGGATCTATCTCAATTCCTTGTGAACTAATAATAAACCCTAGGAGTATATTTCGTGTGAGGAAGGAACATTTCTTTAGATTTATGTATAGCTCATGCTTTGTTAAAGTGGAAAACAGTGTGTGAAGATGCTGTAGGTGTTCCTCTTTGGTCTTTCTATATACTAGGATATCATTAAAGTATACAACCATGAATTTATTTAGAAAGGCTTGTAAATCCTGGATCGTCAGCCTCATAAAAGTACTGGGCACGTTTGATAATTCAAATGGCATATCTAACCATTCAAAAAGCCCGAAATTAGTCTTGAAGGCAGTTTTCCATTCATCCCCTGGCCGAATTCGTATTTAATGGTATATGCTTTTTAAATCCACCCTAGAAAACAATGTAGCACCTGCCAATTGATCAAATAGGTCAGTAAGGTGTGGTATAGGAAATCTATACTTTACTGTTATTTTGTTTATTGCCCGGCTGTCCATGCACATACAGCAACTTCCATCTTTTTTTGGAGTAAGGAGTGCTGGTACTACACATGGGCTTAAACTTGGTTGAATGTGCCCTTTATCAAGGAGCTCTTGGATTTGTTCTTGAAGGATAGTATACTCCTTAGGACTCATTCTATAATGTGGCAAATTTGGTAAGGTAGCTCCTGAAATGAGATCAATTTGGTGCTGTATTTCTCGAAGAGATGGTAATGTATCCGACATTTTAGTTAATTGGGGAAAAGAGTCTAATAAACTCATGACTTCAGGTTCTGTATGCTCTTCAATTGGATACTGTTCAGTGGTGTTAATTCAGCCCAAATTTCTTTCTTTCTTTGGGATGTGAATTCTTTTCCACTAATGATGGTGAAAAGAGGACTCTTGTGCTTCTCATCTTCTTTCTTTTTTTGTCCAAATTCGGTGCTAAAGGTATAAGCACAATTTTCTTCCCTATTATGCACTGCTCGAATGTCATATTGCCATGGTCTTCCCAATAATACATGACAAGCATCCATGTCCAAAATGTCACACATATGACTTGATCTTTGTAGCTACTTCCTCTAGAAAGTGGAACTGTGCAAATCTCACTGGCTTGTATTTCACCTCCTTTCCTTATCCAACTAACCTTATATGGGTTAGGATGAGGATCCACTCTTAATTTTAGTGCTTGAACTAATTTACGAGAAACAATGCTCTCGCTGCTTCCACTATCTATAATAACATTGCATGTTTTACCATTAATCGTGCACTGAGTTCTAAACAAAGAATGTCTTTGTATGTGCGGGTCGGATGTTGGGGTTAAAAGTACTCTTCGACTTACGCAAGACAATTGTTCTCCTTCATCAGTTTCTAAATAGGAGATTTCTTCCTCTGTTTCATCTTCTGCAAATTGTTCCTCTCCATTCTCTATTATGGCAATAGATCTCCTTTGAGGACATTCATTAGACAAATGTTGTGATTGTCCACACCTAAAACATTTGTCCAATGTAGGTCTGTTATAGATGTTATTGACCTTCTTCACAGCATTCTCCATTCTTTTATTTGAATTAGTCTTGATACCTTGATCTTCTTTTGGCTTAGTTGTTATTGTTGATGTACTACCTTGCTGGAAATTCATGTATACCTCCCCGTTATTTCTCTTAAAATTAGATCCTCCCCACATGATTTTCTTTCCCCCTTGGTTCCTTTGTTTTTCTGCCCGTTGTTTTTCAACTCGATAAGCCAATGAAATAGCATCTGGTAAGAAATATGCAGGTCATAGTCTGACCTTTCTTTTATATGTCCTCTCGTAATCCATCAATGTACCTTGCTATTGGTTGATTTTCTGACTCCACCAAGTTGTTTCTTGCACTTAAATGGTTGAATTCCTCTGTGTAAACAGTAACAGTTCGGGTTGTTGAGTTAATCCCACCATGTTGTCGCTCCTCCTTTGAGTTTGTAAACCACTTGTTTAACTTTCCTATCTTCAAGTGTATTTGTATACTCAAAGAAATTCTCTACATCTTTAACCCAATCAAGAAATGCTTCAAGATCGAGTTTCCCACTGAATGTAGGTAGGTCAATCTTCATCTTGTAGTCATTTACTCTAGCGGGTTGATACTGTGGTTGCCAAGTCCCTTGAGCTTGATATTGAAACGGCCAAGATCCTTCATCCTTTCGTTGATTTGGGTAACTTGTTTGAAGTAGGCTTTGATCTTCATCACTCGAACTATCCCATTCGGATTGTCTTAGTCCATCTAATCAATTTTTTGGTCTCTTAAATTGTGAAAGGG